>OZ010746.1:87246301-87863310 GCA_963932245.1 Tachinus rufipes | reverse complement strand
TGTGTTTTAATTGATTCAAAGGCATCCATTTTTTAAATGCGTATAAATTATTTTTCTTAGCAATTTTTTTACATGTTTACTGTCACACAAATCTGTTATAACAACTATTTATGAAATGAAATGTTAACTGTCAATTTTACCAGGTGATATCTGTTTCAGTTATGTGAACTGTCTTAACATATCAATTTATATATTTATCATGTAAACCAAGATGTAAACTGTTTTGACAAAGCATTTGTCAATTGTTTTACAAATATGTTGCATGAACTGTCAATATGACAACACGACACTCTGACAAAACTGTCATATAAGCTATCTAACATATAAACTACAAATTTTAATTTTGATAAAAACTATCAACTGTCAAAATGAGGAATGTATATTTTTTTTTACAATTTTGTCAACTGGATTGTTGATAATTTTATATTAAAATTTGTTAACTATCAATCTTGATCAAGTGAACTGTCAATTATTTCATAATTTTGGCATGACATGGTATGAACTGTCTTAACATACAAACAACATTACTATTGACAAATCTGTCATATAAATATATATATATATAACCTTCAATTTCTAACTGTCTGACATACGAGTTATCTGACTTATACATATGAACTGTCTTACATATAAATTGTTAATTTTATTCTTTGCAAATCTTTACATATAATCTGTTAATTTCTTCACCACAAATTTGTAGTATGAACTGTGTAACGACAGTTTCACAAATCAATTATCAACTGTGTGACACTGACAAAGCAGCCTAACATAAAAATTCTCAACAATTCTGTCAGTAAATTGTCAGTTTGTCAAATCAATTGTCAATTTTTTGAGAAAGTGTTTATTAGTTTGACACTTTATAAACAGTTTAAATTAATTTTTAAATTTTTCTGAACATTCTTAAATATTTTTAGACATATGTAGACTTTTTAGACACTTTCAGATTTGTATAAGGCATTGCTCACAATTAGACATTCTATTGGTGCTGAAGTTTGACACTTTTAGGCATTTTGACGTTTATATAACATTTTAAATATTGTTTTGCTGTTATTGCACATTTGATCTACTTTTAGACATTTGATTAATATTTTTATACATTTGTTTAACTTTTTAGATGTTAGTTTGGCATATTTAGTAGTAATTTAAACCTTTTGGTTGCTTTTGACATTTTGTAGATGTAAACTGTTTGACATTCAGTTTCATCTATGTGATAGTTAGACATCAGTCCTTTAAATATTGTTACTTTGGCATCTACAGTATGATGTATGTCATTTAAACTGTCAACTATTTCATAAAACTGACATTTGAATTCTTTAACAAATAAACGGTTAACATTTTCTCAACAAATCTGTCTTGTTAACTGTCAATTTGACTAGATTTATGACCTGCTAACTTTTTTCTTGACAAATCTGTCACATCAACTGTCAATTTGTCAACTTTTTCACAAATCTGTCATATGAACTGAACTGGTAAATAGAGTACAATAAGATGTTTTTATTGTATCTTATTAAGTTTTGGACCTCTTTTCGCTACAAAACGAATAATAAATATTGCTTTACAACTTCTCTAGCGTAGTATCCGAGTTTATATTTTTGTTCTTATTTAAAAGCCGCTTGCATATCAGTAAATTGCCAGTTTTGTCCCCAAAATGGGAACGACTCAAACCGGAACCCAGAAAAACATCAGGTGCGCTGCGTGATTCGACGAGGTTCAAATTTCGTTGCGAGTTCTGCCGAAACGTTCTCATTTTGTTTCAACAGTTTCAAGACTAATTTTTTACATTCACATTACGGACTTTATACTGGTAGCGCACAATTTGCTTTAAACTGGAGTTTCAAGTTATTTTCTAACGCGATCTTTATAACGGTGCAAACCGGAACCCGGATTACTCGTTTTTATGTCGCCTTTATTTAGAAACGAAACACATTTGCAGATAGCAAAAAATCCAACTTTTGAACAACCAACATTTGGGGGCATTCCAATTAAAACTACTGACTAGTAATCAAAGGACTGAGTGTCTCTTCTACCCTCCTAACTGTTTGCATCATAGGATATATCCAATCCTTTCTCTTTCATCAAGTTAGAAAATGATATTTGTATGTAGCAAAATTTCTCGACAAACAATAGTTGGGTGGGTGTGCGGGGTACTCTAACTACAACTACTAACGCGTAATCAATGATCTGAGTGTCATAAATGATCTGTAAGTAACAATTCAACTATCTTGCTTTACATATAAATTGCCTTTTTTTTTACAAAATTTGATTCATTTTTTTTATCAAATTTGTTGTCAGTTTGACAAATCAACTGCTCCATTTCTGAGAAAGCGTATAACTGTCATATAAAATACATGACATACAAACTGTGAAGTTTCTTCTTCATCTCAACAAATCTGTTGTAGGAATTGTCAACTGCCAATTTGACAAATCAATTGTCTGACAAAACATGCAACTATTTAATAAATAAACTGCTTCAAACTAATGTTTAAACTGTAAATTTTTTTATTAACCAAATCACGGCTGTATAGTTCAAATTTTGTAAAATGTGAATGATATATAATGCATTATTTTGTTTTTTATGCAGACAAGCTACTGATCTCACATATCACATGAGGACTCATACCAAAGAGAAACCATTTACGTGCAAGATTTGTGGAAAATCTATGGCCATGCACTCCAATCTGATACAACACATGCGCGTCCATTCAGGCGAACAACGATACATATGCAAGTAAGTATAATGCTTATTAGAAATACTATAACAAAAGTAGTACTTAGAGCAGCATGTTAATGTTTTGCAATTTTTAGTTTTAATGTGTAAGTCAAGGAAGACCAAAGTATTAGCTTTAGACTAAATCACTAATTGCTACAAAAATAGTTTAACATAGTCTAATTAAAAGTTAGTTTTTTAAGTGTTTTTGTAGCTTTGTTATTAACAAATAGGTGTTGGTAATTAATGTGACACAGTTTCGAGAAACATTGCTTCAGGTTTTATTTTTATTAAACTTGAAAAGCATAAACGCAATCGCTCACTTAGCAAGAAGCAAGCTATTATAACATTGACCCGTATTAAAATCGTTATTAACTAAAAAAAATTTGGAAAAAATACGTTGGGTGCTATTTGTCGATTACGCTTTATCGGACCACCGGTTAATCGAACCAGCTGCTTATATGGACCAAATCTTCAGGAACAGAAACCAAACTATAGAAATAACATTTACGTAACTTATTTGATACAAAATTAAACTTTATTAGGTCAGTAAATTAAACTTAGTTTAAACTTAATAGCAAAAAACAATTTTTGTAAACAAGGCTGACGGAAAATCACACTCTAGAAGGCTCCCAGGCAGACACCAAAGAAATGGAAGGATAGCTGGGTGTCAATATTGCAAGGAACCCCAAAAGCTGGAATGTCGTCCAATTTTTTGTTTATAAACATTCACTTTGGGCTAATACGGCATGTGGCACAAGTGCAATGTTTGTGCAAACAATTCAAGATGTCAAAAAGTCAGCCAACTAACACCAGCAGCGTCGACTTTTGGAATTAAAACCATTTTTTTTATTATATTTTGTGAACTTTGCATAATCACACCAAAATCTTCCGTTCCCGACGTGGTCTGATTAAGCGGAATCGACTGTTTACTTCTGCGCAGTATGCGTTACATATTAGAATCAATGGATGCGTCCATGATCTCAGGAGCGGACCGGATTCTTTCTAGCCACTCCTGAACGTCTCGCTCAATGTGTTTTAATGTATTTCTGTTGCTTCTCAAAGTAGGCGATAGGATAAACTTCAATGTATTAATATTTATCCAGTAAAAATCCGATTAGCAGCACACTTCAAAGGATAATGGAAAACCAATTCAAACTAAGACGAAACGATGTTAAATATCTGGGGGTATTTCTGCACCTATTATTGCATGTTTGTATACTTTTGCACGATTAGTTTGTCGTAGAATTCTGTCCTTAATATACAAATATAAACTACTAATATATGAATTTCAGGCACTGCGACAAAACATTTACTTCACAGACTCAACTAAACCGTCACATTGTACTTCATACGTCGAAAACGAAAACATACAATTGCGATATATGTAGCAGATCGTTTATCAGCGGTAGCGGTTTGAAAGCTCACTCCAAAACACATGAAATTACCAATACTATTGAACCTCCCCACATTTGTGCTATATGCAACCAAACATTTACAAATGCACACCTGCTTAAAGAGCATTCACTTATACACACCACGAGTACAACTAATGATCATTTAGAAGGTATTGAAGGATTTGATAACATCGAAGATTTTACCAATGAATGTCTTGACCGTCTTGATGGAATCCATAATATTAGTAGTCTTGATAATATTGATATTGATACTAACGATGTACTTGAGGGTATTCACAGTAATGATACTAATGATGTGATTGAAGGGATTCGTTGTATTGATGCTATTGATTGCATGGGTGGTATTGACAGCATTGATGATTTGAATAATATTCATGATCTACAAAGTATACACGATATTGATATTGATAGTATCGATTTGTAATAATTTATATTCTTAATGTATTTTTATTTTTAGATATTTATAGTACTTATTTATCCGATGTTAAATGTGATTATATTTATTTATAAATAAATGGTTCCTAGTCCCATCTGTCTTGGTTTTATTATAGTTTTTCTATTTTAGAAATCAATATAAAGCTATTGACGCGTAGGAGTCTTACGTTTAATTAGCGTTGTTGCGGGCGCGTGGATAGATATCTGATCCTAAATTCCTAAAGAAGACCGAGAATAAACATCTTACGCACAATGGCGAAAATGGACTGTGTTTCAACAGCGGTCCGTGTAGATTGACTCCAATGTCGAATAAACAAAATTTTACCGGCGTCAAAAGTAGTTGGGGCGGAGTCGGTGGTCCGAGTGTGAAGGAGTTTGCGAAGTCCGTTGGCAAGCACATTGCTAGAGGACGTACAAATTTGGTTGGTTGTGACGTTCCTGTGCAATGATGCTGGGTGAGTGTTACCCAAGCGCCCAGGGTGGGTGCTATGATTCACATATTTCGTCCAGCAAAAGGTATTGGGCTGGAGCGGGTGAAGTGCTCTCTGTGCGAGCGCCAGTTTGGGAGGTTAACCGGGATCGTTATAGGGGTTAGTCGATTATTTGTTGCAATAGAACGGTTTATCGCAAATGGTTTGTTTTCAATTATTGGTGTTCTTCGGCTTTGGTCTGGACTTGGGAGTGTCGAATTTTCCGATCTGTCACAATTCGATATCTTTAAGAGGAGTCTTCGGAGTACCAGGAGATGGTCTTGCACTTTATTCTGTTCTTCTTTCTTGCGACCTAGAGGATTTTTGTGGTAGGCTCTGCGCTAATGCTAACAAGGTAAGTAGCCTTAATGAAATGTTCTTTGGACCTCGCAAAGCTTAAACCAGCCAAACTAACATCATATGCTACCTACATTACACTTATTCACACCGAACGTCTCTTCCGATTCTTCTCGAATGTGGTTGGTCTGTCGTCACGTTCAGTTCTTGAACGTCGACCGTAAAGTAGCTTCCATCAATAGTGTCTTGTTTGTGTGGCTCGCTGATTGTGCCGAATAGAAGCATTCAGCTTTTTTGTGGCACTTGATACTAACGTATGCGGCTTGGATGATCGTGATTGTCCTCGACCACGTGTTGATTTTGAGAGTGTCCGGTTTAAGCTCAAAGACTTTGGTTTTCATATGTTTTTCCAGATAGTGGCGGTTCTGATTTGGGGTTACATTTATTTATCTCGCTCACCATGTGCTCCGTTGATCTCGACAGGTAGTTGGTTGCCTGGCACTTTATTTTATGCTTGCCATTCATATGGTTTGCTCGTATAGATTTTGAAGCAGCTCAAGATTTGCCGAGCCTGTCTTTGTTTCCACCTTCTTGCCAAATAACGAGATGTAATATTGGATATGGTCCGTCTCTTGGCGTACTTGGGTGCTGAACTGTCTACTACTTCTCTGGGATTTTAATCGGCGATGTTAATCAGGTGATTCGTTGGTTGGTAATCGGCTTTGAAGACACCGGCTTGGCAGGTTGGTTTGTTTGATGATAGGACAAAGTCGCCTAGGTAATCTTCTAGTAACTGAATGGTGGTGACTCACTCCGTGTCTTTTTTGCTTTTGTCTCCATTGTACTTGCGGAGCTTTTTATTTGTGATAGCGGGGGAGGAGGTTGCCTGCTCCTGAACGTTGAGGTCCATGGCGACAGGTGAGGTGTTGGCCTTTGCGCCCAATTTTGGTCATAAGGTCCATGATGATGGCGTGGAGGGTTTCGATCTTCCAGTCAAACTCTACTATCATTGGACATCTGGTCTTTGAGTTCTTAGACCTGGTTTGAACGGGAGTAGGATCTGTCCCGATGTTGAGAGTGGCCCTTCTTTTTTTTTACTGTCTATCTGGCGTTTTTTGGGGGTTTGGAGATTTTCTTTGTCTTAAGTGTCGATATGATGCTTTGTTGTGTCGCTGGAATAATTTTTTTTAAGATTCCTCTTAAATAAATAAAAAGTTAATAGTATTATTAATTTAATAACTATTGATCAGTTTGCAATAATAATTGCATGTATTATGCTGTGGCTTCTGGTTTGGCTGGGTTGAGATGTTCTTCTGTCGGGTGCTGGCATTTCAGATTTTACTCAGTTTATTTGGCTTCATTGTGATGCCAGTAATGTAGAGCTAGGGTCAGTATTGTCTCAGGAGATCAACGGTGAGGAAAGAGTCATCTGCTACCAAGGTCTTTTACGGTGTGCGAGCGATAATTCTTACATACTGAAAGAGTGTTTAGGCGTGTTATGGTCAATAGAGAAACGATGGTTTTATCTGGAAGGTAGCAAGTTTACAGTGGTTACTGACTATTTCAGTTTACTTGGCATAATCACCTGAAAGATCCACAGGGAAGGCTGGGGCGATGGGTATTTAACAATTTTGTAACAATTTAAGTTCTGATTAGTGCATCAGAAAGGTACAGAGCATGTTGTCCCAGACTGTTTGTTTAGGACATTTTTGTCAAAGCAAGTGGCCAGAGAGATTCAGTACAAGGTAAGTTGTGTTTAGCTATGTGCCAACTTGTAAAGGGTAAACCCTTGAAATATGTTAAGTGGAGATTAGAAGAGAATGTGTTGATTAGATGCATGTGGGAATTGATGTAGTGGAAGATGATAATTTTAAAGATAAATGGATTCCTAGACTTCTTTCGGAAACAAGAAAAGTTGAGCTGGTTTTGCTTACTGACGGAAACAAAACGAACGAAACCTATGGAGGTTGCCACTACTACGTGTCATCTGCACCAATCGGCACAATCCTCCTACATTATGAGAAGGAGTCCGGTGACACCGAGTTTGATTGATTCAAAAGGTTGAGCAACAGGTGTTTGACTTGCTTTTATTTCAGTTTTACTTTTTATTTCACTTGCAGTTGATCTAGAGGGTTGATTTCTTGTGTTAGAACGTAGCCTTGCTCGAATACACAGGTAACTTCAGGTTTATTCACACAAATACGCGGTAAATAATTTTTAGTTTAGAGAAAAAAATTAAACACTACTACTGAGCCAAGGCACGCACTATGTCTCGATAGTTTATGAATAAATTTGTGTGCCATGTTTAATTTTCGAAAGTTTATGCAAACGTACCGTTTTAGTCACCGTCCGCATTCCCGTATCCGCAACACATTGGTAAATAGTTTGATTAACTTTGCAACAGGGTTAGATTTTGGATAACCGCAGTCTGGTGTGGGTACTTGACAGGGCTGTGGAAAATCTTGTCGTCCCGTGTGTAATCTATGAAGACTTCTTTTTCTTTAGCCAAACGTAACCTAAGGCGGCGTTTTTGCTTCATTTTAAAGCTACTAAAAACCGAATGGTTGTGGTAACTAACGTCTTTGATGTTTGAGGTACCCCGTTATCGATTAATGCGTGGTGTTGTATGCCTTGGATTGAGTTTAAGATTGTGGTGAGTGTTTTGGCAAATCTTATACTTTCCCGAAATATCCGTCGGTTGTACAACGGTCCTGGAACTTGTCAAGAAGTCGGTGATTACTTGTCTCGTATGGAGATCTTAGACTTGCTTCATTCAATTCAATTCAATAACCTCTTAATACCGTTCGATGTCGAGGACTTGCTTTATATTGGGCTATAAAATCTTTTGCAGAGCTATCCAAGATATTTTTGAGCATTCTAAAATCGTCAGTGTAGATCCCTTGGTTTAGATCTATTTTTCTACTATTTTTGTTTAAATTGTTTTAATAATTAAGAAAAAACCTTTGAAAATGACCTTTAACTCTAAATGTTATCTGACTCGGCTTGTTTCTGTGTTTCTTTGTTGTTCTGTATAACTCTGTAAAGACGATCTCCAGATGTTGACAAACCCCACAAGTGATTTTGTCAGCTTTTGTTTGAGTTTCCTTGTTAATTCTTCAGAAATTCTACGGATATGACCCCTGGGTTCAGATCAACCCCAAGCTAAAGCTCTTTGTCAATATCTTAAAAGTTCTGTAGCACAATCGCCAACAATGTTAGGCGTCAATTGTCTCAAATCGGCATATGTTGAGAGGAGGAGCCTCAGGAGTTTGTCTTGCTCTTACATGACTCTTACTTTATTTTTCACAGCCCTCTAAGTCGAGAGCAAATGTAAAAGAAAGTAAGATGTTACTTTTGTAACTTAATGTGATTGCATTATCCAGCCTCAAAGTGCTATGATTTGGTAATGTGTGATGACGTGGCAGTCGAAGTTGAAGCGTGTCTGTGGTGTACCTTGGACCGGAATGATTTGCCAAGTTGCCATCGATGTGGAGGGGTTCCTCGTGATACGCTTGTTTTTCCGTAGGGAATCGCGGGGAGCAATTGGTTGAGACGGAATTCTTTGACAACAATGTTTCTACGTGGGATGCTACCGCGGAACTGCCTGTCAAATTTCTTATTTGTATCAATGAACGACGAGTAGTCGTGCCCGTGCGCGTGTGATGTAGCCGGGAGAGCCGTTGCATTCCCGCAATAGGCATACAGGGGCGATGCATTGAATGAAATAATTCCACATCGGTTGTATCGCTACTGACCCTGTTCAGACCTTTAGGAAATCTTTGAAACCGAATTGGAAGAGCGATACATCAACTGGCGACCAATTGGTTTCTACATTGTCTAGACTCACTCCAAACGAAGACAGAAAATATTCCGCATCCAGCACTGAAAAAAAAACCTAAAATCGATTATTCTAAATACGGCCCTGTATCAGGATATCAAAACATTATTAATTGTCAAATATGCAATCTTTATTTATACAACAATAAATATCTACAAACTAGAAACATCCATTGCAGTACAAAAGCTATAAAACTGGTATGAAAATCCCACAATGAAAATAATAAAATTTTAAATGCAAACTACAATGATCACTATAGATAATAGATAACAGATAATTAATAAAATAACAATATGGGATGGTCAAAATACATATAAACTATAACAAAAGTTCAACACATTAATAAAATTACACAAAACAGGCCGGGTGTAAAATTTTCAAGCATCCAGATGTATATTGTGCCACCAAAAATTAAAATTAAAATAGTAAAGCCTTTAATTCGAGTATTCAGCATCTAAAGAACTATTAGTTATTATTAGATGTCCCATATTTAGCCTTAAAAAAGGGGCCTTCCTTTTTATTATCAAATATTCGATTCAAGTTCTGATGGTAATGATATAAAAACAAAAACTAATATATACACTTTATCCTATGACTCGTAAACAAATATCTTGTAATTAAATCTTATTGCTAATGATATTTGGTGTGATGATAGAGGGAATTACAAAAATACGTCGTATTTAAAAAGGCCCGCGCGTATAATTCAAGCCGTAATGAAAAATAGCCACATTTAGATCTTTTTGTTTCAATATTTTGTTAAAAAATTCTAAAAACATCACCTATAAACTACAGTATAAAAGATTATATTTGTGCACTTATTGCGGATGGTTTTAGTATTCTTAAATTAACATTAATTTGATTTCAAGGAACTAATTAATCTGTCATTTTTCAGTATGTCTTTTTTTTTATCGGAATGTTAAGTAGATCAATTAGATGAGTGTACTCATATCTTACACTGGTAATACATTATATGAATTAATACTACATTAATCGTCCGAAGATCCAATGCAACAAGAGCTTCGATTATCAGAATATTTTTTAGTTAAATCTACTGTATCATTATAAGTGTTATCATTCCGATCCGCACGACTTTCAGCTTTCAACCAATGCTGAACGGCCAATTTGAATGCTTCCTGAACATTACTCGCATTCTTAGCCGATGTTTCGATGCAACTGGCAATACAATTCTCGTTGCACCAAGTTTCCAATTCCAATTGTGATACTTCACGCTCATTCAGTGGTACATCAGACTGTAACAATAAAAATAATCATAATCATAATTTTTATATAAGATTTTTGAGGTTATGTAATAAATTTATATAAAATATTTGAGGTTATGTAATAAACATACTTTTATATTAATTTTTAAGCCTAGTAAGCAATTAAAATTATATTTATTACATAACCTCAAGTATCTAAAATAAAAATAATGTTTCTATTAAACTCCTGCATACATTTAAAAATAATTTTTGAGGTTAGAATGTAATGACAAATATTTTTATATATGTGGCTCAAAATTATTATGATGCTAAATGCATCTGTTTCGTTAATTTGAGGCATATTAACATGGAACTAGTGACTAGCCTATTTGTTATTACAACCTCAAAATGTAATACAAAAATAATGTTTTTGTAAGCAGTAACAAAATATTTACCTTATTTCCAACAACAATGAAAGGAAATTGCATATTCTCTTTAACATCGGCATAATATAAAAACTCATTCCTCCACATATCTAAATTACGAAAACTCAACTTATCATCAATCGAGTATGTCAACAAACAAATATCACTACCCCTATAAAAAGGTGTTCGCAATGTTTTAAATCTTTCCTGTCCGGCTGTATCCCAAATCTATAATATTAATAACAAATTATATTATCAATCGATCAATTATTATAAATTCGTACCTGTAAAGTATAAGTATCACCGTCAATTTCAATATCTTTATTTAAAAATTCAACTCCGATTGTATGAAATGAATGCTCGTCAAATTGGTTGGAGACAAATCGATTCATAAGGCAACTCTTGCCAACGCCTCCATCTCCTAGGATGACGACTTTTAGTAAGGTGTTCTTATTCACCGGTCGCATGTTGACTCTGCCAGACATTTTATGTTGTTGTTATAAAGACATCAGTACATTAGGTAAATCCCCTACCATAAAAGAAATAATAATAAAATAAAAAATAAGTGCAAAAAATCCCCTTGATGTGGTTTGATGATTCACAAAATATATATAAGTAATATAAGAAATTACCTGTTTTTAAGGTGAAGCACCTCTGCTACATTAATTATATTATATAAATCAAGCAAAAAAGTAGCAAAGGAAATTAAAAAATATAAATATTGAATATTATGACAGACATGCCTAAGGCTGTCAAAAACAGCTGTTTGTAACTTATTTGCACTCTACTAGCAGCATATTTATAATTGAAAAACATGTTGATTGAAAAAATTACTTTATCAATGTAATTAATAAATATGATGATAAATCATTACTGTTTATGAATGTTTTAATCTTAAGAGCAGTGAATTTTGATCAGATTTATTTTTAGTATAGTTTCTAGAATATTTAGATAGAATTAAACTATAATAATATAAAAAATAAAGAAAGCAAAATCACTTTTTTGTTATTAAAAATTTGGTTTGTTTTTGAAAATTATACAAATTATTTATATGGTTTCATTATGCCAACACACTCTTAAAATAAAAAATTAACAATTGTTAAAGTACCTATTAATTTTTTAGTAAAAAATTTAACAATACAATATAGTATCGTTAAAATTTTTAAAAGTATATTTAAATTTTTAATGTTTTTTTAATTTTATCTAAGTATTTGTTTTAAATTTTCCGCGCTTTGGAATAAAGAACGCTGTAAAAACCAAGTTATCACTCACCGCACCGTTGCCAGATTTACCATAATTGTGCTATTTTTACAGTCAATTTAAACAATACTATAGAGATTTTCCATTTGACAAAATAGTCGCACTTGGTGGCACTAATTCATTGATTTTTGAATTTATTTGTCAAACGTTTTTTACATTTTTTATGTGATTTTCAAGATAGAGAAGGTCCAACAAACGCCAAATATTTTCTTTGCGTTTGTCAAGTGTGAGACGCTGTTGCTCGCAATATTGAAAAATGTAAAAATGCACCGGGTGCATAAAGTGCGCAAATGGAACACACCTTATCTAAGTTGTGTTCGGCTATTGGGATTATTTTTAAGTTGTAGTTAAAAATTATTTCATGTTGACCAAGGTCACTCAATAACATGTGTTTGTCATTTGATTGACATGTTTATGTGCATTACAGTTTACATTCAATTAAATTTGTATTTTTAATATTAAAATATTAGGTGCTTTCCTTTTTCACTATTTTCAGTTATTCGTACTTTATCTCACAGACCGTTTCATTTGTATAATAGCAAGTAAGCCAAAAGTAAGAATTTTACTTGCCTATGGCGTTCTATCACAGAATGGAAATTAATTAAATTAATTAAGTAATATTTTAAAATCATTTAAAAAAGTATAAAACTGTAAACAACAAGTGAATTTTAATTAAAAAAAGATCTAATATTTGTGAGGTTCAGTGAGTATTTTGACTTCACTCGTCTTATTTTAGAAAAATAGGCACAATAAAAAGTACTAAATTTAATGTTCAATGAAGTATGACTCTTAAAGTTTAAGCATATATTTTGACCAAAAAATTACAATTTAATTTTAAAATTTAATGGACAATTGAAGGTTTTGGATTTTCATGTATTTTATTAGACTGGAAATTTCATTTTCTACACGTTGCAAAAAACCGATTTTAAAGTAAAATTCTTCTCAAAGTTTTATTTTCTACAAAGTTAATCAAAAATTAAATTATTCATAGCAAATAGTAATAACTAGTAAACATGGCATCGTCGCATATGGAAAAAATATATTCAGAAACCATACTACTATTGCCATCTATATTTTTATGCGAATAATACAAAAAGTAACATAACCTACAAATAAAAAGTTTTAAACAAATTAATAAAATTTTAAATGAAACCAACAAATTCAAAAATTGAATCTGGATTCCAATTATTTACACGTGTACATCCACGACCAACATTAGAAAATTTACACCCAATACTATTTCCGAATGGAAATCCATCGCCTAATGAAATCATTCAAATTATCGGAGCACCATCCACTGGAAAAACATTATTAGTAACGGAATTAATAGCAAGATGCATACTACCACTCTACAATAATTCAGGAGCTGTAATAATTAATACCGATAAACATTTTAATTTATTGAGATTAATTTCGATTATGGAAATTTTATTGAAAGGCGAAAAGGATGTTAAAAGTACAATTGAAAATAGTTTAAAAAATTTAATAATATTAAATTGTTACAGTAGTGAACAGTTACGATTAACGTTTCAGAATTTGCATAATATTTTAAGTGATAATATTCATATTAATTTTTTAGCTATTGATAGTTTGGTTGCATATTATTGGTATGATCGGTTGCATGGTGGTGCGGCTAGTATTAATATGTATTCTGTAAATTTATTGAATGAATTGAAAAAAGTTGTAGGGCAAAAGAATATTGTAACAGTTTTTACAAAATTTGAAAATGAAAATGCTGCGAAATTAGTTAATAATTATGTTAATCACACAATTATATTACAGAAAAATATTAATTGTTTTAATTGTATTGTTTATAATCGTGAGAAGGAAACTAGGTTTTGTAAGAGTTATCAAATAGATAAATGTTTTCAATTTATGGAATGATATTTTAATTTAATAATAATTTATTTGAATTTATTGTTGGGTGTTTATTACAGAAATGGATATATGGATATAATTCCTAACTATTTTTACTATGTTTATCAATTTTTGTTTAAAGTTAAAAGAGTTGAACATTTTGGTGGCGATTTTTCAAAAGATTTGTTGTTTTGTATTAATTTTTAGTTTGAAAAAATAGAATTGTTATGACAAGAACATAAACTAAAATAATTACATTCAAATTAGAAGCTCAGTGTTGACGCCAGGGTCAGTGAAAGTACATAACCTGACAAATGTTTGACACTTTGCAAATGTCAGATAAGTACGACACATACATAACCTAAAAAAAAGTTTACATTTTAACTTAAATGCCGATCATGTTCTGGTTTTCACCTCTCTATCCTTGTTGGATTGGGAGAAAAGATAGGAGAATGTCAGTGTAGGAAGTAGGGCAGAAAAACAGGATATAGGGAGAAATGGGCCGGAGACAGCATGTGTTGCGCAGCAGACTGCGTGAATTCCGCTAGGCCGAAACCAGCCCACCTCAAACTAGTACCACATTAGAGACAATGACTAGGACAAATTAACAGCAGGACTTACGCAGGTAGGTCTTTTACGCAAGTTCAAAAAACTACCACAAAAATGGGCACTAATGCAAAAAAAACAAGAGTGTAGTAGCGGCGTTGACAGGTAGGTCTTCTATGGAATTCCAAAAAATATGAGGATCATAACAATCTCACTAAATTGTACAATATTATATTGAATTGTATAATATTAAAAGAACTTGTACTTTACCAAAATGTAAAATTATGATATAATCAAATGAATATAATTTTCAATATTTCTGCAGAGTACTAAAGTAAATTCCACCTTTATAATCCTCTTTAAACTATCTAAGGTTGGCATTACCTGAAAGACCCCCACTTCCGTCTCTATCACCTGTAAAATAAGAATGTTGTAACTTAACCTAAATCCAATAAACGTAAACATAAACATTAGTTGTTAAGATCATAATCGTGTACTAATTAAATTATTGCTACCGCGGACTAAATCGTGATTAAAAGAAAACTTAAAAAATGCCTCCGATGTGTACGCCGGAAAAGAATGGTAAGAATTTAATAATTTATAATAAAAAAAATGAACGCCCCCCAGGGAAGTCAACCCAACAAAGCAGAGATCAATATATTAAATCATATTTCAGTGAGGTCAAATAACTATGGGTAATATTTTAATTTTGTTATTTTATAAACAAAGTGGAATAAAATTGTGCTAAATGGTTAATTAAGCCTATAATGAGTCATTATTAAAAAATCAATTTGTTTATTTTTAGTTTGAACCATTATTTTTATTGATAAATTTAATAAAAGTGGAGTTGGTACAACAGGTAAATCTGACAAATTCTTACTTCGATTGCTTATTATGATCAAAGCAGGTTATTAGCTGTAAAAATTTATCCTCGGCCTACTTTTAATACATTTAATACGAACAATAATTTATTATTTTATACAGAAATGAATCATTAATAATCTAAAATAATCGGGGGTAATACACAAAGCTTGATTTTAAAATTTGTCGGGGCAACAAAATAGTTTGCCTTGGTTAAATTTGATCTAAAATATGACATTCAGCTCATGTGATTTAATTAATATTTTAGTTTTAATAGTTTTGTCTGATACAAGATAATTGCTTATTGCTCGAGTTGTATTTAGGAAGATTATTTCCAAACATCAAAATATATCATTTTTATTTGTCAAATTTTGTTGTTAACGTCACAAATAAATAAAAACATTGGAAGGCGTTAAGCAGTGAATTGATTGAATAAATCTAATTTGGAGTAGAATAATCATGAGATTGCGGCAGGGTATGGAATCTGATTGGTCTACTCAACAGATGCTGTTAATAATTTTAGTTGGCTTTGAAAATTGATTTGTCAGTTTTAATTAAATAATTCATTTTCTGAAATAATTCAACTATTCATTTAATCGATCCAATTTGCAAAGTTATTTCTTAATGCAAATACCTTCAATATTTCCATAAGCTTTGTGCTATGATATTTTGTTTAGGGTAATTTTTTAATTTTAAGAATTAGTAATATCAGTATGTAACTATAAATAATAAAAATGTTAATTTTTGTGTAAATATTCTAATGATCCATGAGCCAATTTCAAATGTGCAAAGGTTACAATAATATGAAATGTAATTTGAAAGCTGTTACATAATTATGAGATACAAATCACATTCATTGGAATCAGTGTAAAATAATAGCCTTTGGTTAATGACCCAAGCAAGCAGCTTCAAGGACAAATGGTGTTTAAGAATTTAAATTCTTTGCAAATTATGTGTAGCTAATTATATTTGAATAACAGGAAGTGATTTACTCACAAATTTGATGTTCTTTGTATAAATGAATAAAATAATAGTAAACAAATATAGTTTGGATTTAATTAGTTAGTTTAGTTTTTTGGCATATTATCCCAAAAATACTATTAATGCCGTTTTTGGATTAAGGCCTGTAATATCCAACTCCTAATAAAGCACCTAATAAAGTATTAGCTGAATAACCTAACTTTTTTCAAACTTTAATTTGATTTATTTTTGTTACACCTTTGAGCGGCTAATAAATTATATGCCTAATGTTTTTATTTGTTATAAATATTTAATTGGCTGTTCTTAGGTTTTAATAAAATAAATAAAATTAAAAGTTAGGTTATTCAGCTAATAGTTTATTAGGTGGTTTATTAGGAGTTGGATATTACAGCCCTTAATGGAAAGCCTCCTAAAATGTACTATACATTGTTTTTTTTTTTTAATTGAATATTTACATTACATTTATAATTATTTGTAAAATGCATTGTATTTAGGGCTTTTTAAAACAAGATACAAATGCATAAGAAGCACAAGCACCAAAAGTCAGAATTGGTGTACATCTCGAAATTTATTTCCGGCTGCAACAGAATGTTTCTCTATGGAAAATATCATTAATTCAGCTTTGCATCAAATCAATTTACTATTGGTGCAAACAACAAAATTGGAGAATATTGCAATGGAATTTTGAATTACCCTGTATATACTTATTGTGTTTAGATGATTGTTTAGTCTAGAACATTAAAAATGCAATTAATTCTAATTGCATTTCATTATCTGTTTAGAACCCTCACAATTTTATTCAAATAGTTTGGTAATTTTATATTCAATTAGCCATTATCTTCTTGTTTTGCTTGGATGGGTTTCTATGATAAGATAAAATTTTAATTAGAGTTGAATTTTAATAATACATATATTTTCTAAATAGACAAAAATGGTTAAAATATTTTTTATTATAATACATTGCTATTTAGATGTTTTCCAATGCACCTTTTTGGAACCAGTGGCGTGCAAGTGAATATTATATACACATATTTTTAGAATTCATGGAACTTTAAATATTTTTTTATCATCATGGTTTGTGTACTTATTTTTTTTTCTTTAGAGGTATTAAAATAAATATAAAATATAAAAACTAACGCTTAATTTAAAAAACAATTGACCCCCAAAGTTAAAAATTAGATTAATTAAGTGTTATTATTAAGTATTATATATCCACCGGATTTTTTTCAAATGCACCGTATTTTATCCAGTGGCGTGCGAGTGGTTTTTTTTAATAAATTTGTGGAAAAAACAATTTTTTTTTATTGCTATATACTGTATTTTTTTTCTCAAAATAAGTAAGCTTTCTGTAATTAAAAATAAATAAATAAATAAATAAATGAAGGTTGATTGCAGTTCGCTTTTTCAACCGTCGGTTAAACCAGGAACAACGCTATCTATGGAATAAATATAAAATGCGCTTTAAGCGCGATTTCCTATTCTTACGGTGCCAGATTTGTTGTGAAGTTTTAATTTATAATTTTTGATATTGGTAGGTAACTTCTTCAGGAGCTTTATTTTGAAACACATTTTGATATTGCATTACGTCATATACGCGATATTTTGGCATGTTTCCGCGATACTAATTGACGTATGCTCGATTGTACCAACGCAACTTAAGGTGCATCTCAGATAAGGCGGTCCTACAATAAGGACAGCTTAAGTTTTATATTTTGTTGCACCAATTGAAGATGACAACATCATACCTTAGTATTAAAACACGTTTGCTAACAGCGCAAAATTCATACACATGAAAACAGCAAACAAGTTTTTATCCAAGGAATTTTTTTAAATCAGTATTGCCGTAAAATTTTTTTTCCAAGAAAACGTAGGTTTGCAATAAGTTGAGTAGTTTTAATCCGCAAAAATATCATTTGATGTTTTCCTCCTCACACATTAGCTATCGACTATCTGCCATCTCCTAATCTTAGGGAGAGTTCCCGAGACTCGAAGAGAGTTGGCCACTAGTTAACCCTGACACGAAAAAAATAAAGTTTATGTTCGGATCAAAGAAAAAAAATTTTTTTATAAATTAAGAAAATGTATATTATAATCTACTCGCACGCCACTGAATGGAAAACTGATTTGAAAAAAATTTGGTTGGTATATGAAATTTCAATATACTTACTGTTCCAACAATTAATGACAATTGAATAATATATTTTAATACCTAATAAACTTCCTGTAAATTAAAATTTTTTTTAGTTAGTTCAACAAATTTAACACAGGGGTTGCAATGCCTTTCAGTATTGTTTTGTTAAGAATTTATGCCTTCTTTAGGTATTAAAATGTTTTTGAGAGTGCGAGTGATATTGAAATTTTATGTATCAAACGGATTTTTTCTAATGCACCGTTTTTCATCCAGTGGCGGCGATTGAAAATATATGTAATTTTTTTTCAAAATTGGTGGGTAAATAAACTTTCTGTAGTATAAAATTTTTTTATTAATCTAACAAATTTAACACAAGGATTGCAGCAGCGGTTTTTGGTTTGCACCGTTGTTAGGAATTCATGCCTCCTTCAGGTAATAAAATGTCAACCCTTCATTTTAAAAACATTTTAACTCTGAAAAACTAGATTATTCAATTGTCATTTGACCACAAGAGAACAATAAGTATTTTGAGTTTATATACCCACCGGATTTTTAACAATGCACCGTTTTCCATTCAGTGGCGTGCGAGTGAAAGATATATTTTTTGAATGGAGTTTTTTTTTCTTTTTCTGATCATGGAAAGTGTTATTGTTTTTTCCAAAATCTGTTGGTAAATAAATTTTCTGTAAATATTTTTTTTTTATAAATTCACAAATTTGACTGGGATTTCAGTTACTGGTTTGCTCTGTTTTGATAGGAGTTTGTGCTCCAACGAGTATATTTAGGTATTAAAATATTATTGGACTTGTATATTTTAAAATTTTTATATAGAAACCGGATTTTTGCTAATACACCGTTTTCGAATCAGTGGCTTACGAGTGATAATTACATATTTTTAGAATTTATAGAAATTTAAAAATTTATATCTTTTTTCCGATCATTATGGACCGTGTATATTTTTTTTTTCAAAATTAGTTTTGATTAATAAATTTTCTGTAAATTAAAAAAAGGTTTTTTTATTAATTCATCTACAGCACGATTTTACTAACGATATTTGAGACAATTTTTCATAAGAATATGTCTGTCTGGTATTAAAATTTCTACTATAGCTATTGCCGAATTTAGATTTTTGGTTGGATCTTTTATGATGACTTTGTTATATTTTAGTGGCATCAGATAGATTTTTCTCTTAAAGTACTTCACTGTATTATTTGAAACAGAAAGGCTTAACATAATTTTTTTTTTCCAGTATAAAATTGCGATTTTACAACAAATGGACCTGTTGCGATCATCTGAGACAAAAACTTTGCAAGACAATATACTCCAGTGGCGTCACATAGATTTTTTATTCGCAGTATAAAGTGCGATTTTACTAATGACTAATGAAGAATAAACCTCACAGGCAGTTTTATAAATGCTTTTGTTTGTTTGAAATGAATAGTTTCTGATGCTATCATAATATGATTAATTTAATTAGTAGAATAATTAAGTTTCTTATTTCAGAATCTCCAACAATCATGAATAATGATGAATTATATTTTAATCCCAGAGAAGAAGAATCTATTACAGATTGCAGTGATATTGATAGTGATGATGGTACGATTCACATATCTTAAAATTATTCCGATATATCAATCAATGTTTTAAATTTTTTTACTAATTTGTTTGTTTTAGATGATGAGATAGTCAAAGACCGCATGGACAAACTTTTAAATAATTTTCCTGATTTAGATAGGCTATTTAATTTACACGGACAAGTTGGTGAAGGAACCTTCAGTACAGTATATGTAGCTGGCTTAAAAAACACACAAAATAAGGACACACGATATGCAATCAAACATGTCGTTCCCACATGTCATCCTGATCGGATCAAATTTGAACTGAAATGTTTAAAAGAAATTGGGTAAACAAACAAAGTTTAAAGTATATAATTCAATAATTCAAACGTGTAATATGAATCTAATTTACACTTTAACGTTAATTATTAATTGTTGTATTGCTCATGATACTATCTATAAAAGTATGAACGCTTGATGGACGCGTTTTGGTTTATATTGCGCATTTAAGATCTCTCTCACATAACCAGGTGATTACACGAATAACACGATTTTTTTATTGAATTGTCACATATTTTTATTAATATTAAATATTATATTTTTCCAAAGTATCAAAATCAAAAACTAATGAAGTAATAATCATCTTGTGTATCACAAAAGAGGCTAATTTTATTGTTTCTTTAATACAATTTTTTTTTTATTTTGTTGTTTCCACGCCTTTAGATAATTACATAATGCGCAGTACAAACCAAAACTCGTCGGCGAAGCGATCATATCTGTATAGTTCATCATGAATTCCATTCTATCATCATGTCACCCGTGTTATTGCGGTCACGCAGTTACCTCATTATATGTGAATGAGACAAATCTTACTAGCCACAGTATTATATCAATTGCATTAATTTGGTTTACAAATTCAATACTTTTATGTTTTTCTATAGGGGTGAAGATAATGTTGCCGGGATAGAATTATGCTTAAGAAATGATAACAATGTGATCTTTATAATGCCATATCAACCCCACGATACATTTGCTGTAAGTAATTATTTGATTGAATTTTATAAAATCTAAAAATCATTTAATTTGCTTTATAGGAATATGTTGGGAGCATGGATGTCAGAGAAACAGCAAATTACATGAAAAATTTAATGATAGCTATAGCCAGAGTTCATAAATTTGGTATAATACATAGAGATATTAAACCAAGCAACTTTTTATACGATAGGCAAAATGAAAAGTAAGTAAAACATTAATATAAATAATAAATTTTGCTCTATTTTGTTTTTACGAACATTATTAGTTTCGGTTCGACTAGAGTGGCATAAGTTAACTCGGTTTGTTTTCAGATTTTTATTGGTTGATTTCGGTTTAGCACAGAAGGAACCGGAAAGTAAACCGGAATCTAAAAAAGTAGAAATAGTAAAACAAATGACTTACAGTACAAAAAGAAAACGGGATCCATTATCACCAGTAAGTAAACAATAATTTAGCTTTTCTTTAACTGACCTTGGTAGCGCAGTGGTTGAGAAATTTGTTTTGCTACCAGAGTTCCTGGGTTTGACCTGGGGGTAGAGCATGGATGTTTATTCAGTTTTGAATTTCTAAAATTTATATAATATAATATATTAGCACATGATTGTGACTAATGATATTTATTAATATTCATTTTAGTTGAACGGTGTAATACAAGATCCGAAACGGTCCGGTATTTATACAACCATATCCAAAACATCTACTCCGATACCATCAGCAGATGTTACAACAAAAACTCCGATTCGTACATTGAGTCAAAAAGAAAACGACCCGAAAGCGTTAAAGTTAACGGAAACGCCTAAAACTATCAAACCCAGCATTAAATATATAAAATTTGACCACTCTCCAGAGGCTAAAATATTAAAAAGCCCGGAATTGTGTAAATGTTACGGAAAAGCTAAAGTATGTTCGGCATGCATCGGGAATAAAGTGATGCAGGCGTCACGAGCTGGTACACCTGGTTTTCGGCCACCGGAAGTATTGTTAAAATATCCGCACCAGACTACAGGTAAGAAACGATTTCTTATTAATAATAGATGTAAATAATAATAGGTTAGATTTTAAATAAAAGTTTTAAGTGACTACTAGCATGCAAGCTAAAGTACCGCCAATTGAACAAATAGCATATTTTTCGTCGCTTCACAATGTTTTCTAGATTTTCCTGCATAATCTACATTATTCTACAATATTTTCACAGATTCTATGATGGTTTGAAAACTTTTATGGCATTTGGACAGTTTCTGTGATACTTTGCATAAGGTTTTTACAGTTTGATACTTACTTTATCATTTTACAATTTTTATGATAGTTTAGAAATTTTTATGACAATTTGACAGTTTCTGTGATAGTTTATAAACATTTATAATATTTAGACAGTTTTTGTGATACTTTGCATAACGTTTTGATAGTTTTATAGATCTTTCTGCATATTCTTTATTAATTCACACTGTCATTTCTCAAACCTCCCGGCAATTGCAGGCTGAAATGTCGACCCGATCGGAAATAATAAAATATTATCGAAAATTACATTTTTTTATATTTTCGGAAACTGATAACGAATTAGCCTACATTACCGCCTACTCTATAAATCCACCAGCGTTCCGTAGTCCATTCGTGTGTAGTTACTGCCAATAAATAGTTAAAACTTATGTGTTGTTACTTACTTAAAACAACCTAACCTATAATCATCATGTGCAAAAGTTATTAATAAAATAAATCATTTTATTTTCAAGCTGTTGATATGTGGTCTGCTGGAATAATAATGTTATCGATATTGAGTGATTGCACGAATTTCTTCTCATGTCCAAATGATACGGCTGCTTTATTAGAATTAATCACACTATTTGGACATGACAATATGAAAAAAATTGCAAACAAATTTGGTAATAAGAATAAATTAAATTTAGTTATTTGCATTAATGATTTAATTAATATTTTAGGTCGATATTTTATGTGTAGTGAAATTAAACCTGCATTAGATTTGAGAAAAATTTGTTGCACTTTACGAAGTCGAGGTAGTCGGTTAAAGGATCTCTTCCAAGGTGATAAATGTGTAAAATGCGAACAATACCAGAGAGTTTGTTTGTGTCAAAATGTTTCTCTGGATAAGGTAATTGAAAATTCTTTTTGTATTCAAATAATAATAAATTATATTTTCAGGATATTGAGGATATTTTTCCGTCACCAGCATATGATTTGCTTATGAGATTACTAGATTTAAATCCAAAAACTAGAATAACAGCCGAGGAGGCTTTAAAACATCCATTTTTAAATGAACCGTACTAATACTATTCATTGAACTTAATTTATTGAATCACATTTTAGTTTTTAATTAATTTAATAAGTGAAATTAATATATTTTTTATACGTAAAACCCAATTCCTTTTACAATGCTTGATTTTTTATTTTAATTGAATTGGTGAGAAATATGTAAGTTAATTAATGAGTAATTTTTATTTAGCCAAGATTTCGATTACCAAATTATTTTGTTTCTTGAGAAGGCACAGAATACAAAAATTTGTCTTCAACATTTATTAAAATATACAGGATGTCTCAAAATAATTGTTTCTAATTTTAAAAGCTATGTTTAAACATGTATCTATGGCACAATTAAATTTAATTGGTTAATTCGTGGTTAAGTTAGTATGACAGTGATTGTCAAATATACAAAACTAAGTTATTTTTGGACATCCTGTATAATAATTTTTGCAAAATTACAAAAACCGCCTATTGCTGGGTCTTTAATCATTTCATTTTCATTATCCTCATTTGTAATATTCTCTAGTCACATTTTCTAATAAACAGCTTTGTTTATAGATTTAATTGGTTTTAAATAATGAGAAGAATGGTTGTGGCTCTATGTAGTGCTTTGATCGTTGGTAATAATTTTATGATTTAATTGTTTACGCTCATTGTCTCCCTCAGTTACGGCATTGCATTATTATCACTTTCATTTAAATTATAAATTCGTGTTCTTTTCATTCATTGTTTCTTTAATTATACGAATGTTAGGATAACTATTCATATTTTTAAGTTCTTCCGTAGTATTAAGTTCCATTAACTATAAGAAATATGAATGAATCTGTTATGTGAAGAAGAATGATCTGTAATTGTATTTCATATAAGATGTGAGTATGTAGTTATAGTTATTTTCTATAAAGAATCACATTAGGATTTATATATGAAAGGACACGAAAGTATTTAAAGGAATCATGTTATTATTGTTGATGTTCCTTTCCTTGCATATTCTTTAATGAGAGAATATGGTGACTGAAATATGAACATTTAATTGTTTTATTTTAATTAATTACTAATAAAATTGTCAAAAGTATACATTTAATAATTAAATTATATTATATACATAATATTTATCCTTTTTATCACTGTAGAAATAAGCAATTTGTCATACTATTTATTTTCACAGATTATGTTGTAAGACCTAGAATACACAGCACAGATTAGGTAAGTATTGACATTAAAATGCAACATATGTATTTGATTTGTAATGCTCTTTGTTCTTCTGTCCGACGTCAAGACTGTCCGTGCTGCTAACGGATCTCTTCTCCGGGGTATCATAAAGCTGCCATCCAGACAATTTACTACTAATGTTTTTTATTTCTACTCGCTATCGGGGTTTGCCGATGCGAGTTGTTATCTTGAGTTGTATCCTTCAAACTGCCATAGAGCCTGTAGGATTTAACCGGGGTGTGCCCCTAGAGCAAGGTTTCTGATTTCTTCCTACTTGCTTAAGATTTGCTATGTATTATTCCAGGGTCGATCTCTTACGTCACAGTTCTCTAGATTAGATCTGGTCTTTCTATGGTGGATCAATTACAAGATATTTTTATGTGTCATTTAGTGCAGTTTCCATTATACGTTCACAAGTATATCGTTCGAAAGTGCATAGTGGATGATTGGCTGAGAAGTAGCACTAAAAAGAGCGAGGGTGCCGATACACCTTTAGTGCATCGTGGCCACGCATACGGGCACTGATGGGTTTATTTATCAACCTCTATATACTTTTTTAAAACTTGCCCGATGAGGCCTTTTTTTGCTTACTTACATGTTAATATCTTATTTTGGAAATGAATCATTGTATTTAATTGTTTGGTAAATCGGTATTACTAGCAAGTTATACGAATATAGAGTTTATTGTAAATCTTATGATTACAGTAATCCAACCTCTTTTTCAACAAAGTGCTCTGGAGAAGTATGGTTGCAAAGCTTTAACGGAGAGACAACTCAGTGATGGAGCGTTAGCTTAGCAAGCTTTTTTCTCCGAAATATGACTTAAATAAAAACTTACTCTTTATCCATCAGGGTGGTGGGGAAATCACCCATCAATCAAGTTCAAACAAGTTGTAAGACTTCTGAAGCAATGTAAAATAGCTGTAACACGCACAATAGAATAGAATGATGTAAATTTCTTATGGTATCACCTGGAATAGAGCTTAGCTTAATTTAACTCAATATGGAATAGCTCCACAGCTCTGATCGAGACCCAGTTCTTAGTTGGTGGAGAAATTAATTCCAATAACCACGACCCTCTAGCCTGCTAACTAGGCTAGCTTTTGGGTCACACGAGTTTAGGTGGGTAATAATAAAACAATTAAATTACTGTAAATAAATTTTGACAACCAAAGATTTTAATAAATAAATGAACAAAATAAGCTATAAAAATCAATTTTATAGGTTATTTTAAAATTCGCGATCGGTTTGTTTAGTTAAAGTTGAATCACACTGAATAGTTTTGAGTATAATAAAGGCTGTCGCACACTAGAGAATTATATTTTTTATGGAACGCGGAAGTAGCTCGCCATGTATTTTGTTTCCGGTGCCTTCAGTTCTAATGGGCGACAACCTTAAATAAGATTTATCAATGTTTTGCCACATATTGCGACATATATTTTTACAATGGTATGAATATTTAAATACAATAAAAAGTTATAATTTATAATACAACTAAAATGAAACAACTTATTAAAATAATAAGAACTTTTACACAGTTTTTTTTTATAACAAATCAATTATTTTACATAATTTTCAAGTAATTATATTGAAAATAAATAGTTTTCTCTCTATACTGAACCGATAATATTATCATGGAATGGAATCAAGCATTGAAAAAATTGATTACATTCTGATAAACATGACAATGTATTTCATAAAATTATTTATGGCACGATTAATAAAATCTCAGCTTTTGGTATTTTCATCCTTATTTTCTTCCTCATCTATATCTTCATCCACGGAATCCTCTTGATTACTGTCATCTGAATCATCACTAACAACTGGATTGTAACCCCTTTGTTGCATTTCAGAAAATCTGGTAAAAATATGTCGGATAAGTTACATTGCAAAATAAATTAGAAAGCAAGTTATCGATTGTTCCTGGCGCTAAGTAGCATGATTTTATTGATTGGCGGAGACAAGTTGTTACATGTATTTTAAAATCAGGACCGCACGCACACCAATAATCGCTCCGCGAAGAAATTATACCCACCCACTACTTGATACCGGGTCAGGTCTCGCTGGATTAACGTTATTTTGCAATTGTTTACAAACTTTTTTGACGTTTGGCCTACGACACAATTTTCTAAATCAAAATGTGACTTATTCACCAATTTTTTGAAACGCTTTTTTCAACTATTCTCAAACGCTCTGTATATGGTAAATGGTATAAACTTTTTAATATACCTACACTATAAATTGAAGATTACTTACTTTAGTAAAACGTCGGCCATTGCTTTATCACCTTGTTTCCGATTTAAATTTAATTGTTTGTTCAGTTCTGGATCATCCTTGGCGGGGTCGACTATGTTCACGTCTTGGTGATACTCTGACACCATTGTTCTAAAATCCACCAACCGCCGCCTTTGCAATAAATTACCTAAGGCTTCAAAACAATTCTTTGCTGTAAAAAAATCAGTTATTGATATATATATTTATAACAATCTACACATTCATGACCGGCCGTAATTGCAAAACGTTATTATCACAAGTTTATTCTTACGAATATATTATTAGTTTCTAAAAAAAGGGGATTTGCATCCCTATTTTATAACTCGTAACGATCTCGTTACAGTTCCGATAATCGTTGCGGAACGATCAAGCCGCTACCATGTGATGTTGACAATCGTTGCGAAACGTCAATTTGACATATAATATTTTTATTTACTATTTAAAATATTAATATATTTATTATTGTTAAAATTGTTGAAACTGATAGTGATGAATAAGCGTAATATTATTTTCAAACTTTTGAATGAGCTGAACTGACGATAAGTATTTTTATTAACAAATTAATAAATTTATTAGTAAAAATAAAATGTTAGGCTAGAATTTAAGAGCATACCGACCGCTACCTTGATTTCCAGTATTTTAGTAAAAACAGCTACTTTGGCGTCATTGCTATATCCACATATAATTTGATAATCAAATATTTTTTTACTGGTACATTCAAAAAAAATTAAAGTATATTTGGTCAGAATATTTTAGTAAAATAACCAAAAAATTCATCCAAATATTGAAATAAATGCGTTTTTAGATAGTGCAAATATATTTTTACTAAAATATTCTGGGAAAATATAGTTTGATCCTTTCTGAATGTACTGGCAAAAAAATAAATTAATTATCAAATTATATGTGAAAATAGAAATGACGCCAAAGTTGCTGTTTCACTACAACACGAGAAATCAAAAGAGCGGTCGGTATGGTCTTAAAAGAGTAATAAAAGATTGTAAAAATGTAGATGTAGTTTTAAAATGTAAGTAATATTTATGTCTTTTTTAAGTTCTTCTATTTCTTCAGTTCTTTTGTCTCTAAGCACTCTTTCATCTTCTCTTGTTTTGTTTTATTTTATTTCTTGATCTGTTGGTTCTTGGAAATATTGTCTCTTTCTATTATCTTGTCTTTTTTCCTTATTAGTTTTTTATTTTTATCTTTTATGTTTATCATATTGTGTTTTTTCTTTTGTTTTAGATGTTTTAACGTTTCGTAAAACAGTTTTTGGTTTCGGTTAAAGTTCTCATTTATTTCCTTTTCAAATTTTGTCCATGATTTTATTTTGCTTCTTTTATTATTCTTTTTGCTTCATTTCTTTTTTCTTTGTATTATTTGTAGTCTTCTATTTTTTTAGTTTGTAGGTAACTTTTCCATTATTTTTTTGCTCCTTATCTCCTTTTTAACTTTCTTTGTCCACCAATTGTTTTTTATATCTTTGTTTACTATTTTTGTTGTTCCAAAGCTTTCTTTTGCAGCTTTTAGAATAATTTGTTTGAACATTTTTCATTTTTCTTTTATGCATGTTTTTTTTTCTTTTTCTCTAAATATTTTATCTTTTGGTATGCCGTTTGTATTTGTGTTTCTTTTAGTTTGTGTGTTTTTATTTTTATCTTAACTGTTTTTCTTCTTGTGTCTGGGTTGGTTGTGTTTTTGTGTATTTGTGAATTTTTTTGTGTTTGAATTTGGTGTTTATTACTACTAGATTGTTTTTGATGTATAGGTACTTAATAATTCTTTCTCTGTTGTTGTTTTTCATTTTTCTTCTTTTTTTCTATTGTTTCTTCTATTTCGTCGTTTTGGTTTTCTACTCTCCTATTTAGGTCTCCTAGTATTGTTGTTTTCTGTTCTCTCGTCTATTTCTTGTTGTAATTCACTATAGAAACGGTTTTTCTCTTCTTTCTTTGCATCTTCATTTGGTTTGTATGCTACTATCATAGTTTATGGTTCATTCTCTACTAGCGTCACTTCTACTGTTATAATTCTTTCATTTATGTGTTTTTCTCTTATTGTATCTTTTATCCTTTTCAGAGTTTTTATTATTCCTACACCTCATTTTCTTCTTTTCTTTTCCTCCACTTCTGTCCCCATTAACCAGTAACCTCTATCTATTCTTTCTATCCCTTTCTTTTTTTGTTTTCGTTGTTCTTAGAATTCCTATTTTTTTTTGGTTTATCATTTCTTCCGCCAGTTTTGCATTTTTTCTCATGTATCTTCTTATATTTCATGTACTTTTTTTTTAAATTTTATTTTTATCTTTCTTTTTTCTTATTTAAAAGTTTACTACTTTTGTTTTTCTTTTCATTGTTTGTTGTTGTGTTTATTTTCTTTCTTGTACCATTTCCTCGTCGTGTCTTGTTGGTTTTTTTTCTTTATATTTCTTGGATTTTTCATTTCTTTTAAACCTTTTATTTCTTTATTCTATATACATTTCACTTTGTATATATATTAATGTACTACTCTAAAATATTGTAGACAGTAGCATACAAAATCTCAATATATTGAAAACAAAATTTTATGTTTTATTATATATATATATATAACATTTTTATTGCACAAGTAATTTACAACATTTTGAACAGGTATAATACATAGAAGGAAAAAAAATGATTTGTACAAACGGCTATCGACCGTAGTCTTTCAGCCATGTTTTATTATTTTGAAGTAAAATGCATATTATATAAAATGAATTTATTAGATGCAAAACTTGTTAATAGCATTAAACGTTTGAGAAAAAATCAGTATTTGAATAGAATTTGTTTTTAAAAACTAAATTTTTTGATACAACTGATTAAAAAGAAAAGACTTATCTATAGCACAATGATCAAAATGTTGGTTATGATTAACAAATTTTAATTTTAAAAAATATCGGGAAAAAAGTTGTTAAACTATGCTAAATTTATTACTTTTCTATTTATTTAATTATTAATAATTATTTATTTATTAAAATAGATGATTACATTTTCATAACGACTGCCAGCAGAGATGCCGAACGATCATATTAATCGCTCCGCAACGATCACTAAAAGTTTGTTTATTAAACAATCGTTGCGTAACGAGAATCGTAATGTAAATTGTGCATAATAGCCATGCGTTCTGAACTATTATAGTTCGGGAGCGATTATAGTTCGGGAACGATGTTTTATAAAATAGGCCTGTTAATATATTCCCCAATATTTAAAACCATTTGTCAATCATCCCCCTTTTTAATTTGTTTTTGTAATATTATCTGTGTAGGAGTAGTCATACTCATTACTGTAATCTTTAAAAGTCAATCATCAACACACTTCAAGCACTACGATCACTGACAACTCTACAGGAATTTCCGACCTCCACACCAATTACCACCCCTGGAATAATACCCATTCATCACGGCTTGCACCCACTTACGATTTTGCACCCTTCGCCGTCAGTCGTCTCCCGACACCTAGAAATACTACGTATCTCCGCTATTTCCTCTGGGAATTCTGGATACGAAACAACACCGACGAACCCACTGGAGGTCAGCCACATACCTCCATGCACTCCCGGCATTGTACCTTCTGCCGTGGGTCAATTCCCAAACCCTAAAGATCCTCAAGCGACACCATTGGGCGTGCCTAACCCACCAACCCCCACGTTCTCGACCACTGGTAAACCGCACCATCTCGCCCGCCTGCACCAAGTGAACTAGTGCCCGCATCAGAACCCCTAAGTGGACAAGGTACAAACGTATCTACACAACCATCGACATCAACCCCTACTATTGCTACACGGGAAAAGAGTCGGTAACAAATGACGCCCAACGTAGGACTTTTGAAAAGCATAGTGCCTTCACGACCCCAAACACAACCTGGAATGTAAGATTCAAATCGATGCCGAGTATAATCCAACAACCAGACACCTGGAAGAGTAAAGGCAATGAAGAGAGACCAACAGGAAGCGGCGCATTGCATGCAAACGCTTGCTTACACCCAGCGAAATAACAACTTATACCAAGCTGAACTACCTCGCTTTGGCGGCAAACCGCACAAAGACCCGTACCTTTTCTTCAACCAACTCGAGAAGCACTTCTCCCAACACCGGATACCATACATAGCCCTCCACCGTCTGTTAATACAGAACCTGAATTATTACAATTTATTATCAGACCGACGTTGCAGAAAACATACAACAGCTTCTTAGGGATCGTTAGGTGGTGAGCGTACACATTAACGCTCACCACGGTAAAGAAAGCACAAACGTATCTACCCTTAACGAGTCATCACACAGCATTGCACCAGGTGGAAAACATAGGTCATGCACCTCAAAACAACCAGACAATGTAAGGAAGGGCAACGCCACCCTCTCCACAACCTTCAACTTCCCGTTGTATTTCTACGCGGGAACGGAGCCGGTAAGAGCGCAACGTTGTATGATTGATTGATAAGTAGTGTAACAAATGATATTTTTTTATAAGCAAAAAAGTGATGTGCGCAAACTCACTACTATTATGTTGTTACATCTGTAGAACGCTCTAGTCGAGCCAAAACTAAAAATATATCCGTAAGAATAAACGTGTGATAAAAATACATAGTAAACTGTTTTATATATTTCATATACAATATGTATTCAATCAATAACTTACCTTCAAATTCTTTATCTATTTTTAAATTATGTTGTTTGACGCAACGAGTTACACATTTAAGAACATCACGATATGACGGAAACGGATTTTTATCCCTATCGTTAAACGCTTTATTAATAGCCCTATTAATTTCTGTGTATGACGACCAGCAAAAATCTAATCGACTATAATAAATGCGGCCACACCTATGGTCTTTGTTTTGTCGCTTTTGAATTTCTTTATGGACTAGCGCTGCTCGTGCTCTGTATCTGGAATATTTTTCTTAATATTAACCTTAAGCCCACTATGGCAACTTTTATCAATCAAAGCAAAACGTCTACTATGCAGAAGCAAATGAATTAATATTTTTTAAAATGATTACATTAATAAACAAAATTGATTATAATTACTTTTGCATTTTGATATATGATGAATTGTCCTCTGCATCAAAATCCACTTCCTCTTCCTCTAAATGTTTAATCTTCTTTTTTAGATCAGCCAACAAATCGTATAATTTTGCAAGTTTTCTATCATTAGCGTCTTCAATATCAGGATTATTTTGTATATTTGAAAAAACATCCGCAAAAAGTACTATCGATTTACTGGGATCAATTCTTAATTTCTCCGACGATTCTTTAACTAATTTTAAAAACTCTTCGCTCTCTACGTAGCTATTCGCACGGCCGTATACTTTTTTTAAAACATCTAATTTTTTTAATAAACATTGTTTATGTTTTGGATTTTCCGTCGATTCCACACAGAAATCAAAAAATGATTGCAATTCGTTGCTTAGAGTTATTTCTTTCCGTTTGCCATTAATTTTTGAAGAATTTGATTCATTTTCTCTACTTGTTACACTCGATGTTGATGGTATTTCATCGTCACTAAGTAATTTATCACTTATTATTGGTGATCTACTCCCATTCGTTAAGACTACATTTTCACATTTAGTATTTATATTTGGTTCTAATATTATCAAGTCATCTGGATCTGCTTTCAAAGGGGGAACATTTTCTTTTGAATCTTTGCTAACTTCATCCTCTATTTCTATACAATCTAAGTCTATTATCTTGTCTGAAACAACACCATTTTTCACTTTGGCAACTTCATTCGAATTTTCATCCGAATCCAAGTTTATGTTTTCTATTTCATCTAGTTTTGTTTTTTTTGGAGTTTGGATATCATTTTCCTCTTCATCGGTTAACACAATTACGTCAGCTTTGCTTTCCAATTTTCTTTTTTTATGTCTTTCTTTTGGATTGGTAGTTTTCTTAATTGATCCAGACTCCAATCTTACTTTCTGAAGAGAAAAAAAAAGTTTTAAGTTAACTTTTGGTACAAATGTTATAAAGAAATTTATATAAATTAATCTACACCTAATCAGCATTGCCATCCAAAGAAATAAGGTGAAGCTATAGCAGAGATGAGTAGAACAAATGATGTTATTTGGAAGTAGAAATATTTTTAGGGCACAAAGCATATGCGAATGCACCATGATAATGAGGCTCAGGCACCTCCCAACTAATTAATGCACTAATCAGTAATGAATATTTTCATTTTGCACAATCGCACAAAAAACTATTTCCCTCATAAAAGTCATCAAACATAAAATTCGCACCAAAATCCCATTCACTGCATAAAATTCATCAAAACTTGAGAAAAAAAATGTCGGGTAGAAAACTTTATTTTTGGACAAAATTGATCAAAAAACGCGTATAACACAATTTAGTAGATCATTCGCACAAAAAATCTATTTAACTCATTAAAAACCGGTTGGAAAGCCCAAATGATGGACAAAATGAATAAAAAATCGCCCAAAAAACATGATATACAAAATGTTCACAAAAAAAATCCAAATTCTTCAAAAATCATGTTTGTAGAATCTAACAATTGATGGGGTTATGTTTCTATGGAAAAATCCTCAAAAGAATGAAATAAAACTTCAAAAACTCATCAATAAGCGCAATGAAACGCACAACGTTATTCTAAAATCGCTCAAAAATTCAAAAATCATGCTTATTTCATTAAACCTATGAAAAATCACTCTCACAAAAAAACCATTTAATGCAATTCTTCAAACATAGCGAAGAAATCATGTTTGTGGCATTAATATAAAAATCAAAACACCCATTTATTGCATATTAAAGGTTCAAAAACTATATGTTCTTCATAAAATTCATACAAATTTGTAAAGAAAACTCATTTATTACTTAAACCCGTTTCACACTTTATAATTATGTCTTGAATTATATATATAATTTTTATTACAATTTGTGCAATAATTCCATATATAAAAATTATATCCTGTATGACACTATATATAATTCTTTATATAATTATAAAACCACGCTTGCGCCTTATCTATGCTCTGTCAAATCAAGTTTCAATGTTTACTACACTTTGCAGGTTATGTCATTTGTTTTGAATTGATTATTGCTACAATTAGTTATACAATTAATAAAAATAATGAAAAATGGAAGCAAAACAAATTAAAAAAGTGGTAGCAATTGCTATATGTGGAGCTGCAGTGGTAAAATTGAAAAATATAAGAAAATACAAAATGATATGCGCACATCACGTTCGCGTCGATTATAGATGGAAAAATAGAACATGTTCCAATTTTTCAAGATATAATTGTGACCTTGATAGTTTGTGCGTTTTACACACGTGAATTATATATATAATTCAAGACATAATTATGGACAGTGTCATACGGGTTTTAATATTCATTTAAAATCGCACAAAATTAATCAAAAATCGAATTTTATGTCCACAAACTTTTAAAATATTTAGCAAAGATCATTAAAAAACCGCGCATTTATCAAGAATTACATAAAAACTCCTTCATTCCACAAAAATCGTGCAGAAAAGCCAAATATTGCACGAAATTCATAACACATCAAATAAAAATAATGATTATTGCATCAAATCTATTAAAAAAAAATCATGAGACCCATTTATTGCACAAAATTAATCTAAAATCGTTCAGAAAAGACAATTATTAAAAGAAATTCTACAAACATTGTACACCCATTTGTAGCATAAATCAAAAATCTCAAAACCAAAACTGTTAAATGCAATAAATTTACCAACATCGCGAGGAAATCCTTTTTTTACACCATATTCGCATAAAACTATTTATCTCATAAAATTCATCAATAATCGCTCATAAATGCAAAGAATTCATCAAAAATTAAGCTATTTCTTGAGTAGAATCCATTTAAAATCGAGCAGAAATGCTATTTACTGGATGAACTTTACACAAAAAACCACTTAGAAAATCCAATTGATGCACAAAATCGCCCAAAAAGCCAGTTATTGCATAAAACCTACAGGTTTTATGCAATAAACTATTTAACTCAAAATTCATCAAAAATCGCTCAGAAAGTCCAATTGTTGCACATAATTAATCAAAATTAGCGTAGAAAAGCCATTTATTGTAAGAAATTCGCACTGAAATTACTATAAAAAACCCATTTATTGCATTAAATTGCTATAAAAAAAACTTATTTACCTTATTCAATATTTATATTTACATCATAAAATTATCAAAAATACCCCAAAAAGTTAATTTACTAGATGAAATACTTACATAACATCTATTTACATCATAAAATTCATACATGATCACTTATACAACCTAAATGTTGCAGAAAACTCATCCAAAATGGCACAGAAAGGCCATTTATTAGATATAACTCATCAAAAATTAAACAGAAAACTATTTATTAAAAGCAATTCTTCAAACACAGAAGCTGATTTATCTCAAATTCATCAAAAATTAAGCAGAAAATTCATCTAAAATCAAACAAAAATCATCTATAAAAAATCGCACCCATTTCTTGTATAAAATTTAAACAAAAACTCTCATTTGCCTCAAAAAACTGAGCAAACTCAATTATTATACAAACTTCATCTAAAATCGCTTAAAAAAACAAATAGTTGCCCAAAATTAATCAAAAATCACGTAGAAACCACAGTTATTGCTATAAATTCTTAAAACAACAAGCAGAATTCATGTTAAAGCCATTAAATCTATAAAAAACGCTTAAAACGAGCATAAATCTCAATTACTGTACCAAATAATTATAAAATCGCTCAAAAAAATCAATCGATACACATCATTAATCAAAAATCGCCTATTTATTCCATAAAATTTAGACAGAAACTGATTTATCTTATAAAATTAATCAAAAATCGCTCAAAACTGATCAAAATTCACTCAAAAACCTATTTATTGCAATCATTTCTTACAAAAAAAAAACAAATAAGCGGAAGTCATGTTTGAAGCAATAGCGGTACAAATAAACACCCATTTATTGTATAAAATGTAAGTAAAAACTAATTTATTTTATGAAATTCATCAAAACCTAAAGTCGCTTCTTAAAAGAAAAACTATTTATAGAAAATCTTCATTGAGCAAAAATCATGTTTGAATCATTAAATTTATGAAAAATCTCTTATAAAACCCATTTGTATTATGAAAAACATCAAAAATCTCAAAGAAAAACAATTTAAAGCAATAAACACTTCAAATATTGCTGAGAAATCATGTTTTGTGACATATAAAAAAATCTTCATAATCCTTTCATAAAATTTAGATGAAAACTGATTTATCTCATAAAATTCATCAAAAATTGAGCATAATAAAAATTCATATAAAATCGCTCAGAAAATTCAATTGATGCACAGCATTAATCAAAATTGCACAAACAAACTCATTTATTGCAAGCAATTTTTCAAAAACCGAGCTGATATAATGTTTGAGACAATATCTATAAATATATATAGCGCAAAAGAACCATTTATTGCATCAAATTTAAGCAGAAACTGATATATCTCATAAAACCAATCAAAAATTGATTATTATACAAAATTCACATAAAATCGATCCAAAAAATCAAAAAATTTAGAAGAAATTATTTGAAGAAAACATGTTTGAGACATTAAATTAATAAAATGTCGCACAAAATACTCATTTCTTGCATACAAAAAATTAGACTTATTAGACAAACTTAAACTGTTTTAACTTATGAAATTCATCAAAAATTAAGCAAAAAAATCAATTATTATTCAAAATTCATCTAAAATCGCTTAAAAAACCCAATTGTTGCACAAAATTCATCAAAAGTAATGCAGAAAACCAATTTTTCCAAATAATTCTTCAAAAACCAAGCAGACATCATTTTAGGAGTATTATCTATAAATAAATCGCGCAAAACACCCATTTATTGCATAAAACTGATTTCATGGCAAAAAAACTGCTTAGTACATCCATTTAATGCATAATTTAATCAAAAAACTGCTCAAAAGCCCTGAAATCATACAATAAATGATTTAACAATTAGTGTAAAATCGCTCAACACAAAACTTTTTGAGAATTTAATTTCTGGATAACAAACACTTGGGCGGGTGAGCGAGAACATCATTTCAAACTACCGGCTCACAATTCATAAACTGTGTTCCCGCCCACCCACCCAAGTGTTTGTTTTCAAGAAGCTAGTTACGTCACCTCCCTAATGACATCTGCCACTTATTCTCTCAAGTTTGTTAGCTGCAGGAACACAAAAAGTGATAGTAACATTTAACTTCTTGATAAAAACATGCCCTCTTCTAACTAAGTGACAACATTCGGGAGGATGGGCGAGAACAAATTTTCAAACTAACGGCTCACAATTCATAAACTGTATTCTCGACTACCCACACGAGTTTTTGTTATCAAGAAATAGGTTACATCACCTCTCTCTACAAAACTAAGTGACATCTGTCAGTCAATATCTTATGTGTGTTAGCTATAGAAACTCAACTGGTGGTAGTGAATTTAATTTCTGGATAACAAACACTCGGGCGGGTGATCGGGATCATAACTTCAAACTACCGGCCCACAATTTAATTTAAATATCTATTTGCCTTATAAAATTTATTTTAAAATAGTACAAGAAACCTATACACAAAAATGCACAAAATTTATAAAAAATTGATTTATTTCATAAAATCAAATCAAAAAATTTGCTCAAAAAACCCAGTTTTTACACAAAATAAATAAAATATCACACAGAAAAAACATTTATTGCAAGCATTTCTTCAAAAAACAAGCAAAAATAACGTTTAATCTATAAAAAATTACTCAAAACAATAAAATTTAGACAAAAACGTTAAGAACAATTCTTCAATCACTATGCAAAAAACTTGTTTGAGCAAAAAAACTCAATTATTATACAACATTAATCTAAAATCGCTCAGAAAACCCAATTTTTGCAAAAACTTCATCATGCAGAAAACCTTTACTGCATTAACAATTCAAACAACGCAAAAAACATGTTTCTGGCAATAAATCTATAAAAAAATCGCGGCACAACAACCATGATTTGCATAAATAACTCATTTATTGACAAAAAAAATCTAAAATCGCTCAAAAAAAGTTATTCATTTCAAACATCGCGCATGAAAAACTTAAATCATCAAAAATTAATCAAAAATCGCTCAAAAGCCAACTTATTGAATAAAACCTGCACACAAAAAACTAATTAACTCACAAAATTCATCTAAAACTGCTCAGAAAATCAAATTTCTGTAAAGAATTCATCAAAATGAACACAGAAAAGCCAATTATTGCAAGAATTTCGCAAGGAAATGCAAAAACTGATCAAAAATCGCAGTAAGAAACCCATTTATTGCATGAAATTAGCACAAAATACTATTCACCTCGTAAAATTATCAAAATTTAAATAAAATCGCTGAAAACCCAATTGTTGCAAAAAATTCATTCGTAGAAAAAAGCAATTTTCTAAAACCAAGCAGAACACGCGCAAAACACCCAATTTTGACAGAATCTCAATTATCTCATAAAATTCATCAAAAACTTAACAGAAAACTCAATTATTGTACAATATATAACTGACTCTACAAACCTATCCACTATGTTTACGTTGTACATATATTAATTTACCCTTACAGCCAATGCCGTCAAATCATTTGTCCGCATTATTTTACAGCAAAAAAGTTAATGAGGCTTGTTTCTTTATCCCGTTTCAAGTTATTTTTGACAGATGACCGATGACAGATGACACATGACTCATGACATGACAGATATTTTTAAATTTACTTAAATAATTTTACTTATTTAAAAAAAAAATGTTTTTCTTAAATTTCGTTTTTTTTTTTAATTTCCTTATTTTCTAAAACAGGTCTTGCTGACCTGTTTTAGAAAATAAGGAAATAACCTTGGTTAGTTGTTATTCGTTAGTCATTACTATGCAAATTTTGATTGGTGACTAATCAATCAGTAATCGTTCTTTACTAACTAATGACTAATAATCATTAGTCATTAGTCACATCAAATATGGATAGTCGTTAATCAAAAAAGAGCTTATTTATAATTATTAGTCATTATTCGTTATTTGTGCTGGTAATGATTTGTTAGCCAGTATCTTTTTATTCATTACTCGGATTACACATTGCCCTACTCTGGTTTGATGCATTAAATCGCTCAAAACAACAAATTTCTTAATAAATTCTATTTAAAGTATGTAATCTTGACGTTGTTGCCAATAAGCATTTTTAACAATAAATATATATTCTATTCTATTCTAAAATTAAAACAGAAACTGATTTATCTCTAAAAATTCATCAAAAACTGAGAAGAATAATCATTTATTTCAAAAAAGCAGAATTCACGTTCGGGGCATTAAATCTATAAAACAATTGCTCAAAACTGCATACAATTTAGACAGAAATTGATTTATATTATGAAATTCATCAAAAATTGAGCAAAATACTCAAATTATTATACAAAACTCATCTAAAATAGTTTAGAAAACCCAATTGTTGCTCAAAATTCATCAATTATTGTTCAAAACTCATAAAATCGTTCAGAAAAATCAATTGATGCACAGCATTAAACAAAAAACAATTCATTTATTGCAATTTGTCAAAAACCAAGCAGAAATTAAGTTTGAAAAAAGATATCTATTAAAAAAAATCACTTTAAACACCCATTTGATGCATAAAATTTAGAAAAAAACTGATTTATTTCATAAAACTCACAAAATTTGCAAAAAACTCAATTGTTATACAAAAAATAACTCAAATCGTTCAGAAAACCCAATTGTTGCTCAAAATTCATCAATAATTGTAGAAAACTCATATAAAATCGTTCAGAAAAATTAATTGATGCACAGCATTATTCAAAAATCACACAAACTCGTTTGCAATAAACAATTCTTCAAAAACCAAGCAGAAAGCAAGTTTGACGCAATATATATATAAATAAATTGCACAAAACACCCATTTATTGCATAAAATTTAAGCAGAAATTGATTCATCTCATAAAACGCATCAAAAATTTATCAAAAAACTCAATTATTATATAAAATTAATCTAAAATCGCTCAGAAAACCCAATAGTTGCACAAAATTATCAAAAATTGTGCAAAATATCCAAATGTTGCATAAAATTTAGACATAAACTGATTTATCCCATGAAATTCATCAAAAAATTAAGCAAAAAACTAAATTATTATACAAAATAAATCTAAAATTGGTCATAAAACCCAATTGTTGCACAAAATTCATGAAAAATCAGCTTTGAAGAATTAAATCTATTAAAAAATTCCTTAAAACACCCTTTCGTTCCATTAATATGTAAGCAAAAATTGATTTGTATCATGAAATTCATCAAAAAGTGAACAAAAAACTCAAATAATGTACAAAATTCATCTAAAAGTGCTTAAAAAACCCAATTCCTGCATAAAATTTAGACAGAAATTGATTTAACTCATAAAACTCATCAAAAATTGCGCAAAAAACTCAGTTATTACCATTGATTGCAAAAAATTCACGTAGAAATGCATTAAATGTACAAAAAAATATCTATTTAAGATAAATTATCAAGCAGGAAACTTTACCCAATGAAAAATAGCCAAAAACACCAATTTATTTAACAAAGATAGCTTAGAAAGGCAGTAATTGACTGCAATAAATTGAATGAACCTATTTTTATGATGATATGCAACAAAAAACCATGTTTATCTCGTTATCTAATTTTGATTGATACAGTAAAATTAATAAATTTAGTTCAATAGTCTCATAGAAATGACATAATGTTAGTGTAATCAGACACATACCTATTTAGATTTTACTGAAACAACTTAATTTCTATGACAAAAGTCACTGAGATTAGAATAGCCCCCAAGTTAATCATCAAAAATGCAAAATAAACAAGCTAAAGAGGCAATTATTGTCTGAAATTAAAAAACACTTGTTTATGTTTAATATTATAATAAAGTATGGATACAAAAATTAAATCAAAATCCCCCTATTTGAATATATCGTTATCCTTTTTATGTTATCAAAGCAACAATTACAGTTAAATCTAGAGTGTTTATGCCATCAAACGCAAATTAAATTTCAATAAAAATGAAGCAACAAGATAATCATAAACTCATTCATTTCAAACAACCAATAATCATGGTTGGCAATGCTGAATCTAATCTAGTTAATAGAAAATATTCATTCAAACGTTACACCCAATATAGACATGCTTATTAGTAATAGTATTAAATTTGATTATAAATTACTTTATGTTTTGGCGGGTAGCTTAACAACAAATCTTTAAGCATAGAGGATTTTGCAGTCTCTTCCACATGTTGCTTCTAAAAAATATACATTTATACTGATGCATATTAATCTAACCGAATTAGGTTAGATAATATACATTTGATTAAAAATTAAAAAAAAAATTAACAAACTTTATTGTTGCTACCAAAATTAACGCTCAACAATAAGTGTTTTAATATAGAGGGCTCTGGATTCACTCCCAACGATTGATTCTAAAAAAAACAATTTAAATTTGTGATTTACCTAAAATTTATATAAAAATATTAGTTATGTTAATGAAGATGAAAATACATGCATTGTAAGCGATAAAAATGCATGTTAATCACAATCCGATGAAATTTATTTCTACCCTAAGGCCTGTAATATCCAACTCCTAATAAAGCACCTAATAAACTATTAGCTGAATAACCTAACTTTTTATTTTATTTATTTTATTAAAACCTATAAACAACCAATTAAATATATGCTTAACATGTACATTTATAACAAATATAAGCATTAAGCATATAATTTATCAGCTACACAGAGGTATAACAAAAATAAATCAAAATAAAGTTTGAAAAAAGTTAGGTTATTCAGCTAATAGTTTATTAGGTGCTTTATTAGGAGTTGGATATTACGGCCCTAAAACTAAAAATTGTTTCAAATAAAACAAAACCAACATTTTGTTTTTGTCAAGAAGTTTATCTACTTGATTTCTATGCTACAATCAATCCTAATCGGAAGCCATTTTAAAGTTTCCGTAATATAAATAAATAGAATCAGCGCTTTCATAGGGAATATTGCATAATAATTCGTAATAGTTAAAACTAATGGTTTAGTAAGAAATGTTATAAAGCTTTTCTAAGCATGCTTGAAAATTAGTTAACAATTTCTTACCTTCACTGATTCCAATGGTACTAAAGTTACAGAATCAGTTATATATCCAACATCCTGTTGTTGTGGGGCCACATCCTCCTCATCAGATGATAATAATAATATAACATCCGACATAATTTTCACAATATAATAAATAAATTACAACTTGTAAGATTGTATAGGTACCACACAGCGAGAAAGTTTGGTTAATATTTTGTTTTGACACTTTGATCAATTGAAGAAAATAACAAGCGACGCTTCGTTGCCAATGTTTTTATCACTTTTATTTTGTATCAAAGTAGCAAGCGAAATAAAAACTATTAAACAATTCAATTTTGTTTAGATACTTGATAAAGCTTATGATTAGATTGTTTCAAATCAATAATTAGATTGTTTTAAAAACAAAACTTTATTTAAATACAAGATGGCCATGGATCGCCTAGGCTGGCAACAATGCATTATCGATTTGACAATTTTGACATGCGTTTGACACACTGAAAGTTGAGGTTAAGTCATTTGTTACACAAAAAAAAATATTTATTTAAAATGATCGTAATATAAGTTCAAAATGAATATCACAAGGATTTTTTGTAATATAAATAAGGTTAGTTTAATTAAATTATTTAATACATTTTAAAGTATTATAAGATTTGATTTTTTTGTCGGATTGGGGTTGATGCTAAATCATTTTAGATTGATTTGATTTGCTTTAATTATAAATATTTGGGGAATGATAAGTTGAACTTTATCTGATTGTGTTGATAATTATGTGAATTAAAGTCAGTGGCGTAAAGTGAAGGCGTAGTATATATTTTTGGGCTTCTCTTCGTCAAAGTTTTATTTGCTGGAAAGATTGAATAATTAAATGATTGATTTTTAATATTATCAAATTTTTTGCAATTGATTTTTGAATTATTAAATGAAAATTGTGTCAATTTGAGCATATTTTCAATTTGATCTCAAACTGTCAACAAATTTGCAAATGACAAATTGATCTTTTGAAACTGTCAGTTTTATCTGTCAAACTGATTAAAGATTTGTCATATTTAATTTTCCAAATGTCAAATTTGATTTTTGGTTTGTTAATGTTTCAACTGTCAAATGGAATTGGAACTTTGACTGACACTTTATTTTTTAATTGTAAATCTGTCAAATACTTCTTATATTTGATACTTTTATTTTTATACTGTCAATAAAATTTAAAATATTTTTTTTCCAAATGTCAAATTGGCTTTATAATGTCAAGAAAATATCAATATCAAAGTGTGTTTTTCTTCTGTCAAATATCTTAAGTGTCAAATTGGTTTTCTACTGACAGTGTTTTTGAAAATTGAATGTTTTCATACAACACAGAATAGATTGATATTTGTCTGCCACATCATTATACTCTTTCTCAAAAATCAGTAAATATTAACATATTTTGAATTATTGATTAAGAAAAGTTTAGTATTGAATAGTGAAGACAATTTAGTTAACTATGACATTTGACAGATACAAATAAAATTTTGTTTGTTTATAAAACTTTTAACATCTGTTAAATGCGGCCATTTTGTTCATTTTTGGCAACTTTTGATTATAAAAAACTGTTAATGAAACTTGTTTAATACTCAATTGTGTTGCAACTGACAAATGTAGCTATTTTGTTCATTATGGTGAGTCACAGCTATAAACTGAACTAAGTTTGTTTATAAAACCATAAACTCTATTTATAGAAGGTCAAAAATAACAAAATTTTGTCATAAAATATAAAATTTTCCTAAAAGCGGTTGAAAAAACAATGCTAAGTAGAATTAATAATTAATTATATTAATAAAATGTCAAAAATAACTAAATCCGTTTATTAACATTAAAATATTTTTGAAGAAAACCAAAATCCGGCCAAAAACGCTTGAAAGGAACAAAACTATTTTTTATAAATGTCAAAAATTGTAAAATGCGGTCATAAAATATCAAAATATTGCTAGAAAATTGTGGAATAATGTAATAAAATGTCAACAAAAAAATTCTGACTTAGGAAACATCAAAATATTGATAAAAAGCACCAAAGTCATAAACTGTTGAAAATTGTTTTTTTTTTCTAAAGTATAAATGCAGCCATAAAATATAAAAAATGTTAGAAATAGCAAAAATCTGGCCATAAACTGTTGAAAATTGCAAAATTCTATTCATAATATAAAATATTATTGAAAAACGAGCCATAAACTGTTGAAAACTGCAATTTTTTTATTTTATAAAACTTAAAAAGTATAATTTTGAAATATTAAATAGAAAAAACCAAATCAATAAACTGTTGAAAAGTGTAAATTTGTAGTTATGAATAGTCAAAAGTAGCTAATTCTGTCATCGAAACATCAAAATATTGTTAGAATGCACCAAAATCCGGTCATAAACTGTTGAAAATATGTTAAAAATAGCTACATTTTGGTAATGACTGTTAAAAAGCGCAACATTCTATTAATAAAAAGTTGAAAATAGCAAAATCCGGCTATGCAATATCAAAATATTGTTAGAAAAACTTAAATCTGGTCAAAAACTGTTGAAACGTGTAAAATCTTATTTATAAAATGTCAAGAATAGTAAAATTCGGCTTTAAAACATTAAAATATTGTTAGAAATCACCAAAATTAGTTCATAAACTGCTAAAAAGTGTAAATTTCTATTCATAAAATGTTAAAAATAGCAAATCAAGCAAAATATTGTTAAAGAACACCAAAAGCCACCATAAATTGTTGAAAAGTGTGAAAATTTGTATAAAATCTTAGAAATAGCTAAATCCGGCTATGAAATATTAAAGTATTGTCAGAAAGCACTGAAATCCGGGCATAAACTGTTGAAAATGCATTTTTTATATTTATAAAATGTAAAAAATACCAAAATCCAGTCTTGAAACATCAAAATATTGTGGGAAAACACCGAAATCTGGCCAGAATCTGCCAAAAAGTGCAAAATTTTATTCATAAATGTCAAAAATAGCCAAATCTGGCTATTAAGTATGAAAATATTGTCACAAAACACAAAGTTGTGTTTATGCAAAGTCTTTTCTTAAGTTAAATATTTATGAAATTACAAAAATATCAAATTTAACTATAAAGTTTAAAAAATATTGTTAACCAGAACAAAAATCCGACTATAAATTGTTGAAAAGAGCCATCGCAGATTCTTGCTACGTCACTGATTATGATACAGCTTTGAAATGACATTTTTTAATTATAATAATTAACAGTGCTAAGTGTTAAATGTTGTGGTTTGGTTAGATTTTGAAAATAGATTTTTTGTTTAACATTTATTAATTAAATCAAGTTAGTTTCTAAAATGTTTGACAGATGTCAACAGGTTGTAGATTGAATGTATGAAACACCATGCATGTTATCTACACCAGTGATTCTCATTTCTATTTTTTTGTTAAGATCCAGGCTTGAGATCTTTTGAGCAATCTTATCGCTCGATCTTGCTGACTGATCAATATTTGTTAATAGCTGTCTTTGTGGAGCAGTTATTAGTATGCGGAAAAGTTATGTAGTATGAGATATGGAAGCATACTATAGTTTTTAACGTTGAAGTTGATTTGATGGACACAAAATTATGTTATACAAAAAAGTGCCGTAATCTCGAAAACGGTGCGTCAAAAAATTGCAAAGTTTGATTTTTAACTGTCAAACTAAAATCAATATGAAAGTTTGTTTTCTAAATGTGTAAGTGTCAAATTGTTTTTTTACTGTCAAAAGATGTTAATAGTAAAGTTTGCTTTTTTCTTTCAAACGGATGTCAATATGAAAGTTTTCCAAATGTCTAAATTAGCTTTTTACTGTCAAAAAGAGTTCAATACCAAAGTTTATTTTTTTACTGTCAAACTGAAGTCAATGTAAAAGTTTGTTTTCCATATATCTAAGTGTCAAATTGGCTTTTTACTATTATAAAGATGCCAATTTCAAAGATTGTTTTCCAAATATCTTTGAAAAATATAAGTACCAAATTAGCTTTCTACTGTCAAAAAGAGTCTAATATCAAAGTTTATTTTCAAACTGAAGTCAATGTTAAAGAATGTTTTCTAAATGTATAAGTATTAAATTTGCTTTTTACTGTCAAAAGATGTCAATATCAAAGTGTTTTTTTTTCTGTCAAGACATGAAAGTTTGTTTTCTAACTGTCAAACTGATGTGAATATGATGATGATTGGCTTTCTACTATCAACAAAAAGATTTTAATATCAAAGTTGGCTTCTGTCAAAAATATCAAAGGTTGTTTTCTAGCTGTCAATCTGATGTCAATATGAAAGCTTGTTTTCAAAAAGTCTAATTGTCAAATTGGCTTTTTACCGTCAAAATTGTCAATATTTTGATTTCCTTTTGTAAAAAATAAGTTTTGTTTTCTAACTGTTAAAATGATGTCAAAATGAAAATTTATTTTTTTTGCGTGGGAAGGGGAAAATCTTCAAAGATTACTATTCACTAGTGTTATATTTTGACTGACTAATAACTCCCACTTTTCTTGGCTTGGCGTCCTTTGCACTGCGGGTTCTATTGTGAATCTCTGACGTCTTATTCCTTTAGCAGCTCTGTTTCTTCGATAAATTCCAGATTTTTTTTTTCAACTCTTCTTCGGTTAGATTATGTTTGTCAAAGGAGTCTGTGCGTTGCAGATTATAAACTTTGGATTTACTTATTAAGTGTAGCGGATTCTCTTCTTCTTCAATACACTCGCAGCATATGGGGTCCATCTTAATTCTTATTTTATGTGCTTGTTAAGACCGCAGTGTTTGTTACCAGTACTGTTAGCCTTGGCAGCCTGATTCGATTCATATGTGTTACCAAAGTTTTGGTATTATGTAATGGTCTTGTAAGAAATAGTTTTGAGTTAGTCATTTCGTTGCAGTTTTTCTACAGGTTGCTGTGTTTTGCATCAAGATTGCTATGGATTATTTTCTTTCCGGTTTTGTATGGGATCCCGAAAGCAGATTCAGGTCCAGTAAAGTCTACTTTGCTTCCTCTTTGGCGAGCTGGTTTGCCGTGATGTTTTCTTTAATCCCTTGGCCTTTTGGCATTTAGACCAGGCGAACTCTGCAGGTTGTGGCCAATGCTCTCAGACTGTTTATGCAGGTTATAACCAGTTTGGATTTTATTACTGGCGATAATAATGCCGCTTGACAATTTGACATGATTGGTCTGTTGGGCTATAGTCTCGTCCTAATCATGTCCCTGGCGCAACACTTGATGACAGCCATCTCCTTCTGGGAATTTGAGGCATGTTAGCTCATGGGTAGCGTAGTTAGCTTCCCCTGGTTTTTGAGTCCAGCTCCGGTCTCTTCTGGTCTTTGGCTCCATTTGTGTACCAGTTAGTTCTCTTGATTTTGCCTAGTTGTCTTTGTTTGTTCATTTGTCTTGCTGCGGTATTATTATATTAAATATCTTTTCAATGCAATGATCTTTCAAGAAATCCTACTTCATCATGAGAGTTTTTTCTTTATGCAACACATTACTAGGTCTGTGGGTCCCGACGTTTACAATGTGTTCATTTATCTGTAGTCTGTGCGCTGCTTATCTCGCCTCCGCCATTACAATCAAATAAAGTGGCGGTAACTATTGTAGTACTTTCATAGTTGCTGTAGGCGTCGTTCTCATTGCATTAGCAGACATATATAGTCATCTGGTCATATTGGGTGACAGTTCTCATGTGCGCCCGACTGTTATTTTGGTTGCAAAGAGCACCCGAATGGTTTTTGTGGTTATTTTATCTACTGTGGTATCAAGCGTGAGTCCCAGATATTTTACTTTTTATGTCATCAGAAGCGTAGCTCCATACATCTCTAGGTTTTTAGGTCTGTGGTGTTTTGTCGTCTTGTGAACGCCGTTTTGCTTGAGTTCACTGATCCTCTTTCTTTTTGCATCACCTTTCTACGGTGTTTAGTGCAGTTTGTATAATGTTTGATACAGTTGCCCTAAAAAAGGATGGTAAGATCATTGGCGCAGTCTGTAGTAGGCCGTCCATAACAAGGCGCCATAGTAAGGGTGAAAACACGTTCCTGTGGGAACCCGTCGATAGTCTTTCTATATAATGTCAGGTTATAGTTCGGTTCTTGAGAATAGAGTTGACCCCGTGTTGGACAAAAGGGTCTATTCCTTTGTTCTACATTGCCATTGCAATGGGTTTGAAGGTAGTATTGTCAAATGTCTTTTCAATATTCAGAAAGGCACCCAAAGCTATTTCTTTCGAATGGATGGTGTTTTTACCTGCTGACTGTGTAGTTACTTTTTTTAGTAGTTTTGTATAAAGGGTGTCAAGCTGATTGGTCTGTAGGATTTAGTGTGGGTTGCCTCGGCTTTGGTATAAATACCTCTTTGACCGCTTTCTAGCTGCTCGGTATGTGAGAAAGGGCTAAGCTTTCTCTGAAGATCTTGCATTTTTATTTCTGTGGCATGATAGGATAGGTTCTATCGGCTCCTGGCGACTATAACGGTTTGAATGTGTTGATTCCCATTACAGGTTTTCCTGATTGATTATGGTCTTTGCCTTATTTCAGATTTTTTTGGTTGCTTTCTTCCAGTTTCTCTGAATTAGGAGCTTCTATCAACAAAGAACTCGGAAAGTGTGTCTGCTCTTGCGAGTGCCTTTGACTGACTTTGTGTATTTTCCAGTTTTGGGCCTCAGCGATTCAATATTCCAAGTGCGGTTTTTGCTTAAAGCTTTTTGGAGGCGGGAGCATGTGGAACCATTTTGAACGTCCTTGCAGCATCTCCCTCTACGATCCTATTTTGGTTTTCTTTTCTTTAAGCCGTGAGACTGGTTCTATAAGTGGCCCAGTCACCGTATTTTTTTTGGCTTTGTTGAACAGTTTTCTAGAGTTTGACCTTGCCTTGTCAAGCTCCTTGTTCTACCAAGTGATCTTGATTCATCAAACGCACTTTTAATGAAGTTGACTAATATATGTGTCATTATCTTCAGTTTGTGTGACGTTTTTGCTGTCTTTTGACAGATCACGATTTGGCTAACCAGTATTTTATTGTATAGATCTTAGTTAGTTTTTCTCGGTTTTATGTATTCCAAAAGGATTTCTGATTTGATATTGAACCGGATCAGATAACGAGGGCTTGTCTGACACTTTATGATTTGCTAAAGTGAGGTCGATAAGCTCTCTACGCGACGCATTGCGAAACGTTTGCGTATATTCTAGGAGTTTCTCACCTCTTAGGCTTATGTTCCGGGTCCATCAGGCTACGTGGTGGACGTTGACATTGCAGCCAAGGAACAACGGTGCGTTATCCCCCCTGCTGCAATATCTCGGCAAGTGGTGCTGATCGTAGGGAACGTACTCGGATTTGAGAATTATTTTTCTCTTGGTTTCCATCCCTACTATCACCACCTTGGATGTCACTAGGTCCTATAATGGCATTAGATTAGGTACATGCTTTGCTATGATACATGTACAGTGTTGGCTGCTAGCAACTATCTACCCGGCATGCTTAACTTCTTTATCTTTCCGTTGTGAATTCAAGGTTCCTGGATAAGGGCAATATCAATGTTGTGTTTGACAATATACGCATTGAGGGCTGCAGAAGCTGCCATACAGTGATGCAGATTGATTTGCACGATATTTAACATTTCTCGACGACCGACAATGGATACTGATCTATGGCCTCCTTGACGGTCCTTGTTGCTTCCGGTTTGTCCCCATCTTCTTTAGGAAGGGACAGAGCCTGAAAGGTTATTGGTGCAGTTTGCCACCTTTCCCCAAGAGCTCTTGCCCAAAAGCAACCTTTGATCTGAGATCTGGTTTTGAATTGACAACTTGCCAGGTCTCTGTACTGACGGTGTTTTGCAGCGCCCATCTATTTGGTGTGGATTTTTAACTGTGGTCCGGGGACCCATGTCATGACTCTTCTTGGATCAAGCAAGTCCTTCAGATCAATAATCTGGAGTAGGTGTAGCAGGTGTACTCCTGAAAACGGGGGGATGCCTGCTCTTTTTTAGCTCATCAATCTTACCTAAAATGGAGGTTTTGATGGCTTCTGCGTCAACTGAATTGAGGGAGCAATTGGGGTACCCCATTCGGCTAATGCAATACCCTTGAGGGTGTCTATAAAGGTTATTTTTGACGTACTGCTGCTAGATAGATAGTGCGGAGCGTCGATGTTGACTTGTCTTTGATTGTTGACTTTTTCATAATGTAGATTCTCACTCGTGTCATTTCATTTTTACCCCTTGGCAGGCTTGTTTTCGTCGTCGTAAATCCAGTTCGGTCAGTTTTTGTTTCACGCCGGGCGTTTTATTATGTAACTCCAAGGGAAACTTTGTTTACTATATATTAAGTGTCAAATTGGGTTTCTACTGTCAAAAAGGTGCCAATATCAAAGTTTGTATTTGTTTTATCAAAAAATATCAAATGTTATGAAAGTTTGTTTTCTAAATGTCTAAGTGTCAAACCAGCTTTGTTGTGGTGAAAAATGATATTTAGAACTAAATCATTTTTTAATTTTCAGGTTCCACAAATCTCATCGATATTCAATACCGCAATAACGAGAAATTTTCATAACATAACTGTAGCTGCCAACACTAGTCAACATAAATGTTACCCAAACAATGCCCAAACCTTCCTCCACAATTCAAAACAACACGTTTCGTCAATAGAAAGAAAAGTGATTGAAACCGATAGTCGGCCATCTTTAATAACTCGGATTCTTCAGAAAATACCTTTCATTAATGTACAAAAAAGTGTAAGTATCCAATAGTCAACTTTTCGAATTGCTGTAAAATATAATTTATTGTAGCAACTGAATGCGACAGCATTTGTTTTATACGAATCTATAGCCGATAAAATTAATTACGCGGAATTCTTTGAAGAATTATCACTGCCTGATACATTTTACTCATGGTTTGTAGTGACTGAGTTGCATATATGGATGTTAACTGTTCGTTGTATGGCTGAAGGAGAAGACGGGCGATACGTTAGAAATATGATGGTGCAAGCTTTATGGTCAGATGTTGGATTAAGAGTGAAGAAATTGGGTGTTAGTATAATTAATATAAATATACAATATGATCACTTTAACTTAGTGAAAAGGAGCAAACGATATTTTTGTACATAAAATTCAATAAATTTATATGAAAATGTAAGGTGTTGGCATAACCTTACATTTATTGACATGTATGCACAAATATGATCAACATAATAATTTTAGGCTATGAATCCAGCTGGTACACGTATGCAAGTGCAAGAATTGTCTGAACAATTCCAGGCGGCTCTGATTGCATATGATGAAGGTTTACAGTCGGATGATGTTGTTTTAGCTGGTGGTCTTTGGAGACGTATGTATCAACAGAAAGAAGTAGATCCGGAGCATTTAGAAGCATTAATTAAATATATTAGGAGACAGGTAATAACTATTTACTTGATTAAATAAATATGTGGAATTAATTGTTGATTTTTTTAGGTTAAAATTCTTGATGGATTTTCTAGAAATGAATTGTTCTCGCAACAGTGTAAACTTTGGGAGTCGTTAGCCGAGAAAACTTAAATTAGGATTAATTGTTAGCTATTTATGTAAATAAAAATTGAAAAATTGTTTTTTTTTAGATTGTATATTGGCATTCCTTAACGTTTTTATTTGATTTATTTAATAACATAGTTAAAATTTCTTTGCAGCTAATCAGATGCCGAGTTTTAACGCTGCAGTTAAAAAATGGAGAATAGCCTGATGCCGCCTAGTGGGCGGAGCCTCGAGGGTCAATCTAGACTAAGATGCAACACCCGAGCGACAATTACCAAAGTAATTACATCCACCTTTGTTGCCTCCGGACGACCTGCATCTCCAATACCGGGAACACTATACATTCACTTTCTACGCCGACCACTGTTACGCTCATGGTACCTTCTGGATACCCTCACCGACGAATGCTCTAGAAGTAACACAACTACACCTCTATGCTCTACCTGCACCCAAGGCATTGCACCTCACGCGTACAAACATCTAGCTCCGGGTGATGTGAACCAAGGGTCGTAGCCAACTTACGACCCCTTGGCATACACGGTAGCACACGGCCTACCTACATGGGGCATCACCTCATCAGGTGGACAACCCAGGCCATTGGTTTCGCAATCAAACCAACTATTATGAGAACGGAAACGCCACCTTTTCTTCGACCACCGACCCCCTCTCTTATCATCTCAGTGGCGGAGAGCCGGTAGCAAGCTTATGCAACGTCGTTTCTTATGCCCGTACTAATAGTTTGCGCCTGGAGGTGTTAAACGCGGAACGGTGTGTCACTCTGTGATGGCAGCAGGCTGAAAGTTTAGTTTATGGTTATTCTAGTGTCGTTCTGGTTCGATGTTGAGGAAGAACGAAATATGACGCTACTAGTTAAAACTTGGCTTTGCTCACTCCTTCCATCAATTTTGCTCACTTTCTGAGATTGAGCTTCATTTCCATCTGGTTGTTTGGACACGAAATCTAGGTGACGTCGGCTTGGTTCCTGACACCACTGCACGGGAAAGGGAGTAGTCCATCGTAAAATTGTCCACAGGGGTTTTACTGAGTAGGGGTGGTTCGGAATGTTTAAAATACTTGCGGAACGGGTTATCTTAAACTGCACATGGTTTTGCGGTACCACTCGCTTAGAAGTCTTTTTGTTTTGCGCACAAATGTTCTACTCGCGGTACGACGTTGCGGGTTTGTACAGAGTACATCCGAGTAGGTAGTTCTAAATGGCTAACCTTTTTCGTCTCTTCCGAGAATAGTCGCAAGTTAAGTATACGATGGTTTGCTAGTGTACATTGCTGGGGCCCGAGCTCTCGTTCCAGCGGATCTTGCTTGACTTTGTCTACGTCAGCGGTAGTGACGATTGTGACAATGTCGGGGTACGGGTGTGGGCAACACGTAACTTGCTGAGGGTTGCAAGATCTGGTAAGCATTTTGCTTCTTTCTGGTACTCGAACGGACGGTTTTGGTGATGTGGATTTTTTTATGTGGTTATGAGTGGCTGTACAAGACTTTGGTTATAGGTATGTCCGGTTTGAATTTTGTAATAGTTTTGTAGACGGTTGCAAGTCTGATCTATAGTTGCCATGTCAGCTACTTGATTGCGTTCCACAGGCGGATGGTTGCGCTGTTCTTGATTTCTATTGAGTATACCGGCGCAGGCTAGCTTCAGGTCAACGATTCCAGATTATTTGTGATGTAGTCTATAACATTCTGGAGTTGCTGGGGGTTTAGTTCGTTAACGTAACCCAAGTAACTTTTTGGTTGATAGTTGGTTGTGAAGAAGCCAATTCAGTAGGTTGTAGCACTCAAAATTGACAAGATTTTTTCGAGCGACTGTTTCTCATTTTTTTTGCGTTATTCTTGTGACGTGTCTGTCGCCGAGTTTTCTTCTTCTGTTTCTTCTCAAGGCGTGTTTTATGGAAACGTGCAGGCATCATTTTATTCAATGCTCTACTTTGTGCGCTATTTATTACCGCCTTGCCTTCACAAGGTGTTGCGGGGACAGCAAGTCCAGGAACGGTTGGGCGGCTCACGGCAAAAGTTTTTTGGTGGCCGGAGATTTGCATTTTAAATAAATTAAGTCTCGACGAACGCATTCACTAATAATGTTTGGTACACACGCACACACTCGGTATGCTCACTCACGCGTTCACCCGGAATGCAAAGTTAAGTCTGTAGGCGAGTAGCTTCTTCACCCACCCGCCCAAGTGTTAGTCATCAAAGGATCTAGTGTTTGACCTACTTTTTGTGTGCTTGCATTTAAATATTAGAGAATTCCTTAACAATAAATCTTTTGATAACTAACGCTTGGGTAAGTGGGCGGGAACAAAGTTAAGTTTGTAGGAGAGTAGCTTCTTCTATTGTCATCTACCCACCCACCCAAATATTAGTCATCAAAGGATTTAGTGTTTGACTCACCTTTTGTGTGCTTGTAATTAAATATAAAAAAAAAATTAACAATAAACCTCTTATAACTAACGCTTGGGTGGGTGGGCAAGAAGAAAGTCTAGTTTGTAGGCAAGTAGCTTTTTCTACTGTAACCCACCCACCCAAGTGTTAGTCATCAAAGAATCTAGTGTTTGACCCACCTCTTGTGTGCTTGCAATTAAATATCAAAGAATTCTTTAACAATAAATCTCTTGATAACTAACGCTTGGGTGGGTAGTCGGGAACAAAGTCTAGTTTGTAGACGAGTAGTTATTTTTTACTGTGATCCACTCACCCACCTAAATGTTAGTCATCAAAGCATCTCACCTCTTGTGTGCTTGCAATTAAATATCAAAGAATTCTTAAACAATAAAGCTCTTGATAACTAACGCTTGGGTAGGAAGGCGTTAACAAAATCTAGTGTTTGTAGGCAAGTAGCTTTTTCTACTGTGACCTACCTACCCACCAAAGTGTTAGTTATCAAAGGATCTAGTGTTTGACCCACCTCTTGTGTGCTTTTAATTAAATATCAAAGAATTCATTAACAATAAATCTCTTGATAACTAACGTTTGGGTGGGTGGGCAGGAACAAAGTCTAGTTTGTAGGCGAGTAGCTTTTTCTACTGTGATCCACCCACCTACCCAAGTGCTACTTATCAAAGGATCTTGTGTTTGCCCCACCTCTTGTGTGCTTGCACTTAAATATCAGAAAATTTCTTAACAATAATTTTTTTGATAACTAACGTTTGAGTGGGTGGGCAAAAACAAAATTAAATTTGTAAGCGAGTAGCTTCTTCTACTGTGACCCACTCACCCTTCCAAGTGTTAGTCATCAAAGAATTTTGTGTTTGACCAACCTTTTGTGTGCTTGCAATTAAATATCAAACAAAAAAATTTAACAATAAATCTCTTTAACTAATGCTTGGGGGGGGGGGGTGGCCGGGAAAAAAATCTAGTTTGTAGGCGAGTAGCTTTTTCTACTGTAACTTACCCATCCACCCAAATGATATTTATCAAAGAATCTAGTGTTTGACTCATCTATTGTGTGCTTGCAATTAAATATCAAAGAATTCTTAAACAATAATTCTCTTGATAACTAACGCTTGGGTAGGAGGGCGTTAACAAAGTCTAGTTTGTAGGCAAGTAGCTTTTTCTACTGTGAACCACCCAAGTGTTAGTCATCAAAGGATCTAGTGTTTGACCCACCTCTTGTGTGCTTGCACTTAAATATCAGAGCATTCTATAACTATAAATCCTTTGATAACTAACGCTTGGGTGGGTGGGCGGGAACAAAGTTTAATTTGTAGGCGAGTAGCTTCTTCGACTATGACCCATTTTTTCACTCAGGTGTTAGTCGGGAGTGTGCAAGCACATGGTACAAATTTGTGGGGTTTGTCTCAGAATCTCTGGAGGGTCGAACGTAGTGGAGGCCGACGGTATCTTTTGGTGTTTGTTTTAGATGTTGCATTGCGGAGAATACAAATATTGTGTGGGTTTGGTTAGTCTCACACATCGGTTTTGTGCAGCTTAATTTTTTCAGTCGCACTAAAGTTCATAGTTTGCTTAGCTCCCGGGAAACGACATGAGGTTTTTGACACACGCGCACTAAAGTTTTAGCACGATAGGCTTTGCGGTTGGCTGGTTTACATTAAAGTTTGGTTGTTACACTGTTGTCTCTCCTTACTGCTGCGGTTAGATGGTAATACCGGTTGCAGTCTGGTGGTGTTTTGCGAAATTTTGTCTAGCACGGAACAATAAACCTATCAACTATGAGTCCAGATGAACTCACTCACTAAAGCTTTGTTGACCATCAAGGGGACGTTCTTGGCGTAGCAATACTCAAACAATTTTCTAATCTAATTCACAGAGCCACGGAAAAGACTACTCATCAGGTTTGCGCTGATAACTCTCTAGGATTATCCCGTGCTAACAAACCATTGATTTGCAGGAGACTACCTTGTAGTTTCTTACATAAACTGAGTGACTGATCATCATTACATCGTAAAAGGTGTCAGACTAAGAAAAATTACAAGGGTGGTGTTTTTAGACGTTGAAAAAGCTTACGACAGTCTGGCACAAAGGTTTATTTTTAAAACTGCATAAACTAAAATGGGACTAAAGTTATAAAGGGTACTAGTGATCTTCAAAACTGGTTAAACGGTTTTTTTTTTCTCACGGTGACAAACCACTCTTCATGATAACGTCTTTTTGAACAACGTTCATATTCCGTGGTCTGATGCTGCCAAGTATCTTTGTATCACCTTTGGTAAAAGATTTACGTACGATCTATCTTAGACAAAGCCAGATTGGCAAAAAAAAGTAGACTGCAAATCACGTTTGCGTTTTCAGTCTGGAGAAAAACTGCTAACGCGCATCTCAATGTCTTGAGGTCTTCCAAAGTCTTACTTACTACGCCAACACATCAAAATTTTGGCCAAAAAATATTTCAATAACTTTGAGGTTTACCTTAACTCAGACAAAAATGAATAACAGAAAAACGATCAACAACTTCTTGAATTGACTTCCCCCACAATCGCACTAAACAGCCTATAGAGCGTCCCAACCTAAATACAATCTCCAAACAAAAAGTATATGAACCTCGAACTTTCAGGTATGATTCGGTAGAAGTTTAGTCGGTAGGCACTCATTTTCAGAGAGTGAATTTAAAACTTAGACTTTAAAAATTTTTATTCTCAAACCACAGAAAAAATACCACCAGCAGCAAGCAAACAAATGCATCAATCTACAACGCGCGTTTTATTGGACCGAGGCTATTTACCAATGCTACTGATGTTAAATAAATTGGGCAACATAAGCAGAAGCAAACTACTAAAGGATTTCAAGAGGTCTACACAGACAGACCTTTAGTAGGCAAGAAAAATCTTAACTATCTGGTTCACTGCTAGAAGATATAGTTACTCCCTGCAGTCACGAAGTCATCCTACATGTTACTTTGAATCTCCCCCAACACACACAAACAATCGAATCATGACATACCTATGGCTTCTGCAGAAACGTGAAGCGAGCGGAATTAGGCCACGTTCTTCGCTGTAACACGGTCATCATGTAGTGCAGGACGTTAGTCGATTGAAGCGCGAAAGCTGCATTAAAAAAATAGAGTTAAAAAAAAATTGAGAGAGGAAAAATCGCAATCAGCTTAGGAGGTAGTACCTCCGGCTTTACCATAGCAATACGCATTACAGAATTAATTTTCTCGCCGAGGGCTCATGCAGCACAACCCAAGTCTGGACTTATTCAAACAAGTTTGAACACGTGCATCACATTTATGTATAAATGATAACATTTATCAATCATCATGAAAAGGAGGAGAAAGAAAACGAATAACAACGCAGAAGTGATAAACCAATAAAAAAAATCAAACCTAAAATTGATAGTTTGCATAAAGAAGTTTAAACACTTAAAAAACATTATTTATGCATATTCATGTAGCGTATTTATTATATTCATTATAATTACGTATATATATATATATATAAAAAACTTAAAATAAATCCTTTACTAATGATCATGACATTTAACAGCGTCTTCAAATTTGGTACTCTTAATTGCACATAGTTTTGCTTTTAAGCAATGAGTGTCACAACCTTTTTGTATTAATGGATCACTATTTCTGACTTGATATCTAAAATTAAAAAAAATTAAACAATTTTTTAAAATATTACTATTATTAAAATATGTACACTTACTTGTAGTAATCTGACATAAAACAAGTATCATTGGACATATGATCTACCAATTTTTTTAAATCTTTAAGATTCATAGATTTTACTTTATATGCTTGCTTAAAAGAATATAATTTTTTCCATTGTGGTCCTTTAGAATCTTTTTTTGTATTTGCTTCATTCAGATTGAAATAGTATTGATCGTAATCAACAACTTCCTAAAATAATAAGATTTTTATTGTAAAATTGACTACAAACTTTAGTATTCAAAACTTACAGCAGATGAGCTGTCCACATCATAAATCCTATAATTTGGATTGAATCCAACAAAAGTTGTAAAACTACCGCCATTATAGGCGACATTAATCGCCTTTGTTTTGTTGTGATCGTAGAATAATCTGAATTCATCATAATGCGTGTGTCCATTGAATTGAGCTTTGACAGTCGTTGCGAATCGTGTTATAATCTTATGAAACACATTATTCCAATTCTTCAAACATTCCACATTGCCTGGAGGTACATGGGACAGTATATGCACTTGTTCGTCGGAATCTTCGGCCTCTTTTAATCTATCGGCCAACCATTGTAATTGACCGTATGGATCAACATCGTCATAAGCTAACCAACTAAAATTAAATATAAAATCAAATTTGAATTAAAACAGGAAATGCTTTAGGTTGGATTAAAACCTAAAATAGACAATAGAGAACAAGTAGACAACATTAGGAAATTAAAGTTAATAGTTGACGCCGCGGACGCAATTGAGCTGAAGATACTTACAGATTTGATTTATAACAAACATTGCTATTCAAAGCAATGAGGCGCAATCCAGGTTTGACAATCACGGAATAGTATCCACCTTTCTTAACAGTTTTCAGTGCGCATTCGGGTAACCAGGTCGCCCATTCACGTGCAACCAAACCAAAAAGCCATTGTGTAGTCACAACAGATGCATCGTTGCTTTCACATTCACTATCTGTAGACCAACTAAAATAAAATAATTATTGACTGCAGTTCAATTACTTTTTAGCTCAACATACAAATCAGTGGGATGGGCTTCATGGTTACCCAATACTGGATATACAGGTGTTTTCCCAAAAGTTTCTGCCAATTTTTTATACATTTTTTTAATGGCTGCTGTATTACTTTTTATAGACGTGTCCCATGAACGATGACTTATTATATCACCAGTAAAATATACATAATCGATACAGCTCTGAAATATATAATATATAAAATATTGAAATATTAAAATTGTAATCATACATGTTGCTGCTTAATATGTTGCAATCCATTCTCGATGGTATGCCAAGGAGTATCGCAAACTCCGTAGCTTCCCCAATATCCAGCACCAGGTGGGCCACTTTTGGAATCGGCCATGCCACCCGATTTCTGGCAACATAATTCAAATTCACAACTAACAGTACTTCCGGGCTTATACAGTGGATCGTAATGGAAATCGGTTAAATGCAATATTTTGTCTACTTTATCGTCATCATTAGTATCGTCGGGCGGCTAAAAATAAGTTAGTTTTGTAATCAATAATCGATATAATAAATCAAAAATACCTCCGATGCATTGGAATTTCCACTGGCGCAAGGCATATTAATATCCCATTCGACGTGACAGGGATCCTTGCAACCATATTCTTGAAAATATATCGAGCAGAATCGTTGTGAAGTGATGTTTTTGTTGTCAATCATGTAGAGTACGGTATCCTAAAATAAATTGCAAAACAATTAACTTCGTATTTATAGTCGTGCTTTGCCCCGCTAAAAAAAAATAAACACGGTTCTGTTGCGCGTAAGGTTGACATTTCAAAAATTTGTGTTCAAATTTAGTTCAAATTACTAACTAGTAACGCAGGGAAAAGAAACATTAAATTTCTTGATAACAAACTTGGGGGGTGGTGGTGGGTGGGCACTCTAGTTCCAACTACAGGTAATTATAAACTGAAATGACTTACCCATCCAACCAAGTGTTGGTCATGAAAAAATTGGATATCACCTTCTCTTCTTTAGACAAAGAGACTTCTATTGCTGCAGAGAGAAGAAACTTTTAATTTCTTTAAACAAACACTTCAGCAGGTTGATGTGTCCTCCAGTTCAAATTACTGGTTGGAATTCATAAATTAAAATGACCCAGCCAACTCTTTTCCTCCACCCAAGTGTTACTCATTAAAAAGTTAGATGTTACCATCTCTTTTTCTGTGATTGAGATTAATATTTTTTTTTTCAGGAAAAGAAGAAACTTACAATTTATTGATAATAAATAGTTGGGTGGGTAGGAAGCCAATTCAGTTAAAACTATTGGCTGATAATTATGAACCGAAGTGACCCAACCACCTAAGTGGTTAGTTATTAAAAGGTTGAATATCAGCATATTTTCCTTTGGTATAGACTTCTAACTTTGCAAGAAAGAAAAACTTTTTAAACAAACGTTTTGGCCCTATCCGCCATGTCTTCCAGATCAAATTACTGGTTGGTATTTATAAACTGCTATGACCCACCCGTCCACCCAAATGTTGGTCATCAAGAGGTTTGATGTCATTATCTCTTCCTCTAACTTATAAACTTGTAACGCTTGCAGAAAAAAAAAGTTCTCAATTTTTTTTAATTTGATGGTGTTGATGGACTTTTTGAAACGTACTTACTACCAACACTATCGCGTGTAAACTGTCAATAGATAATAGTAATGAAACTATACTAGTGAAGTGACATACTTATTGGTCAAAATTATATAAACATCGATATTAAAAATGCGTTAAAACATAAAACTTTATCGTTTTGTAAAGATATTTGAAAGCTTCCAGAGACTCATCCAAATACCTTTCGCGACCCAAACTTAGGTTTCAACCCTAGGGTAAAAATCACTAAACTATTGTACCCACCCATCCAAACACAAAAAGTCCGAGGGGTGCGTTGGCTCTCCAATTCAAACTACTAGTTGGTAATCATTAACTGGATTGGTCTATGCCACCCTCTAAACTGTGTATAAATAAGATTTTTTACACTTTTAAAGCTTTTTTGAAGTAGCATTACTTTATAATAAAATTATAATAAATTTTATTTCTTCAATAAGTTTGACAACATTTTCTGATACTAAATAGTAAATTTGACTAGTATTGATCTGACTACACTTGACCAGATTATTCGAATCCAGAAGAGAGATCAAAAAATAAAAAATTAAAAAAACCTTTTTCTTTTAATTACTTACAGACACCCAAAAACGCTCACAGACACCTACAGCACCTAAAGACTCATACAGACACTCACTTACACTGAAGGTATATAAAAACAGACATCCACGCCCCAATAATGCTCATTTTATGCAAACATATCTTCATTTGGACTGAGGATCATATTTAATAAAATAATAATTTTTATTTTAAGCAAGATTATTACTGCAATAATCCTCAAATTGATGCAAACTTCATCATTTTTAGTCCAGTAATAATCTTCATTTTAATCAAGATTATTACTGCAATAATCCTCAAATTGATGCAAACGTAATCATCTTTAGTCCAAGGCAAAACAGATACGGCCGTTTTAAAGGTTCGCGTAAAAATCCAATCAGAATTTCTCTTAAAATACATTAAATACGGAGAAAATAAAACCCGATCGCGACAAAACTGGAGTTTTTAAAGGAAGTCGGGGTGGCGGATCCAAATCCGGTGTCGATTAAAAATTGACCAACTTTGAAAACTTGTAAAAATAATCAAAAATCCGCCATCAACATTTTGTGCGGACACTCTTCCTCTTTCGAACGAAACTAAACCTGATTCTTTGCGTCGAACCCCGGGGCACTTCTATTATTTTTCGCGGCTCCACTTTTAGCATGTTATTACACTAGCCCGGCGGCTTTTGAACGCAAAAATACGGAGAACGCAATGCCCGATTGCAACAAAACTCGGGTTTCCGCAGGAAGTTGGTGCGTCAAAACTAAACTAAAACGTCCCCACTCCGTACCGCAGCACAATTTGCGACAAAAATTGGAAAAAACAATTGCCCAACTTTGAAAATTTGTAAAAAAAGTTGGGGACAAAAATTAAAAAATCCGCTAAAAAAATTTTTGCGCGTTTTCTTTTTCTTTTCAACTAGATCAAGCGCGACTTTCTACGTGCAACCTGTGGACACTTCTATTCTTTTGCGGGACCCCACCTTTAGCGTTTTTTACGCCGCCATCCTTAATCGCAAAATACGTAATTACTGAAGGCCCGATCGTAACAAACCTCGTGTTTCCGATAGAAATTAGTGCGACGGATCCGAATTCAAAGTTAAATTGGCCTTAAACCGTTCCCTTTACGCACCGCGACCCGATTTACGGCAAAAAATGGATACAAAAACGGCCGAATTTGAAAATTTGTAAAAAGGGCAAAAAATCAAAAAATCGCAATAGAGTTTTTGCACGTTTCCTTCTTCTTTCAAACAAGACCAAGCTCAATCCTCTGTGTCAAACCACTGACACTTCTATTCTTTTGCACGACCTCACTTTTTGGCCAAAATCGCTTTTTTTTAGACTTTCGACGCTTTGCCGCGGGTTAACGCGCAAAGATATCAAAAAACGGATCTTGCAAATGAAAAGGGGTTTTGATTTTTTGCGGGTTCGGGGGGATCGGCGGCGGCCCTCATACTGGGCGTTTAGAAGCCTTCTTCGAGGGGCGGCGGGTAGAAAACAAAGGTCAAAATCAAAAATCGTTTAGCTAAGAACACTTTAAAGTTTTTCCTTTTTCAAAAGTTGAGTTCAAAGATTGCCAGTGGGCACGGACCGTCTTCGTTTTTCACATTTGCTAAAACGCAGTTTTTTACTTCGGGCGCATAATTTTTGGTATTGCCGCCCTTTGATCGGGACGGAGTGAAAAGGGACTGACGGGGCTCTTAAAGAAAAACGTTTTGACCTCGGTTAAGTTACGGCCGTTTTTCCGTTTTTTTTTTCAAAAAATTGCCGCGCCGCCCCCTTGCGCCGTGTCCAAAAGTTGGGTGGCACATCAAAATAAACGCCTAGAAACGGCCGTTTAAACAATTAAAACGCCCGTTTCCCATCTCCGACGGCAAACAAGTTATAGGCCTTCAAACACGGGACCTCCTTTTCCTGATGACGACGCTACCTCGCGACGGCCGCGAGAAAGCCGACGCCAAAAACCGCGGGTTGATCTGATCCTCCGTTTGCTGCCGGCGAGTTTTCAAACACGTAGATTGTTTTGTTTATGCTCACCGAGAGCGGAGATAATTAAAAAAAAACGCAAAAATTGTTTTGCACATTGCCGAGGAACCGAAAAAGTTTCCGGGTTCCGGTTTTTGTCGTTTTTTTTTTTTTTTTTTGGTACAATTTTGGTTGGCAAAACCACCTCTTTGCCCGCAGCACCTTTCGCGACCTTTAGTCTTCTTAGCACTTTAAGTAAAGTTATTAAAAGGGTGGTTTTGGACATTCAACTGTACATCAATTAAATCGCGTGATGGATCTCATTGTCGAAGGTTTTAGATTGAAAAAGATCACTAGGGTGGTCTTTTTCGATGTCGAATAAGCCTTCGACAAGGTTTGGCACGATGGTTTTCTTTTTAAATTGTACAACTAACTTTTCTCCGCGCCTAGTGAGGCTGTGACAGCCTCATATCTTGATAGCAGAACGCTTGCGTAAAGCTCAAAAAGCACATATCTTCCACTCGAGAGATAACGGCAGAGGTCCCTCAAGGCTCCAATCTTTTTCCACTGCTATTCAACTTGTACTTTGCTGACATGCCTTTGGGAGCAAAGCATGGGGTCAGAATGGCACAATTTGCTGATGATACAGCACTTCTATACTCTTCAAGGTCGCCTGAGATGATCATTTTGAAGCTTCAAAATGCTACCGACGACCTCGAAGAATGGTTAGACAAGTGGCAAGTCACAATTAACCCAGAAAAAAGCAAAGCTGTACTCTTCACACGGCGGCGTATCACACCTGATGCGAACGTCTTTCCGATAGAACCGTAGTTTAATTCTGCCAAGTATTTGGGGGTTATTCTTGACAAGGGACTCACGTACAAACTCCACGTGCAGTTCATTCTCGATAAAACCAAAATGGCAAAAAATCGCGTCGGAATAGTGGCTTGTCGATTCAAAACAAAACCCGGCTCTACACATCTATCATCAGACCTATGCTCACTTACGCGTATTCAATCTGGGGAACTGCAGCTAGCTGTTATCTTAACAGGCTAGAGGTCTTTCAAAACACCATTCTGAGAATTTTCCACAAAGCTCCATGGTATCTCCAAAATAGAGAAATTTGAACAGATTAGGTTAAGCCCGCTGAGTCAACACATCGAAACTTTGGTTGCAATGTATTTTGACAATCTCGCAAATCATCCCAACTCTAATCTACTTTGACTCGTCGAGCCAGACAGGAAGATATTTTTCTATAAACGACCGGTAAACCAAGTAGCCGCACCCTAACTTACTAACCAACAAAAACTAATTTGCACAAGCCTATAAGGCTCATTTTAAACATCTACAAACTATTACTAAATCTACAAAACATGAGCCGTAAGGTCTCGAACTTCCGTTGGCACTCACTATTAATCGGTTTTTAGTCGGTAGGCATTTTAAGCTGAGGAAATGAATCCTACAGTTTACCAGTCTTTTAGAAAATTTTACCGCCTAGTCCCCCAAAAAAAAAACCTTTAGGAAAACCATTTTTAACGTTTTTGTTCCGTCCGCCATTGTGATTTTCTTGTCATCTGCCTTTGAGGCCGTTGACCGGGTTTCAAGCAAAGAGTTCTATAACTAGAGATTCCAAGCTGCCGTTTAATAAATGTATAAGCTGCGTACATTTTTCGGTATTTCCGTCTTTATCGCACCATGACTTTTTTTATGAGTTTTTTGAGAGAGGGAGAGGGTATAGTGTTGTGCGACAAGAACAGAGATACTGAGATTGTACGGCAAAACGCTGGCTTGGAATCTCTAGTTATAAAACACTTTGGTTTCAAGTGTCAAGGCATTGGATTACCCATTCAAAACACCTATTCACCTTATGTTTTGCCGATGACCAATTTATTATCGCTCAGGAGTAAGATCTAAGCTATATGATATAAAAACTAAAAGAAGAATACCAGAAAATTGGAATAGAGATAAACGAAATATCTTAAAACGGGCAGCGACGTGATAGAAAATCTAACAATCGACGATAACATCTCACAACAAAATTTAAAAAAAACAAACTAGGATAAACTAAAACATGCCTTAGTTACATCCCATTATACTGAATAAATATATTCATATAAGCAGACAACACATAAAATCTACAACACAATAATCAGAAGCATAATGACGCATGTGGCAAAGATATTTGGGTAACAAACAAAAAGATCAGAGACAAATTGCGTGCAGTAAAAATGAAGTACTGAAGAAAATGCTAAAATGACAAAGATGGACCAAAAAAAGAAAGAAGAAGATTTGAAACAAAATGGTAGTGGAATTTGATATAATATAATATACAGGGTGAGTTGGATGCAACGGAAAAAACTCCAGGAGGGTAATTCTACCAAACATATGTACAAAATTTGAGCAAAATCGGAGATATTGATGTGGGGCCGATTGTCCGAAGTATCGTGGAATTACCCAGGAGTGTATTGTAAAAACTCAAATGTTATCCGATTTTTATTTGTTTTAAATTTTTATCGTAATTAAAGATGTTTATCTAGTATGCCATGTTGTATTGCGCATACTTTTTACAAACGAAGCAACATTCACCCTTGAAAAGTAACTATCAACATAAATTTTTGGTACATTGTAGTGTGGTATGATAGTTATTTAATTGGCCGTTTTATTTTGGAGAATTGCCTCACAGGAGACAACTACTTATTTCTTTTACAAAATGAATTACACAGACTACTAGAAGGTTCTTTTGAACATCATAATGCAAATATACTACCTGCAGAATTGAACTTTTGAACATTTTGCTCGTCAGATCAAGCAACATTTAGGCAAAAAAAAATTATGGTGTTAGATTGGTCGCGTAGTCTTATTAGATTATGGAGCTGATTCTAAGAGAAGTGTACAAAGTAAAAGTGGACACTCAATCAGAACATCAAACGCCTTTCTTAGATGAAGCAAAAAATGTTTAGACGTGAACCTGTGGTATTTTGGAACAATTATTATAAGAAAGCTATGATTACCAAAACGTTATTGATTGGAGCCTGATGGACAAAAAAAAACGTTAGGCCAATAAAATCACGGCAAAATGAAGCAATTTAAATAGAAAATAGAAAAACCAACAGAAGAAATAAAAGAAGAAAAATAGTAATACAATGTAGAATTCTAAAAGAATAGCAAATTTGATTCAAATTGTTCTACTCGTTTTTGTTTTTCAACAGATTACGTAAAAAAATTACCGTTTTTATACATTTAAAGCTCACAAAAATTATTTTATCGTAATAATATTACAAATTTTAAAACTGCAATGCGTTTGACAACTTTTTCTGATACTAAATAATAAATTTGATTAAAATTGTCCGACTGGTTTTTGTTTTACGGCGGATTATGCATAGATTTTACCGTTTTCACCAAATGCATTCAAAAAGTGTTTTATAGTAATATTTATGAAAATTTTATAAACGTTTTAAGGTTTAACTACATTGTCAAGTGTTAAAGAACAAACTTAATTAAAATCTTACAACTGATTTTTGTTTTACGAAAGATTATGCATAGATTTTACCGTTTTTACGCACTTAAAGTATTCAAAAACTGATCTGTCGTAACATTATTGCAAATTTTGTAAGTGTAATTGGTTTGACTACCTTGTTTGGTATTAAAAAGCAAATTTAATTAAAATCTTACGACTGGTTTTTGTTTTAAGTCGAATTGTGCATTGATTTTACCGTTTTCACACGTTTAAAGCATTCAATAAGTAGTATTACCATGTTCAAAACATATTTGTTTAATCTATTAATGTATGTACATTTACACCATTTGATGAGGCGAGCTACAATGACGACAGTGCGTTGCCATGACGACGATACGCTGCAATGGCGTCAGTGCATTGCCATGGCGACAGCGCGTCGCCTTCAGTCGCCTTTCAAAGATTACGAATACGGCCATTTTGTTGTGCAGTATTTTAAATTCAAAATTTATAAAATTAAACATTAATTACCAATTCTATATTGATGTATCCTGTACAAGTGGCATTATGCCAAGTCGTGAAAACTCGGCACAATTTACCTAAAGCAGTTTTCATACAATCCTCGCTCATTCCGTTTTTCCGATTCTTAATTATTTCGGCAACGGTTAGCTCACAAGTCTTGCAGATCTCCTCGTTCCTAACGGTGCAATTTTGTGTTTCTTTCAACTCCTGCACATCGCTGCATAAAAGTGGCGGCGTTTTGCCGGTCTTGAAAAGTTGCCTCACTCCATGTCCAATTTTTTCTGATATTACTGAAACCACATGATTAAGTGTCAATAGTTTTTCCTATTTTACACTCGTAGAAGTATATAATAACCTTTGCCATATAGAAAAAGAATTAACTTATTTATTAAAAGTCATAATGTGACATGTATAGGTTATTTGTCATTTTTAATATAAGTTAAGATATATTCCATATTGGTTATAACTATATTTTTTAATTATAATTAATAATTGTACTTTCTTTTATATTTTTCATAATTATAGATATTATAATTAAATTTAATACTTACAGCTACATTTATGTTGTCCTGCATACACAATCACAAAAACACTAAAAGTAATATAAATCAACCGAAGAAGATGCATGTTTCTTGACTTCTAAAATATTAATGCTGCAAAATGTACACAAATTTCATTATTAGCAAGCTGCCTTTTCCAGTTTTCTTGGAATAAATCTGCTTGCTTGCTGTGCGACTTATAGGATTATGCTGGTCAAGGCTAGGATTAGTAAAAGTTTATTTCAGTTTTTCCATTTTTGTCAATACACTGACACTATCTGTTGATACACTTAAAATATGACTTATTAATCAGTGTTGGCAGATAAATGATGCGTCACGGTTGGTCAGGCCAGAGGCCTCCTTTGTGATAATTAAATTGAGACGTTTCATTATCTTTGTTCATAAAGCGTGTATAATATATTTGATTTAAATATATTGTTTGGTTTAATTTATACACAATAAATATTTTGTAAATACATATATTTATTACATTATTTTACTTCTAATAATTCAATAATAATATTAAATAAATTATATAATCTGTCCAATTCTCTACACATATTGCTAAATAGCAATATTGTTATCGAGCAAGGCTCGCGTTTTTATTACGTTTGTTATGCATAGAGAATATATTTTTATAAATTACATTTTTTCTCTTTGTATTTCAAAAGCTAAACACTTCAGCTTGATCTGATTCATATTTTTTCTTCTTATTTTCAGCGCTCCATAGCACCTTTATATTTCAGTTGAAGGTCCTTTTCTTCCAACCATGCAGCTATTTTGCTGTTTGCAAATTTTACATCCTCCACAGTATACTCTACATTTTTGCTGCTCACCAGCAGTGCCAAGTTATCCGCGTATCTGAAAGTGAATATCCTTTCTGGGAGACCGATTCTGAGGACGTTGACATAATAAATGTTCCACAAAGTCAGTCTTAGGACTGGATTTTTTCCCAATAATATTTCCCTGTTATGCAGGTATGCTCCTATCAGATTATCAAATATTGCGCTTCAACAATTCCTACTCACGGGACTAAGTTGAAAGCATTCTTGACGTCCTGAGTTATCAGAATGGCGTTCATATTTCTCTTCTTTGTCTTTTTAGACGCTGCTTTAACTTATTAAATGGCATCTACGGTTGAACGATTTGTTCTAAAACCGTACTGTTAGTTGTCTAGTCCACAGATCATACAATAGATCTAGTCCACTACACTTGTTGGGGTTTTAGTTAGCTTGCTAATCATAACTAATTCAAATAGCTTTTCCATTGTGTAGAAGAAACAATCAACCATAGACGGTGTAGAAGCAGTGGGATTTGCAGACAACACTGCAATCATAGCTGCTAACAACCAACGCGAACCGAGCCGTATACAAGAAAGAATAATTGATGCAAGAAGCAGCTTCAACTTGCGCAAGAAAAAACAAAAGTGGTGATACTAAACAAAGAACACAAACTAAAAAAGATTGAATTGGAAATAAGCAGAAATTAAATTGAATCATTAGATTAACTAAAGTACCTGGGGGTGTACTTTGCTAGAAATATCAATATAAAATAACATGTCAGTGAAATCTGCAAAAAGGCTTAAACATCTATTATGACTATGAGCAAACTAATGTCAGTAGCACACCCAATTATGGTGTACGCAATCTCAATTTGGAAGTCGGAAATGCGGTACGAAAAACAAAGAAATATAATGACAAACTTGTAGAGAAGGTTAGCCATAAGAGAAGGCAGCACATAACGTACAATCGTAAGCAATCTAAGTGACAATAGAGTTAAGTTTAACAAGGTCTTTTTTCCAAGCCAGTTTCTTTATCAATGGTTTTGCTACATACTGACATACTAACACGCTACTTGTGTAGGCGCCTACTTACTTTTTTAGAATCAGGCATTGTCTCTACTAATGTTCCGCAAGCTTGCAACCAGCAAGCCAATGCCAAGGAAACCCACACAGATTTGCGAGGAGTATAGCAGAAATCTTTGCCGACGTTATTATGTAACAAAGTAATAATCTACCAATTTGCTCTTAGACTTGCCGTTAGTTAACGTCCACTGAATCTAAGCGAGAACTTTGTCCGATCTACCCTTCTTTTTTTGCAACAGGGCTTGGGACATGCTATGGCGGAGTTAATAGATAAAGGAACATAAACTCTACTCGCTACTTTACATAGCCGTCCTTGTAGCTTTTGCTATCGGAACTGTCCCCACCAATGGTCCACGAACCTACAACTAACAAAGTCTGTGCCAAAGGAACCCACCTTCAATACGCACTCCAAAAATTAGCGGGATGTCTGGTAAAACTCTTTGCTGACGATATTTTATAGCAAAGTAATAAGTATTCTACCAAATTGCTCTGGCCCGACACTAGTGAACACCCACTTAAAATTAATGAAAACTTTGTCCATTTCTTTCTTCCTCCTCTCTCAACAGGGCTTAGGATTTGCTATGGCGGAGTTAGATATAGGGATACAATGACAACACCACTTGCGCTGCCGTCTTCCTATTGTCAAAAGAGGTGGGTACCTAACCGCACTCCAAAATCTAGCGGGGTGTATGGAGGAATTTGCCAACGTTATTTTGACACTAGTTAACACCTACTAAATCAAAGTGAGAACTTTGTCCGTTCCTTTGCTCTTCCTCTCTTAACAGGTTTTGGGACCTGCTATGGCAAAGTTAGATATAGAGGCAGTGGGAACCCTGTTAGTCCAATCATGCACGTCAATAATTAGATAACGAGGCATTTGGTTACTTTATGGAAACACTACACTCTTTTCCCAATAAACAAAACTGGCAAGAACTGTAACATTTAACTAGCGACATTCTTTTTTGATGTCGGATAGGGGCAGACAGCCTTAGATTTTGCTCGCATACTTGAAAAGTAGCTTCAACCGTAGGTACTTTGTTTCGGCTCTGAAGTTGTCCGCATTTGTCTTTCCCGGCCCGGTACTGGGCATTCCGCTCTGAGAACTAGTTCAAGGTGTGACGTTTAATATTTTAGCGTGATAGTTTCCCGCTAGTGGAAATCAGTTTGCTCTACTGGATTAGATTCAAGATCTCTGATTTTTGCCGGCCAGGACAAGAAATTTCTGCGGACAGACTCCTTTACTGTATAAGTGACATCCTACACAAATATGACGAGCTCCCACTTTTCTGCTACCTTAAGCCGTCAGGTGGGAGTTTTCCTCCCTTGTCTGCACCCAAGAAAAATAGCGGTCAAAGTTTCTTGACCTCTCCACCACGTCACATAGTTTAAAACGTTGCTCTCTCAAGGAAGTATTGCTCAGACTACTTCGATTTTTAAGTGTAAAAAATTAACCCGGTAAGAACGCTTGAGCAAATTCTTCCTTTCAGTACTTGTGTAAATAGAATTCCTTCTACAACGCTTTGACAGGCAGCTGTCAATTTCTCAAAAGAAGAACGCTCTACTTCAGATTATTACCGGCAACGGCATCCCGTTCTGCAAATTGGCCGCATGGTTGGTTAAAGCATAAATGGCAGCCCAGCAGCCAATTTTTTCAGAAAATGGGTCTAAAATACACCCAAGTTCCACTAAAGCCCAACGTGGGGTACAATCCTACAACCTTGAAAGTCATAGTTAAACCCGCCGTTTACCCGCTTACTTAAATTTCTTTACGTTAACTTTTAGAGCACTGGGCATAAATCACATTACGTCAACACCCGCTGAAACCATTGTAATGCTTTGTTTTAATTAGACAGTCAAATTCCTTTGGTCCGTGCTAGTTTTAAACTTACCGTTGAATGGCTGTCAAAGAAGACACCGGCCGACCGGATCTTGCAGCAAGAAAGTTCCGCGGAAGGCCAATGTAAGTAAAGGAGTTCGGTATGACGTCGAGTCATTTTGTCTCGCCCAGGCCTGGCACCTCAGCCAAGACCCGCTTCCCGACCAAGCCAGACACACCCCGGTCTTCAGAGCCAATCTCAAATTTACGGATCTAATTTGCCGACTTCTTCTACTTACATTATTCTATAGACTAGAAGCTTTTTACCTTAGAGAGCTGATGGGGATATAGGTATAAAACGACAGAAACTCCACGTGGCCTTCTTCTGAATTTTTACGGTCCGAGAGGAAGATCTGAACACCGCCGCAATTTCGGTTCTCTTCACAATTGTTTTTATTGATGAACTCTGTAAGTTATACAAAAACTGCTAAAAAAACTGAAGGTAATTCCAAGAAGAATCTGCTTTGGAATAGCAAAAACGTTAGGACCTAGATTCAGGCAAAACCAAGTAGACCAATAAGAAGAGAAATTAAAAAAATGGCTCTAATGATGAATGGAGAAGGGTGTTTTAATAACTACTTCAACAGGTTTGGTCTTAGACAAAACTCCAAAACGTTGGTTTTGTGAAAAACATTGATACACCAAAACATACAATAAGCAAGAAATGGCAAATTTACAGAGACAAAATTAGAACAAACAAATATAATTTTTAACACTTATCCTCCCTCACCTAAATTTTTATTTTTGGTTTTTATTTATCATTGTGGCTAAAGTTTGCCAGAATGTTTTTTGAGCTCAGAATTGAACTTGACCTCGTATTTCTTGGTAAGGATACGTGTTTAAGTTGCCATGTTTGCAATTGTTGATAGTCACTAGGTTAGAGAAGGTAATAATAGAGGGATTATATGTTACCATGACCTCCTTTGACGTAGGGACTTTTAACAGTTGCAGAGAAAAAAAAACTTTTAACTCCTTGACAACAAACACTTAGACAAGCTGAGAACATGAGCATGGAACAGATGGTTTAAACTAGGGTTTCTGCCGAGCGGTATTAGTTATTAAAAAGTTGAAAGCTTTTTTTATCTGCACATGTTAAAAGTCTGTTTGTCAAAGTAGGTAATGGTGTCATCTAATCCCTTAATGGTGGACACTTAGGCGGGTAAATGGGTCACTCCAGAACATGAATACAGACGGATGCTTTGAACTGGAGATTTTGCTCACCCGCTCAAGTGTTAATTATCAAAGAGTACGGATAGATGGTTTGAACTGGGTTTACGCCCACCCGCGTATGTATTATTAATCAAAAAATTAAAAAAAAATCTTTTCTGCAAGTCTGTATCTCAAACAAGGTGATGTTGATACCCAATCCCTTAATAACAAACACTTAGTCGGGAGGATGGGTCACTTCAGAACATGAGTACGGACATATAATTTAAACTGAGATTTCCACCCACCTCTCCAAGTGTTAGATACCAAGAAAATGAAAGTTTTTTTTGCAAGCGTTAAAAGTCAAAGTAAGTGATGATGATATCCAATCTCTTGATGACAAATACGTGGGTGGGTCATTCTAGAACATAAGTACGGACAGATAGTTTAAACCCACATCCCCAAGTGTTAGTTATTATGAAATTTGAAGTTTCTCTTTTCTGTAAGCATTAAAAATTTGTATGTCAAAGAAAGTGATATTTATATCCAGTTTCTTGATGAGAAACACTTGGGTAGATGGGTGAGTCACTCCAAATTATAAGTACAAACAAATGGTTATTAAGAAATTGAAAATTCTCTTTTCTGCATGCGTTGTAAGTCTCCATGTCGAGAAAGTGATGTGATATGCAATCCCTTGGTAACGGACACTTAGGCGAGTGGATGGGTCACTCCAGAATATGAGTGCGGACGGATTGTTTAAACTGGAGTTCCCATCCACTTGCCCAAGCATTAGTTATTAAGAAATTGAAAGTTTTTCTTCTCTGCATCGTTAAAAATCTCTATGTCAAAAGAGGTGATGTTTATGACCAATACCTTGATGACAAACAGTTGGGCGGGTGGGTCACTCCAGAACATGAGTACAAAGAGATGGTTTGAAGTGGGGGTCCCACTCATCCGCCCAAGTGTTAGTTGTTAAGAAATTAAAAGTTTATCTTCTCTGCAAGCGTTAAAAGTCTCTATATGAAAGAAGGTGATGATCTAATCCTTTGATGACAAACAAACAAGTGGGTAGGTTACTTCAGAACATGAGAAGGGACAAATGGTATGAACTGAGGTTTCCGCCCACCTACCAAAGTTTTAATTATCAAAAAATTGGAAATTTCTCTTTTCTGCAAGCATGATAACGGGCACTTAGAAGAGTGACTGAGTCACTCCCAAACATGAGTACAAACGGATGGTTTGAAATGGAGTGCCCGCCCAAGTGTTTGCATCACGAGATTAGAAGTTACTTCTCTCAGGAAGCGTTAGAAGTTTTTATGTCAGAAGAGGAGAAGGTAGTAACCAATCACTTGAGCGGGCGGGTAAGAACACTCCAAAGTATGATTACAGAAAGGTAGTTTGAACTGGAGTAAAGTTGTTTTAAATCTTATGTTTTTAGAATTCAATTCTACATTCGAATCCACCTATTGGTATTGTCTAATAAATATAGCCTCCAGAATGTCAATTTATTGGATTTAACAAAAATTCAGATTTATATGAAATTTTTTTTCTTTAAATAAAAAATCTTCAGAAGACAATTCTACATATGAATCCACTTATTATTAATGTTTAAATAAACAATTTAACAACCTGTGATAATTTCTTGGATTTAATAAAAGTATAAAGTAATGCTTCAAATAGACTAATTTTTTTCTTTATAAAAATGTCTTCAAAATACAATTCTATATATATGGTTACCTATTGCTATTGTCTAAACAATAAATGTAACCTCCGAAATACCAATTTATCAAAACTTCTTCAAATAAACTATATTTTTCTTCCTACAAAATGTTTTCAGAATATAATTCCGCCTATTGGTCTTGTCTAAAATTTAGGAAAATTGATCATTGTGTTTCAAATTTGATTTTTGTATAACTGTGAGATGTTTACTTTACTCTTTTACACATCAATTAAAATAATCGCATACCAGACATGTAACTATTACTATTGGTATATTTTAAGTCATGATTTGGCATATGACGAATATTTACTACATAAAAACTGCAAACTGTTACACTGTCATCAAACTTAAGATAAATCTTTAATTTCTGTCAACTGTTGAATGTGTCTCAAGCCTGATTTCTTCTTATCCAAACTTAAGAAAGCAACTTTTCGTCCTCAACAGCTGTTCAGTACAGCTCCATGTCAACCCCACTTTACTGCATCTTATTATTATCATTTATCAGGCAATAAATCACAGAACACAAACATAAATATAACTGAATATATTTTATTAATATAACTTGCATATAAAAAAAAATTAATAATATTTTTATATTCCTTCCATATTCATTCAGCCATTTCCACATCATCAATAACCAAATCGTCCAACATCTCCTCCAAGGTAATATGAGGTATGCTTGGATCATTAATATCATTAGCATCAACAATAACTTGTTTGGATGTATCTTTGAAAATGTTAACATTTTGACGAAGAGCTGGATCTTCTTCCAAATCATCCAAGAACTCATGATAATCACTATAAACAAACAATAACTTAAGATCCTCATAATAAAAAAAATTATAGAACTTACTTAGTTTCCATATTGAAATGTGTATTTTCTTCAGCCAAATGTTTAAGCTTCCACATACGTTGTCTCCTTGCCGACATGCGATCCGGATAATGTTTCTTCACTAATATGACATCGGGTATTTTACCTTTATCCAATTTATCATAATTGCTGTCATTTATATTACTATCTTCAACATTATATCTGCAAATGATAAAAATAATAATAGCAAAAAATGGATTTAAAGAAATACTGTACCCTAATGCAGAGTCACCAACTTTTAAAATATGTCCCAAATGTGTGCGTGTATGTATTGTGTTATCATTAATTCCCAATTCAGAAGCACGGACCAGCCATACATCAGCAAGGCAATGCTTCATTGAGACAGCACCTTGACCTGGGAATGTTTTGCGATCCTTATCCATAATTACTTCAATATCCATTACAATATATTCCACCAATTGTTTAGGATTACATATACTTTTGAATGGATATCTCCAATATACTGTACTGCTTAATTCAGCAACTAGAAATAATTATAATTAGGAAACTTTGCAATTTATGAAAACTAATTTATACTAACGTTGTCCAGAACAAGGATCAATTAAATGAACAGCACTGGTAACACGATGCACCAAGCAGATAGAAGCAATCCCACCTAATTGTTGGGTAAGCTTCTTCGGCACGCAAACAACACTATCCTTAGATATCGGAACAATTTCCACAGAATATGTAACCTTATAATTATACACATTACTGTGAATATCTTGTGAAATCAATTTTTTAGAATGAATATATTTACAGGGTAAAACCGTCATTAGAAAATCAACCATTTTTCTGGCATGCGATTCGGATACATAATAGAAATCAAGTCCATCTAAAAAAATACTTTTAATTAAAGTTTTAACCTAAATTTAATATATTACCATGAATAGGTTTAATTCCTAAAGTATTTTCATGAGCCTTATGCTTTAAAATCAATTGTTCCAAATAATAAAAAGTTTTCTTGTTCTCAGCTTTCTGTCTGATTTGTACCATAGCACGCCAAAAATCTTGCGCTTCAGAACGGTGACATTCTTCACACATTTGGTGACTAATAATATATTCAACAACAAATACCTGTTGTAATACGGCTCCTCCTACTACTTCACCATGAACTGTTAGTTTTACCTAAAATCAAATTTATTATCGATTGTTTAATTATTATTATTATTTATTTTACCTTAATACGTTTTGAATGAGGTTCAGTCCATACAAATGAAGCATCAATTAATTTCACTCGATTCAACCCCTTTAATTTTTTCAAACATAACGATAGCAATTCCCTGGATTCCAAGGCGCAACTGATCCATTCCGATGGAGGCTGTAAATATCTTTCGCATCCTCTACAAAAATGTAAAGTTGCCTGTTTCGGAATACCTTCCGTTATGTCAATTTGTGATCGCAAACAACCCACACACATATTGGCAGGGTTTGGTTCTATAGCTATACCACATTCGCAACATAATCTGTAGAGTAATTAATAAATAATAGTAGAATGATTGTAACACTATGAACTTACATTCTGTTGGATTGTAAATGGGAAACATCAATGTACTCCATATTTATTGTGATTTTTAGCACTTAAATTATGTATTAGAAATTTAATTAAATATTTAAGCACATGTCACAATAACGTGTAACTTGTTCGAACATAACCTTATAATAAATTAAGAAAAAATTATTAATGAAAAAATTTCGGTATATCGAAATAAACTGAAGTTGTTTCATAAAATATTGTATGTTTGGTTGCATAGTTTAAACATGAATATTAAGTTGCGTGTATTAAGGGAGCGGTTTATTGTGCTTCGAGCATAACTCGCACAATTTAACATCTTTCTAAAATCGGTTTTTTGTTTGAGAATCCAAAATCTTCAATTGTATATCAAATTTTGAAATTAAATTGTAAATTTTTTGTCAAAATATTTGTTTAACCTTTAGTTATTTTTTTTAAAATAACAATTGTTATAGTTCTGTTGAAGTTGTGAATGTATGATAAAACTTAATTAATACTTGTTTACGGTTTTAAATAAAAATTACAAAAAAACTACTTGAATATTATCAAGATAATCAAATTTTGAGAGATTTGACAAAATTAGCTCAAAAACTATGATTTCTGTATTTTGTTAGCTTATCTTCTGAAATATGTATTAAAGATAATTAAGTTCTTTCTGTTGTTAGAAAACAAATATTGTAGTAGAATGCGCAATTCAATGTACTCACGCTCTCTTACGACGTTTTTTTATTGTTATTTATTGTGTAATTTATTTTAGCACCGGAGTTTGTTCTAGCTTGTAATTTTTTGAGCATTTCTTTTTCTTCTTCTTTAAGCTTTTTATTATTCACTTTTACATGTAGGCTTCTTCTATGTTATTTTACTGAAATTGTACGGCAAAACGCTGGCTTGGAATCTTTAGTTATAGAACTCTTTGGTTATTGCAATAGTTTTAAGGCCGTATGTATACTTAAATTTTTAAATTTATTGGACATTTTTTTGATTTAAGTATTAATCCCATTTTACCAAACGCTGACCACTTTACTTGATGTTTTGGTTGTTTATATTTTATTACTTTCTCTGATCTTGAAGCGCGTAAATATGTATATATATATATATATATATATATATATATATAAATATATATATATTATTTTTGTTCTTCTATAGCCTGATTTTAATTAATGCCTGAATGAGTTCCTCGAACATGATTTTTAGTTTTTCTATTAAAATGATAATGATAATGACGACTATCATCCGCAAATCTCAGATGACTAAGATATACTCTGTCAGTATTTTTTTTTGTGTCAGCCCGCTATGAAAAATCTTTGGGAACTCGGGCGGGCAAGCAGCGGCGTGCTGCAAAGAATGCTTTCTTGCCCTTGATATATACTAATTTTCTTTCCAATCTATGTTTTTGAACGTTTTCTCTAGTGCAGCGGTAAGCAGTTTGGGAGAGATTGCGTCTCTTTATCAGTATTTACATATATAAATTTTTGTATGTATTCCTTATGAGGTTTGAGTATCAGGTGCTTTGCCAAGTGTTTTTAGGATTGCCTTATGTAGGATCAAATGTTTTTTTGGTAATCTACAAAGACAGTGTGCAGTTTTCTATAATAAAGTTTAATTGTGTGTTAGCTTATAGTTATTATTTCTGTGAAAAGTTTATATAAGTGTGGTATTAGGTTTATGGGTCGATAGTTTTCAATGTTAATTTGGTCTTTTTTTTTTGTGCAGAGACTTCTGGGCGCAATACGTCAAAATGCGCCGTGGTTTACATATAATAATTCACATTTGCATCATATTATTGTCAAACAGTTTGTTTTGCGTTATATGCGTTTACACAAAATGCGGATTGATTATACGTACTTCCTCGACGTGATTCCGCTTGTAACAAGCAACAGTAACTTTGCAAAAATGGCTTGGAAAAATGTACAAGCACTGGGATTTGAGTGCTTAATTCTCATTTGTTTATTATTCTATTTCTTGTTATCATTTCTAAGCGGAAACAAAAGCCAAAAGCCAAGCACAACATTAATTTGTACTTTCTCAAGCGTCAACACTAGCTTAAAACCGTTGCTAGCCACTACCTCCAACAAAGCTAAACCGCAATTATTGGCCCAACGTAAGGCAATTTTTAGTTAAAATATTATGTGACAATACTCATAAGTCTCATAGAAAAAACTACATTCCTGAACGCCTTTTCTAGAGATTTTTATTTTGTCTTGTCTATTGCTTCTTTTGTACATTGCTTCTTTGCCACCTTCAATAGAGCATCTCTCTACTTTGTTCTGAATCTTCTAAGGCCCTTTTTCCCCGATTGTGGCTTCCATTCTGTTGTTTTTGGCTCCAGCGCTTGTCTTCTTTTTGTGTTACGTAGCCTGCTCATCTCCAGTTAAATCTAGCTATCTGTTGTGCTACATCTACTACTTTAGTTTTGATTCTGATCCAGCCGTTTGTCTTCCTGTCTTGTATTGTTATTCTGAGCATTTTTCTATCCATGGCTCTTTGTGTTACCCTTAATTTTTCCGTTGTTGTCCACGTTTCCAAAGCGTATGTCAGGTTGAGTAGTACACACTGGTCGAATACCTTGGTCAAATGCTTAAACTAGAGAGTTTTGTCTAGTGCTACTAGGTGACTAATGGCAACTTTGTCTTTAATAGATACCAACCTTTCTTTAAGGCCATACACGGTTGCACCTATGGGAACCGAACCGATAACAAAAGGTGCCCAACATAGGCAATCAGGCAATCAGCAATCTTAACGCAATCAGGGGACACGTTTCAAACATATATTCCGGAGAAATCTCAGACATGTACAGAAGAGCCGAATAAGGAAATTTGCAACTCGAAAACAACAAGCACTGCAATACCTCTGCAATGCGTCATGTTTTTGAACCAGAAAAACTTGAGAACAGCCCAACAAGCCCACATCCACCTACAGAGCATAACAAACAAACTGACGGATTAGATAAACCGGCTGAGAATACGGTGCAGTTCAAATTGCGATTATCTGCAAAACTACGATGGAGGTAGAAGAATTTCTGAATCCTCAAACCTAAAGCTGGGTCCTCAAACCGGACATGTCAACACTCGACAAGTAGTTGTCATTACTATTAATGATGTGCAAAAATCCGTTGCATTGACAATACAGATCAAAACAGATACCAAAACCTCGCAGGTAACAACTACCGCAAAGCACCTCGTAGGAGAGTACCACAAAAAAGTAATATACTTCGAGTTTGCCAAACCAACACCTGTGACACTACCTTGATGAAAGCCGTTTTACTGCTGACATTAAAGCAAGACCTATATTGCTTCTATGCACACTAGAAGTATCGAAAGATACTCAGATTGAAAATGAACAGTTTTTTTTTCATATAAAACTTCCCAGGAAAAGCCGAACAACTTGTACTTAAACCCGGCAATACCTTTAACGCAACATATGGATGTCACCAACTACTATGACAAACAAGACAATTTTGGAACACAGAACATTCTGGAACCGACACACCGGACCCTCAAGAGAAAAGGTAAACAAGCTCGTCAAAAAGAAGAAGGCAACCTACACTAATCACCACTCTAGGTGGATTTTGGGCGGCACAAAACTACCGTGTACTGACACAAGACCTTGTGCGTAAAAGGTTGAACTGATTGCAGATGTGCCCCACAGTACAAGACACCGCGGAAACTACCGCTAAAGCCCAAAACTTGTTGGCACATAATATTACCAAACATATGAAACCTATTAAAATCGCAACATAATTACAACAGCATAAGCGTTTAAAACGCTTTCAGATCCAAAAATAGTAAAATCTTTGCGTTATTGGTCAAAAACCAAAAACTAATAATCGATTGTTTTTGATCAAATTTGTTGGCTGGTAACACAAAGTATTGGCAAATACATAGAAACTATAAAAATTGCAACATAATAACAAAAATATACGTTTTCAAACGCTTTAAGGTGCAAAAACGATAAAATCCTTGCATTATTAGTCATAAACCAAAAACTAATAAAACAATTTTGATCAAATTTGTTGGATAGTAGCATATAATTCTGCCAAACATATTGAAACTTTAAAAATTGCAACATAATTACGATAATATACGTTTTCAAACGCTTTCAGGTGCAAAAACGGTAAAATCCTTGCGTTATCGGTCGTAAATCATAAACTAATCGAGCGTTTTTGATCAAAATTGTTGAGTAGTAGCACATAATACTACCAAACATAATAAAACTATAAAAATAGCAACAGAATTACGAAAATATACGTTTTTAAACGCTTTCAGGTGCAAAAACGGTAAAATTCTTGCGTTATCGATCGTAAATCAAAAACTAATTAAGCGTTTTTAATCAAATTTCTTAACCAATAGCACATAATGTTGACAAACATATAGAAACTATAAAAATTGCAATATAATTACAACAATATAAGTTTTCAAGCAGTTTTAGGTGCAAAAACGGTAAAATCCTTGCGTTATCGGTCATAAATCAAAAACTAATAAGATGATTTTGATCAAATTTGTTGGCCGATAGCACATAATATTGCCAATCATATTTAAACTATAAAAATTATAACATAATTACAACAATTTAAGTTTTCAAACGTTTTCAGAAGCAAAAATGGTAAAACCCTAGCGTTTTTGATCGTAATTCAAAAACTAATCAAGCGTTTTTGATCATTTTTTTTGGTCAAAAGCACATAATATTGCCAAACATGTAGAAACTATAAAAATCGCACATAATTATAACAATACAAGTTTTCAAACGTTTTCAGGTGCAAAAACGGTAAAATTGTTGCGTTATTGGTTTTAAATCATCAACTAATTAAGTGTTTTTGTTCAAATTTGTTGGCACATACTATTGCCAAACATATTGAAACTATAAAAACAATCATTTTGGACTAGTTTGTGCCGCGAGTGTTTCAGACAATTTAAACCCGCAACATACAAACATTTGAACTTATAGCGGAACCTTAGTAGATCTTTTTATTAAAAAATAAAATACTCTTATCTTAAACAATAGTGCAGTAAACAAACATTTGACGACACTTAGACACCATCTTATTGTTAGAAGAATTTGAAAGCTCAATTTGACGGGAATTGATGTTGCAAGTGGACAAAGACTTGTTTCAGCAATACTTTACGTTTCTTTGTCTCCGACTACAAGTATCAAATTTTTACAACTCTTTAGTCGAGTACGAGAACTTTAAGCAAGCAATATGTAAAAAGAAATTATCAAGGCTAGAAATATACTAAGGAATTCTGTTTTGTGCTTAGGTGACTATAGTCACACCACATAGCAGCTTCCGCAAGACTACTACCCTGGCGTTGTTAATCTCTACGTAGTAGATATTCTCTAAACACACCCCATACTCTGCGTTTGCACTCTAAAGTACAAACAAAACACACAAATACCGCTAGTTTTAAGGCTACAACATTCATGCGTCAATAGTCAACCACTGAGAGAAATGAGAGAGCTTGCTGCAATGGTTCAAGTCCATTTATTTCAAGACACTTAACTCTGCATGGTACCTCAGACAACCTTATTATGACTTTAAACAGGTAAGTCTCGTCGTTTGGTGTTGCACAGTATTGGCGTTGTTGTTTTTCTAACGATATCTGCCAATATTCTGTTTTTAGGTTAATCTTTGTAAAGAGTTTAACCCCGCCAAAGTCTTTTAAGGTTTTGTTGATCTTTGACAAAAAGGTAGTTTTGTCTTTGATTTTTGGGTTTAGCTGCTAGAAATTTATGCAGAAGCGCGGCGTTTTACTTTTTAACTAGTGCTACGGGTGAGCAATTGTTACTTGTGCTATAATACAGGTTGGCAGCATTTCTTCCTCTTAACGTAAGATCACTGTCTTTGTATAGACCCTGTATGTTTTAACAAAATATTTGAAAAACATTTAAAGAAGTAGTATTATGAACCAAAATAAACAAAAAAGTTTTGATAAACATATATAGGATGGCGTTGTTGTCATTCAGCCAAGGATGTCTCAGTAAATAAATCTTTTGTAGTTTTCTAATTTGAACCATGTTAGGGGCTTAGTAACAATGTCTTGGTTCTTGAACCGGCACGCTGGTGTGTGATGTGCTTTATAGTTAACTAACACTTTGGTTAGTGACTGTAAGATTGCTCTGTTAGCCCAGAATTCAAATAAAATATTTAAAAAAACAGTTTTATTTTTATTGCAAATATTGTTTGTTGATTTTCTTAAGTAATCATATATTGTGATAGAAAATTGAAAAAACGCACAACCCTCCGTACACCCTGAAAGACAAAAGCGGAAGCAAAATTACGAAAGTGGGGTAGATTGTTCATTGTGATTGTGCTTTTCAACAAAACATTTGGTTCATCAGAAAATACTGCAGAACTGCATTAAACGGCCGCGACGGGCCAACGCACACCTGTTCCAGGACGACTCATCCCCTGATGAGTGCCGTTGTCGACCTCCGCCAAGATCTTGCAATCCTCTACAGCAGAACTGTATTGCGCAATATAGATCCGACAATCTCCGCCTAGTAACGCTCAATAGCCCAGTAACATTCCCAAGAGGAAACGCCGTTTCTTTCCGGCTCCGACAAACCTAGACCAGTATCATTTTAAACTTCTGTACCACAGATCCTGACCGCAAGTCCGACTGTCAACTTTATGCTCCTGAAGAAAGAAGCACGACTCAAAAACTGGAAACACTTTGGGTGAGTGTGTTAAAAGTGTTGGCCTTCTACGTCAGTCAAATATAACAATTACCAAAAGCGGAGACACTCTTGATTTTAAAACGGTTGCTTTCCCCATCCCCATAGAAGAGACGCTGGTAAAACTCCCATATACACACAAACAAAACAAAAAAAAACATACAAACATAGAAAATGTTATCTAAAAGGCATAGCAAAACAAATTTTGAAGACGTTGCCGCCGGCTAAACTGAAGTACAGGTATCATGTTGCACACTATCCAGCAGAGAGCCACAACACCTGCGCTTCCGACAGAACCAAAATTGTCAATATCTTACTAGCTGAGAACGACAAAGTCGACGTCTGCTACCAAGTAACAGACTAGTTTGAACTGAACTGCTACTTGGCAAAATACCCCGACTTTACTTTCCGTGACTATGGTGGCATCTTAAGCTATAAAACCAACGGTGGTGACACATTAAAACCACACATTTACATCAATTTAACACCATTTTTTTTATAGATTGCATATTTTTGGTTAATGCGTTTTGGATTGCACTTTTTTTTTGTGGTTATTAACCCAATTTTAGGCGCGCAAATATACATACTTTGCCAATACAGTTTACAAAACATACATAACAATTGAATTTACATTTACAAAAAAACATTAACAAGTAGCTACGGCCTCACCCCCCTGTCCGCTTAATTTACACCATACCATGGAGCTAACTCTCTCTGTTCTCTTTTTTTTCTTTCATATGTAACATGGACCCTATCATGGTGGCCACAATGTCCCAATTAGACACCGAAGACAGTATTACTACTACTATGTTATCCGGGTTTAAGCTTTCTCCCATCAGTTTCACTTTTGCTTTTTCACCCGTCTCCAACCATCTCTGCAATGATATACGGTGTGCTCAACTTTTTGCCTACAGTACAGACATACATCATTTTCAATCAATTTCATCCAATGCAGGTACGCCCGAAAACAGCCATGTTCTGTTAGTACCTGCGTCATGCGTGAGGTAGTAGTTTATCTTATCTTGGCCCCGTTCACCTAACGCCTCACGTCTGCGATAAGCCGTCTGAACCATGCCGGTTTGTTACTACCCCCACTCGACACGCAATCTTCCCAACTTTTCTGCTATTCTCCCTACATCCATTCTTTCACTTCACATTTAGTAAGGCGACTCTCCCAAACCACCGTCTTTATTTGCATTACAAGTTCTAACGGCTTTGTGCCTGCCACAAAAAGAAAGCCCGCCGTCGGCGCTGTCTTGTATGCGCTGCAGACTCTCTGGCAACACGACCTCTGAGTCTGCAGAACTAATTTTCTGTGCCTTTTGTTGTTGCACACGGCATCTCCTTATATTTTTCCATAGAGCCCTATGGAGGAGACTACCAAGCACATCAGGCGCCTGGAGGAAGATTTTGCTCTCCAGGTTTGTCATTAGCCCTGCTAAGAACCGAGCCGCCTTCTTTGCTCTCTCACACATTTCTCTCACATGCATTCCCTACGCTAGGTTAGTACCTAGCGTCACACCCAAGTACCTTAACCGACGTTGCAACTTGACGGTAATCCTTGAAACGGACATATCCACTTGTAGCACTCTTTTAGAACAGAAGAACACCACAAGTTCCGTTTTTTCTGGGGCCAATTCAAGGTCCAGCAGGTCCAAGTTGTTGGCGTAAGCTACCTTTTCAACACCCAAAGGCAATTCCAAACTTATCACGTTGTCGTAGAAGACGTTCCATAACGTGGGGCTCAGAGCTGAACCCTGTGGCACTCACCTAGTTAAAATTACTTTTTCCTTTTCCCCACTATTCCCCACTAGCAAAACTCTGTACCACAAATAACTACTGATAATATTCAGCAGGTATTTGGGAACACCCATGCCTTTCAAAGCCCTCAAAATTTCTCCCCAATTGGCCGTGTTAAAGGTGTTTTTTACGTCAAGGGCAACCAAGGTCTTACGGTGTGTGTAGCTGTATTTCTTGGCAGTTACTAAGCGCGCTCAAGGTAGACCGTTCATTCCTAAACCCGTACTGGCGCTCGCTGAGAGCTTGATCCTTTTGGAAAGCTTCCAGCAGCCTTCTCGCTATTATGTTCTTGAGCGACATATAGATTAAAACGCCCTTGCCCCCTTGCCCCACCTCTTCTTTTCCTTCCTATCCAACAATCTTTTTTTTTTTTTTTTTTTGTAAGGAGTAAAATCTTCAGCTAAGACACCGGCAGCCAGTGCTGCACAATAGTGCCGGGTTTCTACCGGTTAAAACCCTCTTCCTATTGGGATATATCTGTTTTTACTTCACCCCTGGATTGCATTAAAGCATTACTTTGGGGTGGAGAATCTCGGACGGCAGTTAATCTTTTCTGCAAGGTCTAGTGGTCTTGTTCCCGCAACTACTAGAAGAACTGGAGTTGACGCCGTCCTGTAAGCGCTGCAAATCCTCTGGCAGCACTTTTTCTGAGTGTGCAAGACCCACTCCGTTTGCTTCTCGTTGCTGCGCAAGGTGTCCCCGTACAGCACTAAGGAGGAAACAATCGAACACAGCAGGCTCCTGTAGGAAACCCTTGCTTCCCCTAGATTTGGCATTAGACCCGCCAACAACCGGGCCGCTTTCTCTCCTCTCATGCATACCTCCTCGCCCCATAGACAGTACAACCCCTAATTAGTTTAGCTGCTTCTTAGACCTGACGGTAGTCCCCGTGACATTTATTTGAACTTGTGGTACCCTCCTTGAGCACGAAAGTACCACAAGTTCTGTCTTTTCTGGCGTCAGTTTTAGCCTTAGCTCGCTCATTTTCGACTCTATTAACTTAACGGCGTAGTTACCAGCCTCTTCTACTTCGAGCCTAGAGCGCTTCGTTACCACTATCATACAGAACGTTCCACAGCGTGGGTCCAAGAACCGATCTCTGTGGCACACCCTCCCACAGTTTAACCTCTTCCCTTTGCCCTCCCTTGCCCAGCAACAAAATCCTACTCCACAGGTAACTGCTGATTAGATTCAGCAGGTAGCCTGGTACTCCCCTGTTTTCCAGCGCCCCTAAAATCCTGCCCCAATTGGCAGTGTTGAAGGCGTTCATCACGTCCAAGGTGATTAACACGCACGCTTTTCTGTGCGTGTAGCTAACACGCTTTGCAGTTACTACCGCTGCCTTCATCTTCGCGAGCGCGTTCAGGGTTAAAAGACACTTCCTAAAACCGTACTGACGCTTGCAGAAGGCCGCGTCACCTTGGAGCACCTCCAAAAGCTTCCCACTACCAGGAGACATATTGGACAATATGCCCTAGCCCCCGTACTTCCTTTCCCCTTGTCCAGCAGGACCAGGTTTGCCCTCTTTCACACTTCCGGAAAACTTCCTTCGACCAGGCACCAATTGTAAACTTTCAGCCAGGTTTCAGGGCACTGTCCGATTAGGGCTTTGACGAGTTCCGTAATCCAAAAACCTAACCTAACCTAACCATTGCACAGCTCACTCACAGTCCAAATGTAAAGAACCCAAGCCTGAATAACAACAACCGGGAGAAACAAGCAGGCCCGTTGGAGCATAATCCACAAACCTCAACCGGCCCTTTTTTGACTTCCCTATCAAGGACAAACCGACGGTTCTCTTATCAGCTGTGACAAGTGACGTACTTGACTGCATGGTTATGGTAAACATGAACCAGATTGACTCCCAACAGCTGGAGTGCTTACTTCAAGCGCATCTTGCACATTTGATATGTGATGTGTTGGCCAGGTCACTACTGCAATTTGGATATTATCTGGAATGTAGACAATACTTGCAACGAGCCTTCTGATATTCTGAACGCAAGTTTGACCCTCAACATTATGCTTCTGAAACAAACAATAGACAAACATATAGACACTCCCAAAAGTATTGAAGACTTTATAAAACTTATAAGTAGCAATTTAGAAAAACAATAGACATAAACAACTTCAACAAGATCATAGTAGAGACAATAACTAGAAACATGATTAAAATCGACTGCAATTAAAGAAATAAAGATTAAACAAGGCGGTAGGCAAGGAGACACTATATCTTCAAAAATATTTATTAGCGTCATGGAGCACGCATTCAAATAGCGTATAGCACAGAAACCTCTAATCTTTACCAAAGCAATAAACTCCAAATAACACAACGTAAGACGCCAAAAACTGTCAAAAAGTTGCATTATTTTGTGTTTGTCGCTTTTTAGTAATCAAACATGTTCATAGAATTAAAACTAGTCTCAAAAGTTGCGCAATTTAATGAAGATTTATGTAGTTGGTTTCGCTTATATAAACCCGGTACAAAGTTTATTCAGCAAATCGCACTGTTAATGCAAATATTGTGTTCGTTAGGTAATGAAATATATTAGTATAGAATTAAAACTAGTCGCAAAAGATTTGCAGTTTAATGTAGATTAGTTGATTGAGTTAGTTTATATAGACCCAGTACAAAGTTGTCGAAAAAAAAATACAAAATCTGGGAAACTGAAAAAAATTAACGTTTTTACTGAAAAATCTGGATTCTCAAAAAAACACTTTTTTTAGCTTCAAATCCACGTGCTCGATAAATGTAAACCAAGGTTTTTCTGCTCTATGATTATTTCCTTAATAAAAAATATCGTAACTTAAAACGATTAAATTATTTATTTATTTACATTATATAGAATCAATGCTAAATTTAGCAATTATTAATTAGTTTTTTTTTGTACTTTATTGTGCAATTAAATAGTTTAACCATGATTTAATCGAAGTTTGAATTTTAATCGACAAGAAATGCATGGCAGTTTTGATAAAAATAAATATATAACTTTTTAGTAGGCTTTGAAAAAAACAACAATACAAAACAAGTCAATTAAATGTCATTGTAAACATAGACATAAGTGTATTAAGTGCGGGTCAATTCTGTTAGTTTGGCGTAGACTACAATCAAGGTATGATCGCAATTAAAATAAATAATTTCCTACTGAGAAACCATAAAATTACAACAATGACACACGAATTATTATTTATTCATAATTTAATTTACTTTGTTTATAAATTATTAGCGTTCATAAAAAATAGGTCTTGGAAGTCAGAATGATGAATTAATAATAATATTTTTAACCTTAATTAACAATTAAATTAAATCGTATTGTATCAAAAATAAATGACAACAACGTCAGTTGTCAATCGAAATTTCCCGATATCCCCGAAAATTCATCCAAATTAATAATTCGTAAGTACTCTTTCGGAGCGGATGATAACAGGTGGCCCGAGCGCCTCAATTCTCCCACCAATTACATTCCCTCGAACGAAAACACAACAGCGCTCTTCTTTTCAGTTCCCCAGCTGACTTTGTGTGAGTGTGTCGTGCGGCCGTCTCGTGTCTGTTTTGTATTCGCCGGCGTGGTTTTTCTTCAGTGCTTGTTTCTACGCGATTTAACCTGAGTAAGTATTAATTGATATCACCTTTGGGTTAATTTAGAAAACGTGTTTTTAATCTTGACATTTCAGATTATAATGCGAAAAACAAAATATATTTTTGTTTGTTGTAGATTAAAATAACTTAATTTTAAAGACATTAATTGTGCATTAAGTAATGTTATTTATGACATGGTGATTTATATTGCAGTTGCAATTTATTGGCTTGAGCTATTAAAAACAATTCAAGTGATATTTATTTCATTCTTTGAATTTGTATTGTTCGTATCGGTGCAGTATGTATTTATATATTGTACGTATAATTTGCAACAGGTAAATAATTTATTATTTTATAATTTTCTGCAACTTTTCAATCTTATGTTAAGTATTATGTTGTATTAGTATATATTTGTTGTTATCTATTAAACCATCTTTATCCAAGATTTGTTAATATTATGTTTATGCTTAAATTTGTGTAATATTTTCCAGAAATGGTTTATAAATATATGTAAACAAATAATCTATGAATTAAACCGTAAAAAAATAATGCGCTTTTTATGGGTAGACGCGCTTTTTTAAATATTTTTCCCGCCATTATGCAAGAAAACAGGGTCGTCTCTAAGGGAGGGTCTTTTAATTAAAGTTTTTTCTGGAATTTAAGCGTTTGCTGCAACTATCTACATATGACCTGTCAACTTTATTCTGGACAAATCTATAAATTTTACAAAGCAATTATCAACTATTATACAAAACTGTCAATTCTAATGTCAACTGCCTCATAAATCTGTTAAAAGTCAATTCAAGGCTGAACGGTTACAGAAATCTGGCACTTAATTGCAAACTCGACAAAGCAACTGTCAACTATTTTACCAATTTCTTATATTAATTTTCAACTGTCAATTCAACGAAGCATTTGTCAACTATTTTACAAATTTGTTATTTGACTGCTAACTGTCACTAAAATTGCAACTATATTACTTAACAACTTTAACAAAAAACAAATCTGAAGTCAAACAATAAATTGACAGCTGTCAAAATCACTTAATTTCCGGATAAATAATACTTTGTCATATTGTCAGTTGTAAGTGCCATTTTGACAGCTGTTAATTTGTTGATTGACTTCAGATTTGTTCAGTTCAGTGTTTAGTTGTAATTGTGACAAATTGACACAATTACAACAAGGCTATATGTCACAATTTGGTAATTTCCGACTTTTTATTACAAACCTAGGTTATTTAACGGTATTTATTTTGGGTATATTAATCTACACGTTTTCCTGGATAGTTTAGGAATATTTATATTAAAAAAAATAATAATTTATTTTAGAAATTGCATATTTAAAGCAATAAAGAAAACTTTATCCCGAGCCCTTCAATTATACTAAACAACTGCAATTTTCTAAATAACAAATTGACTTTGACGAAACAACAAATTTTGAAATCAATCAAACAAATTCACACCTGACAAAGTTACTAAAAAGCCGCTTAAAAAAATTAACAAAATACTTAATTTTAGAACTTGCAAACAACAAAAGTAACAATAAATTTGACGTTAGTCAAACAACAAATTGGCAGTTATAAATTTTTTTAAATAATAATACATTTATTTTATCTGGACTTACAATATACAAACATATGTACAAATAAGTAAAGTAAAATACGTTAAAAGTTAAGTTAATGAACTATCAATCAATAAAAAACTATCGACTTCACTGACTCGCAAATCTATTATATGAATTGTCAACTATTAAACGGAAAAAGAATTGAGATTCCATATATAGCCGGATTCATTCTATGCAATCGTGATTTACGCAGTTAAGTCAGACTTACGTATAGGGCTGCAGGTTGGACAACGGAATTAGCTAATCAACGAGGTGGAAGCTCATCTAAACTGCTATAAAAGGACGATTTTCACCGGTGCGTGTAGTCAGTCATTTGTTGACAGCTTCAAACTTTAATTATCGAAGACACTGATCTGGAGCACGTCGAAAGGATCTACCGAGAAGTCAATGAGAACACTTAAATTGGATCAGAGAAATTATCTTAAAACTAAAAATTTGATATGCTACTGGCTTTGACAGAATTTTGAACAGAGTACTCAAATCTTTCTTGCATAATGCAATAATGGCCTTCACCAATATTGCTAATGCGATTATTTGCACCGGGTACTTTGTAAAGCTTGGAAATGCTTTCATAAACATTTGAATGCACCTTAAGTAAGGTCACGGAGAAGGTAATTTTGGACATAATTCAGGACCACATCAACCAACCAATATGGGTTTCGACTACTCTGTAGTCCACCAAATAAACTGAGTGACTGACTACATTGTTGAAAGTTTTCTACTAAGAAAAATCACTGGACATTCGCCTTTTTTTGACGTTAAAGAATTGAAGAAGCCTTCGACAAGGTATGGCACTAAGGTCTACTTTTAAAACTGCACAGACTAATATTTTCTTTTCGTTTTATTAAGTTGATTGCATTATATATTTTAACCGCAGAACTCTGGCAGTTAAACTTCTAAATATCATTCCTATTTCGTAGTCAGATGCTGCCAAGTATCTGTGCATCAGTTTTGATAAAAGATTTACGTACAAATTGCACGTACAGGCTATCTAAAACAAAGCTAGATTGGCATAAAACTTTTAAGTTTTATTTTTGTTCCGCCACAACCCCGTGTCGCTCCGGAACAAAATCCGGATATACACCATCACTTTTGCGTCTTCAGTCTGTACAACGGCTGCATACACGTAGCTTTCCAAAGTCTTACTTTATGATATGTTCGAAGGATATTCTTCCGCTGAGCGAGCCAACAGATTATAACTTTGGTGGAAAAGTACTTTGATAACCTTGCGGTTACCCCAATCCGGATTTGGCCATACTTGCTGAACTAGACAAAGATGAATACTCCTATAGGATACCAATCAATATTATTATTTATTAAAGTGGCTTATCCCACTCCTCAATCTATCTATACGGTCTCGAACTTTTAAGTATGATCTTGTGGGAGAGTCTATAAGCACTTTACTTCAAAGAGGGAATCAAACATTCTTTAGAAGATTGAGGCAGAGCACTTGCCGAGGTAACAACAACACCAAACAGACATCAACCAAACTAGAGCGAAGATCAGCTAAATCCGGGTCCAGAAAAGTCAATTTTTCGAGAAAGTAAATAATTCTCTGAAATATAAAATGGTTTATTTATATAATGTCAACTTTCTTTTTGACAAATCTATTATAGAAACTAGGCCTGCCCTGCCTCAAAGTCCCTGCAGATTACAGGTTCGCGAACGTGCTCAAACGTTGTAGCTAGGGTACACAGATTGATAAACCTGCACAAACTGCAAAACGCGAACGTTTGGGCACTTTTGCGATCCGTCCGTAGGGGTTTTTAGGCTACTTATGTACGTACTTTTTAAATTCGGTCTCTGGATGTTTTGACGAACAATATTAAAGATTTTATTCAGCCGGTGCTATGAATTGATATCTGGGGACTATTTTATGTAGGAAATCAAAAAAATAAACTTTTTTAATGATTTCTCAATTTTGATTGATAAAAGGTCAGAATTCTACAACCAAAGAAAGAAAACTTTGGACTCTGACAGATTACACAATTTTAGCAGTGGTTTCTTTGATTTATAAAACGCTTTTGGTATGCCACTAATCTTTAGTCAAGTTGGTCATTTCGGCTTTATTTCACAAATTGCTAAAGGATTGTTTTAGTTTTCGGTGTGGCATCCTGATAAAACCACGTCATTTACTATCTATTTTGTGCCAAAAAGGCAAAATTTTGCAGTAATGATGCGTTTTTGTAGTATGAACTGACTTTGGCGTGAAACTAATTTTGTTATTACAACCACTTTCTAGTTTATGATTGTGGACTTTTGAGGTTTGTTTTGGTGTATCCCGCTTACAAAAGGTAGCGTGCCTCAGTAATCTAGGCAGCCGATTGCTGCATCGAAGATTGTGGGTTTGAATCTTACAACCAGGGCCATTGCGAGAAGTACTAGCCTTCCTCCCACATGATAAACCTCAAAATTCTAAAAATGCTTATAGACAAACATATACGTTCAAAGATGCAATCATCAGCATATATACAAAGTTTTAGTTATGTTGGCAAATATGTGTTACGGTAACAAATCAATCACTTGATTCTCAGTCTACACTTATTGGAAAAATGTCTAGGATCTATATTAACAACCTGTTCCTAAAAACAGCTAAAACTTTAAGTCGTTAACCGTAAGTATAAGTTTTCTGTAATTTTTTTTGCACAAAATCACATTTTTATTAATTTTTAGTCTAAAAACAGCATTTTTTTGAAAACTTTAATCCAAAATTGCTTTTTTTGTTTAAATGGTAGTCTAAAACAGTATCTTTTAGTGTATTTTTTTACCTTTTTTTGCAAAAAATACATTATTTATTACTTTTTGGTTTAAAAAGTATTTTGTCAGAAACAGCATTTTTCAACATTTTTTAGTCTAAAATTGTATTTGTTTAATTTTTAAGCTGAAACGGTATTTTTATGAGTTTTCTGTAACTTTTTTGCACAAAATTACATTTTTTGATTACTTTTTGTTTTAAAATGCAGTTTTTATTAAGTTTTTATTCAGAAACAGCATTTTTTGAACACGTTTTAGTAAAAGATTGCTTTTTCAGTTTAATTTTTAGTTCAAAAGCAGTCTTCTCTATAAGTTTTGTTACTTTTCGGTCTAAAAAGTGATCACTTTCTAGTCTAAAAAGAAAACAGCATTTTTTGAAAGCATTTTTTTAAAATTGCTTGCTTTGTTTCATTTTTAGTTAAAAACGGTATTTCTATGAGTTTTTTTGCACAAAATCTCATTTTTTATTTCTTGTTGATCTAAAAAGCATTTGTTATTAAGTTTTTAGTGAGAAATAGTATGTTCTGAACACTTTAATTCAAAATTGTTTTTTTTTGTTTAATTTATAGTTCAAAACAGTATTTTTTTAGGAGTTTTCTTGTACAAAATCACATTTTTAATTATTTTTTGGTCTAGATAGCATTTTTTATTAAATTTTTAGTCAAAAACAACGTTTTCTAAACACTTTACTTCAAAATTGTTTTTTTTTTTTTAATTTTTATAATTCAAACCAGTATTTTCTAATGAAATTTTTGTATCTTTCTTGTATAAAATCACATTTTTTAATTACTTTTTGGTCTAAAAATCATAAATTTATTTCTAAAAATTTAATTCAAAATGGCTTTTTTTGTTTAATTTTGATTTCAAAACAGTATTTTCTGTTGAGTTTTCTTTAACTTTTTTGCACAAAATCACATTATTTTATTAATTTTTGGTCTAAAAAGCATGTTATATAAGGTTTTTAGTCAAAAAATGTTATATAAGGTTTTTAGTCAAAAATGTCATTTTCTGAATTTTATTATGCACCTTTGATTGTTACTCTTTTGGTAGATGCATTACTATAGTTATCAAAATCAGGTTAAGGTCTATTAAACATTTCTGTGGTTTTTTATTTGCTAGTCCGCTTCAAGGTTAACTTCTTCTTTATCTTTTTTGCAGTTAAGAACTAAGTCCTGTTAACTGCCTTCTAGCCTTCCATTGATGCTGACGTCTACTTCTTCATCCATCTTTTAGGTAGTCTGCCTAGAGGTTTTCTACTTTGGGATCTTTGGTCTTTACTTCATTTGGCAATTCTGTTGTAGTTTATTCTATCTACATGGTTCTCTATTGCCATCTTTATGATTTGACTAATCTAGTTATTTTTTCAATCTAGTTCTTCTTTGATAGCGTTGCTTTTAATTTTATTACATAGTTTAATATTTTTATTGTTCTAAGACTTTTAATTTTTGTGCACTTTATTAATCTTTTAATTTTAAATATTTCTGCATTGGTTTTAGCGGCGTAGGTTAGGATCGGCAGCACACAAGTTTTATAGATTCTAACTTTGCCCTGTTACTTTCTATACTCTAATCGTTTGGAATACAAATTACTAAATGTGCTCCTAATGTTCAACTACGAAACATTAATCGAAAAACTATCAACAAAGTCTAACCACCATTGTCTAAAATCGCAGAAATAATATTTTGATAAAGCGACTATCTATGCCACAGGAACAATAACTTTGTCACAGATACAAATTTACAACTTTTTTATAAATAATCTTAACTCAATTATCAATTTAAAAACATTTTTGGCTGTTCTATTTATTTGGCCGCCGTGTGCACCGCACACACCGCACAATATGTTTCGACGGCCCTGCTTACAACGGAACTCATTTCAAACGTTTATACGCTCTCTCACTTCCTAAACCGGAGATTTTATACCTAAGATTTTTCTTTGGTCCGGAGCAGATCAATAATCTTTCCAGTGGTTTGGAATTTACTTAAAACTGAAGGTTTACCTCTAATGTACGTTGCTAGCATTACGGGAAGAGAAGAGGCTAATGCGTCTGCAGTGGCGTGAAAAGGGGCTGACGATGATGATGATCATGAAGTGTCTGTGGTTGGACGTTTCTTTTTTTTTTTAATGTTCTTGAGCTATAATATATGAAAAAATTAATATTTGTTATTGTTGGATTAGATCAGGAGGTACAGCAAACCAATTTAATGATGACCAACACTTGTTTGTGATTATAGTTGTAGATGGGAGGTTTGTATTGGTGTATCTCGCCCATTCACCTAAGTGTGCTGACACAACGGCGATCCTCGCTCCGATCATAGCATCGTACTCTCGCACATCGAACAACGCTCCGACCTTGGAACACTATAAATTGTTGTAAGCTCGAACCCTCGCACATTGCTCTGATTTTTGTATTTATATATTGATTTAAAACTTTTTTAGCGTTGTGAGAATAAAATTATTTTAAAAGTAATGATTACAAGATAATTTTGTTACTGAGTTAGTGATTTCACCCGCACGTTACTAAGAAAGTTTCACTTAAGTATAAATACCAGGATCGGAGCAATGAGCGAGAGTCCGTGCTTAGAACAAATTCTAGTGTTCTAGGGTCGGAGTGCTGTTCGATGTGCGAGGGTACGATGCTATGATCGGAGCGAGGATCGGCGTTCCACACCCTGTCTGGGATTGAATTTTGTTACTCACTTTTTATGATTTTGCTACTATCACATTTAAGGAATGAATGTTCAAATTAAATTGCAGCATGGGAGACAGATAACTAATTATTGTATATCAATCACTCATGATTGTGTTAGTTAAACACTACTTATGATCATTAAACTAAAAATTACACTTTTGACAACTCAACTCAAGTTATATTTTTGTTTGTCAATTTTAGCGGACAGATACTATTGACAGTTTTTGATTGAATAAGAAGACGTCTTTGGTATAAATGTTGCTTCAAATAATGAATGAATTTTTGAGCTTTATTTTAAACTAGATGTCAACAAAAGACAGATAATACTAAACTTAACAATATTTTGCTATAAAAATAGCGCAAAATAGTGCCAAAAATATATATTTTTATATTTTATTTGGTATAAAATTTTGAGTGTAATCTTCTTACAATTTGTTGGCAAGACAGCACTACAACATTATTTAAATGCTATTTTTGACAGCTAAGGTTTTGCTGACAGTAACTATTGGCTGCGTTCAGGACCCCTATACTGGCACTCATTTCGATATTGCGTCACGTCATAAAGCCTTGGTATCGAGTTTATATTACTAGATGGTCCTGTAGTACGAAAAGAGATCACCGACAGATTTTTTAAATTAATGATGACGTCTTTAAAAGCGATCAGATCGCCACATGCAGTGCCGTAACTAGCTTATGATGCGCCCGGTGCGAGAGCGTAATTTTGCACTCTACAAACTCCAAAGTTTAGGTGGTTGTCTGCGCTCCAATTAAGCTGCGCTTGGTGCGGGGGCACCGCTCTAGTTACGGCACTTGGCACATGCTAGAATAACCCTCCTGAACGATTCATCACTGTTTTCCTGGCAATCAAGTCATTTTATTTATCATATTTTTAGGTACTTGCTTACAAAGCAACCCAACAGTTAACAATTTTAGGTGTACATTAGTTTCTAAGTAAAATTTGAAAAGAAGGATCTAAATGGACAAGATGTCGCATAAGAATTATATTTACAAAGCAGCTTTCTCATTACATTTTGACAGACGCTGGTGCACACCAGGGCAAGAAACACCGCGTTCTCATTACATTTTGTGAAGTGGGGTAACTTGCACAAAGTTTTCCTTCTTTTTCTTCTTCTAGCCTCAACTGTTGACTGTTTAAGTTTAAAAATTACAGCTGATTTATTTGTATTTTTACGTTAATTATCAGGAACGGTTGATGGAACAAATAACATATCAAAATCGATAAGAAACAGAAGAAATTAATGATTAAGACAGTTAGTTACCCTAGTAACTGGAAAGCAACAAATGTGATAATGAACTTAAGAAAATTACCTTATGTGGTTGGTAACAATTTACATGGTTAGCAGTACAATAAACCGTTCAGATGGACTCAGCTGATTATCTCCGATTGATGCTACATTGGCTACGTTCAGAACGACTCATCAGTTGCAAGCGCTGAGTTATCAATCGGAGATTTTTTTTAAAATATATTTGCAGATTAAACGCTGATGTCTAATGAGTTGCGTTGTTAACAAAGAAGCGTACCTAAATGTGCGCTGCCAGCAAACGATGACTCAGCGGCGGCGTTCAGATTGCATGATTGACAGTGATGAGTCGTTCTGAACGCAGCTATTGACAGACAATGGTAGGTTGTCTTGACCTCGGTCAGAAATTTTTGAGTGAACTAAAACACTTTTGCCATTCTCGAATAACATCAAGAATCAACACAATGACAATCAATTCCAGCTATTTTACAAAATTACAATACAAATGTTAGTTTAAAGTTACCAAACAATGTTTTTGCAAATAAAATGGCTTTTTTGACAACTCTACAATGTTTGCACACGTCACTTTTGTTAGTTGATCTATATTATTATTGTAAACTAATCAATTTGACAGACATATATTTTAGATATTTAAACAACCTTTTTAGATAAAATAACATTATTGCTATAAATATAGCGCCGAGTAATGCCAAAAATACTATAGAGCGGCATTTCATTACTGTATCTTTTGATACATATATACAACATCTCAACTAATTATACTTCTACTTTTTGAGTCAGCTGATTTGAAATATTATTATTAACCAATAAGATTGCTATAACTTTTTTGTAATCAGCTATACACAGTATGCATTGAGCAGTCAAGTATATTTTTCTTGGTTTTTGACAGCTAAACGGTGTTTTTTGTAGTTAATATATAATATTTTTGTTATAAATATAGCGCCAAATATTGCCGTTTAAAAAAAAAATGTTAACAATATTACTTTAGGCTGTTACTCAAAGTAATTATCAACAAACAAATTAACTGACAGTTGCCGTTGACAGCTAAAAAACATTTTATCTTTAAGATAATTTTGTTTTGCATGAATTCAGTGCCAAATAATGCTAAAGAAATACTTGTTATAGTGCTAATTTTATTTTATTATATTAATAGCTTTACTATTAGAAGTTAAGTAATATTCTTGACAACAACGTGTGCAATATTAGTTAAACGCTATTTGGTAGTTACAGTTTTAGCGGACAGTTAAAAAAAGTAATTTTTACGTTTTTTTAAATTATTTTAAGTCTTATTTTTTGGAGTTATGCAAAATTTATCATTCACAAAATAATCAACTGATTGTTACTATTAGCTGCTTAATAAACATCTTTGCAGTGAGATAAAATAAAAGTTTTGGTATGAATACAGCGCTAAATGATGCCAATATGTTATTTTCTTATAAATTAGGAAATTATGTTTTAAAGAAAGAGAGTTGTAGTGATCTATTTGATTTTAGAAGAGTTTTACTGTGAGTTATACATTTTTTTTGCAATACAGCATCACTATATTAGTTAAACTCTATTTTTGACAGTTAAAAAATACTTTTGTTATAAATACTTCACCAAATACTGATTTAAAAATATATAAACAGCCTTCATTGAAAATTAAGCAACATTATTGTGAACAAAATAAAATCAGTTAACAGTTACTATTGACAGCCAAACGACGTTTTTGAAATGAAATAAAATAAAAGTTTTGGTATGAATACAGTGCCGAGTTATGCCATAATTGTATAATGTGTAAGGAGCTAAGAGTGTTGAAGAACATTGTGTTTAAAATAAAAGTAGGGTTAGCGGAGCACTTTGGTGGTCTAAAAATTTGATGCTTTTCTCACTTTGAATGTTTAGTTGTTATTAAATCACAAAAGAAGGAGCATACAAGTAATTCTTTAATGGTAAACACTAGGGCGGCCCACTTAGTCGGTACGCTTTAAATGAGATAATATTTTTAAACACAATTAGGAGATAAAATGAAATGTTTAATAAAATCCTTTGTTTGATAATAAATAAATTTATGGTAATTAATCAATTTCAATTTATTTTTAAAAATTGGGAAATTGCATGCCATGTCTAATGTCTAACTTAAATCAGCCGAATATTAAAAATAAAATTATAATTAATATTAGATTTTCAATAATTATGAAAAAAAAATTCTACTTAAATTTAAAGAAATAATTATCATGTGAAATTCTTATATAGCATTTTTCACACTTGGAGTTGTACAACAAAATTTAATTAAATTTTTTTTGTTGTTTCCTTCGGCACTGCTAGTAACATTGCGTACTTTAATTTTATAAATTGTGCAACTAAAGTAATACGATTTTTTTCATTCATTTTGTTAATGCCGGAAAAAGTAAAGTTATTACACATAATTATATTATTACTTCCTCAAAACAATAATGAAATGGAATATCTCTAACAAGCAGTAAACCTTACATAAAAATACCACATTTAAGTGTCATTCGTCTAGATGAGTGCAAATTACGTTATAAAACCGGCACCTTTGAACATCTAGATACGTTAATTTGGCATGCCTCAACATAACTGTCGCTGCTCCCGGCCACACAACTTTCAACTATATTCAGCATATGAACACAAATTAAAATTTTCTCTGCACGAAGACTGTTTTAAACATTTGCACATTCAATAATAATAATAATAATAATAATAATAATAATAGTTTACAGTAATCGATTTTTTAGAAGATAATAATGTGAATAATCAATTAGTGCAATTTAAATCCTTTTTAAAATCGGTTGCAATTGTAGAGAACCTAAAGACTATTAATTCATTATACGGCAGTAAGTATGATAAAAAGTGAAATTGAAAATAATTTGATTTTCATATATTTTATTAGACTGAAAATTTCATTCTCCGCACGTTGAAAAAATCCGATTTTAAAAAGAAGTTAAATTGAGTTCTGCTTGTAGTTTTATGACATTCTTTAAACCGCGCCCTTAAATTTAAATCCATCAAGCCCAAGTACTACAAAACTAAGCCTTTGTCTCAGTTGCCATCTAGCGTTGCTTCGGCACTGCTATTGTTTTTGTTTTGTCGGTTTGTTGTGTACCCAGCATTAGAAAAGTTCAATTTATTAAAAACTAATTTTCTTTCTAAAAGTTACTAAGTTTTATTGATGCTTTGTACAAGTGACTTACAAATTGTAATACGCTGTACTGCATAGATTATAAATGTTTATAACAAAACTTATGAATTAATTCCGGCCTTATAGTAATAATCATAATAAATAACACACGCACATGAGACATTGCATGCTTATAAGAAATGTATGCTACACCAAAGGGAGGAGAAACTCGTAGTAAACACCTGTTGATTTCGTGAGGTAACACAAAAAAAAGAATCATTTGTATTATATTGAAGTGATTTATACGGTTTGTGATGTTAAATATTTAAGTTGCACGGAAAGAAAGATTTTTGTTTAATTGGAGTTATGTAACGTTCATGTATCGGGTTATTGTTGCGTTGGTGGTTCTTTTAAATTGGGTAATAAGATGAGCGAAACGTATTATTTTCTTTTGTTACTATGTCAGGTTCGTGTGAACAGGAACTGTGTCATTGTTAATAGTTTGAAGATTTGTGTAAAATTATTAAATATTTTATCAAATCATTAATTTTTAAAATAAACCTGACTCACTATTTGGCTTACAGAAAATATTAGCTAATCAAACGTTCAGCAGTAATCGATAATTGTGCAATTAGTTATGTTAAAATAATGAGTAGCGATAGTGGAGACTTTATAATCGTAAACATGTACGTGCATAATTTTAGCTAAATTTAAATTATAGTAACTACTTGTTGGGACCCTATTTTTGTGAAATTGTCAACAATTTTCATGGTCGACGTGCTAGTTGATGTAAACATGAAAGAGCACTTTATTCAAAACAATATTAAAAAAAAAAATGTTGTACCGCACATGCAGTGTAATTTTAAATTAATTAATCTACATATTTATTTACGTTTGCAAACCAAAAATTATGCTTAATTAAGCTAATTTATTCTTTGGACACCGATCAACATAAGCCAGTACGTACGTGTACGCGATCTTTATTATTTTTTATAACAAACAAAGCGCAGTTTTTAAACGTTTTTACGATTATTTAACTTTTTGCGATCGCCGAATGAAATTGTTTAGTTTCTGTTTGTTGGATCCACGAAATGGAACTCTGGGATTTTTGATTTTGTTTGATTTCTAAAAAAAATGAGGTTTTTAGAACTTCTATTTACGCTATTTGGTGGTATTCTCTAAAAGCTAACTGTGCAATTTATTCTTGGTAAGGGTGGTAGGTCTTTTAGCGTTTCTCTGAGTGCTTGATGGTTTTTTGGTCTCAAGTGGTTTAGGTTCAGGTGCTCTAAGTTGGTTTTGATGGTTGCCTTCTCTAGTGTGTTTTGATGGATAGCTGGTGCTGTGTGGCTTAAGAAAATTTTCTTGAGATTTAAAAAAAAAAAATTTATTGGATCATGACTGTTTTCTCGGAGTAACTTATTGAGTTGTAGGCAAAAGTTTAGTTTGGTTAGTAACTTTTTCCAGAGGTTTCTCTTTTTTTTTTAATTTCATTCAATGTTAATATTTACATTCTTCTCTTGGATAGTTTATCTAGAGTTTGGCTTACTCAGCGAAGCATAATTCAAGGGCGATGCTAGTATGCTAGCTCGCCGATGCAAAAACCAAAATTTTAATCTTTTTTCTTTTTAAGACTATTTTAAAAGAAAAATTCATATTTTGTTTTCTTACTCAATGATATGATTTGGGTTTCCGCAAAGGATTTGGGACTATAGACCACTTGCAGACACTCTGTACTCTCATCGAAAAAAGCACTGAGTATAATATAACAATGCACCTAGCCTTTGTGAAGGAGTGCGGCAAGGAGATACAAATTCTCCAAAACTTTTTATTAGCCTTGGAGGATGTCTTTAAAAACGTAATCTGGCATAAAAAAGGAATAAATATCGACGGAGTACGCCTCAATCATTTGCGATTTGCAGACGATATTGTTGTCGTCGGCAGCACTGCAGAAGAACTTAAGAGCATACTTCAGGAACTCTTATCAAGAGTCAGTAAAAAACGGACTTGAAATGAATCTGCCAAAAACCAAAGTCATGAGCCCAGGAAATATTCAGATAACAATTAATAATCAATCTATCGAACAAGTATTTACATACGTTTATCTTGGCCATAAAATTCAACTCTGTAAAGAAAATCAGATTTTTTAAATCTCAAGAAGAATAGGTCTTTCTTGGGCGGCTTTCGGTAAATTAAGCCATATCCTCAAATCCAAGGAGTTCCCTATAATCCTCAAAAAGAAGGTATTCGAATCTTACGTGATGCTTGTGCTCACTTACGGCCTTGAGACCATGACTCGAAAAACATCTAGCAGACTGCAAACCACCCAGAGAGCAATGGAGAGGTCTATGCTCGGAATTACTTTGAGGGACAGAGTTCGGAATGAGGAAATCCGAAGAAGAACCGGTGTGATAAAGGTTCTTATTAGGGTGGCGCAGCTTAAGTGGCGATGAGCTGGCCCGGACAGATGGACAATGAGGATCACAACTTGGCGTCCGAGAGAGGCTGGCAGACCCCAGAGAAGATGGCGAGATGATATCCAAAATATTGCAGGAAAAAACTGGATTTAAACTGTAGCAAATAGGAAGACGTGGAAATTTTTGGAGGAGGCTTACATCCAGAAGTAGATAAATGATGGCTGAGAAAAAGAAGGAAAAGAAGATATGATTTGCAACAAGACTCTCTATAAGTTTAAAAAATTGAATTTATTTTGATTCCCAAGCTTTGGGCTTCTGCTTTGGCAGAGCATGTAATGGTTTCTTTAGGGGCAACAGCGTCTTTTTGGTTTATCTAGAAGTTAAAGTTTGAGGATTATTTTACGTAAGATTCCGAGAATTAAAAACTTTCTTGATTGATCAAGTTTTTATTGCAAGTAGAAGGAATGAACTGCCGCATGTAAAAGTATTTTGTTCTCATCCGAAAAACTTACTTCTTCTAATCGTCGTAGAGTTTTCCTATTTGGCGTTTACAAAAATTTATTAAAAATGGAAAGACAACGTTTTTTTTGCCGCATTGAGAAGTGCTATTTTTGCTTTTTGCAAAGATGAAAACTTAAGTTTTAAGGTTTTTGCGTTTCTTTTATATTTTTTGTTTTGACAAAGCATCTATAAAGGTTGTGCACCGAGAATTGCTTTTGTTGAGTTTTTTTGTTTTTTTTTGTTTTGATATTTGAAGGAACTTTTGTTTTAAGAACGCATCCACACAGGAGTAAGATTACGTCCTTCCGACGCATTGAGCAGTGTTTTTTTGGTTTGCGAAATACGAAAACTTGCGTTTTTTTGGTGAGTTTTTTTTTTTAAGGAACTTGCTTTTTTGCAGCTTTTACCAAGGTTGCACAAAGCTACAGGTTATATTAGGTTTTTTTGACGCACACAGAATTACATTTTTTTGTTTTCTGAAACAAAAAAACTTACGTTTTTAAAGTTTTCCGTTAAGATTTGATTTTTTTTGGAATTTGAAGCATCTTTGACAGGGTTTTTCCCAAAGTTGTACTTATTTTAGATAAATAAAATACATTTACTATGTACTATATCACGAATATATTTAAAAAATTGTAACATGTTTCAACCTTTACAAGGCCATCATCCGACGGTGATACAAATACTTGTTTGCCGGACCTACTAAATCCAAATTTAAAAATTTTGCAATAAAGTTTTACTTTTAATCAAATTATATTAAAAAATTTCGCTTTGTTAGAGCATCTATCGTGGATGGTGATTTACTTTAGGAGTAACCTGGTTTTTTGCTTCACTCAGTAGGATATTTTGAAATATAATTTGTTATTGAAAGTACATGCAGTTCGAGCTAAAGTCAACCTTTTTACGATAGTTGAAGGAAAACCTACTATGGAGTTGGCCGCACCAAGAAATTACATGTTTGCTATCCTAAATTGAAAAACGATGCAACAACTGGTGCAAACTTATTTCCAAAGTCAATGTTGTGTAACCCAAACAGCTTGTGCAAAAAGTTTGTGAGACTAGCATGCTAGTGGCCAAGACACACGGTCCCTGCCGTCGTACGGTGCGCACTTACGAGAATGTGCCGTAGCCGAGAGTCTGCAACTCAGTCCTGGAACATCGACTCGCCATCGATCTCAACAACTCAACATTTCACGCACCAGCCTGATGCAAATTTTGCACAAAGATCTCACATTATTTGCTTAAAAGGTCCAATTGACTCAGCAATTGAAGGCACACGACCATCCGGTTTGTTAATGCTTTTCAGTTTGGGCCTTAGAGCAGCTCGAAATGGACAAAGATTTTGCTCAAAAATCATCTTTTCTGAAGGACCGATATTATGCGAACAATCCATTAACGATTCAGGTTCTTAAGGTGAATATCTAGCAAGCTATTCGTGAGATAGGGTCAGAAAACGTCACTAAGGTTTTGGAAAACTGGGTTAACAGGATGCGCTACTGCGAAGCCAGCCGAGGTAGCCACATGAATGAAATTGTGTTTCGTAAATAATGGGAATAAACCAATAATATACCAAAAAAAATTGATTTTTGTTTATTTTTTTGAATTTTTAATAAGGGACTACTAAATGGACCACTCTTTATTTACTTAGAAAACAAAAAAATTTAACAAACATTTTTGATTGCGATTTCTAAACGGAAAGTTCTTGGATCACAGACTTGGCAAAACATCTGTTGAGGTCAGTGGCTAGGCGCTGGAATGATTGCGTATCCCTGGCAGAATTTTTTTGCTACCCTAAACCGAAAAATTGTTTTTGATTTTTTGTAAAATTTATTTTGTTTATTACTGAATGAACTTTTGTTTGGAGAGAAAACCTATTAGCCAATAGACTTTTCTTTTGGTAAAGCATCTGTTGGGGTCAGTTGCCAGTGGCTAGCCGCTGAAACTATTGCATTTACTGGGAAGAGCTTTTTTTTGCTGTGTGACATCGAAAATTTTTTTTTCTAGACAATTTTTTTAAAGAATATCTATTGTTCTACTAGTTTTTTTTGGTAGAGCATCTGCTTGGGTTAGTAGTTAGCGTTGGTACGATTTCGTTCACCAAGAAGAGCTTTCTGCTATTCGAAACCGAAAAGCTTACGTTTTTTTTAAATATTTTTAAATCCTTCTATATATTGATGAATGATGTTTGACAGAAAACCTATTGCTCATGGATTCTTCTTTTGGTAGAGTATCTGCAGGGGTCAGTGCCACCTGCAAGAACAATTGCGTCTACTGGAAAGAGCTTTTTTGCTATCTGAAACCAAAAACTTTTGTTTTTAATGTTCTCTTTTGTTTTTTTTTGATTTTTTTTTTGTTCATTACTTTTGCTTTGACTGAAAATTTTATGGCTCATGAACTTCTTCTTTTGTAGAGTACCTTCTGGAGTCAGTGGATAGGAACAATTGCGTTCTCCATGTAGAGCATTATTGCTATTCGAAACAGAAAAAACTTAAAATTTTTGATGGATTTTTTCCAAAAAAAAAATTAAATTGCTGAACTTCTGTTTTGATCTTTTGACTTATGATTTTTTTTTTGTGTGGCCAGTGGCTAGTTTATGGAACAATTGTGTCTACCGGAAAGAGCTTTTTTGCTATCCGAAACCGAAAAGCTTACGTTTTTACTGTTTGTCTTTGATTTTTTAAATTCGTTTACATATTTGTGAATGAAGTTTGACAGAAAATTATTGGTTCATGGATTTTTTTTTGGTAGAGCTTTTGCTGGGGTCAGTGCTACCCGCAGGAATGATTGCGCCTAGTGGGAAGAGCTTTTTTTATCCGGAAATGTTGATTACGAATGAACTTTAGCTTTGACAGAAAACTTATAGGTCTTTTGGCTTTTTTCTTTAGTACAGCATGGAAGGCCGCAGGAAGATTGCGTTCACCGCTATTTCTGTCATTCATAATTGAAAAACTTGGTTTTCAAATATTGAAGGAAAAATATTGGTGTTGACGTACGATTGATAAAAGCGTTACTGTAATGACAAAACCTGACAAAAATATATGAGTTGAGGTTCACGGATTTTGATTGAACTTTTTTGAATGTTTTTAAACAAATTACCGATAACTGCGCTAGAAAAGTACTGAAGCGGAAGCTTTGAATTGAAAACTGGAAACCAATTTACGTAGGAAATAAACGAACGTTCTTCTATAGTTGTTCAAATTGAAAACCCATAAACTTGTGCTTCTTGTAGTTACGCGTTGACAAAGTATTACAACGTCACAGCAATGACCACATCCGTTTCTATTTTTGAGTAATACGAACGGATGCGGTCGTTGCTGTGATTTTGTACCAACTACCGCTATCACACACAAAAAATATTTTGTTAGTGTTATCAATTTTTTTGACGATACTGTGGAAAAGCTAAAATTTAATAATTTGAAAATTCAGACGAAACTGCAATCCTGTAAATAACTGGAAAGTGACACATTTAGCCATCCAAACTTAAAATTGAAAAAAATGGAATAAAGATTTTTGAATCATGTAGGAAACCGAAAAAGGCTCTAGTCGAGCAGAAACTAGTAATAGTAGCAATTCCAATAATAGTATCAGAGCATTATTCTCATATAAATCATATTGTTTAGAAACTATGTTCAATTTCACACGAAGTGGAACAATAAAACGTTAATGGTTATATTCAGCACTCACATTACACGTTAAGACTAAATACTATATCATATATCAATGACATTTCGTATGCGTTTTATGAACCAAACGCAGCTTTTAGACGCACACGTTTATTTCTTTTTAACGTCAAAACATTTTTTTATTATCTTTTACAAGTTTTATCACTACGTCTTCGCCTTTTGTAACCTGACCGCTCGCTTGCGAAGTGTATTTTATAATTCACCTGCCCGTTACAATCACAAAAATCCACATTCCTCCAGCTACAGAGCGCCTTCGGGCAAAGCAGGTGTGTGTGGGTCTCGCCGTATACCTCTATAATACCACTGCATACATCGGGGGCTTTTTTTTTCGTATACCTTGCCCTATTAAAATCCGAGTCAAGGCTAGATTTCTGCTCCAAATGTAATTGATAATAAATAAGTTAAATATGTATTATCAATACTGTCTGCACTCTTTATCATAAATAAATAACTATAAGAAGCAATTTAATTTCTGATTATTTTGTGTACAAATTAAATTTGTTGAAATGTTCATATTTCCGTATTATCTAACGAATTCAAAATTAATTTATTATCTTCGAATTTACGTAATTTATTTACATTTATGTTAATTATTTTGAGTAAAACTGGTTTTGTCTTTTAACTATCAACAATTATACCTCATTATTTCTCTTAAATTAAAATATACTAGATAAATTTGTACCTTATTAGATTGGTTCAGTTCTGTTAGTGTATTATAATAATAGTTGAGATACTTTTAGAACTGCTACTGTGTATCAGAAGAAATTTGATGAGGCTGAAATTTGATGTCAAATCACTTAATTGGTTTAACAAAATTATGATAAGATTTAATCTTTTTTAAATTGTTCATTTAGTTCTATTAAATAATAAGCCTTATAAATGCAGTTACTGGATGACAAAACTCTGCTGCGATGAGCAATGTTGAAATTTGATAAACGTGAGAGTGTATTCTATGGAATATAGCCAGTTTATATCAGTTTTATGTCTTCAGACATTAATGGCTTAATAGTTTATGTTAAGTAAATAAATGTTATGTTTTTCTTTCATAATTATATAGGAATTACATAATATTAAGAATTGAAAGTGACTGGAGGGGAAATAATAAGCATGGTTATTAAAAATACATTAATAGAAAATATTATACAGGGTGATTCAAAATATATGTGAAAAAATTTGAACACAAAACGATTAGATTACTTTCTTGATTGATGAATAAACAGATATTTTGTCTTTCATTGATTTTATAATAGTAATCTGATCTTTATGGCAAATTTATAAAGATTGAGAATTCCACTTTTCATAAATCTGCTAAAACCAAAAAGAAATTTTTCTGCTTAAAAGATAAAAATGCATTTTGCACAGAAACAATACAAGTTTTATCATTAATATAATAGTAATAATTAATCATTCTTTCCTTGATAATACATGACTAACCTTCGGTGAGGATGTTAAGTTTCCAACTAATAATATATAATATATAATTTGCATTATATACCCACACTTAGAAATATAAGAATATTACAAGTACGACACTCATGATGATTCACAGCTGTGTCTCTTTGCTCCCTTTTGTTCGTGATAAATTGACGGCCGCATAATATTTTCTTTCTATAAAAGGTTACAAGGTGAACGCAATGATACATACACACATACAAACCGCATACAGAATGCACTCTAACGTGACAAAGTTTTTGTTTATTTACATTATGTTTTAATTGGATTATTTTGTTAATTGATGAATATTAAATAAACTGATGATGAAATGTTTATATCATAATAAGGATGATATGATTGTTATTTTAAAATATTCTTCACAGTTATGTTTTCATCTGATAATTGATACATTTGAAATGTCATTTAAAAATGATTTTTAAATCAATATTAAGATTTGTGTGTTATAGTTTGTCTAAAGATATTTAAAATATATTGCTCTTTGTTGTTAAGTGACTTATAGGCTTAATATGCTAAGCTGCAATAAAACTAATTGCAGTCCCATTATCGGTAAAACTGTATGGTCATGGACCGTAACGAATATTGTTGGCTAGATACGTGAAAAAATATATTATGATATGAAAATAAGATGATTATTTAAATTATAGATATATTGTATTATTATATTTTAAAGGAGCGCTTGATATATATTTAAAACTGTAGCAAAAAACACTAAAGTTTGAAGGTTTCATTTACTAAAGTCTACTTTATACTTAATTATCAATCTCATAATGAACTATTATTATGTAGACATAAGCGGATTATATAAACAAGGAGATGGATGTTATTAAATCACAAATAAATGAATAAAGATCACGAGAGTTAATAAAGCTTCAGTACATAGAAGTTTTCTTAAAAACAACAACAGCATGTTAACATGTGTTTTTTATAAAGAGCGTTTAAATGCAAAAATTTTGACGTAGACTCAGAAATCCGGCTTTAAATAGAGAAACCCGACCTTAAATGGAGAAATCCGGCCTTAAAATAAGAGAAATCCGGCCTTAAATGGAGAAATCCGGCCTTAAGTGGAGAAATCTTGCCTTAAATGGAGAAATCCGGCCTTTAATGGAGAAATCCGGTCTTAAATGGAGAAATCCGGCCTCTAAACGAAGGAATCCAGTCTTCAATATATTTGATTCTTGAAGCGTGTTGAAAGCTTTCCCAATTAGGAAATGACTGGGGATAAGATCTTTTGGGTCTTCGGTTATTGGCAAAGGTCAAGCTTAACATGCTTCTATTTGTGGTAATAAAGTATTTATTTTTTTATGTTAAGGGAGTTAACCCAGTTTTTTGTTTTAGTTGACTCTTGGTTCATTTTACCGCACTTATCTATAGACCATTAAAATGCGGAGGAGATCTAGGTGGGATAAAATGCTAGTTGATGTTATCTAATAGTGCATGGTATCTTGTCTTTGTGCTCCTTTGAATTTGTGATGTGTACCAACAAAATTTGTTCTGTTGTCTAAATAAAGGTTTCATGTTTTTCCACAACATGGCATATATTGCTTTAGTGCGTTTATGAATGCTTCTGTGGTCAAGGTGCTCACTAATCCAGCTGTACTGCATATGTTGCGAAACATACAAAGACACTGACATAACTTATGGTTGTACGGTTTTCTTGAGAATTTTGTAACTTTATTTGAAATGGACCACAAAAATTCACGTATTTGTGTGACTTAGATGCGTTTTTGGTTGTGGGAGTTGACCTATTACTGGTTGTAGTTATCTAGGATTGACTCTACAACAACGTAAACACTTATGTAAGATTCTTTAGTTTTAAGTGTCCGAAGTTTATAATGAGCTCAGTTACAGGGTGGTTACGTGGTAATATATTGGATTACGTTGAATGAATGTTATTTTTGCGTGCATTAAGTAGTCCGTATTTGTTTATAAAAGAGCTTTATTTCAGCAATTTGTCTATCAGAATATTATGTTTCAAGTTGTATTACTTTTGAATTTTTCTGATTGTGCAATTTGAAGAAGTGACGTTATAGCCTTGATTATTTCTGGTACAGTCAATGGACTAGTAATTTTTGTTTTCTTTTGAGAGCTGTGAAGACCACTTGGCGATAAAATAGCTATTTTGGAAGAGCTTTTACTTGTTTTGCTTTATTGTTGTACCTTTTCTATTGATCTTGGTTTAATTGTAGAAATCTTGGACCATACTACCACAAGGTTGACTTCTTGAGTTGAGTTGGATTCACATCTCTAGATATGATGTTAACTGGGTTGTTATGTGATTGTACATGCATCCAATTTGTATTTGTCAGCTCTTGCTTTAGTTACACGATTTACCACATATGTTTTCCATTTTCAAAAGGTGAGCGGATCTATTCAAGAGCGATGGTTGAATCTGACCAGTAGAATTTGTTATCAAAGTTTAGCTTGATTGCATTTTTTACCTTTTTTGCCAAGCGCGCAAAAATAACCTTTCTACTCAATGCCAATCAAGGCAGTGATATTTTTTGCAGTGGTGCAACTTTAGATTTTGCACATCACATATTGGTTTTAAGTGTGCTAATTGGTGTCTTACATCTGATGAACAAATAATGCCGCCTCAGATGCATCGTAAGATTCGTGAATTCTAAGTTGGTGTATGTCTGGTGCTCGTGTATGTGATGTGGTATTGGTATTGTATTGGTAGATGTGAGATTGTTTTTGCCAAAACGTGTATATCCATGAGAACGGCTGCGTTCTAATTGATTTTTAGCTGCCATACACGTTGCATTAGTATTTTTGCCTTTATTATGACTTGTCCTAAACCCATTGGATCAAATAGTTGTGCTGTCTCTGATAAGATATTTTGCTTTGTGATACGTATAGCTTGGACGTTGAATTCTACAGCAGCCATAATGGTTTTATCACTGTTGTTTTGTTCATGGGTAATGTTGCATACAATTGCGGTAATTGTATCCAATATTTGTTTGTTATTTGATTTTTTAGATAAAATAGAGCCGACCAAAATAATGCATATGATAAAAATAAGACTGTAACGTGTTTAGAATAGTGCTATTCCGAAGAACGCAACCAAAATAATGCATATGTAAAGTGACGTGTTTATAAAAGTGCTATTCCGAAGCACGAAATTTAATTTGCTTATCAATTGTCAATTGCTTAAGACTTCGAGTGCAAGCTATGTCATAGTTTGCGTTTGTGATGGATAATGCTTGAGTTGTATTTGATGCTTCTCTAGTTAAGCAAGATCTTAAGAATAGTGGAATTGTTGCACATTGTTAAGAGAACCGTTTCTATTTGTTAATGGATCGAATGTGTTCTAGAATGTTAATCAATCTTCTATAACACCGGCGAATGTGGGCAATGTTATTTTTGGCAGTTGCACTTGATGTGAAACTGAACTGACTGATAGAGCTAGTGTCTCAATTCTGTTTATTGATTTGCTACTTAATGCGTTTTCTATGTGAAATGCTAGTTTTTAATATTGTCTTGTGCTTTAGGGCTAATGCTGTTATTTTGGTTTTGACATCTTGAGTTTAATTTTTAAAGTACGGATTGCTTGACTTGGACTATTTAATGAATCTGATACTGAAGCGGTATACAATCCAGTTTGAAGGACTAAAATGTTTGTAGTGTCTTGGGTTGCATCAGGCACTATTTTTCTTGCTCATCACCAGTAAGAGTAATATCTTACACAAAGTATGTTTTGATATTTAAGAATTTTACAGCTTCATTGTAAGTATGAATTGAAGTTTTAATATAACGTGGTATGTCATTAACACTAATCTATTTTATTACTCGGATTGTAGAAGATTTGAAAATTTTGTGTGGAACAAAACTAGTCATTAAATACAAAAATACTACCCTATTGCTAAAATCAGGCTTTCGTTGCCCAAATCGGGCTTTAAACGCAAAAGTCAGGCTACAAATGTAAAAATCGGGTCTTGAACACAAAATTTGGGGCTTTAAATATAGAAATCTGGCTTCTTAAACGTCTAAAAATGTTTTTTAAACGACTATCTACGCTTAATAGGCGTAGAATTTAATAATTTATATTGTTTATAACTTGTTCTGATCAAAATTGGTCATTAAATACAAAAAATTGGAAACCGCTTGGGTGGTGTAGTAGTGGTTAGCGTACTCGACTGCTGCACCAGGGTATCTTCTATTTTTCTGGTTAACTCTACAGAATTTGGCAATTTTATACTTTCTCCTTAAGAAAAAATGTGTTGTGTTGAGTATGCCCTTTTCGGATAAGAAGAGAAACTTTAATAGGTCCCGTGTGCTGTCTTAGATGGGATGTTGCGTGCACGTTAACGAACCCTACAATTTAGGGTGGAATTCCGGAATTTGCGGCAAAATTCCCAGATGTGGTAGTCTTAACCTGTGACGTTAAATAAATACAAAAATCCGACTTTTAATAAATATAGAAATCTGGTTTTTAAGCGTCTAAAAATTATTTTCATACAACTATATCTGCTTAATAGGCACAAACAGTTATAGTTTGTATCATTGATATTTTGTAATAAACAAATCCGGTCTTTAAATGCAAAAACCCAACTTTTAAATGCAGATATTTGGTCGTTAAGTAGAAAAATCCGGTTTTTAAAGTTTTTGTGTAGTCAACCTTCTCTGCTAAAAAAACACAAAAATAAATTATTTGAATTATTCAGATCTTATAGTGATCAAATCCGCAAATATCCGGCTTTTAATTGCAAAAATCCGGTTTTTAAATGCAAAAATCCGGCTTTTAACTGCAAAAATTCGGTCTTAAATGCAAAAATCGGTTTGGTTTTCTTGGAGGTGGTCTTAGAGCAATTTTTTCTGCAGGCGTTTTTGTTTCTCTGCAAATTGTTTCTTGTTTAAGTTAGGTTTAATTTAAATCATTTGTATTTTGTAAATAAAAAATTCGGCCTTGAAATGCATAAATCCGGCCATTAAACGTCCATAACTGATTTTAGAACAATTCTCTCTTTTCAATAGATACAAAAACCAATCATTTGGATATTGTATACCGTGTGCTAATCAAACCCAAACATTAAATTAAAAAATCCGGCCTTAAAAGCAAAAATCCGACGTTAAATAAAGAAAACCGGCGTTTAAAAATTATTTTAAATCCGCTCAACAAGCACAAACATTAATAATCTAGATCAATATCTAGCCTAAAACTATAGTGACCAAGTTCTTAATTAGATGTTCTTTTTGGCATATATGGTAGCAATATTCTATCACCAAACTCTTTGAAAGTAAGAAAAGATTATTATTGTAATAATTTTGGCGATCAGCAATATTAAATTTTCAAATAAAAAAAATAGAAAATTATTATTTTAAGTAAAAGATTTTTATCTAATAATTGCAAAACTAGTATTGCTGGACCTATTAAATAAATTACTTGTTCCAATTTGCATGTGGCAAGTGTTTTAAAACATCAATCTGTAGATCCCAATCAGTTTATTGTTACATACAATCTGAGAGAATTAAATTCCCGCATTGTTATTGTCTTGACTTTACGAGCAGCCGCGCCAAACAAAAAACCATTATGGTAAGTCAATCCTGGTGTCTGTAATGTAACATTAGATGCGCGTACTCTATTTCTTCGCGTACGGAACCGTGACATTATATAGCCCCAATGCATTTCCTTTGTTTCGTGCTCACTGAAAGTGGCTGGACTATTTTCTTAATGTATGCAATTACAACTTTATATTTTTGTTAATTTTTATCACCATTGACCACCTGGGAAAGTTTATATTAAGAAAGTCAGATTTTCGTGCGTTCCGTATTAATCGAGACGTGTTCGGCATTCAACGAAAATCATTGGCATGGAAAGCAGACTCATTTAAAATGGTGATTAATTCGAATCGATTGAAAGTGATAGAATTGAAAGGAAAGTAACTATTTATTAATTTTCATCAGGGTCTTTCACCTTAAAATTTATTTTATCAAATTAACTGCACATCACTTCACGCATCGATTATAAATTTAGCGTTGAATTTAATTGGTGATGACACGATACGGACGTTCAATTAAAGTTATGAAAGATTCCCAAAACTAAACTGTTTTAATTGCGTCATAAATCCTTTATGCTCCATCAATCATGTGCGCTCACTAATCTAATTCAATCTAAATGGATCATTGAAATATTTGCTCGGAGACGAAAAATTCTCGTAAATGTAGATCTCGTATGTTAATTGCTTGGTGTATTAATCAAAGCAAGCTGTAGCGGCTATATAATTATTTTTAAATTTATGGACGTTCCGAGTTCATATGAGAGAATTGCATTTCAGAACTGTATCAGTGATGCTAGAAATCGTAACTGTTATTAGTAGATTCAACTTTTGTTCTGATGGAATGACTAAATTAACTTAAGTAATGTTTTGTTCTTTAACATTTTAATAATTTAAATTTTATGCGGAATCAAAAACTTTAAAAAATGCTAAAGCATTTGTGCACAAAATATTGTACTTATAGAATCTTCTATTTGCGGACAAAATTTTTCATTTTGTGCTTATTGAGCAGAGATAGTTTAAAAGCCTGATTTTTTTATTAATTAGCCGGATTTATCTACATGAATGATTTTTACGTTTAATGCCGGATTTTTGAATTTAATGGCCGGATTTGATCAGATAAGGCATAAGTGATCTAAATGAATGTGTGTGTGAATGAGCAGATATAGTCGTTTTTGCATTCCTTGACGTAAAATTGGCATTTGATTATGATTCCACGGTCCAACGCTGATATCCTCAACATTTATCAGTCACAGTTTTAAGAATACAACAAAAAAATGTTATTTTTTGGGCTTTGAACAACAAAATAGGCATTATTTGGGACAATTGTTCTTGGGGCTAGCCAACCCGAACAAGCCGAACCCAGCTGATGTCTTGTCAAACTGGAAGTTCGTGAGCCAAAGGTTTTTTTTTTTTATATTAAGGATGTTATAGGCCGGATTTGATTATCACATAATATTAATTATTCAAATTATTAATTTCTGTGTCTATTAGGTGGAGATAGTTTTTATTAAATCATTTTTAGACGTAAAATGTATGACAGTTGTTTGAAAGTCAAATTTAAAGTTTACAGGCCGGATTTCTTCATTTGAAGGTCGGATTTGATCTTTAAAAGGCACAAATGATTCAAATGGTTCATTTTTATCCATTTTTTGGATTTGTTTATTACAAAATATTATTGTTACTAATTTTTGTGGTTATTGGGCTGGACAAAGATAATGGATTGATAGCCAACTTAGCCTTCCAAAGGTCGAATTTCTGGAGATAATAATTTCAAATTAATGTTCAAATGCAGAATGTTTGGATTTGAAGGTTGAATTTTTGTGTTAAAAGGCCGGATTAAATGATCCAAATGGTTTATTTTTGTGTCTATTGGACGGGTTTTTCTAATTTAAAGGCCGGATTTCTTAGTTTAGTTTTGGATTTATGCTCTTACAAACTATCTACGGATAGCACAGATTTAATTGCAGGTTCTTGGCGTTTTTGAGGAAATTATGTACTAAAGTTTTTATCACTTATGTCTTTTAACTTTCTTCCTGAAAGGATCAAATGAACGCTCGATATAGAGGAGTGAATTATCTTATTTTATCCTATTTCAGAGAATGGTTGAGAGTATGTTGGTTTTGCGTTGTTTAGCTCAGACTGATTTCATTTGTTTACTTAAGTAATTGATGAAATGTTCTTCTCTACTTAAACAATTATGAGCGGATTTTGTGCAGAAATTGCTACGCCAAGAGGCGGGGTTTGACTATATTTATTGTTGAATATATTTCGCTTTCTAAGAAAATGTTTAATAATATAATCTTCTGTTGGCCATTTAATTATGTATTATACTTATTACTTAGTACATTACTAAGAAAATAGGCGGAATGGAATTTGTCTATCAAGAATAAAGACGAAATAAGATCATGAAATATTTAATAACCTCAAACTACCAAACTGACATAATTACACTAAATTATACACTTTTTTATACTTTTCACTTTAATTTATTGTCTTGAAATAAATAGTAGCTAAGCAAATTTGACCTACAGCGGCAGAAATGGTATTAACTTGATGCGAGAGGATGTTTCATAGAATAATTTTAATTTCATGACTTAATAACATATAATTACATGAAATTAAAATACTTTTCAACAATAATAAATTTTGCATTACGACAACCTACATAGATGGACTTACTTTCTGGAGCAAAGTAATTTATTGAGACCTATTGATTTATAATATTAAATAGTAAGTTTTAAATTGTGAAAATAACATTGAATCATTTATTATTAATGTTAATTAAGAATTCATTATGTGATTAATTTGTTATTACTTTGAATTGTAAATAAATAATAAAACAAATAAAAAAGTTACTATTTGAAAAGCAAAATAAATGTTTTAATCATGCATTTTTTAAATCCTAGTTTGATGTAGTGTGATATTGTTTCCCGTTGCATGTTGTGCAAGGAAATTCACAACGTGGTATTACGGGTTTTATTTCTGTTTCTTTATTTGTACTGCTTTTTTTAATTTCCTTTAATGTTTTTTTTTATATTATGTAAGCTTGTTTTTATTAATAACTATTGTTTAGTTTGCTTCTGCCACAATGTTTTAAACGTTTAGGTTAATTGTATTCTTTATTTCAGCCAAAATAGGATATGAAACGTCAAAATAAATTACAATAAAATTGTGACTAATCAATTTTTATTCTCAATATTTTTTAGGATTACTATTTAAAACATTTAAAATTCATAGATAAAGTATAGTATTCTACTCGCGTGTAATCTTTATCGTTACTCGTTTGTTAAATATTACATTACAAGAGAGTGATTATATTTAAATATATCGTTCCAATATTTATTTTATTCGATGCTTTGTTTCTCTGATGATGGCCGCGTACTGTTATTTCAAGACACAAATGATCCGTTAATGTGGCTGCGATTTTCCATCATTAACAATATTATAAATAAAAAAATCAACAGTCAAATCACAGGTTGGAGCACATCCATCCATTCGGAGAGATGAAATTACTGTAATTGCGTTCTCAACAGACATTATCATTTTTTCCACCACGACATTTATCGTTTATTTATAACCCGCGCAACACTTAAAACAAATACGAGAAAGAGCAATTATTGTTGTTTTGCACTGTTTGCCGATTTCACTTCAACAGTAATCAATCTTGTCGCTACATCAGTAAGAATAAAAAATAAGAAATGTGTCAACCTATTATTTATTTTACAGCCTTGCCTAGTAGGTAGGGTCAATTGAGTATAAAAATACAATTTTATTTGATATTAATTCACAAAAATTGCTCGTGACTCATTATTAAATAAATACTAAAAGCCGTTTATAATTCTAAACATTTCAACCTTTCCAATCTAAGAATTCCATGATAAAATTTTACCTTGCATGATTAACTGCGACTATTAAGATGATTATCAACACCAACATATTTCAAACATAGAATGTAATATTTGATTAAATAATACGGTAACGCGTACATAGTTGCGCTTGATTACTCACCAAGTTATTATTAAAACAGGCCAATGCTGCATGCACTAATTAATCTCATTGATAAAGAAGTGTGCCTTTAACTAGTTAGTTGAAATCTTAACCGAGCAAGTTAATATTCACCCGGAACATAATTGATGGTGCTTAATGTCGCCAGCAGGAAGCTTTATTTTGCTCATAAGGATCGTAACTGGTTGTAATTTACTAACAAATTTCTATTCAATGCTGCTAATAGGGAATTAGGATTACATCGCCTCGGAGATATATTATGTACAATTATCGGGTACATGACATTTGTATGGATAAACAATTTCAAATAAATTCAATAGAAGATGTATCAGTTAACTACTTGGGATAATTTTATTTCTAGTTTTGCAAATTAAAAGAAGCAAGATTGATTAAATAAATTTAAAAAAAAATGTCCAAAAACATTATTCTTTTGTAGCAAATTTCATTTAAATTTAATCAGTATGATTGCTACAATCTTAAGAGTTAAAAATAAGAAATGATTAGTTTGGTATTTTAATAAATAGATTAATTTATTTATTAATAATAAAATTATCATTTGTGTATTATCAACATAAATGTTATTAATTTTATTTATACAAATGTATGATAAAATTAGATTACAAAATTTAAAGATTAACATTTAAATAGATTATTTTAAAATCATTTGTCCAATTAAGATTGACAATTTGTAACTTAACAATAAAGTACATTCTGCTGGAGATAACTACCAAAGCATCTATGGCCATCCAGGACTTGGGTGATGCAGTAGTTTACCTACTAGTGGTCTTTGTTGATCCACATCTTTAGGTCTGCGATTTTTTTTATCTGATCTTTCATTTTTCTATAGACTTCTTTCTTATTTTGTTATTTTTTTCACGCGTTAAGTGCATTTTTGTCTTCTACGAGCATGTTGATGGGTATTACCTCTGTAATTTACCATTGTTTGTATGTTATTTACTGCACACTCTTAGTTTAACTCTATTTGTATTCTGGTGAGAATTTGCTTTTTTTCTGAATTGTTTAACCCCATATAGGGGCCGCGTTTAGGCTTATGGAGTTTTTGACTAAGCACAGTAGTCTTCTTTTGCTGGATCTGGGTGCTTCTACGTTGGCCATGAGCGTTTTCTTTTGCCTTCAGGTATTCTCTTTGATTGTTGTTCTTGTTAAAGAGGACTTTTAGGTATTGGATACTTGGTATTGAGGTAATTTTTACTTCTGAGCTGAATTATTTTTCTTTTCTCGTTGGCCAGTTTGAGTCTTAGACTTGAGGTTAGCCTAGTTATATCCCCAATCGTCTGGTTTGTTTGTTTTCTATATCGTTTCTTGTCTTCACCCGTGCGACTGTTGCAATGTTGTCCTCCTTTCCTGGGATTAATTGTTAGTACCTACCTGGTTTTATATGATGTTCTAGATTCTAGAGAACCGGACCTAATACTGAATCTTGCGGTACACCGCTGCTGACGTTTCACTGAGATAGTTGGTTATTATGTTTAGTAGTTAATTGCTTACTTTTATTGCATATATTGCTCCATCTGGTAGAGTTAATGGCGTATGTCAAGCGTTACTAGGGCGCAAAGTTTTGGCTTTTATATGACTTTTCTTGATCTTCTTAATTTTGCTCTTGGCATCTATTGTTGATGTGTCTTTTCTGAAGCGATATTGCTGATTGGTGATCGGTCTCGTAATCCGAAGTTTGCAACCATCATCGCAGCGTTGCCACACAGATGCACATGTGTTTGTTGCTTATTCCAACGACTTGGTCCCTCTGCATTAACCACCATTTTGGTGTTTATACTCTACCACGGGAAGGTTGCATGTAGGGATTTTCCCTTGACTAAGAACCTTACTGCATTTTCTCACTCTTCCAATACTATCTTCCAAAACTGCTAGAACAACACCTCAAAGAACATCTAGATGAATCGAAAACTCTCTGTTCTCTCAAGAAAAATATGAAGAAGGAGAAAGAAAAACAGAATGAAAGATGACTGTCATCACCCATCAGGTTCTGGAAATAAGGAACAACATTTCCAGATCCAAACCCTGCTAGACCGCCACCCATCAGCGAGGTCATGAACCTAGATGCTGAAATAGAAGAAAAGAGCAAAGAAGTGGTCCACTCCTTTGCCCATAAAAGACCGACTTCGGATTCCTTTTCGGATTACGAGAGCAAATCTCCATGTGCCCGAAGAGGACACAACTGCCGCTGTCAACCTGGACTCTCTTGCACCAGACAAGGCGGACACTTCAATCCCAGATACCACAGCTATAGATTCCGAAAGATATACAACGGTCCAGTTGATACAAAAAAGAAAGAAGATGCTGAACAACCATCGGCGGTTGCCAATTTTTTTAGACCAAAAAGCACAAAAGCCATCTGGTGGCGGATGGCTATTGTGCAGCTCCGTTAAAAAAAGGTAAAAGCCAATAACCGAGGTTAGGTTCAAGCCTACAGTTATGAACTTAGACTCCTTGGGTGACAACTCCACCTAATCTCCCCAAAACTCGTTTTCTAGTTTCCGCCCTCCGACGGTTGTGTTAACCAAAAAACACAAACTTCCGGGCTTTTCTAAATATTTCAGCAATAACAATTTTGCTATTCTATCTGCTCGTAATACCCACGATGGTCATCATCCCGGCTACAAATACCGTCCATATGAAAGCAATGTTAAAAAAGGCTCACTTCTTTAACTGGTCGACCACAGACAAACGTTGCCTTGAAGTGGTAGTTTTCCACAGATTTTTGTGCAACTTCCAGAAAGAACTAAAATCCTTAAACTGTCCCAAGGACACAACTCCTAAGTGTGCTCTTTTTTTCTGTTTTTTTTTTGTCCTAACGGATTTTGATGATTTGTTTGGTACGGGTGGTGTTTTTGGGCAAACTGTGGTACTGTTGGAATTACTGTAAGAACTGGATTGCCTTGAACGGTTGTTTCTAAGAAACTTTTAGATTTGCTCATATTTTGGTTTTTGTTTCTAAACGTCATAGTTTTACTATTTGATGCTGTTTTTGCTCCAGATTTGCTAGTTGAGATATTCTTAATGCTGCTTTTATATGACTTTTTCTTGATTTCTTTTAGAATCTTTTTAACTTAGCTCATGGCATCTATTGTTGATTTGCATTTTCTGAAGTAATATTGCTGATCGGTGAGCTTTTTTTGGGTTTTCTTGTCTAGTTAGGTTTTGATCAGTTGTTTGGTACGGGAGGTGTTTTTGGACGAACTGTGGTACTGTTTGAATCACTGGAAGAACTTTATTGACTTTGACCTGCTGCTTTTAAGAAACGACATAGTTTTACTATTTGATTTGCTTTTGATGTTTTTTCGTTCAGATTTGCTAGTTGAGATATTATCAATGCTGCTTTTATATGATTTTTTCTTGATTTTTTTTAGAATCTCTTTAATTTTGCTTATGGAGTGGCGTCTATTGTTAATTTGTCTTTTCTGAAGCTTATTCGCTGATCGGAAAGCTTTTCTTGTTTTTTTTGTTCAGTCTTGTTTTGATCAGTTGTTTAGTACGTTAGGTGTTTTTGGGCGAACTGTGGTACTGTTCGAATAACTGGAAGAACTAGATTGACTTTTACTGGTTGCTTCTATGAAACATTTAGATCTGCTCATATTTTTGCTTTTGCTTCTAAACCACATAGTTTTACTATTTGATTTGCTTTTGATGTTTTTTCCTCCAGATTTGCTAGTTGTGATCTGCTTTTATATAACTTTTTCTTGATCTCATTCAGAATCTTTTTAACATTGCTCATGGCATCTATTGTTGAATTGCTTTTTCTGAAGCCATATTGCTGATCGGAGAGCTTTTTCTGCGTTTTCTTGTCCAGTTGGGTTCTGATCAGTTGTTTGGTGCGGGTGGTGTTTTTGGGCGAACTGTGGTACTGTGTAAATTACTGGAAGAACTATTGTTATGTGAACAATATTAAAATAACAAAAATTGATTGGTCAAAATTATGATATTTTCTAAATTGTGATTGCTTGATATGCCTGGAAGGAAATAGTCATAAATATTTTTTCTTAAATCTACCAAATTTTTAAGATTATTAACGTAGATTATGCTATAACCCCACAAGAAAATATGGTATGGTCTCTTCTTTGTGAAATCACTTTTTTTTGGGAACAAATCGTGCAATCTCGCTAAAGAGTCGTGAGTGGTACACTGCGTGGTTCTGTCTTGCTGAAACTAATTGATGGTAATGCTCACATTTTTGTGGATAAGAAGCAAAGAAATTGTGTATTATGGAGCGCAGAAGTTACTATGACTGCTCTGCCTCTATGGTTTTCAAAAAAGTCCAATGATGTAATTATAGCGATCCACGCCTTGATGTAACATTGTTGAGTTGATCTCTGCTTAAAAGGAAACGATTGACGATTGAGGTACCCGTTTAAATAGTGGGCCTTCTCGTTAAAGAAAATGTTGAAGCCTCTTAACATAATTATTTTTATTTGGGATGGCACGGTCTGAATATTTTAGTTCTTAAGATGCCAATTAGATTGCATTATGCAATTGAGATTTTTATTTCTTTAGGCTGACTCTAAGCTGTCGGCTACTTGCTGTTCTTGGACGGCTGTCATGGACGTTACCTATAATGTTCTTTCTTCCACCACCGTTTTTGATTCTCGTTTACTTTAATTTCTTTGATAATCTTTGCAAAATAAGTCGAAAGGTGAAAAATTCTATTTATAGAATGTCAAATAGCAAATAAGGTATGGAAATAAACTGTCGAAAAGTGCCAAATTCTATTAACGGAATCTCAAAAATAGCAAAATCTAGTTTCCCCTCCCCAGGTTTTGAAATAGACGTCGAGAGGGCACTGAATGCTTGTAAGCTCTTCCGCATTGCAGACCCTTGCTTAGAGTTAGCTACGCCACTGAATTATTGTTACTATAGCAAGCCAAGAATAGATTGGCCGCTATAATAGGCAACTTAATATACAAAAAAGTTATGTCTTTTCTGTTGCACCCGTGTCTTTGCCCATTTTAGCATCTTTTATTTGCGCTTACATTTTACAATTGTATACGTTGTTCGACCATGTATACATATACATTAAGTTGATTAAAAAGCATATTATTATTATTATTACATATGTCATGGGCCACGCTGTTCTGGGATTACTGTATCTGGCTTTAAGCCATTAGTTACTTGATTTGAAATTGATTTAATAAATTTAAAGAAATGTTCAACTGAAACTTTTTTACACTAATGCTGTCAGTTGCAAGATTGAATGAATAAAATTAAATAACTCTAATCCTTTTTAATATTGAATAACTTAATTTTACACTTATTAAGTATTACTTAATGTCCTACATTTTTAATGTTTGTTGAAAATCCTAAATAAATTTTTTACATGTTTTATGTAACAAAATTAATAGCAATCTCAAAATCATAATTACAGTCAACATTTTTACAGTTAGTAATGGCCTCAAAAATGCCAAACAAAAAAATCACTTGCGTCGACACGCTTCCACTTTAATAATCTTCGCTAGCGCACACATTCCTCTCTCACTCTCCTCATATTTAATCTCCGTAATATTCATGAATGATACGAACGACTAACGAGACCTGACTTTGCATATAGTTTATTTTATATTGCGATGCATCGTCTCGATTCCGAGTCACATACTTTTTTTTTAATTGTACAACGACTACATTTTATTTCTCTTTTGTTTCAGATCATCGGCCCGATCGAACGTGAAAATGGTTTACGACTGCGGGGCTTGTATAGCCAAGTACATTTTGTGTCTGCTCAATTTCGTGTTTTTTGTAAGTAATGTTTTGGTTTTATTATATAAATAAACTGTTTCGTTTCGAGGATATTTTAATGGACAGTTTTGTAATCATTGCTTTCACCGATGGTTTCGACAATGAAAATTAATTGGTCGAATAATCACGGAGTTTTTGCTGATCATTTTGTAATGTAATAGACTACTATAGTTATAAAATCTTGCAGATATTTCTAGAATCGAAAGTTTATTTAAGTTTTACGGTTATTGTTAAGCTATCTTAACTAACAGATGGCAGATTGAGATGATATTTTATACTTTTATGAATAGTAAAACGTATGTATAGTTGAAATGTTACGATGCAGTTTTATAAAGCCATACGGAGCGTGAATTTGTGTAATTTTGATACAATTTCTATTGTTTAAAAATGTATTTAGTATAAAATAATAATAATAAAATTAATTTTTCAATAAGCGGTGCTGTCGTTAGCTTTTGTCGCCCGTTACTGTTGCCAGTCTCTGTCGTCAGCCACAGGTCGCTGGTTATGAACGAGCACCTTTCGTGTAGCAAGCGACTAGAGACTATTCCAACGAATGTGCATTGTACCGGAGTTGTTGCTGTTGCCAGCTTCTTTCGCCCGTCGCTTTCATCAGGCGTAGCCTGTTGTCGAGCAGCTACATGCGACAAGAGGCGACAGAGACATGGAATGTGTGAAATGTAAGCGCGAATGAAGGATGCTAAAACGGGCAAAGGCATGACATGCAACAGAGCAAACATGATTTTTGTGTATATTAAGTTGCCTATTATACCGGCCAATCTGTTCTTGGGATACCGTTTATTGAAAATCAATACATTTTTGTTGGAAGTGCTTTCTACGAACGAGCTATCTTATCTTATTCTATGATATCATGATATGCATCGATGGACTAATGCAATGGCGGCGTGACTTTTTATTATTTCACTGATTTTAATAATCATAGTCATTATTGAATTGATTTTAATAGGATAGTTTACCCATTATTTAATAAAATTTATAAGCATAATAATTAATTCATATGAATTAACTTTAATTGTACTGTAATTTGTGTTTAAAATAATCTGATTTACGCAGTATAATTTATCTAAAGCGAATGCAGAAAAGTCAAGTGTATGCATCTCGGTTTCCACGACCTTGTTGAATTTCACGGTTCATGGAGCACATTTGTAGAAAGCGGGATTTGATAAATCTAATTTATTATAAGGAAACAATCATGAAATATTATTCCGTTTTCCCATAACTACTACCCAATACGGTTTTGCAGTTACGCCCTCCAGGTTTACATAACGTATTTAACTGCAATACTTCTCTATTATTACATGTCTGAGGATGCTTGAAATATATAATATAGCCGTATCTAAATTTTAATAAACATTTTTGAGCTTAAAGCTATTGTACGTTTATGATGACTTGGCTACATAATAAGTTATCTAATTACAGCTTACAATGTTTCAATTTAATTTAAAATTAGTGTGATACGAATTATCAGCTATTGCCTACTCGAGTGTTGGTTATCAAGAATTTTTTTAACATAATGATATCAATTTCTTGTATTTGTGAGCTACAGGAACACGGCAAGAGAAAGTAATATTTAGTTTCTTAATGAGAAACAGTTGGAAAGAGAAAGGGCTCGGTAGGTTATTGCCAAAAAAACCAGAGGCAGTTTGCTCCCTGAATTCTTTACCTTCTTACAAGAACTCTAATTTATAATTAGGATATATTGAGTCTTGTTGGGATCTGGTTGATAATTAGTTACTCTTCTTGGATCTGGAAATTTTTTTAATGCAATTAGTTTGATTTTATTAATGTCATTCTTTAGTTGGCTTGCCTGTGGAAGCGATTTTCAGGAATCTTTCTTTATGTTTATGTTTATAAGTGCGGGGTGATGCTGTTACCGGCGTCTTTCTACAAAGGGTAGCGAAGGCGGGTGGTGTTTGTACTACTAAAATCGTTTTAGCATACCTTTTTACACTATGCACACAGTGCTTCTTTACAGACCACACTCACCCAGAGAGTTCTTCCTACGGAAACGTTTACAAACAGCGCTATCACCGCACACGCATTCACACAGAGTGCGAAAGTGTTCAAAATGGAGGTTACTATTAATCTGGGTATTGCGATATTTAATTGTCCGGATCACTTGCAGCATGGGCTTTTTCGGAGTTGTTAGGTGCCGGGTTTAAATGACGGGTTTGTTAGTTGGCTTTTCTTTGGTGGTGCACACGAGAACTTGAGACACTAAAGAGATTTATTTGAGATTTGGTTAAGGTTTGGCGCAACCTGCGCTGATTTATGGTGGGAATGTTTAAAGCGACGACGGCGTCTTTCCTGTAAATAGCTGACGGCATTGCTGGGTTCAACTTCTTGTTCTTATGTTTGGGGTGAGCGGAACGATTGGAGACGGTATAGTTCCGGTCTTCAACTGTTCCAGCTAGAGATGCAAGTTTTCGTTACTTTTCGATACTTGTAACTATTCGTTACTTTCGGTACAATACTCGTTACTTAATACTCGTTACAAGTAATCGTTTATTTTACGTCAATTACGTAATAATCGTGACATAAGAAAACCATCATATAAAAATGTAACAAAAACTCATTATAATGATTATAGTCATTTTTATTTTGTTAGCAATAAGCAGGTATAAAAAAAAACGCAACAGAATAAAATTTATATCCTATTTATTTGCTAGTGTAACTACAAAATACTACAAATAGTACAAAATATAAATTATTATATATAAGTTTTATAATTATAATTACCAATGCTAATAACATATACTGCTCTTAGAGACTACTTACTACTTAATTAACTAGCCTACTGACTACTGTGTTAAGAATTAAATGTAATTGATGTTGACTATTACTATTTGATATAAAAATTTATTGAAGCAATTACTAAATTTTATATCTTACATTAATAATGCTAAAACTTAGTAAATGTATTGATAATATTGTTATATAAATTATTTAATTAATTAAATCAATATAATAATGATTAAGGAACTAAAAAAAAAAGAACTAAATAAATTTAAGTTTTGTGTTTCATAATATATAGCTGCGCCGGGTGCATGTGCCACTGCCAGCACTGCCAGCTTAATGCGTGTGTCCGACTACTCCGACTACTATAGATAGTATAGGAACTAGGTACTTTCGATTCTTTCGAATACAAAATATCAAACAGTTACTCCGGTTCCGTGCGCGGGTAAAATATATCGAATGGAATACGGGCGGACACGGAGTAACTGTTTGTAAAAAGTAACGATTATTTGTTTATTTGGTTATTCGTTATTTCGGATCTCGTCAGGTACCGATTACTAAGTAACGAATAATTATTTTATTTGCATCTCTAGTCCAGCTCATTCGGAGTGGCGAATTTTGCTGCAAAGTAGCTTTCAACGGGATGACTAAGGTTAATTATATTTGATTGCATTGGAGGGTCTGATCTAGCATCTATGACCTTTTCGTGGTCCTTGCAGATATAATTGTTAGTATATTTGGTTGCCTGTAGTAACCGGGCTACTGCAAGACGTTTCAGAAATTTTGGGTTGTTTGAAGCAAAAACCTTAGTTGTTGTGGATTAGCCCGGCTGACGTTCACTTCGGTATACGTTTGTAAAGCCAGTTTATCTGGGCGCACAATGCTTTTGTCACATTTTGCAAGGGGATCCTCCTTATGAGGAGGATTCTCGAGCAGTTGCGGATTAGGCGCTTAAGAGGTTTATGCTCCACAAGGATTTTCATTTTATTTCATTTTTTGCGATTGTGTAAACAGCCGAACTACACCACTCGGTAGCTGGAGACAAACTGGGACGTGTCTTGCCTCTAGACGCAGAGTGACGTCCACACTGTCTAAATGTAGCGCAACATGCCTAACGTTGCATGCGATCTTCCATTCCGATCGGGAGACTTTGGACCTTCGATTTTTAGTCTCGCAACATGCCCGGGATTAGTCTATAGACATGTCTACGTAGACAACCTGAGACATGTCTCAGAGACCAAAACTGCGCAACATGTTTACTAGTGTGTACTAGGCTTTAGGTACTCAATTTGATTGGTTGGACGTCGGGGGAGCGGCATTATAAGAAGTTTTGCATTATAAGAACTCATAATATTAAAATAAATGAAATTTTTGTTTTGACTGCAGACGTCTCCGAGGTTTGTTGGTTAATTTACCTTGTGGGGTAGTTTTCTCAGTTTTTGATTTTTTTAGGGTTTGTTTCTATGCTTTTGGTTGTCTCTGCTCGGACGCCATTTGTTACCGGCGTGTCTTTGCAATGGGTGGCGGAGGCGGTCTGTCTAAGTCTGAGAGCTTTTTGGCTCTCCGTGAAGAAGTCCAGTGTGGTTTGTAACGCTGGCAAACGACTTTAGTTTGTTTAAAACACATTTGCACAGAGTGCTCATCTACATACGCACTTACCCAGAGTGTTTCCTTTCTATGCACATTCTCACAAAGAGCGCAATCATCGCACACACACTCGTACCTGGTTTTGTACATCCAGAGTGGCCGTACAGAATGTTACTTTTGGCAGAGTGTGTAATGCCAAGAGTATAGCGGCAAGCCTCCAAGCAGGTAGTGGTGCCGAATCTAGATTAGAGGTGTCGGAGTTGTCTTTGGCGGGCCCGTTGGTGGAAGGGATGTTGAAAGCGGATTTTTAGCCGGAGACGTCTTTACCGTGGTTTACTTTTTTTTGCTTTGTCGGTTTTAGAGTGAAAAGTGCCACAATTGCTAGGTTGAGGGCTTGACCGGGTTTGATGGTTGGTGTCTTTGTGCACGGCCGGTGTAGCAGATTTGTGCGATTTGATCGTGGCGGCGACTACTGTTTTGCACACGATCTCACTAGTTGGATGTTGATGTTGTCTGGTATAAGTTCTAAGACTTCTTTCATCTCCAATGTGGTTTCACAGATGGTTGTGGTTTTGATCTTGCGGGAGATTGTTCATTCTCGTTTCTTTTGTGCCATTGATTTACGCATTTTGATGACCAGGCAGTTTATTGCCACCACCAGGAAGAGTGCATCAGTTGTTGAAAGTGTAGTATGGGTCTGCTGTTCAGGTTTGTAGTTGTTCAGCTTTATCAGCTAGATACGAAACATATTTAAACCTGGGAATGCTGGGCATAGTCATTTTGTGATGCAACTGCCAATTGTCAAGACGAATTTGGTTTGCTATGTCCACCCACTTACCCGTTGTCTGGTTGATGGCTGTGGGTATCTGGCTGATTGGTGTCAGCCGATTGTGAGTTGACAGGGTTTTCGACGTGCCAGCGTGGCCTTTGATGGTGATACTGCCATTATACTAGATAATGCCGCAGCTCATTCAAGTTTGTTGCCGGGTCTTCCTCTATTGTTTATTCTTTTTAGGGTGTTTGTTGCGGGTAAGTGAAAAAACTATTCTTTTCATTGCCCCACGTTAGGCGTCATTCTTGCCGGCTGGGTTGCGTGTTTGACGACGGAGGCAACTGGTTCGGGTTCGAGTGGTGGTTTCCGGAGCGTCCGAGGCGTTGGTGTGAGTTTGCATTTTTTATACGAACTTCAGGTTTGTTGACTAATACTCTAACTCAGAGAACACATACACACTCAAACAGAGTGCCAGCGGACTCATGTACACACGGCGCGGTTCCGTAGAACTAGACTTTGGAGAGCGACGTTTTTTTTTTTGGTGCTAGGAGGAGAATTTTTTTAAAGACTTACAAAGTGTCAGATTCACCCTTACGGGCGCCTACCGACTAAACTCCCATCGACTTTACTGCTGGAAGTTTGTCATGAGTTTTAGACTGACGGACTGGGTTTGAAAATATTAGACATCTAGTCTAATAGGGCCTTGGAAGCTAGTATTAGCTTGGCGAAGTCATCATTACTTGCTTGCGATAAGCGTATCTTTAGCTGATAGAAGAGGGGCGCTAGGCGCCGATACCGCTGCCTGTGCGAAGAATTTCTTTTTGCTTGTGTTACTGGTGGCCTGGCTGTTGCAGATAGCTTTTACTTTCTGATAAACCAGACAGCTCTTATAACTTGGCGTGTGGGCCCCACCACACGCGACGCATTTAGCTAAATGGCCGTTCTCTTTAGTAAGAGAACAAATGGCGCTCGGGTGAGCTTCAGCGCACTTTACGCTCCGATATGGTGCGTTGCACCGGAATGCTCCGTGGCCACAGCGTTGGCAACGGTGACATTGTGCAATTTTGGGACCTCTGTGGTCAAGCGAAGCCCGAGTAACTTGGTCAGAAATAAAATTTCTTTATTTTTTGCTCCCTGGGGAAGCTGGACGTACACCATAGGGAAGGTTTTCCCGTCCCTGTCCATGCCTATTGTTGGGGCGGGCCGGGTTTAAGACTCTTTGGCCTTGGTGGATGATTGCTTTTGTGGTGCTGAAGGCATCTGACATATTGTGGCGGTTGATGGCCTTTTGGAACAAGAAGGTCCGTCTACAAGTCTTTTGAGGGAGACCTGAGCCTGGGGGGTCGCTGACTTGCTTGGTGGAACCTGGTTGCAGGTTTTTTTCGGGGCTTTTGCGGTGGTGGTCGAGGCTGGTGCTGCTGGAGTAGCAGGGAGTTGGATGGGCAGCTCGGTGGGTGAGAGTGGATTGGATGGAGGTTTCCATTTTGCCTTTGCCTTCTTAGCATCTTGTTGAATCGATTTGACCTGGGAGTCTTGCTTGGACATCTTCTTTGTCTGGCATTCCATCATTGTCATGAGTTGGGATTCCAGCGAGTGAATCTTCATTGTCTGGTTTCCGATGGTAATCTCGTTCTTCTCTACTAGAGCATACATATGCTTCAGTATTTTCCAGTTTGACATCCTCATGTCGATGTCCATACTGGAATAAAAAAGCCATTTGTCGAGTGTTTTGTTGAGATGGGCGTGGTTACGTGTATAAAGCGGCGTTTGTCGGCCGTAACAATGCTTGCTTGTTAATACTATCAAGAATGTTTTTGATGATTTCTGCTTTTTCAGAGCAATCAGGGTACCTTTTTGGGATTATTGCTAATGCTATTCCTTTGATGTTTATTTTAAAGTTTTTTTATTTTCTTTATTCCTCTTTACGGGTTGTTTCTGCGACGATGGCACACAACTACTGAACAGGTTTTGTTTTTACGTTTGTACAATAAGAGGTTGCCCGGTATTTCAAGATCATTGTTTGGGACGCAGCGTCCTTTGGCACGATAGTTTCTATCTGGATTGGTGCCCTAATATAGTTTGGGCTGCGGAGTCATATATAGGAACTGGGTTTCTTGTGAGGACTAAATACTCAGAACCATTTTTCTTAACCGTAATATGTGACGGCTCTAGGCATTTCTACAGTACACCATACACCTGCACTTATTTGTTGTATTTGTTTGAAGGTGTAAAATGTATCCGGTTTGAAGGACCAAAACGCATTCGGTTGGAAGGAGCAAAATGTTTTGTTTAAATTTATTAAATGATTTATTTTTTTGTGTAAATTGCTTTTTCTCTCAGTGTGAGACTTATACACTAATGTTTCGGTGTATGCACTTTTTATCAGTGTGTCTAGCATCTCTCTGGCCAGAGAGATAATTTACATAAAATATTTATTATACATTTTATGTATGAAATCATGTGAGAAGTGGTATCGCAATGCCCCCTATTACAAAGAGGCTGTAGTACAGTTAAATCTTTATGCGGATAGACTACGGCATTATTAAAAATTGTTATTTAAATTTAATAAATGATGTATTTTATGTAAATTGCCCGTTTACCAAGTGTGAAACACCGCTACTAGTGTTTCAGGGTATGCACCTTTCATCAATGTGCCTAGCATCACGCTATTCTGAGAGATAATTTACATAAGAGAGATGCTAGAAACACTGATGAAGGGTGCATACCCTGAAACACTACTGTATTTTTACCTTTAAACACTAAAAAAACTGTGTGAGTAGCAAATTCTTCTGTTTAAACACTAAGAAACCTTGGGAATACCAAAATTTATCAAACCCTGTGAGTACTAATATTCAAGCATTAAGTCGAAGGGCATGTAATTATTTTTAATTATTTTTTTAAATTAAATTCTTTTGATATCAAATTTTCTATAAGTAATAAAACTTAATTTTGTTTTTATAATTAGTATAGCAATTAATCTTTTATCGTCTCTTTAATTAACATAAACATGTGTAAGATTTCTTATATCTTATCAAAGATGACATAATTCATTAATAACAGTCTATTTATGTTCCTAAAGTAATTAACGACAACAAAATAAAATACTTAACATTGTAAATAATAACCAGTCAATTAAGCATCTCATCATTAATGTACCGTATGTATTGTTGTAATATAATTACAAGCAAATTTGTCTACATGCATGCTCCATAATTCATATAAATCAAACACAACCGTTTATGTTTTCTACTCGACCCCTCTCGCTATCAATTACATCTAACGTTACATTGATTGTTTCATGGCACATTATGTAACCGCATTGTAACCTAAATTATATAGATTTTAACTTTCATTATCTTAATTAAAAATTGAATTCAACAATTTTAATTAATTGATTGTTTGCAAATATATAAAACCTACTGGTTCATCACGTTTAAAACGCATACAGGAAATATTCATCAATTATTACGACACGAACTACTACAGTATGTGCAAGTGATGTAAGGTATCAACAGTTTCCTACTTTCTATAGTTGCTTGGTAATTATCATTCTTTTTTTGGTTATTTTGTGACATGTTTTTGTTTCCTAAAAAGCTTCCAATAAAAGCAATTCATTCATTAGTTATATTGCTTTGTTACAGATTTCTCTCTTTACGATTGAAAAGTAACAGTTTTATTGTTTCGGAAAGGAAATTGAATCTAATGATACTTTATTTGATTATATATTATATACTATGATATAATCATAAGGAATGCATATGGAAATATATTATATTGTCACCTTCAACCTTTGTGTTATTACAATTACAATAACACCTGAAGGTAATAATATATAAAAATTCTTAATCCGGATTTTATTTTATTATTAAATATTAATATTACTAGCGCGTGTATAAAAATAAAAGTATTATATTAATTAATTAATTAATTAAAACTGACACGATTGTTAACCTTTACATAATCCGAACACGTGTTACTTTAAAACAATAGAGCATATAATTAAATTATTTAAACTACATAGTCAACAAATTTAGCATTGAATAAACTTAACACGCATCAATTTATAATAAGAAAAGTTATGCAATTGTATGTCCGTCAGTTGTATACCATCATTTCCGAAAGATCGTAATAAAAACCGTAATAAAACCGCTCGTATTATGCAAAATATTTACATATGGTCGAGCGTAATATGCACCGTTTATATTGCATTACACCGGAAGTGTAATATTGTTATAATATCTAATTAAAAATAATAAATCTATTATTATTAATCAGAATCATAATTATTTCTTTTTTTTTACAATTTGTAAAATATAATTACAAATCAATTATTAACTCTCAATCATAAAATAGGTTAAATAAACGTAATAATTTCCATCAATTAATCATCACTTATTGTGGGTTAAAGTGACCAAATAAATGATTAATATGCGATTAAATATTTACATTCGCGCCCCTATATTGGACGATCATATTTTATACAGCAATCCAATTAAACATTAAAATAACCCAGTTTGGTATTATTTAAAACGTATTGATTTATAAACAGATAATTTAATTACATGCTCTAATTAATATTTTGCATGGTATAATTGTTTAATTAATCATGAGCAAATAATCGTTGGAATTCTGGTCCAAAAAGCATACAACATTTATTTTAATTGGTAATTGTTGTGCAATATGAAGAAAATTGTTGTGAAAATAGAAATCACTTAGCCTTTTGTTATTATAATTGTTTGGAGTCTATTAAATTTAGTTTTATTGTCGAGGAAATAATTATTTTTTGTTTGTTTTTTTTTTAAAGCCCGAAGCGTGAAATTTGCCACTAGTTTCGTTTTCTATAGTATGTAACAGTGGCCGATATATTGATATGTAATTAATGGTGTGAGTAATCGGTTTGGTTTGTTAATAAAAATAGGTCGTTAGATTGTGTCCATGAAAATCTACCGCATGATAATTACAATTGATAATAAAGTTTTGTTTGAATGGGTTATAAATTTTTTTCGTATAAACAAACATTTAATATAAATATTACTTGTTTTGTACACTTCTCTACTATTTTGGGCAAGGCCATAACGTCATAAATGATTAACATCTTATTATATTTATAAAATTATATTTGTAATGGAAATGAAGATACGAGGGCGGGTCAATTTGTCAACTTTTTGAATTTCCCACCTCTTAACTGAAATGGCAACACTGCTCCTATCAAGAGGCATCTGTCAGCTGACTCCTGTCGTTTTGTTTATGTTTGACAGCCATTGATAGCAGACTACTTCGTGATTTGAGGATAATATGGAAAAAAGTGAATTTTGTGTGCTCATTAAGCATTATTTTTTGCGGGAAAAAAACCACTCAAACAAAGGCTAAACTTGATAAATACTATGGGAACTCTCCACCATCAATTTCAATGGTAAAAAAGTGGTTTACTGAATTTTGTTGTGGCCGTACAAGCACGGAAGATGCCGAACGTTCTGGACGCTCAGTTGAGATCTCTAAACCCGAAACAATTAAAAAAATTCACGATATGGAGTTGTCCGATCAAAGATTGAAAGTGCGAGAGATTGTGGAAGCCATAGGCATCAGTGATTTCAATTTTGAATGATCACTTGGGTATGAAAAGCTTTCCGCAAGATGGATGCCGCGTTTGCTCACAACCGACCACAAACGCAATCGTGTGACAACTTTGCAGGAGTGTTTGGCGTTGTTCAACCGCAATATGGACGAGTTTTTGCGCTGTTTTGTAACCGTGGACGAAACGTGGATCTACCACAACACACCAGAGACCAAACAGATGATGACCTTGACAAATCTTATTTTTTGGAAGAGATAGAAAAAATCGAGAAACGTTGGACAAAGTGGATAGCTGAAAGGAGACTACGTTGAAAAATAAAATGATTTTTATCCAAAAACCTGTATTTCATTTAAAAAGTCACGGACTTATTGGATCCGCCCTCGTACATTTTAGAAGTGTTTAACTATCTTTCATACGACTTGTCAACTTTGTTCTCGACAAATCTGTAATATGAACTGTCAATTTGACTAAGCAAATGTCAACTCGATAAAGCAATTATCAACTATTTTACAAATTTGTCATATAAACTGTCAATTGTCAATTCATCAAAGCAATTTTCAATTATTTTACAAATCTTTCTGTTGTGTAGCTCCAGTTTTTAAGTGTTCCAGCTATGTCTAGTTTATTTGTATGCCTTGTTAGGTGGGGGTTTGGACTAGGTATAATTATACTTGCCTGCACTGTAGGGTCTGAGCTAGCGTCTATGACTTTTTCGTGGTTCTTGCATGTATCACCGGTAGCATTTTGCAGTTTGCAAGTGTTGCTTTACATTCCCGATTACGTTAGGATTGCAGTAGTAATCGGGATAGGTTGCAGGTGGGCGTTTGAGAGTTGTGGTTTATGCTCCACAAGAGGGGTTTCAATCAACTCTGATTGTTCTTCTTGGTGTCACCGGCGCCGGTCTTGGAGGTGTTGTGGGTGGTCTCTCGGTGACGGCGAAGGTGGTAGACGTCGATATTCTCCTGATAGGGAGGCTGATAACAGCCCGTGCTTGATGAATTCGGAGCGGTTGAATTGCTTCCAGTGTAGACGGAGCGGTTTAAATATCTGGTTGTCTCGGTTGGATGCATCTCGGACGGTTAATTGACTCCGGTCGTCGATGTGGTGTTGTCAGGCTTTATATTCAGAATGAGGAATTGCCGGAATTTAGTGAATCTTTATAGGCACTTAAGCCCAGTCTACTGGGACAATTCACCTCCATTCTCTTAGGCGTTAGCCATATCGAGACATTTGGAACTTCCTCTGGGGTTGCCTGGGGGTGGTAGATAGCCGTGGTATGATGAGCACGTTTTCAGCGGTGGGTTGAGTCGGCGAAGTGTTTGCTGGTGAATTAGGGCTCATTATTGTCAGACCGTGGAAACAACTTCTCTTCTAAAATGCGGACTGAGGTCGGGTGCGGAAACTTCTTCTACTCACCTGGTGCATATGCATCATTGTAAGGACAACTTTGTTTTCCTTGAAGGTGGCGTCGAAGGGGCCGATAAAATCTATTGTCATCTTTTTCTATGGTTTATTTGTTGTTTGTGTGCCGATTTTGGTTTCTGCACAAGTGAGGCACGAACGTGCGTACGTGTTTTTGGCCAATGGTACTGGCGAAGGAGGATTTCCGACGAGTGATAGTGCTTTAATTGCTTTTTTTTTGAGCTGTCGATGGTACGATTAGTTGGTCTCAGCTAGTTCCTGAATATGACTATTTTTGCTATTGTTTTGGCCTAGAAGAGGTTTTTGTTTGCCTCCACTTGGCGACGTTGTTGGCATTGACTACTGTACAGCGTTTGGAGAGTCGTCCTCTAGATAAAGTGCGGGTTTTTGGGTGGCAGCAGACGGTCCACATCTTTAATGTTCTTTTCTATATCTATATCTTTGCTATCCGGGTATTGGGATAAGGCGTCTGGCAGCAAGTTAATTCTTTCAGGATGAGTGACTACCTGAATTTTGATTTAGCGCTTGTAGAGGTGTTTAGTCACACGAGCGCTTTATTGTTAGTTCTCAATGATGGTGAATATCTCATCTTTAAGATACGGGCGGTATCATTTGATAGCCCATAGGATCGCCATATCCTCTAATTTGTTGGAATGGAAACGGGTCAGTTTCGGTGTTAGTTTTACGCTGTCGTATGAGATAATGTGCTGTTTTGTTCCGTCTTTTTGGTAAAGGACTATACCCACTCTTGCATTGTTTGTGTCTGCAAGACAAAGCGTAAGTTTGAGGAGTTGGTCGATTGCTTTTTTTAGTTTCTCAAATTCTGCCGATGTGTTCGTTGTCCAACTAAAGTTTTGCTTGGGGCCTTGCTCGGCCATCAGCAGTCCCGCTATCTTTGCAAAGTTGGGCACGTACTCTCTAAGTCAAGTGCAAAGTCTTCTTAGTTACTTTTTAGTGTTTGGCTTGGGGTAGTCCCGGATTAGTTTTGAGCTGGTGTTCTAGCGGCTCATTTCTATCCGCGGTGATCTGATGGCACAGGTATTCGATCTCTTTCTTTCTAAATTTACATTTGGCGATGTTGCGGCGCAACCCATGTTTTTACAGCCTGTCAAGGACCATACGCAAGTGGTCTCGGTGTTTGACTTTATCTTTGGAGAATACCATGATGTCATCTAAATAGACTAAGACGCACTTTCTTAATAGGCCGGCTAGAACCTGTGGCATTATTTTCTGAAATGTTTCCGGGGGGTTCTTTATAAATTGGAATGTTTTCAAGTGGGGGGCTGTGTCTCTCGTGCATGGGGATTTGCCAGTATTTGATGGTGAAAAAGCATTTTTGTGAGTACTTTGGTTTTCCCAAAATCTTTTAAAGTTTTTCTAATTTTTGGTAGCGGGGTTACTTTGGTGGCCTTATTGAGTCGCTGGTAATCAATACAAAACCGGGGGAGATTTGTCTTTCTTTTTTATGATCATCACTGGTGCGCAGTATTCGCTTCAGCTTTGCTCGATGAATTACTGCGTTGACGTCGTTCAGTTTAATTTTGGGTGTACAGCTCAGTGTTTTGGTGGGCCTAGTATCTTTGCTACGGCTGGAAATGCTTATATGATCTTTTCAAAGCATTGTTGTTGCCGAGTTAATACTCCCCTCTCAGTGTTGCTAGACTCCAGCCAGAGTTGTTGGTTCTTGCGTTTCCAGTAAGCGGTGGCTTGTGGGTGGCTGCCAAAGTGCACCATATGTTACCGACGCCGGTTTTGGTGGTGGTAGAGGGGGGTTTGGAAGCCCTTTGGTGACAACGTAAGTGGTAGCCGTCAGATTTTCTCCCGAAAAGAAGGTTGCATGACTAGTTTGGAGTGTGCGTGCCAAGCGTCTTAGGTCCAATCCAGGACTTCATATTGGCCTGGATGAAGTGAAGAACGGGAGCGGTTGAATTGCTTCCAGTGCAGGCGTAGCGGGGTTTGTCGTAAATTGGTAACGGCTTTAATATTTGGTTTTGTCTTGGCTGGATGCTTCTCGGACAGTTAATTGGCTCGGGTCGTCGATGCGGTGTTGTCAAGCTCTAGATTTAGAACGAGGAATGGCCGAAATTTGGTGAATCTTTGTTGGCATGTCACGTGGCGCCATGTGGGTTTTTAAATAGTTTGTACCTGGACGTGGGTTCTTTACGATTGGGCGTAGTTTATTTGTGCGTTTGGTGGTTTGAACATTGCAAGACTGCCTCCGTTTACAGTCGAGTTCTGGCTGACAGGGTTTTTGACCTGCGGGTGTCTGCGTCGATGATGTTTAATGGTTACCGTTACTGTCGGAGTAGTATGATAGACTGCCATCATGTTTACGTGAGGTGACGTCTGGGTGCTCTGCTAGGTAGTTGACTAGTTTGTGGTAAGGTCGACATGGTTCTCAAGAAGATTCATACTCTGAATTGCTTTGGTTATTACGGAAGCGTGGGTGGTATAGCTTTCTGACTTATAGTAGATTACATAATGGATATAAGTTTTTTTTTATGATATTCTCCTCATCTTTGGTTGAGTCATTGTCAGGTATTTTCACGGAGGTCGTCGTTGCATCTTACCCGATTTGATCGGAGCAGGGTCAGTGCATACCTCTTTTTTTTAGCATACGCACTCACACAAACTGCTTCCACTACTTACGCACTCACCAAGACACAAACCCAGAGTGTTCTCTTTACGGACACGATTACTAAGAGCGCTATTACTACAGACGCACTCACACAGAATGCGATCCTGAAGACAACCTGGTTATGTTTCTGTTGTATAACATAATGGAGCTTAAAGCTACCTACCGGGGACGTACAGAATGTTAATCTTGGCGTGGTGTGCAATACCAAGAGTATAGATGCAAGCCTCTGTGCATATGGTGGGCCTAATCTGGATTAGACGTGGCGGGTCTGTTGATTGGAGAGCTGTTGAAGGAAGAGTTCTGGCCGGAGACGTCTTCACCGTGGTTACCGTGTTGGTGCTCGATTAACAAACTTGAGTGGGTGGGCGGGTTACACCAATAAAAAATAATTAAGAACTTGAGCTATCTGTCAATTTGATAAAAAAAACACTGTTGAGTCAACTATCTCACAAATTTTAACTCTAAGTTTGACAAAACAACTGTCAACAGTTCTGTTGTATGTGCCATCTATCAGATGAGTCAATTTGACAAAGCCACTTTCAACTATTCTATAAATCTGGCATGTAAACTGTCAAATATGTATATATATATATATATATATTTACATCTCGGTATCTATAAAGCGTCCGCTATGAGAAACTGTCATTGGGCGTCCCTTAAAAAAAAACGTACTTCTAGTGCTCGCAGGTGAATATACTCGAGCTCAAAAAGATTAACGCGGTTTTCTTATTAAATACAAACTAAAACATTTTTCTATTGTACATAAAACTACCTTTTAGCGTCCGTACATTTTTCTGTTTTTGAGCGTCTTACATATACACAAAAAAACATGAATATGTGTTATAGAGCGTCCTGTTTGCTACCTTAAAGCGTCCGGCAGTGTTGCAACATGTTTTCTATTGTAGATATACATATTTGACACGGATTGTGCATACTATAAAGCGTCCAAACCAGTTTGACTAGTCTATTTATAGAATATCTTTAGTAAATTAACTATACGGCGTCCAACAAAAAATAAACAATAATATACCCACTTAGTACTGATTGAGTAACTCTTTTTTTTTTAGATTTAAGTAAAAAATAATATAAAATTTACTGCATTTTTAGTGTCGAAAACATTTTGAATAACTTAGGCTTTGCAAATCCAACTATGCTCTCTAACAGGTGTCCTGAATTGAAAAAAAGTTTGATACAAATTACGACGTTAGAACTTATTGTTTCTGATCAGGGTAGTTTTCGTAAACTACAAAATGCAAAATATTAAAATTGTATCTGCTTTTTCTTTTTCATTTAAGAAAAATTAATAAATGTTTATTTCATTGTAAAGAGAAAGGTATGCCATTAACATTTAAAAACAATATCAGTCAAATTGCCGCCACGGCTACGGCTGCAGTACCACATTCTTTTTATAAATTTTTTTATGACCAATTTGCACATTTGAAGCTGTATGTCTTCGATAACTTCACACATTCCATCTTTAAGGTCTTGAATCGATTGTGAAGCATTGGCATAAACCTTGTTTTTTATGTGACCACAAAGAAAAAAGTCTAAAGATGTTGAATCACAAGATCTTGGTGGTCAATTGTGATCACTTTTTTGAGAAAAACACGGCCAGGAAATTTTTCTTGCAAAATTGCAATTGTTTTGTTGCTTGTGTGGCACGTAGCGCCGTCTTGCTGAAAATAAACGTTGTACACATCAATATCTTTCAATTCCGGCCATCAAAAATCATTAATCATAGCTTGGTAGCGCCATCCATTCACCGTAACAGTTGCACCAGCCTCATATTTAAAAAAGTAGGGTCCAATCACACCGCCAGCAAAAAAACCGCATCAAACAGTGACACGTTGAGGATGCAAAGACTTTTCAACAACCATTCTTGGATTTTCTGAGCTACAAATGCGACAATTCTGCTTATTAACGTAGCCTCCGAGGTAAAAATGGGCCTCATTACTGAAGATAATTTTTTGATAATATTTTAGATCATTTTGATGCATTTGAAGGACCCAACCAGCAAAGAAACGACGTTTATGGTGATTGACCAACTTGAGTTCTTCTGGTAACTGAATTTTAAAAGCCTTAAAACTTAAGTCAAAAATGCAAAATACAATTCAATGTCGTTTGTGAAATGTCTAATTCCAAAGATCAACAAGGAATCGACAAACCTGGGTTTTTTTAAACACTACGGGCTACATCAGCAATGTTCTCATGTGTTCTTAAGCGATGCACACGCTTTTGATTCTTTACATCACAAACTTGTTCCAACAGCTTAAATTTTTCCACTAGGTTTACTATTGCCGGCCGAGAAGGTGCTTTACGACGACCAAAAAGTGTTTTAGTTTTGCGAACTGTGACTGAAAAATTTTCACCATTTTTGTAGTAAATTTTAATAATTTCAATGCGTTGTTGAAGCGTGTATTGTTTCATTTTTAATAACGGCGTAGTTTTTACTTGTCAAATGTCAAAAGATAATAGCTTCAAAATTGACAGCTGCCCAAATAGCCTGCTATTCAAAATGAAACTTCTTATTGGAAAACCCTTTACAATAAATTGTTATTAAGTTTGCAAAATTAAATGTGGTATGTAATAAAGTCGACAATTGCGTTTTTTAATCTTTCCGCATAACGTGGATCATTAATTATATTGATATTATAACGAGACTATACAGTTTTAAATTTATTATGAATAGTTTCACCAGCATGTTCCGACCATCGACCCAAACCTAAACTCAAGTAATATAACGCATGAGGTAAATGGTATAAAATAATATGAAATTTTGTTTCGATAAAGTCTTTCTATTTCTAAATTTAACATTCTTTCATCCGGTTTTGATGTAGAGAAACATAGATTTACATTTTTATCCATTGATTTAAAACATACTACGTATGGAATAATTATCAATGAGCTGATATTTCCTAGTATATTGTCACTAACAAAAATATTAGAGTTTTTCAACATTGTTCGGCAAGCATTTCCCGCAAAAACATTACCATAGCAATTTTTTGATATTATTTTTAACTGTTTTGGCCAAAGATGAGCTTGTTTACGAAATAATTTTTTTATTAATTTGTTCCAAACTATGAATTTTTGAATAACAGTTACATCATCGTATTCATTGAAAAGTAGAAGATTCACTACTGATTTGCTTAACATAACAAATTTCTTATTATTTCCATTAGATTGAAATATTTTGAAGAAATTTCTTAAATTTCCGAACGGCTTTAGCCTGAAGCATTTGTTTTCTATTTTCAAATTTGCAATTTTTAACAATTAATTTAAGAAATGTAAAATTAAATTTAATTAAACTGCAATAAAAACTTATTAATGTTATTGTTTTCTTCCTCGTCGTTATTTTCAATACCACCTATTAATTCATTATAATGTACAGAACAGTTGCTTACATTTTCTTGCAAATATACATAGCAGTATAGGCTAGGATACTTTGCAGAAGCAATTTGTTGACCGTTTACAATGAAATTTATTTTTAAATCGCCGATGAACTTGAATGAGAAATCATTCAAAATTACAAGAATTTAGATTCCTATAACTTTCCTTCACATCGAGAACAATACATAACAAAATAATCTTTTTTACATTTGTAGCTTTACCAAATTTTTCAAGTCCGCACTGTTCTTATACGTAGATCTCAACAATCTTTCATTTGTGTTATATTCTAGCTCAGGTAATATGCTAAGACATATTTAAAAAAAAATGCCGTCTGTCCTAATTTTAATGTCAACATTACCATTTTCTCCACTTTTATTAATTACCATATCAAATATTTCAGAAACGTTACCCCACACTATTGGTCTTTTAATTGTTTTGGTTGAACTTCCATTACAACATCAAACCTAGGAAATCAATTTTTATAATGGAATCAAATTCTAATTTCCTATTCTTCATATCTTCAGAGAAATGGGCAAGAATACATTTGCGTTGACCAGTTGGTGACCGAAAAAAGTTAGTTCGATTTTTGTATATATAACGCAGACACATTCATGATAGATTTATAATTCAATAATTTCTCCAAACTGATCTGAATCTTTTTAATTTGTTTGGGATTGATAACAATTCTCTTCATTCTTTTTTTAGAGCTGCTGTATGATGCAATTCTTTACTGATCAGACAGTTCCGCAACCATATTGTTTGTTATGTTACTGGTTGCTTTTTTTTTTGAAGAACATTAATGAAATTCTTTATTTATTATTTCTTCGTCCTTCAATGATTGTTGAATGTAATTAATTAAACGGTATATAGGACTTGTTTTTTATTTTTTTAAAATACATACAAAATGTGAACGTTTCGAATCACTTCTGGATTCTTCCTCAGCACTAATTAATTTTATTTTGTGGGTTTCCAATTTACGTAGCCATTCCACTGCTGTTCTTCCATATATATCTTCAATGTCCTTTAGAAAAGTCATCTTCTACTTTCCAGATCACAACCGATATAATATTTATTTCTTTCTTTATTTATTATTTCTTCGTCCTTCAATGATTGTTAAATGTAATTAATTAAACGGTATATAGGACTTGTTTTTTATTTTAAAAATACATACAAACGTTCACATTTTGTATGTATTTTTAAAAAATAAAAAACAAGTCCTATATACCGTTTAATTAATTACATTCAACAATTAATGAAATTGTTTTTTTTTCTATGGTTGAGAAACATTTTGTACAGACAATTGTTGCAGTGTTGGGTTTAGGATTTTTTTTTCATTTTCTGAACTGATTTTTCATAATTTACTGATGCTATCCTACCAAACTTAATTTGTTTATATACTTTTATATGTTCTCTACCTTTCATTACTGCAGATCTAAAGTTCTTTCTTGCAGTTATACTTATTTAGCAATTACAATCAATTTTATTTCGAGTTCCTTTAAGAAAAACATTTTTTTCAATATTCGGTATTGTAGAAATGTTTCTTTTAGGATTATCATTCTTTCTATCTTTTAGCGCTAAACAACAAGTGGTACAGATAATTTTTGGAAAATGTAAATCTTGAGTATTAAATTTAGGATTTGAATGTCTTATTAATTCAGCTGTGTTTTTATTAACATGGAAAAAAAATCCTATTCTATGTGTAAAAAAAAATCCACAATACATATAATTAAAACTGACTATTATTAATAGTAGTAGTATGAGAAACCATTTTCACAAATTCTTTATCACAAATAAGTCAACACTTTGACAATATACTCACTAAAGTAATTTTTTGATCATAAATATTTAATTTTAAAAAATCAAATTGTTAATATTTAAAACTATTCACATCAGCCAAATCCTTCAGATCAGAAAGTACAACTGACTGCTTATGGAATCAAGTAAAACTAAAATACAACAACAAAATCCTCATAAAAACAAATATAATTTTTTAATTTGTATCGTATCAGCCTACTTAGAACAATAATCGTATTGTTGTTGAATTTTTTATTTATGCTAACTTAAGTCAGACATTTTGTGAAATTTAAATTTTATAAACTTTTGGGCACCACTGTGCTTCAAGAAGGAGCAAATACAATATTTGTATTCAGTATTTTTTTTATCTTTGCATGCTACTCTAATCATTAGTGAAGAGATTTAGTGACGTCATTTTAATTTTTCAATTATTTCGATTTGGGACCAATTTTTTGATAAATTTTATAATTTCTAAACTTTTGGGCAGTACTGTTTCCAAGAAAGAGCAAATACAATTTTATTATTTTGCATTTTGTAATCTACCGAAGCTACCCTGAAATGATGAGTTCCAGCGTTATTTTTAATAATTTTTTTTTTTAATTTAATACACTAATTTGCTTCGCGACGTTGAACAAGAAAGTTATGACTATACGGTGGTGGCCAAGACCAAAAATCCGACGGCTCCAATCAAAACATTTTTTTTAGTATTTTAATTGGGCCCAGATTTTTGGTCAAAAGTGCAAAAAGAGACTTTTTTGGATTAAATTTGGAGCAACATTTAAAACAAAATTTGGGCAACTTATATAAAAAAAAATCATAAAGATGCTGCGTTTATTAGCTATTCGACAAAAAAAAAGAACTTAGCTAAAACCCTTACCGAACTACGTTGGTCCAAGTCGGGCAAATCACGATTTTGGAGTTACTTTGAGTGGGACGGATTTAAATTGCACTGAAGCGCTTTGACACAGCAGTCGGAACACTTCCAATTTTTAGTATCAGAAATATTTTTGCTAACTTGTCTTCCAAATTCAATGGTGTTTTCGGGTTTGCTCTGCAACTTAAGACAAGAAAATTATGTCTATACGCACAAGGCGTTAAAATATTAGAGCCTCGCCCAGTCCCGATTGGATTTGACTGAGCATTGAGGCAAGAAGACATGGCCAAAAATCCGACGGTTCCGATTAGAACAAAGTTTCTAGTTGCAACCGTTACTTAGCTACTTCGACCCAAATCGGACGGGTCGCCTTTTGGGATCGTTTTGAGCGCGACGCATTTGAATTGCACAGAGGTGCTTTAACCGTTACTGCTTGGTCGGATCACTTCTGATTTTTAGTGTCAGAAATATTTTAGTTAACTTGGGCCTTGCAACGGGGTCTGGGCTTGGCTGGGCAAATTGAATCGGGAAAACTCCAATTAGAACAAAAATTTTGTTGAAGTTTTTTTATTTTTTGAAAACCATCCTGTTTAAGATTTTTTTTGATCAAAAAATTTAGACAAAATTTGGGCAGTTAATTAAAAAAAAAATTGAAAATAGTTAGTTTATTAACTTTTCAACAAACAAACTATCTAGCTGCAACCGTTACCAATCTTCGTCTATCCAAGTCAGACGGGTCACTTTTTGGAGTTTTAAACGCGACGCATTGAATTGAACGGATGCGTTTTGACCGTCACAGCTCGGTTGGATCACTTTTGATTTTTGGTGTAGAGACTATTCTGGCTTATTCGAGCCTTGCAAATTTATTGCTGCCTCAAAATTGCTTTACAGTTTTGGACAAAAAAGTTAGAACTTACTGAACAAATCAGAATCTTTTTTGAACGTCCCATAACGATGCAATTTCCACCATTTCTTTTTTATGCCAAAATTAGACTGATGTTTATTACATTATTATTTAAACCCAAATATTATTGATAAATGTTAAAATTTTGCACTTTTGCAATTATGTAATTTTTTAACACCGTTGAGTTTGGTACTTCATTAATAAATTTTGATATTACCATTACAGTTGGCAAACTTAGTTTACTGAATTTTATTTAAATCCATAGTTATCCAACACATGACTTTGCTCGCCCGGCATTAACTAGCAACCAAGCCAAGCAAATTTTGCCCGTCAAATTTATTTTGCAACTAGCAGGGATTTACAGTCTTTAACTCGCTAGGCTTTTAGGCATAAAAATTGGTTAGTCTGTAACTAGATCGAGCAGCACAGGCTTCCGCCCGCCGGTTTTACATAGGAACTAATCATCTATCAAGGTAAGAAACTAATTATATTGCAAACTCAGCCCCCGCTGCTGTGTTTCTGAACGGCCACTTACACGGACAACGCCGCTCGACCACGGAACTCCTGGTTGCACCCACATCTGGAAGTTTCCGACCAACGGGAAGCTCAACCAGACAATCCAAGCCATGCTATATTAAACCGAGGATAATTTCTCAACGGGAAACTTTTTATGGGAGATTACTCAAAACCCGGCCCAACACAGCACCGGGCAAACAACAAACAATTCATTTTCATTTTCAAATAAATCTTTAAAATCCAAAATTACCTGTGTTTTAATTATTAAAATTTTTACAACGCCACTTTAAATATTCAAAATCTTATATTATTATTGTAACCGCGAGTTTTCAATTCTTTAGTAATTATTATATAAATAAATTATTGTAATGATTATCCCAACGGCCAAAGCTTTTTTATCTGTAATTATACAATTTGGCGTCCGTTAGATAATATATGCCGACGTGCCTATAAATAGAAAAAGTAATTCTAATTTTAACTTGCAATCGATATTTTAAATGCTGTGTTGCCATATTACGCGGACGCTTAGTAATGCATTTTTTGTACAGAAAAATATACTTGTAAATATACGTCAAGCTCTTTACCGCCTCCTTGCGGCAAATGATGTGAACTAAAAATATGCACGAAAATATACATTTTTACACAAATCGCCATATAGAGCGTCTTAGACTGAATTTTTTTTATATGTATCTTTCGACTCGCCTTGATGCACAGAATCGATTTATAAAGGTTTCCTTTTGGCGTCCGTATACGGACGCTCTATTCTTCTCGGACGCTTCAAAGTGCGTAAAAGGACAATGTATGGACGCTCTATAGTTAGGTTGATGTAAATATATATATATATATATATATATATATATATATATATATATATATATATGAACTGTCAACATTATTTATTATTATTATATTATGTTTTACAATTCTATTAAGCTGTCAACTTTTTTGTTGACAAATCTGTTGTATAAATTATCAACTGCAAGTTTAACAACTAAATTTCCTTGCATATAATATAAACTGTTAATTGTTTCTATAAATCTGTTGTCAGTTTGACAAAACCGTCAACTTTCTAAGAGTACTGCTGTCTGACATATAAAATGCTTTATATATAAAATAATTAACAGTCAACTTTCTTCTTGACAAATCTATTGTATAAACTGTCAGTTTGACAAATTATTTGACAATTTTGAGAAAGTTTATGACAACCTGTCATAAAGTGTCAACTTTCCTCTTAAGCAAATCATCTAATCTTTGACATATTTTGGGATATTTAAAAATGTTTTGCATAGAGTCCGGTTCTGTAAATAATAATAATTTTATTAATTAAATGGTGCTGGGGTATGTGATAGAAGGATACAAACAAGTATCACCGTCCGACGATGGCTTTGTAAAGGTTGAAACTAGTAACGGTTTTTTAAATACATTCGTGATATGGTGCAATGTGTTTTATTTATTTAATTTAATAAATTAATTCTGGCAAGGCGACGAAAACTAACCAATATTTACACATATTTATCAAATTTATAAAAACAAAACTTATCATTAGTTTTAATTTGAGATTATAGTAATCAAAAATATTTTCCTTATATCCCACCACAACGTTTCCTTTCTATGATTGACATTTACATTACTACTTATTAATATAATTATTTATTTGATTTATTTTAATTTTCGACGTAGATGTAACGCTGATGCAAACATATCTTGTTATGCAATCGGGTCCGATCGTTATTTTAATTCGAGATGGCACAAATGTCAAGTGATAGTTGATGCAACTTTCCAAAAATAGATAGTGATACCACTACTGATATTATTATTATTATCAATAAGCGTGAGATTATCAGGCTGTGGCTTCTCTTTGTTTCGAGGTCAGTTCAAATGCAAATATAATAATAACTATCATTTGTTGTGTTTATGTCTTGCAAATATGTGTACAAAGAGAAAAGTGTTTAGCCTACTTTAAGAATAAATCAAATAAGTCTTAGAAACTTCCTATCACACAATTATAATTATAATATATTTTACAAATATGTACACATGCAGCATTTTACTTGTAACAAGTTTCCTTTTATTAAAAATTTAATAATGAGATGCTAGACACACCGATGAAGGTTGTAACCCGTAACATAAATTGGAAGAAATGATTCATAAACTAATTTGTAAAGTCAATCGTACCATAAAATTTGTCATTATATTTTAGATATTTAGAAATTTAAACTTATATTTTTATCATTTTTCTTACTACAATGGTCTACTTCTAACAATAATAATAGCGGCTATAATAGTTTATAAAATTTCTCTCTTTGAAAACGAAATGTTACTTTTTGTGCACTTATCGAGATTAATATCATGTTCACTACTTCGTGACCACAATGTAAAAATCTATTGGATTGCTCTTCGTACGATTTTTTTGTTGTTGTTGGGTAGATATACGGATTGCGGTTTCAATGAAACTGATAGTCCAATTAAAAAATATGTTGCTTTCTAGATCGGCGAGTTTTCCACACGATCGAAATCGCATTATATGTTATAGAATTTTAAATTAATTACGTGTATGTATTGAAGATTTATTATGCAAGTTAATTGATAAATGTTGCCAATAGTATGCAATTTTATTGTTTAAATATTGTGTAATTTATAAATTGTTCTGGTATAAATGCTATTATTTTTGTATAGTTGGATTATTGCTTAATTTTTTTTTATATTTATTAATTTTCGAATAATACAAATAAAATTATGTTGAATCGGGATCGACTAAAAGTACATTAAAATAAATGTTGCCAACATATTAAAACATAGAATAAAATAGCCGCTACGTTAATAATACTGCATGCAACACATAGGCGTAGACTATGGAGGGTCAAGAAACAAAATAAATTTGTTTTTATGTTAGAGGAAGATACCATAATTACCAATTGAGCTGTATTTAATAGTTGTGTGCAGATTTAATTGATAAAAAAAGCATGCGGGAATGCTGGCAGGTGGTAACAGTAACGCGCTGATATGAGGAGTACCGGACCGACTCGAACAGAGAGGAGTGGGACAAGTTGAAGCGGCGCGAGCATTGATGTCAACTTGAGGAATTTGTCCCTTTTGCTTAGTGTGATTTTTTGATTGAATCAAGTTTTAATTAAAATTTAATCAAAAAATTAAAATAAATTATAATTATTTATCAGAACTCATATTTTTATTGCCGCACTAGCCGTTCTAGCACAGTGCAGATCAATCAGTTTGCTGTTTTATCGACAGTCAACGGTTTTGACCGTTTTGACTTGACTGGTGCTACCTGTTTTTTTTATAGTCTTATACGGCAAGTTTGGTAGGGCAACTTTTCTCACCGGTTTGCACACCTTTGTTTAACCTTTCTTTCCCCGGGTTTATAGTAGGTTAAGAGGAAGGGAGAAAATAATTTTTGCAATGTTGCGATTGCATGAAATAGAAGCTGATGACGGTAAAATGAAATTAGCGACAAATAGTGTGAAAATATACTTAATTAATAAACGACGCCAACGCTCGGTGTGCTGGTTGGGTGTATAAGCGTTTGTTGCGTAATTAAAAAAAAAACTGAATGATTGAGCGCAACACATTTAACAATACTAATGTTTTTTGTTTTTGTTTCAGTTGGTCGGTTCAATAGTTCTTTCTGTTGGTGTATGGATAGCAATAGAAAAAGAATCGTTTATAAGTTTGCTGAAAGTTGTGCCGAAAGAATATGTGGCGGTAAGTTATTATCTGTATATTACATTTATGTAAACATTTGGCTGTGAACATGCGACTTCTAATTAAGAACAGTTTTGAGGAAAATAAAATATAAATGAGAAGTTATGTTATGCGAAGATGCCTAAAGTGGAGCGGGTAAGTTGCATTGGTATACTACGCCCATCCGTCTTTGTGTCTGTGATTGAGAGATTGGGTATTACACCCATTGCTGATGTTCTTGCAGCTATGGCATTAGAATTAATGAATGTTAGTTGTCATTAAGCTATAGAACTGTTAGGTAACCAGTTTCTGGATAACAAACACTTGGGCGGGAGGTTAGGTTACTCTAATCTTGATTGTGGGATGTTCCTGCAGCTATGACGTTAGAAATAATGAATGCTAGTTGTCTTGAAATTTAGTAGGTCTGTTAGGCCACTACTTTTTGGATAAGAAACATTTTGGTGGGAGCTTACTCGTATTTTGATTGTGGACGGGCAAATTGCATTTATGTACCTCGCCCACCTGTCGTTGTGTTTGTGATTGAGAAATTTAATATTATTGCTTTTTGTTATTAAAATATAAGAGAACTAGATAACCAGATTCTGGAAAACAATCACTCGAGCGGCTGGTCAGGTCAATCAGATTTTGATTCTGGGCTGGTAAATTGCATTGGTGTATGCTTACCCGCTCTTGTGATGAGAAATTGGATGCTAGTTATTATTAAACTAACTAGGAGCACTGTTCTTCTTATAGTGCCGTGTTTGTTACGATTGTTGGCACCTCTCTCGGTGCTGTGGTGTGCGATAATAGTTTTAAACAAACTCACCCAGAGTGCTTGTGGACTTACCCACAGATGGTGCAGCTCAATTAAGAACTGGCGTGTTTGTTGGTGAAGTGGAAGTTTGTGTAGTAGTTACCAGTGGCTCTCTTGAAACACTGGTGGGGTATGCAAGCACATGGTATGTGGTGAGCAGTTCCTCCGACGGTTGACTGCGGTGAATATTGTTGACGACGTTGACGTTACCAGGTTTAGGCCGTGGCACTGCCGCGTGCGGGTGGCGATGGCACAAGTTGGCCTGAAACCGAATATCCTGTCTATGTGGGTCCTATGTCCGGTGTTGCACTATGCGTTAGAAACGGTCCGGTGAAGATGCATCCGTTTTGAAGGATGCCAACCGAACATGGTTTTAGGTGGCGTCTGGTTGATCTGTTGAAAACGCACATATGTGTCGCCACTCATTTAAAACTTTGCTTGGTTGGCTTCTTTCCAAACGGATGCATTTTTACCGGACCGTTTCTAACGCATAGTGTGACACCAGACTATGGTCGACCGATGTGGTCTTGTTGGTGGTTTGGGCTCTAGTGACTGGTGGCTGCAACAATTTTCTCCAAGTCTTGAGGTTGAGCTTGCGGTTCTATTTGGCACGGAGGTCTAGGCGACGTTGGTTTGGCTTTGGCACTATTGTTCCGGATGGGAGTAATCTGTAAAACGTTAAAGTGTCTACTGGGGTTTCACTATGACTACTATGAGTCTTGGTGGCGCGAAGCTCAAAATGTTTCGTGAGCTGAGTTGGAGCACTAACCGAGAGTTTAAGGATTTGTGCACTGTTCTTGCACTTATGATGTTGTAGCTATGGAGGTGGTTGGTAGCGGTGATCTGTGATTTAAAAATTGGATATTTCTACGTCTTGGCTGTCTTGTAGCTTGCGCATAGGGATGCTTATGGCGAGCATTGAGAGTATTTTGAGGTGGAGCGGAAGTCTGCTTTTGAGAGTTTGCTATTATTTTGGCTTGCTTTCAGTTTGAGATCAACTGGTCATTCTTTGTAGCTTGCTGTGTGCAGCTTATTGCACACGGCGCATGTTGCAACATGCCCAGACTTTTTTGTTGTTCTGCATTTGGAGCTAGCATGAGTTCCGGCGAATTTTACGCACATATAAGTTTGAGCAGTAACACGAAGTCCGCATATCTAAATGAGAGACAGCATTTTTCTACTTTTAGCTTTTGCCAGTAGCTGAACGTATAGGATTGTAAAGGGTTTCCCATCCTTTTCCGTGCGCGTTATGAGTGTTGGTTTTACCCCAGAGCGATTAGCTCTGTCTGCATCACATCATCCTGGACGCAGACGGATATATTCTGAATAACGTATTTAACATTTTGTTTAGACTTCACTTGATACTTGTAGTGTGAAAACATTGTAAATACTAAGAAAATTCAAATGAGGTTTCGGATGCTGTTAATGATAATGTTGGGGCAACTAACGGACTTGGTTGTGTCGTCTTAGCTTTAGGAGCCTGACCGGTTTAAGATTGATGGTGCTAAAGCCGCTTGACGTGGGCCAACTTGAACTGAGCAGACAACTGGAATACATTTTATTACGTATTGTAATAGCGGGTTGACTTGTGTTATTTGTGGGGAATGGCGAAGAGGTTGTTGGGTTTATTGGAGCAGAGGGGACAACTAACAGACCGGATTGGGTCGATCGTCTTAGCCTTAGGGGGTCTGTCGGGCTGAAGAACTTTTGGAGACGGTCTTGGTGGCGCTTGACGTGGGCCGGCTGATGGTCTGTTAGTATTATAGTAGTAGTTAGTAGATATGGAAGAAATAACCTTACTCTAGTTTTTCGACTTTTTTTAAAATTATTTTGATAAATTTGCTCTTTGGGGAACGTCTTTGTGGTTGGACTTGTTGATAGAATCTTTCTGGACTTTCATTACCTTTTCTTTATTGGAGGTTAGATTTGGAGATTTAGCGGGTCTATTGAGCGAGGCTTTTATTGCTCTTGTTTCTTGCGGAAGTCTTTAAGCTCTAAAGATTTTTGTTGTACATGGCTTACAAACTATTGTTTTCTATGTTGGAAAGAATTTGAATTAACTGATTCAGTTGAATTAAAGTTACTCTTGTTTGGTCGGAATCTCTTCTATTGTGTGATGAATGGATCGCTCTCAGCGTGGATAGGTCTGCTGCTGACATTCGAGTGCTGCCAGCTCCTAGTTGTAATTAGGCAACTATTTTCTGGATATTAAACATTCGGGCGGGTGGATCCTTTACTTATATCATGCTTGTGGGCGGGTAAGTTACATTGGTTTACCCCGCTCACCCGCCCATGTGCCCGTGATTCAGAGATTGTATGTTTTTTGTACTGTTGATGTCCTTGCAGCTATGAGACTAGAAATTATTAATGCTAGTTGACATAGGAGAACTGAGAACAAATTTCTAAGTAACTCGATCACTTCTATTATAAATAAAAATATTTTTTGGGGTTGCTGACTGACAATTGTGGCTGCATCATCACAAATATTTCTATATCTGTAAAATGTAAATATTATTGCAAGCCTTGTAAAGATGCCAACTTATTTACATAATTAACAATTAATTATCTATGTAACAATAACAAGATATTATTTTTGTGATTACACTTCAAACTTCAACTTCAAAAACATTATTTAAAAACAATTCTGCAAATTTTTAATATTCTTGTACATAATCTTCTATAATAAAATGATTTTAATGTTTTAAATAATTACAGATCATTTCAAGATTGGTATCTAAAAACATATATTTCTAAAAATAAATAGAAACCAATTACAATAATTGCATATCATATCCATCTTACTTATCTGACATGCTAGTTAAGACCAACATTTCATAACTGTATAATGGTAACTTATATAAACATTCTTACATTTTTCTGCAGTTTATATATAGTGCACTCTCGGGCACTCAACGTTTTTCACGTCTACTAAAATAATACCCGCTGTTTATCCATCATAAAATTCCATCAGATGCAATTTAAATATCTTTGAGTCGGTGGTAAAAAGTGAAAGATAATTATTATTTAATTGTAATATTAATAAATTAGTGTACTTTCTCAATAATTAATATCATTTTAAAGGAAGTTGTTAATTCGCAGCACAAGCACATTCTTTCGGTAATTCATTAGCATACGACACAATATTAATTAGCATATTAATATATGCACGACACACGTTTAACGCAAAAATGTAACATTTGTAAATTGTACGACCTGTTATATTATGTAGATATTTAAATGTTACATGTTAATTTTTATTTTAAATTGTGATGAATTAACATATTTATTCTAATGATTTTCTTCCTTTAAAAAATGTGTTTTTTATTAGTATTCAAAATCTAGCTACGTTCCGATCTCATTAACGAGGTAATCTTGTGATGGTTAACAACTACTTTATGTGGATGCTGGAATCTTTTTCAAACTACGTTGACGGTAGTTATGGCTTCTATTCCAAGGATAGCAGCATAGTTTTTAAATTTTATTAAAATATAACGAAATAAAGCAAAAATGATTTAGTTTGTTTTTTTGTGATAACGGTTATACGGTATTCGATTGGAGCCAGAGAGCTGGAGTAAAACAAGTGGTTGCTTAAGAAATCTGACGCCAATATATTATTTATTTACATCTCATTGAAATTGCAAAAAATTGCAAACCAGCAGATCATTAGGGTGCGTTTATGCTGCACATCGCCGGGGCTGCTCGCCAAGATTGGCGCCGGGATGTTGTGGCGATGATGAAACAAACCTATATAATCTTATGGGAGCATTTATGCTGCACCTCGCACATCGCCGCGCTGCTCGCCACATTCCACGCCACTGCGATGTGAACAAAATAGTTTGTTTTTTATAATCGGACCATCGCCGTACATCTTCAAACTAGCGCTCTGATTGGTCCGTTTATTGCCAGTTTTGTGAGACGTTAACATAATGTAATTTATATTATCAAACTTATTTAATTAGTTTAATTAATTAGTATGTTACTTCAAACCGTGTTGAGGTTATATGCAATTTAAAAGAATGAAGTTTTATTTGCATGTAGTGTGTTAATTTATCAAAACTTTGTTGCGTTTACAATAATTTTATGAAGAATTTAATTAAAATAAATCCGCATTAAGCAAGAAATTGTTAAAGCAATGTTTGTATTTTTACTGAAGTGGCATAGTAATTAATTATTTTAACTTAATATTTTTACTTATATTAATAATTTCATTATAAAAATATTTTATTTAAAAAAAATACATATTGATTGTCACAAATCAAGATTAAATAATACTTGACTTGCAATTTAAGTTAAGAATTTGTATAAGCAATTAATACGTACGCAAGTTTATATTGGAATCTGTTTACTAATTATTTATTTTCTTTAACATTATAAATTATATTAAATATTTTGATTTAATAATATAACTTATATTAATAACTATAATATATTAATATTTGATTAATAAAATAAAACTCGACAGTAATTAAATAACGGCGAGGTGCGAGCAGCCCGGCGATGTGCATTTATGCTGCTGAATGGCGATGTGCGAGCAGCGGGCAGCGCCAATCTTGGCGAGCAACGCGGCGATGTGCAGCATAAACGCACCCTTAGAATATAAAAGTATTTTAAATCGTTAAACTTTATCGTTCAAATATATAATTTCTCCGTTTGTCTTTGTAGTTTGTTACTTTGTTTTTTCACTTTAATAATACTATCAGTTTCACATTACAAGCACGTGTTACAACCGTGAAATCGACAGTTACCCGACACAGACAACATAATATCGGTATCTGGCCTAGCATTGTGATGTAATGACTATTATTATTATTAAAGCATTGGACATCCATCCATCGGAAAGTTCAAGAATGGACATTTAAAATTGCTGGCATAAGATGAGCCACATTGTCGAGTACATTGAACCTACACGAGCAAGCAATTTCTTTTCAAAGGTAAAAATAATGAATGGAAGAGTAATGCGTGCAGAAAAGAAGCTTTATTTCATGTTTGATCGGCAATTTTATTATATATTTATATTGAAATAATGAGTATAAGGAATTAATGAAAGTATATATTGAATAACTTTATTAAATTTTATTTCAAAATTCTTATACTGCATGGCTTTTCACTTACATGATTATCATCAGTATTTATATTGATCTAAAAAGAAACTACAACTTTGCACATTTGTTATAATATATTTACGATAATGCCCGACATGGCTACAGCGATTTATGTTTGTATTTTTTGTGCATTCCGTTGTGAGATTCGAACTTACGATTTTTGGTGCAGCAGTCGGATGCCTAGACTACTGCGCCATGCTCCCTATTTATATATTTGCGATACTAGTGTGGTAAAAGCATTATTAATATACGAGTGCGCATTTTGTTATAATTAATTATTTTGTAATTATATGCATCTCATAATATGAACGACATAAAAGTGTGTAGTAATGACAGGTGATAGATGCATTGACGGAGATAAACTATATTATCAAATCAATTTTAGTTTCAACATATTAATGAAATTCATATAATTACTATATTTTTATCACTAAATATCTGATAAATAAATATGGTTGAATAATCAATCATCAATCAATTTAATTAATAATGAAAACTGCAACTCAAATAAACTTGATTGAATGTGTTAATTAAATTTTAAGCAAATAAGGAAATCATTAATAAATTTAAATGACGCAATAAATAATAATATTTTCTTTGTATTCAAACCACTGTTTACACAGCTATTTTACGATTCTCACACATTTATCTCTTTGATTCCGCTTTAAAAAAAATCAAACCTTTTCTTTCAATCAATCATTCGTGTTGTCATCACCGTTTCCTAACTCATCTAAATACAATGCAAATGATTGATCGGATTCATCTTGATACCATCTCCCGTACGTATGTGTGTAATTTTTTCATACTGCAATTGCCATCACTATTAGCATGAATGGCTCTCGCGATCCCACGATTGTATCGGCTAACAAAGGTCGTAAATAAATGCGTACACGTTATGTGGTGCAGCAGCATAGTATTTACAATGCTAAGTTCCTTCTTGCACATTCCAAGCGAAATAGATAAAGCTAGATACTGAATGGGATCGAGTCAAATGAGTTACTAGGAATGTGGTTTTATTTTTTTAAATTTAATAAAGTGAGTTGTGTTGAAGTAGAATTGTTGTAAGAGATGGAAAATGAAAAGAAAAATGGATTAGTGTGACGATGAATGCTAGTATTTAGGGTTAGAAACGTAAACATAATGGTTGTGTGTGGCGGGTGACAATCTTTCTGGCTAGGGGGAGATTGAGCCTAGATCCCGGGCGTGGAGTTTTGTTCAGGTGATGATGATGTTTAACTGTAACATATTTTCTTTTTATTTTTAGAGAATTTGTAGATATTGAAGTGTTGGTTTATTATTTAGGTTGGATGGTTTAATGGTCATTGAAATGTTTTGTAGTTTCCAAAGTGGGATTGTGGTGTTGTGTGCGTATTTTGACTTTTGAAGTGGTTATTTTGGATTGTGGACAAAGTTTGTTTCAATGCTTCCAGTAGATTTCTTTATGACTACATATTTTGGTACAGGCTGTTCTACTGGCACAGACTTATCTTAGAGTTTTTTATCTGAAATAGCTTACTTTTGCTTACGTGCAGAAGATGTTGACGAATTAATACTAATTAAATTCGTTTATGGGTCGGAGTCGCTGGAGTTTGTTTTAGGCTTTTCTTCTACTTTTGTTGACTGCTTTCTTTACTATCAAGGTTTCTAGGTTAGATTATTGCGAGGTTGGATCTTTAAAGTTTGATGTGTATTATTGCTATGACTATAGCTACATAGTCTGGAGTAAAATGAACCTACAGCTTACAAAGTTTTAACTGTGAGCCGAGAACAGGTATGATGCAAACTAGTGTTAAACGACAAACCAATCAAGCAAGTCATCAATTTTAACTACTTAAATACATGACAAGATCACATCTATCTCTGGCTGCCTCAAACACATAGTTTGGAAGAACAAGTACATGAGCATCGAATGTAAAATCAGAATATAGAAAACGTGCGTATGCTATATTATGACATACGGCGCAGAAACCAGGCGATACATTGATCACAAAAAGGAATCTGCGAAGAAACAAAATGAAAATTTTAATAGCAACCACGAACAGGACTCTAAAAGACAGAATCTAAAACAACACAACCGTACAAGACTGCCTTACAGAAGATATTGTTAAGAAGACTCATAAATGGCAAAGAATGTTGATGAGAATACGTCAACAGATTGGACTACGACCGAATTGCAAAGATTGCTATGACTATGGAAGATTCAGACAAACCCGCCCAGTGTTAAGGTAGCTGTGTATCAAGATTGCGAGACTCAACAACTAGTATTATCACAAATTAGTAGGCATATACAAAGAAGAAGATAAGAAATTTTATGGCACGTCCCTATTTATTTTTGTGGGAGCTGTGCAGGTTTTTGGCGAATATGTTCTAACTCGGAGATGTTAATTTTGGTTTTGTTTTTTTTTTAAGTCTAATGGTTTTGTGGGTTTTGGCAATGGTTTGCAGAATTTTTTGTCTGAATGGGTTTGCGGTGCAAAATCAGGTAGAATGCTTGCTCAAAATAGACTTTAGTGAGTAGTTTCTTGGGTTTAGATGGGCTTAACTGGATGTAGTCTACAAGTTTGTTGCGAACACTTGTATCGAATGGATGGTAGTTCTTCTAACTTGTGGGAGTGTGATCGCTTTTTTTTCACATTTTAATGAGTGGTTCACATTGAGATTTAAGCTTCGACGTGTCTAGATTAGATTAAATTAAGAAAAAGTGCATGGACTATCAACAAAAGCGTCTTGGTTGCCGTTCTTTTTTGACCGGCGACATGCATCTAATTTTGTTTGTAGAGTAGATTGTTTCTTAGTGCGGAAAAACTATCTGCTTGAAGCAGCCAGTCGAACTGCTTTGTCATAGGTTTTCAGCCCAGGCGCGGCTGTTAGAACTTGAATTGACTATCTTTACTACTTTTATAATGAGCTGTAAAGAGTTATGAGAGACTTGATTTGTAAGTGGATAAAGGCTGTGCAATAGCAGTTTAACAAGTTTAGATGGACTCTCAGGCTTTGTTGAGGCCTCATAGTACTGGCTTGTTGTATTGTGGTAGCATGATTTTGATCTGATTTGCAGATTTTTGAGATGGATGATACGGGCCTTAAGGGTGACCGCTATGGTTATCTTTGGTGTAGCCACTTGGAATGATCTCATGTTGTTGTTCAGTACCATGTTTTTGTGTTTTTGCCATTTTAAAGGGGTAGGAGCTGCGTACATAATTTTTTTTTGCCTGGGACGAGCTTTTTTCTTCTGACGGGGATCAGAGACAGGTTGAAATTTGGTTAATGAAGGTCTTTTAAACTTGTTAGTGACTAGGGCTTGTCTGACTAAAAATGTTGGAAGTTGGGAATTTATATGGGATTGGAGAGGAAATAACGCGATGTGTGATTGGTTCGTGTAGCTCAACCTACTTGCTGCATCAATTTTTTCTAATTTTTGAGGATGAGCTTCTAGGTTTAATTAGGCATAGCGATGATGTCCAGGTGAGGTCGGTTTGGTTTTGGCGTATTGCTTCTGGTTCTCGTTCTTGTAGGTTAGGCTTACCTTACCTTGTTTGCTTCGTAGTCGATCGGCCACAATTGCTAGGTTTGGGGCTTGTTCTGGCTTGATGGTTGGTGTCTCTGAAACAAAATCTTTTTGGTTGGCTACCGGGTGTTCAATGATTGACGGTTTGTTTCCGGTTTCTTTATTGTTTTTTTTACCAGGGTAGAGGTGTTCTGACATGGTTGTTTTTTTTCTGTCGCGTTTGAGGTTATGGCCTGGATGTGCACATCAGGTGCAGATTTATGCGAATTGCTTGTGGTAGTTACCGCTGTTTTGATCAAGTCTTCTTTGACAACTACGTTGTTTGGTATAGGTTTCTAGACTTCTTCCATCTCCAACGTGGCTTTGCAGATGGTTGAGGTTTTAATCTTGCGGGTGATTGCTTTTTTGCGTTCTTTTCTTTCTGCCGATTTACGCAGTTTGATGAACAGGCAGTCTAGTGCCGCTTTCAGGAAGCGGGCATTATTCTGTCTCACTTTGTCGTCGAAGGTATAGTAGAAGTCTGCTGCCCAGTTAAGTATTTGTATAGCTTTATTCAGTAGTTACGAAAGGTATTCGAAGCTGGAGCAGCACAGTAAAGCAGTCATCTTGCGATCGAACTGCCGAATGTCATGACGAGTTTGGTTTGCTATGTCCACTCACTTAGCCGTGGTATGGCCGGTGGCTGTGGGTGTTTGGCTTGACATGCTAGTATTGGTGGTCAAAGTCAGTCTCAACCATTGCAGCTCGGTCCACAGATTTATAGACTGGATTTTAACCGTCTTCTTGCAACCTTATTATGCAAACTCCAAGCGACACTAAACGAAGTACTTTTAACCCTGCGATGTTTTCTGACTACTCTGAAACTCCGAACGTTTATACCTCTACACGACACCCACAGCAGCTATGGAATTACTTTTATCATTATTGCCACTTCACCTGATGGTAATGACGGAGGCAAGACAAGCAGCATACAGACTCGGGACCCATAAACCTAATATAACAAAGGTGTTGCTTGAGGAAGAAATTCTTACGATGAGGTCGGACTTTATGAAGGGCCACTGCATCAGAAAAAAATTTGGCTTGATAATACAACAACAAAACGAATGCATAAAGAAGGGACCAAAGACCAAAAATGCACCGGGGATGGAATTTACAAGGACAAACACCAAGGAAAGCAAACTTTGCTACTTCTGGGTAAATATGCCTGGACGTTTCAGGCAGAGGTGGCTACCATTGAGTGGTGCGCCAGAGACATGATCGAGAAAGGACTAGAATCTGACAGATCAGTAACCATTATGTCACTCAGTCAAGCGGCATTGCAGGCCTACATAGTCTAGAAATAGTAGCCACAACTTGCAAAGTTTACCTGGTATGGATACCCAAGACCAGGAGATAGAAGGAAATCTCAGGGCAAATTAACTTGCCAAACAAGGAGCACAGGGGACATTTACTGAATAAGAATCCGCTATTGGGATCCCATACGAGATCGGAAAAGCAATAATTCGCAGCAAACTTTAGGCGGATCACAACAACCTGTCTAAAAACTGTATGGGATTGACACATTCAAAAATATTCCTAGCTTTACTATCGTACGATATCAAAACAATGGTGATACAAATGAGTAGACTCCGAAGGCTCACAGGACTGATAACCGGACACTGTAGACTTAACAAACACTTGTATAGAATGTGTAGCCATTTTTGGCAACCACAACCTAAATGAAGACTTGCTAAAAGCAACCAACTGGGTAAATTACTAGACTTTATTGAAGAGACGGAGCTGCTCTAGCAGTAAAACACCAGAGGTGTACAACAGGTTTAATAGGACCGCAGTGCAAGGGGCGCCAAGCGAAGAAAGGTAAAAGGTAGGTTTTTAGTCAGTGAAAACCTAACAATACTGGACAGCACGAGCTGTGCAGTGTCTTTTGAAGATTTTTCCTATACTACGCAAAAAAATATACCTCTACACCCCGGGAATGAACCGTATGTATCCCGGCCTGCAGACGACCGCCGTAAGTTGCTTTTTGACTCTTTGGAGATATGACTTGTAACTCTAACACATTATTCATACTCAATTGGTGACTCACCTATCTCTATGCCTTACCAGCACCTACGGCACGGCACACCACGCCGTGGAAAACTCCCGAACCCTGGGGAAACACTGGCGATGTCTTAGGGCGTACAAAGAAATGGCTACGGGTACGTCTCTAACCATGTTGCATTAACCTCCGCGGTGAATGGACACACAACCCATGCGCGAAATGCGTCATACGTCGCACACAATCAAAGTGATGAACCAGGGGCCACTTACGACTCTCTGGTAAACAAGGTAGTACACTACCTACCTTTGTTGGGACATGGTGCACCACTATATCAGGTGGAAAAACCGAGACATCAACAAGAGGAGAAACATGCTAAGGTTGGTCGAGATGAAAACACTGAGAACAACAATAGTGGGGAACACTGACATAAGAGAGCAATGCGATGTACATGACATGGTAAGATGGGGAAGTCAGCGCAAGAGACAATGGTACAGTATTTTATATTATTGCGAAAATCATTACTTTACTATCAGTGGCGTACCTAGAACTTTTGCCTCTCGGGGCTGTCTCCAAATGGTGGTTTTTATAAATTGACGTCTGTATCCGAGTAAATTTTTTAGAGATAATATTTTCAACCTTACATTGACTTGACGATGAGGAAAAATATTCGAAATCATATAGTAATTCATAATTTGTAAAACTAGATATAAAAAATGCCCAAAATATGTGCGCCACTGTGTACTATGATTAAGAGCAAAAATGTATTTTTTAAATTTATGTAATTAACTATCAAGAAATGACAAAATATATTTTATCCATGTAACGACAATAATATTTATTATTAAATAATTATAATTGTTATACGTTGCGCTTATTTTGCGAAAGGTAGGAAACCTCATAAATGTTATCTGTGCCATTATTTCAGTTGTCCATAATTACGTTGCATGTTGTTGGCAACAACATATGATGAAATTATTGAAATGGATAGTGATTTTTAAATACACTTGCATGCATTGTAATTTTATAAATACTATGAATAAATAAATATGTTTGTATGACATTTAAGGGTGAGAAATCATAAATTTAATCGGTAATCAACAGACAATTTACTGTAATTGAAATTTTTCTTGACTTTTAAAACAATAACACGCTTACTGCAGCAAATATGTTTTTATGAATGCGAGCGCGGCGCGCGTTATTACCATCGCGGTAATTATTGCCCTTTCTGAATGCATTTATGACTATCCATCAACCCTTGCATGCGACGAGTTTATTCACCTCTTTTCCCAGGTGCAACGCAATAATTCGATACATCAATGAATAATGAAATGAGCGTGCATTAGGCTCATAATCTTTTTGTTTTACGTGCACTTCTTCATATATGGGTCAATTCGTCGAGAATAACTGTGCACGAGGTAATATACACAATGTTCCGTGTAAACGTCATAATTTATTTGGTTTTATTATTTATTTAGCCGTATGGGATTTCAGTCATGTCTGGGTACGCATGCCTGTTTACTTATTACGTTTGTTAATGGTTGAGATAAGTTTTAAAAAACGTGTTTTTGAGAGTGTTGCGAACCATTAACGGGAACATGTATCACAAAAAAAAAAGAGTTAATGTGATTTATACAGTTATTTGGGCGAATTTTAATATTAATGCTGGTTTTAAATTTTAGCAATCAACTAGAATTTGCAATTATATTTATATATGTAATCTATCTTTATGTGGGAAATTTGCATTTTAGATGACTTTTTGATTTATGAATGAATTGATGTGATATTGCCACGTTTTTTAAACTAGTTTGTGGAGTTTCACCTTTTAATGGTTAGCAGAAAAGCCGAATCGTTTTGTTTCTACAATTTTGATAAGGGAGAAATTGGCCATAAGTTTTAGCAATAAATAAATATAATAAAATTGAAATTCTTTTATATTTATAGTATCCAAGCAATAAAGCAATACATTTTTATTACCGCATCAGGAATGAAGAGAAAATAAGATTTGATAATAAAGCAAAGAAATAAACAGAAGTTTAATTTGATATAATTTTATTGCTAAAACTTATTGCTAGGTTTCACTATAAAGTAATAATTTTATCTAATATAAAAACAATCTTATTCAACCTATTTGCACGCATATTGTATGAATGAAAGTTTTATTTACTTCTTCACCTGTTCTTACATATGCCTTATAAAGTATGCAATTAATTATAATTATCACGGGGTTAATAGTATCGCGATAAGTATGCATTATTCTCACGCAATAATTTTATATACTCAGTAGAATAATTCTTATAAATCCTATTATAAACAGTACAATATGCTACTACAAATCCTCATGGAATACACATTGTAACTAATGAGTTGCATTATACTACGAGGTAATTACAGAAAAAACTTCAACTACAATGCAACTGCATGCATGCAACTATTTTATACTTTAACCATAATCAATAAAAATGCATTAAATTACTTTGTTCATGCTCTATATATATTATTAAGTAATATTTTTTGCTAGTTATTTAATAATTAATTAATTAGCAAATATATTAATTAAAATTGTGTTACAAATTGGAAAATCGTGCATAATCAGGATTACACTATATTCGCCCTTGAAAGCACACATGAAATGGATGTTTAATGACATGTTTATTCACCTCCAATTAGACGTGTGATAGATGAATTTTATTAGCTGAGGCTAGTAATTACATATATATGATGGTAATGTGATCAGTTCAAAGAAAGTAAAATTAATCTGATATTATGATGAGTTCAATTAGTTGATTAATTTTCGTTGCGCTAATGTAGAGGTTGCTGGATCAAATTAAAATCCATCGAATATTTTGGAATAACTTCCATCAGCTTTATACGGTGCTTTGAAAGGCACTTTACGCTGTTCTCAAAGGTAACGTAAAACTTAAAAGCGATGTAAATGCTATGCACAAGACACAAGATAATGCCTAGGAACACTGTTAAATAAAAAAGGAATGGCGTGGTTGGATACGTATGTTTTGTTTTCCAATTCATAGTGAACATAGCATGTGTAGCATAGCGCTATAAAAGGTAAAGGCAGATTACATTGTAACATTGTTCATAATTGTTTGTGGATTTTGCGACTTTGTTTCTACTTACGCAATTCTGCTCCTGGTGCTGTATAAGGTATTATGCTGACAAGCCACTATTGATTATTGTCTTTAATTTGCCAATATTTTTTATCATCTCACGCTCATGCACTAAAGTTAATTCGGGAAAGTTAAGTCCGACACTGCTCCCGGTTCATTACTTGTAATGCTGACAGGACACATCAACGGTTTCCGTGGAATGAGCATCGTATGTCTGCTTATATTTAAATTGACAATAGCTTTACCAGCTGGTTTGTTGTGGCGGTTTTTGAGGTGATAGTCTTAAGGCGGAGGTTCCTGTTTTGTATTTTTTGAGTGAGGGGGAGAAATGCATTACGCTTTTGGTTACTTGTATACCCACTAAAACCCTGAACTTTTATGTTTTCCTGGAATTGCGGAACAAACAAGTCTAAGATTCTTTTTATTTTTGGCTTTTAAGTCTTATTCTCTCCATTTTCTCTTTTGTTATCATTATTTTTCGTATGTCTTCATTAATGGCTCTCCAGTTTCTTAAACTTTTTACCTTAAGAAGGGCCAGATTGCGGATAGTTATTTCCTTTCCGAGATTCTCGATTCAGCACTTCTATTCTGATGTTCATCCAGTGAGAGCACTTTACTAGTGTATGCTTTGAGTTATCTGTTTTGCCCTGTAAGGATTTGTGTAAGATGGTAGTTTAGATTTTAATGTTTTTTGTTTATCTACGGCGTGTTCAAGGGTATGGGAGTCTGCGTTTATTTGGCGACAACTTCCTTGATCTGCCATTCTTTCTCCCAATTTTTTAATTATTTTTATTCTATTAGTTTTTGTTTGTTTTTCAGTTGTTTTCTATCTTCTAGGCTTGCTCCTGGATAAGGAGGTGTATTGGGATTGTCTCTGCTTTGCCTGTATAGTCTTAGTTGAGACTGTGCTGTTTATCATTTTTTCTTCTGGCTCTTTCTAGAACTACCCTTATTTTTTGTTACAGCTTTCTTTTAATATACGCGCAACGTAGAACAGAATTGAGTCCATTGAGTTTGGCATGATTTGTGCCAGAGCTATTACTAGTTTGTTTGCTTTTTGTTTGACTTCAGTTAAGTGGGGTCTTATGTTCCAGTTTTTACTTATCTTTATCTCTAAGTATTTAATGCAATTTTTGAATTTGATTGTACTATCTACTCCCTACATTGATCTGGACTATGATGTTCTTCTTTCTGTCCACCAGGACTACGACTTTCATATTTTATGTTGCCAGCTGTAAACCTATCTTTTTGATCCACTTCTTAATCATATAGGATGCCTATTTTGCGAGCTGCACACTATAGTTCTATCCTGTTGATAGTTGCATATTCTCTTCCTGATTTATGTTATCAGAAGCAGCAGCATAGCAACCGTAGTCTGACGACTGTAACGCCAAATCATCTCTCTGGGGATTGGCAAAGGGGGACAAGCGGGGCAATGTATTAAGTGAGTTTCTGGGTGACGTCGATTTACGCGTTGTAAACAGCGGCAAAAAAAGTGTATTGCTAAAGCAAGCTATAAAACACTCCGGAGCGAAATCAGGAAAAATGTGTGGCAGTTACAAGAGCAAATGCCCAAAAGGACAAGTCTAACCTAGAGGTAATCAAATTTTTGAAATCTCAAGAAGAATAGGTCTTTCTTGGGCGGCTTTTGCTAAATTAAGCTATATCCTCAAATTCAAGGAGTTCTTCTCTATAAACCTCAAAAGGAAAGTAGGAAGGTATTTGAATTCTGCGTGATGTCAGTGCTCAGACTGCAAACCACACAGAAAGCAATGGAGGGGTCTATGCTCGGAATTACTTTGAGAGACAGAGTTTGGAATGAGGAAATCCGAAGAAGAACCGGTGTGACAGAGGTTCTTATTAGGGTGGCGCAGCTTATGTGGCGATGGGCTGGCCACGTAGCAAGGCAGGACCCGGACAGGTGGACAATGAGGATCACAACTTGGCGTCTGAGAGAGACTAAACGAAGTGCTGGCAGACTTCACAGAAGATGGCGAGATGATATCTAAAATATCGCAGGGAAAAACTGGATTCAAACTGCAGCAAATAGGAAGACGTAGAAATTTTTGGAGGAGGCCTACATTCAGAAGTAGAAGAATATTTTTGGGGAAAGGGCTACAAATTAGTTACCGTTAAGCTTGGTGTTTGCAGCCCAACCTTGCTCACGGACACGGAACAGATGACAACAAGGTGGAGAAAGAATACTATCCAAAGGAAGGCAGTAGATTAAAAACAAGGAAAGCTGCGGACCTCGAAGGTATTCCGCCAGAAATAATCAAGGTTCAACTTCTTTAACAAATTAATCAAGGACGGCTTTTTTCCAGACGAGTGGAATGTAGCCAACTAACACTTCTGGAGAATCCGAAAAAAGCCGTTAACGATCCGCTGGCATATAGACAACTCTTTGAGCAGGTGCTGAAGAGCTGGTTAGTAGACGAACTTCAGAAGTGTGGCGGGCTATCTGACCATCAATTTGGATTTAGAACAAGAAGGAAGGAAGGTCATTCATAGACGCAGTCTAATTGGCTAAAAGCGCAGTCAAAGAAGTAAAAATAAACGTGTCATCCTGGTGCTTCTTGATATCAAAAACTTTTTTAACTCTGCACCGTGGCCAGGAATTAAAGAAGCGCTGGTTATTAAAAAAATTATTTTGCAATACCTTATCAACTTCTTTTGCTCGTACCTGTACAGGGGATCCTAGTGGGCAATAAATTCTTACTCAATATGACTTGTGGTGTATAACATTATTCATTATTCTACACAAAAAAAGAGTCAAAAACAACATTGAGAACTACCGCTCTATAAGCCTATTACTACACTTATGTAAACTTCTTACAAAAATAATAACAAATAAACTAGAACTTAAATTGGACTTCTACCATCCAGTCGAGCAGGCTTGGTTTTGAAAGGGATTCAGTATCACCGATTACCTGCAGACACTGAGGACTCTTATAGAGAAAAGCAATGAATATAATATATTATATTAATGGTATACCATTACACATCGCTTTTGTCGACTACCAAAAAGCAATCGACTCTATAGAAAAGTCGGCAACGCAAGAATCGATTCCAGGTACTCAAACCTCATTAAGTATATCTACGAAAATGAATCTATACACGTCAAAATTGATGAATATACCTAGATGGAGCAAATACCGATAGGAAGAGGAGTACGCCAAGGGGACGCGATATATCTGAAACTGTTGGAGGAGGTGTTTAACCTCTTAAGCGCTTAATTCGTATATATACGCCAAACTTTTTTTGCACCAGGCCGCGTATGTCGTACATATACGCGTGATAAATTCATGCGTATAACTTTATGGTTATAACGTATATGCACACCTGCGTTGTTCTATTGTGTTTGCGAGTGTTGTATTTATTAGATCAAGTGGATCGTTTTTGTCGGGTCAGTATCTTCCACGCTGTGAACTTGTTTACATCGGCGTTGCGTTGTTAGCCAGTTTTATTGAAAGGTATTTATTTATTATTGCATTTATATTTCATTTGTTTATAATTTGTTTGAATAATACTTATGACATATATAATATATATACATATATAATAATAATACAAAAACAAACGAATTTATAACGTTTATATTATTCATAACAGAATGAATAAGCGCAAATCACAAGTCTCTTCTTCTGAAACGGAACCCGATTCGGACGACGATGTCGAGTCAATTTCTAGCTCAGATTGTGAAGATTCTGATGAAACAGATTGCGAATTAGATGGCGATGAGTCGTCAGAGTGCGAAGATGAGGACAATACAGTTCAATTGCCAGAGCCGCTTGATGTCCCGTGGACTTTCAATGGACTTCCTTGACCGCCATTTCTTTTTACCGGTAAATTTGGTTTACAAAAGCAAGGTTTGTGCAAAGAAGATTTAGTCGGAATTTTTGAATTATTTTTTTCGGATGATCTTATCCATCTAATTGTCACCGAAACAAATAGATATGCTGCACAATATATAGAAAAACATAAAGAGAATATAAAAACAAAGTCACGCATCAAACAGTGGGCACCAACAGATGCAAAAGAAATAAAAACATTTATTGGAATTTTGATTTTACAAGGAATTTGTTCAAAACCAGACTGTAAAATGTATTTCTCCAGAAGGGAAAGTATTGATACGCCATTTTTTTCGCGTATTTTTTCTGAGAAACGATATTCTATATTATTAAAATTTCTACATTTTACAAATAATGAAAGTTTTGACAAAAACTCTGCAAGCAAAAAATTATTTAAAATCAAACCTATACTTGACCATTTACGTGAAAATTTTTCTTTTGTTTACATACCAAATAAACAAATTAGCATTGGCGAATCCCTTATAGGGTGGAAAAGCAGAGTAGGATGGAAACAGTTTATACCTTCTAAACGAAAAAGATTTGGTATAAAGTTATTTGCTTTGTGCGAGAGTTACTCTGGCTATATGTGCAATTTTATATTATATACTGGTGCAGATACAGTATATGGTGGCCTTTATAAAATAATTTATTGTTTTGTGTAATAAATAAATCTTTAAAGACGATAATTGTATTTTCCCTATCATAAAAAAGGTAGGTAATGGTTATGACGTCTCAATTATTCAAAAAGTACATAATGACGTATATGTACGCATGCGACGAAAAATTCGTGGCGGCCAGGAATACCTCGCGCGTTTAGCTTCGTGGCGCTTAAGAGGTTAAGAGCATAAACTGAAACCAAAAAGGAATTAAAATCTACGGAGTGTACCTCAGCCACTTCAGGTTTGCAGACGATATTGTTTTTATCAGCAGCTGAACCGATGAACTAAAGATCATGCTAGAAGAACTCTACCAAGCATCGATAAAAATCGGAGTACAGATGAACCACAATAAAACAAAAATAATGACCGAGAACACTCAGGTGTCCATTGAAAACGAAATACTTGAGACCGAAGACGAATACATCTATCTATGTCATAAAATCTTGGCAGGCAAAGAAAACCAAGTTACCGAAATGGCGAGGAGAATAGGTTAATACTGGGCGGCGTTTGGGAAACTGGGATTCATAATCAATTTACGCGAATTTACTATCAACCTAAAATGGGAAGTTTACGATTCGTGTATCTTACCAGTGCTCACGTACGGCCTTGAGACCATGGCAATAACAAGCAAAACAGCAAATAAATTATTAACTACCCAACGAGCATCAGGAACGAGGAAATTCGAAGAAGGAGCCAGATAACGAACGGTCTTAAGAGAATAGCACAACTGAAATGGAGATGAGCTGGTCATATAGTAAGGAAGGATCATATGGACAAATAGATTGACTCGATGGCGCTCGAGGGGCACAAAAAGAAGCGTGGGAAGACTCCCGAGAAGGTGGAGAGACGACATCCAGGAGGTCGCTGGAAACAAAACTGGATATAAACTGCTCAAGACAGGGAAACTTGGAGATTTGGAAGAGGCTTACATCTAGGAGTGGATAGATAAGGGCTGAAAAGAAGAAGAAGAAGCATGGCGTATTTTTGTGAAGAGTGCTCAGTTACTCGACCTTGTCATGTCTAATGGCATTAAGTATGGAGTGACTTTTTCTGAACCTATGTTGATTCTTGCTAAAGCTTCCGTTCCAGTCTAATTTCTCTATAAGTTTCTTGTTGAGGATGTGCTTATGGAGATTTTCTAGTGAGTTTAGTGGACAAATTGGTTGATGCCTTTGTCCGTTTTAGTAGGTTTTTTGATTAGTATTAGTTTTGCCTTACTGGGATGCATTGCTTGATAAGTTTATTGAATACCTTCACACAGAGTTGAGGTCTTTGTGGCTATCGCTCTGATCATGTCTGTGCTGTGGGCTTTATTCCTTTTAATTTTGCTACTTACTATCTGCATTTCATCTTCTGCACATTTCGGTATCATAGATCTGTGTCTCTTAGTTTTTTTTTTATATTGTATTGACTTGGTTTGGAAATAGCGGAAACTTTGCCTTATTTTATTAGTGACAATTTTGTACTCTTTGTCTCACATGTCCGAGTTTAGTTCTTCTATCTTTTTGGAGTCCATTATTGTTTTTTTAGAGTTTTTCTTTCTCTTGTGCTTGTTGCAGTAGGTTGATGTCTCTTGTTTTTTTTGCTATTTATTCTTGTCACAGTTTTTTTGGCTTTTCTTGCTTGCGATATCTTCACTCCACCAATAAATTGGTTTGTAGTTTGTCCTTTTTCCTTTATTTTTTAGTGTTCTTTTGCAGGTTTTAATTATAGTTTTCTTCAGACTGTCAGCGGTGTGAATTGTTTCCTTTGTGTTTTTGTTGGCTTTTCCGAACATGGGTAGCCAGGGTATGTGTAAAGCTAATTGGCTTTTGGATTTGTCGTGCTCATTCTACAGCTGCTCTGGTGCAAAGAGCTGTTTTTTTAGGTTGCAATCTTTTGGGTCTATTGTTTAATATAGTTGGACACTGGTTGTAATTTTGAAAGTTTTTGGACAACTGTTTCTGTTAGGTTCAAGTTTATACGGCAAAAATTGGTGTTTTGTCAGCGTTAGGCTTAAAGACGTGAGAACTTTGATTTTTTTGAAGTTTTTAATTTTTAGCACTTTAGATTCTGGTGTCGGGGTGGTAAATCCCGAGTAGGGTTTCTTGGCTTTTGTCTGTTGGGTTTCGCTCAAGATATTTAAGTTTTGGGCGTTTCTTGCTCTGTTATTGCATGTAGGCTGCGCAACTTTGTTGACATTGTTTACTTACTATTGTGTATTATTAGGTTAGGTTAAATGCACCTTCTTATGGGGGTCTAAGTTTATTTCAGAGTTCTTGGCATTTAACTTTATAATTTTGTAGTATTAATTCTGTAATACAAACTGCTTTGTGTTTTATGTTGGGAAGGACTAGTTTTCTTTTCATGTTGCACTGTTTTGGTTGCGAGTTCTAGTTGACACAGTTTTGCAGCTTTGATTGATTGTTGTTGGGCTAGTTTTTCAATTGTTCTTTGTAGAGTATTGGCATCTAGCTCATCTTATGTTGGCATTGTCTTCCGTCTTTTTCTAGATCTTTGGTGTTTTCTCATAGTTTGGGATCTTAACAGTTTTTGAAAAACTGTTTTTGGAAAATTTGAATTGAATTTTTTAGTATCTACATTTTTTTTGAGCTCACATAACTCAAAATTATTTAATAAATTTAAATTTAATAAATTAAAGTATTTTCCGTAAATTGTCTTTTCATCCAGTAAGAGACACATACACGTGTTTCTGGGTGTGCACCTTTCATCAGTGCGGCTTGCATCTCGCGGGTCAGTGAGACAATTTAAATTGTTTTCATCATTTTGAATAGATTCTGAAGATTTGGAACTACCTTGAAATCAATTTATTGTTTTATAATTTTTTTTGTTTGTTATGATAAATTTGATTGGTTATTGTCGATGGTCGTAGATTATGGACTTTAGTCAAAATTTTATTAATTAAAATTGGCATAATTATAAAAAATGTTAACACAAACAAACATTTTGTTGAAATATTTATTATATTTATATTCAGGAAAATGATAACACAATAAATCATATCTATTTCCTTATAAATTATAAAAATAATTTATGTAAAAAATATTCTTATAAATATTCAAATAAAAGATAACATTTTATATGCATAAAATCCCGTAGATTATTCACATCGGAAGCAAGTTTATATTATCACGTCACAATAATTACTCGGTACAATTACTAATTTATTACACATTTTCCTGCTTTCCCTGTCAACAGATACATTGCATGACTAAACATATTGAATTTGTTTATAAAAAAAAAGACCCTGAAATTAAACATAAAGGTCAAGTTTATACCAAAATAATTTTCCGTGATATTGAACAACCCAATAATGTTAATAGTCAGGAATATTAATTTAGATTGCAACATTGAAAAGTCATCATAATTCAAGAATGATTTTTTTTTATTGGGTTAAAATTGTTTAATTTGGATTGAAAGACTATTTTTATTAAAATATTTAACAATAATTCGATTAGGTATTAAAACCTCACAGTCGTCATTAAATCATTGCACAAACACTGCAATTTGAAACAGATGACCCACTTTCAAAAATAAACCAACATTTAAGCATCGATAGGATATTTTATGATCGATACTAATCAAACATATATCACACGTTTATATAAAAAGCCACTTTAACCTTCCACGCACGTATTTTATACAAAAAAATACGGTTGGTCTACTTAAAATGTGTTAATTAATTCCATTCTTCAGTTTATTTAGATAGTATCACTTAAATATTTACACTTAACTCTCAAGTCACGTTCTTTCTTTTTTCGATTTAGAAGAGTGCATCTCCTAATTGTTTATCTTTACGTAACGTTAATTTATTATTTTATTATACTTTCGTGTGAGAAAAAGTGGAACCGATTTGTGTCCTGTGTGCATGTTCTACAGAAAATAGAAATCGAAAGTGTGAAGGAAATTAATATGTAAGACCATTTTTATAGGGTAATTATAATCATGTTTTTTTTAAATACATTTCCTTAAAAAATGTGAAATTATTAGAATTCAATTTATTACTAGTAAACATTACAAAATATAATTTCTATCAAATGCAAAGTACAGGAAGTTGAATAGGTAGATTTATTTGCAATGTGCGTTCAGTTCTTGAAATATTTGTAGCTTACACGGAGACTGTTTTAGTGACAAAAATTGTTCGAATTGAGTTGTTATGGTTCCATCTTTTTGCCGCTTCTTTTTAATGTATTTCGAGGACTTCTTTCAGAACGATCTATATAATAACATTTCAGAGGCAATAAAGACCATAGGCAGAGATAAGAACACGGACAGGCTCATACGAAAAAGTTTTTGGTCCACACAACCTAAACGCAGAGCTTCAGACTGGTGACGAGTTTTATTTTATAGTCAGGGAATTGTTTACAAAGAGTTTGTGTCTTATGGCTAAATGGTCAATTAATACTTTTACCGAGAGGTTTTTGAAAAACATTTCTGTGGTTCTTCAGGCTTTTTGTTCGACTGACTTGAATCTATCTTCTAGTTTTTGCCATTTTTTTTTATTGCCAGCAGTCGAAGGAATGGCAAAAACTAGGAGAGACCTACGTTCAGCAGTGGACAAAATAGGGCCAGAGAAGAAGAAGAAGAGTCTTTGTGACATTTTCCTTTTCTCGATATTAAAAATTTGTCGGAGCACTGCTATGAGGATTGGAATAAATGTTTAGAGCGCTGTGTGGCTTTTCAAGAAAATTATTTTGACGGATACAATATTGAATTCTATTTCTATTCCAATAACAAAATCAGTACTTAATCTACACGCATCTTGTGTTTGCAGTACCCTATATCTGGTCATTTATGGAAAATCTGAAGAAAAGTGGTGTTAAAAAAGAAGAACATTTTGGCTGAAGAATCTTGAGCAGTGTTTCAATGCTGTTAAGCCAACACGACTGCCAACATTGTTTGAACAGCACATTAAGAAGAAGATTTGTGATCTATTTTTGCACCCTCTGCTTTAGATATTTCTAAATTCTAACAGAAAATGTTGTGACCAACCACTTTGTGTTTTATTAAAAGCTGCTTAGCTGTATTCCGAGGGGCTGTCTTGAAGACCGATTAGTTTGGACACAATGTGGCTCAGAGAACTCACTTCATAGACGGCAAATGAAGGTTAAATATTGGGAAGTGGAGCAGATATCAACGCCTAAAAAAGTACAACTCTAGCTAGATAATGCAAAATTTGAGAATATTGATTTTGATGAACACTATATTTGCGAAGGTGCGGTTTTGCTTCCTTACTTAGTCAATTGAAGAACAAACTATTGCCAAGTGCTGCGAATGTTAATGCCTATAGTCAAACTTTACTTAGATAATGCAAGATTTGAGATTATTGATTTTGAATAACACTATACTTGCGAAAGTATGTTTTTGCTTTCTTTTTAGTCAATTGAAGAACAAACTGTATGACTCCCAGAGACTACGTTACTTTAGCAATCTGTAACATACAACCACTTACGCCAATCTACAACGAGCCAGAGCAACAATACTGTGCTACTTCTACAGCAATATGGGAGTTAAACTGATTCCAAATGTATGGTAAATGCTAATTTCAAACAACGAACAAGATCTTATTAAATACCCTTCAACTTCTATAGAGAGCAGCAAAACCTTTGGTTACATCATTCTACATGGAAACATTGTCGCAACTTTAGGCGACACACGTCTTTGGAGTTTGACAGCAGACCTATGTACTACTTCTTTCGAGGCCTTCAAAAAACGTGGAATTTATGCAACCTGGTAAACTCTTACGGTGGATTCCATATTTGGATTCTTGAGGCGCTGACATGCAGGAGCGGTGCAACAAATTGCTGGTCTAACTTTGAATAGATAGATAGATAGATAGACAAAAACTGAGTTGATTATCCAAGAATCTCTTAACACGCAGATCTATATAAGGAAAAATACTTACATCTAAGCAAACCTCAGAAAATGAACAATATCAAACATCTACTAGATTGTGGACCCAGCAGGACCTTTACTTGCACAGCTTAAATGGTGAGTTTTGATATTGCACCGCGGCTATATCCAAACTTGATATTTGTTTGCTAATCAGCATTTTACTTGCGAAGAACCTACTTCAAACTTTTGCGCAGAGCATTTAGTTTTTGAAACTATCGGTATCTTTTTAAACATACAATGAGTTGTTGTTCTAAAGATCAGCCGAATTAGATTTTTCTTTTTGACAAACTTTAACACGCGCTCCCACCATCTTAAAGTTAACTAACAAAAATTGCACGGCATTTTGACGAACGTTCGTGCAGTTTTAATGATACTAATTGGAACCAGAAATTATCACTTAATTATTAGGCAAAGATCTGAGTGACTAGTAGTGTCAGGTTTTTACTGACTAAGAAACCCACCTTTTACCTTCTTTACCTTGAGGTGGTTTGCTTGGCGCTCCTTGCACTGCGGTTCTATTGAACCTGTTGTGCACCTTTAGTGTTTTACTCCTCGAGCAGCTACGTCTCTTCGATAAAGTCCAGTACCTTTACCCAGTTGGTTGCTTTAAGCAAGTCTTTGTTTCGGTTGTGTTTGCCAAAAATGGCTCGGGTTATCAGTACTGTGAGCTTTTGAAGTCTAATATGATTCATTTGTATTATCATTGTTTTGGTATCATACGATGGTTCTGCTAGGAATATTCTTGAATGTGTCAATAGCTTGCAGTTTTTCCACAGGTTGTTGTGCTCCGCCTCAAATTTGCTGCGTATTATTGCTTTTCCGGTCTTGTACGGGATCTCAATAGCGGGTTCTGGTCCAGTAAATGTCCCATGTGCTCCTTGTTTGGCAAGTTGATTTGCTCTGAGATTTTTTTTATCTCCTGGGCTTTGGGTATTCATACCTGGTGAACTATGCAAGTTGTGGTTACTGTTTTCAGACTATGTATGCATGTCATAATTAATTTGGATATTATTATATTTACCCAGAGGTAGCGAAGTTTGCTTTTCTTGGTGTTTGTCCTCGTAAATTCCAGCCCCGGTGCTTTATTGGTCTTTGGTCCCATTTGTGTACCAGATAGTTCCTTTGACTCTTCTCATATATCTGTTTTTTATCCATTCATTTTGCTGTGGTATTATCACGTAAATTTTTTTGCTGCAAGTTACATCTTTGTTATATTAGGTCTGTGGGTCCCGAGGTTTACATTGTGTTTGTTTATCCGCAGTCTGTATGCTGCTTGTCTTGCCTCCGTCATTACCATCAGGTGAAGTGGCGTTAATGATATTAGTACTTCTATAGCTGCTGTGGGCGTCGTTACTCCCGTTATCAGCAGACAGCTAGCCTCTGAACTTTGTCTAGTCTTTTGGCTGTGTACTTGAGAGTGGTTTTTTCTCCCCATACAAGCGCTCCGTATGTAATATTGGGTCTTACCACCACCGTGTATAACCATTTGGTCATCCTAGGTGTTAATCCCCATGTATGTCCGACCATTATTTTGGTAGCAAAAGCACCTGAATGGCTTTTGTTGTTATATTTGTCAGATGTGAATTGAAGTTTAACTTAGTGTCAAGCGTTAATCCCAGATATTTTACCTCTTTTGACATCGGGAGCTTGGCTCCATATATCCTCAGGTTTTTTTGGTCTGTGGTGTTTGCCGTCTTGTGAACGGTACAATTGTTGTTTTGCTTGGGTTCAGTGATAACCCCTCCTTTTTGCATCACTTTTCTACGGTATTTAGCGCACTCTGTGTCATGTCTGACACGGCTGCTTCAAACTTCCCGCATGCAAGGAATGTGAGATCATCTGCATAGCATAGGGCAAAGATGCCGATGTTGTTGAGTATCTGTAGTAGTTTGTCTATGACTAAGCACCACAGTAGGGGTGAGAGTACTTCTCTGTTAGTAGCTTTTTCTTGGTTGTTCTTAGCAGTCGCTTTGGTTAGGTTAGGTTAGGTTAGGTTAATGCGCAAGATAGATTTTTTCTTGGAGTTCCGGTGCGTCAGTTGTTGTTGACTAAACGAGTTGAGCAACAGTAAATTACGGAGTGGTTTGAGTGATTCAAAAATGGCCGGATATTGGTGGAGAGTGAGCAGCGTTCCTGGAGGCTACAATCTTCTCTGAATGCAGCTATTGTTAAGAGGGTAGATAATTCAATAATGGGAGATTGTTGTTTGACTGTACGAGAGATTTCCAAAGAAGTTGAGATCAGTAAAGATTCCGCACATGCAATTTTGCGTTATGATTTAAACATTTGTTGGCGGAACAGAAAGAACTCCGATTTGCGGATACACAGGTCTTGCTGGTTACTAACAACACTGAACTTGAGTTTCTGGACTTCTTCGTAACTGGAGATGACTCATGGGTGTACCGGTTACGACCTGAAAATAAAAGCACAGTCGTCGTAATGGAAGAATTCTTTCTTGCCAAGGCTTAAAAAAACGCGACAGGTGAGAAGCAAAATCAAAGTGATCTTTGATATCTGTGGAATTGTGCATCACGAATACGCACCGGAAGGACAAACACTGACAAAAAAGTACTATCAAGAAGATTTCCGCCGACTCCTTGATGCGGTTTGGCGCAAAAGACCAGACGAAAAAGTGTCAGTTGCATCACGACAATGCTCTTTCTTATTCATCGCACCTGATACAGACTTTTTTGGCAAAACATGGAATTCCAGTTGTTTGCTAAACTTCCTACTTTCCAGACATGGCTTTTTGCGACTTCTGGTTGTTTCTGAACTTAAAGGTGCTATTGAAGGGATCCCGTAACGAGAGTAGATAAGAGATAATGCAGAACGCAACGGCGGAGTTGACCATTATTCTAAAAGAAGACTTCCAGAAGTCTTTTTGGCAGCAGTGGAATAAACGGAAGGCCAAGTGTGTGGAGGCCTACTTTGAAGGGGATTAAAGTCCTAATCTAATATGTAAATAATAAATTTGTCCAGCAAAAGGTCAGATACTTTTTATACAGACCTCCTATTCTTTAACTTTCTCTGCTGTTTGGCGTAGAGTGAGTATTCTTGATATTCCTCGATCATTCTTTAGCAGTTTAGTTAGTAGTTTCAGTGTTGCACTCAGTAAGTAAATGCCGCGATAATTTTTTGTATCAGGTTTCGAACTCTTTTCAATTTTAGGTTAGGTTAGGTTAGGTGTGGCCAGTTGGTCGATTAGTGTTTGTCTACCGTACTTGATCGGCGTCTATACCTTTTTGTCTTTGTAATGATGTATTTCTGTGTTATGTTCCTTGTGTGTGCATCTTTATAGCTTTTCTCTATTCTGGTTTAGTTGCGTTTATTTGGAGGTATTCATTAATATGTCTTTCTTGGTTGCATGTTACAGATGTTTTTTCTGTGCCTCATAGAGGTTGGTAGCAAAGGTAATAAATTAATATTTAGCCGGAAGATTTGGTTTGGTTTGGAAGAAGAGAATAACCTGTATGCATAAAAAATAACATCAAACTTATTATGTCAGAGATTTGCGGAGAAACATACTTTTCCGCATGGGTTCCACTCACTACAGGAAGTGATTTTTTGATGTAATGTAGCAGCAGTACTAAACTGTTATTAATAATAATAATAATTAATACACTCGGGAATTTGTGATTTCACATATTATCCATACATTCACAACTACGAGCAGAACTACAACAATTATTATTTTAGAAAAATAACTTACAGTACAATACAAAATATGACTTAAAGTTTAAGCAAAAAACTTACAATTTAATTTCAAAATTTAAAAGACAATTGAAGGTTTTGGATTTTTATGACACTCCTAAACCGCGTCCTTAAATTTTAAGATACCACAAAAAATACTTTTATAAACAAATATATTTTGATCGTTGAAAGAAAAATTATTAAACATGACAACTGATCATTTGTTTCATTTACAAATCCCTGATGAAATATGGGTCACATTTTCTCATTAATAGTTCAACACATTATTAAAATAACATAAAACAAATAAACATAGCGTTACTGGAACAAAGTCGTCGCGGGTACGATTACTATACAAGATAAAAATACTCAACTAATATTAATCTGAACGATTAAATTTATTTGTCTTTTTAGCGCGCTGGCAATTACCGAGTTCAAATGCACCGAGTGGGAACAGGTCAAACAACATACAAACTTAGTCAATTAACCCTTTAAATCTGTCACGTATAAATGGCATGAAAGTCATCATCGAAAATTTACAACATATAAAATAACATCATCACGAATATAAATAATAGTTTATGTTTAAATAATATATTAAGGTCAAAGAAAAAGAGTTTGATTCCATACATGGATAAAAGAATATAGAAAAGAAAATAACGTTTATATGCATAAAACAATAAAGAAATTAGATGAGCATCGTTAATATTGAATTAATCATTTGGGTAATGGTTCAAGACTTTCTAAAAAAATAATCTTTTGTTATTATGTTTTTAAATAAAATATAACTAATTTTACTTTTTATAAATCAAAATAAATGCTATTTGGCTTTTTCAATTTTGTTTTATGTGTATCAAGGTGATGAAGACTTTGATTAAATTGCTACAAGTCCAATGACTTTTCTCTTCATTTGTATGTAGTTTGTTAAAATTAACCTGCAAGATAATTTGCACGCCTACTAAATGCGTGAAATGAACGCATCGCTGTTGGATGGACTTTATATATTTTCAGCGAGTCGTGGAGACACGATGGATACAAAGAGATGACAAAAGGGACGTATTTAGATGGAGATTAAACGCTCCCGATATAAATAGAATGAATCAACAATAAAAATAGCCGGATAGGGACGGATGTGGAATATCACTGTTATTAGTATAAATTATTTATTCAAATTAGCCAATAAGCTAAATCATCGTTTGTGGTGAATAAAAATTGGAATTGATTTATGGTGTCTATCACTTAGTTTAAGTTAAATTGAGTCATTTGGAATTAATTACAATTAATTACATGCGGATAGAAATAAGTTTCACGTTTCAATATCTAATTGAATTATCAACAGTGGATTAATGAGAGCGACTATGAAGTATCCGGTGGATATGGTGGTCTTTTATAATTGAAAGTATTTACTACTAATATACATCTCACGTCAATTCAATTGGGAGATTATAAAGTAGACAGGCTAAATCATAACAATTACAATACAAATAAGATTTTTATTTAATTTGAATTAATGATAAGAATCGTAGAATATTTTTATTCTATTAACATTTTTGGTTATTATTTTATCTAATTTATTTATTCTTTTCAGGAGTTCACGCAGCCAGCGGTAATTGAACAGGCATCCTATCTTCTCATAGCTGCTGGAGCTTTTATGTTCTTGGTCAGTTTTCTTGGATATTGTGGTGCACTAAGGGAATCCCCATGTCTTCTAACTACAGTAAGTTATTTATAAATATTTGTAATTAATCTAACATTTGATATCTTTATTGCTGTCTGTGTTTTATATTTAATTGTTTAGACAATTTACAGAATAAGTTATTTAATAATTAACCTTGATTTCATCGTCGTTAACAAACTATGTTAAATGCGATCATTTAAACAAACCACAAACTAATTTACGCAGACAATAGCTACGTCATATTTACGAACGCATTAGTCATGCTTGTGAAAGAGACACCTCATGACTAATTGTACGGTATAGCGGTTTTTCACATTTAAAAAATTCAGGAAATACCGAAATTTTGATGATTTGTGCAAAGTTTCTATTTCGAGATTGCCTCAATATAAGCTACAGTCTATGTTTTATGTGGCTAATGCATTTCAGTTTTTGACGGTGAATAACAATCGATTAAAGCATGGAATTATTGTTTTTAGTTTGGTTTTTTATTGTCAGTCATGATATGTTGTATTAGTCAATCAGTAGCAAGCTTTTACGTATTAATAGCGGAAATTATGCTGCATGCGTATTTCCCAAAAATACTAAGCCTATACGTAATATATTTTTTATTTTAATAATTTAAATGTCATGCCAGTTGAGTAATTAAAAACGTTAGCTTTTTAATATTATTTATTATATTTTCTTTCCGAACATAATTGATTATTAATCGAAAGTTAGTAACTCAGCGACATGGGAGAGTGGCGTAGTAGTTTAGGCATCCGACTGGTGCGTTGAAGATTGTGGGTTTGAATCTCACAGCATTTTTTTTAGGTGGCAATTTCATGTGTTGGATTTGCTTTCAGTACAGAAGCGCTTCTTGGCGACTAGCCTCTGTCTAACTCTATTCTTAGATACGTTGCAGTATCCATCTATATATGGAATTTGGATGGAAAACGTTCTTATGAGGAGTTAGCGATAATTTCTTGAGAAAAGTATAGTTTTGTATAGTACCTTAGCCAAGTTTCAAGAGCCTCACAAATTTCACTATTTGAAGTCTTAGCTTTCAGATGCTTTGAAGTATACAACAGTGCAGCATTGTCAGCGCACTTGGCGATTTTTGTCTGATACATTAAAGAGCATCGGAGATAGAACTGAACCGTTAGGTACCTCTCGATAGAGCGAGGGGTAGACTCGTGTCTATGCAGTTTTACGGCTAATATCTTTTTTTTTCAGATAGGAAGCAATCAGTTTTACTAATCTCTGATTGAACCTGAAAGTTTAAGTTTCAGGAGTAGATCTTGGTGCCAGACCTTATTAAAGGCCTTTTTTACATCGAAGAATATGAAACCAGTTTTGTACGAAAACTAGATTTTATTTGGTTTGCTGCTCTGGTAAGTTAATGGATTGTGGAGAGCTTATATTTGAAGTCATGTTGAGATTTTGCAACAGGTTTTCAGCAGTTGATTACAGTTTCTGCCACTTTATTTTGGGTCGACAGAAGGCTACTTTTTTGGAAAGTGTCTTTCCAACCTTGTAAAAGGTATAACATTAGATTTTTTCTATAAAGACAGAAAATGTTAAATTTTTTTGCGACATTTGTTGGAAGCTGACTGTCTAAAATAGCATTGAGATAAGCTATTACTAGCTGCTTAGTTGGCGACTGATATGTTGAAATCAGCTTTATAAATTTCACGGTTTTTTGAGTGGTCAGCTCATTGTTTGACGACAATTGTAGTTCCACGCCCCTGTGCTTCAAACTTGTTTCCCAAATACGTAAAAGTGTTTGGGATGTTTTAAGCTTTTCTAAGAGGGTTTTGGTTAATAACATCACAGAGAAGAACGCCTCTAGTTTCTTTTTTTTATGGTTTATGCCGTTACCAATCCAAAAGCATATACGAAGCAGACTATCTTGAGTGACTTGAGATACAATTTCTTGAAATCTTCTTTGCCTTCATTTATTAATCTTGCCAGGAAATTTTTGCTGGCTTCTGCTGATAAGTTACCAGTTTTTGTTCTACCAGAAGATTGTGGTTGAGTGCCAGAACCCGCTGCCTGCGCACAGTGCAAGCTAGCATCCGAGTTGGCCTAGTCAGTTAAGGTCTAGTTACACAGTGCGAGCTAGCATCTGAGCTGGCCTAGTCAGTTACGTGCAGTACAACTACTCGTACCGTGTGACTCCATCGTACGATAATGGCGAGTAACTCGTATGATCATACGGTGCGAGTAGCTGCGCTGCAGTAACTGACTAGGCCAGTTGGGATGCTAGCTCGCACTGTGTAACCAGTCCTTTACTTGCAGTGTAGTTACTCGCACCGTTTGACTCCATCATACGATAATGGCGAAGGACAGTAATCGTATGAAGCGGTCACACGGTGCGAGTAGCTGCACTGAAGTAACTGACTAGGCTAACTTGGATGCTAACTCGCATTGTGTAACCAGGACTTTACTCGAAGCTGGTTTTTGCTGAGCTGTTGATTTGTTCTTGCAGCTATTAGCAGTTCTAATCGATACTTTTTGTGCACTGGGCACCTTCTAAATCTGGCAGTGTGAGCTTCTTCACATATGGCACACTTAAGAGTAGTGGGTCGTCTTTACTCTTCTTTCTTGAACACTGTTCTGTAGGTTGAGACCTTGCGCATTTTACGCTAACGTATGGGCGTTGCACTTGGCATTGTCTAAAAATACTCGATTTATTAAACGTAAAATCTTTTTTAAGGTTCCACAGATATTTGAACGCAAAAAATTCAGACTTTTAGTCGTATTGGCGGGATTGACGTACAACATGAGAAAAACCTTGTATTTTTTCTTTATTCTAGTGATTACGACCATTTTAAAACTCTTAATAGCAAGTTGGTTCTTAACATCCTTGACCGCAAAATAGTCAGGAATGCCTCACAAGTCCTGTGGGTTTTTTTGGCTTTCATTTCAAGGAAATTATCTATCGCACTAGGAATCAAATTGATTTTTTGCTTTGTGTCAATGCATGATGCATTAGTATCTAATTGGCGTAGAATGTGGAAGGCATTTTTGGATAACTATTTTTATTAGTAATATAAATTAGAGGATGATTTTCTTGTTTACTGGGGTGCCAGCTACTTTGTGCACGAAACGTAAACAATTTGTATTATTAGTAAAAATGATCTTAATCTTGGTTTTCTCCGTTTTCATTTTCTATGAATCCGTAATTGTGGAGGTTTTAGTACTGGGCATTATCGGAAAGGACAGAATGGGCATCCACATCAGGTTCCGACTCAGAGTTGACATCCTGGTGACTCAAATTCCCCGGAAGGGGCGCATCTTTTGTCTGAATAGTAGATGCATTTATTGGTTCCTGAGGAATTAATATTTTGATTTGCTGCGGTGGTGCGTTTATTGTTGAGATGATTCCACTACGGTTTAATCGATTTTGGAGCTTCTTGAAATTATTCTGGTTTTTTTTTAGGGCTACGGAGACTCCACTTTAAGATCATTAATCTTTTTTGGCATTATTAGAAAAATAATGGTTGAATGGCTCTCTACGATTTTAGCGGAAACCAATTCAAACGTTTATTATACGCTTTTTCACTCCCCAACCCGCCTTGTAAGCGCAGGATTTTATAGCTAAGATCTTTCCTTGGTTCGGATTAGATTAATAATCTCTTCAGTGGATCGAAATGCACTCAAAACTATATCTGTAATGTAAGTTGCCAGCATTACGGGCAGAGGTTAATGTGCCATCAGTGGCGTGAAAAGTGGCTGATGATAAGTAGTTTATCAGCAATCTTTGGAAACAAAATTGCGGCAAAACATTGAACTAAAATGATTGCAGAGCGACAAATATATCTAAAAGTTTACTGGAAAACGTTGAACTTAAATGCGTAAGTTGTGCTTGAATTAAAAATGATTGCAGCATCACAAATATTACAAAACGTTAACGGGAAAACATTGAATGTTACTAAAAGTTTACGGCAAAACGTTAAACTATTGGCAAAAGTTGTGCTATATGTACCACTAAAAAGCTGCATCAAAACGTTGATTTATAAAAGATTGCAGCTTCAAAAATATTACAAGGAGTTAGGAAAAAACGTTGAAATAAAACGATTGCAGCGCTATAAACGTTACTAAAGGTTTATCTCAAAACGTTAAACCAAATGGTGATAATTGCTTCACAAGTATTTCTAAAAATATGCTATAAAGCCATGGATTTAAAACGATCAGAAAAGTTTCTAGACAACCACTCTGGCTTGTGGGCGCTTCACTCAGATCTTTGTGCGAATAAGTTGCATTGGTTTACTAATACTAAGTGAGGGTAGCCAGGCAGCTCAGATTTGGCAACAAGCATCGAATAGAGTATCGGTATAAGTATAGGATTACATATGACCAACAGTTACGGGTGAATGAGTCTGAAAATGTAGGGTACTCTCTTGTTTTGGACTTTAGAAACTGTTCCCAAAGGCAGAAAACTACCTCATAGTCAACTGCATTAAAGGTTCAAACATCTCAAATCAAATTCCGGAGTGAGTAGTTCTTCTATTTGGATGCCTGGGGAGGAAAATATTGAAAAAAAAAGGATTTTAATTATCAAACTCCGCGCTGACAAGGCGGGTTGAGGAGTGGGAGAGCGTATAAACGTTTAAAATGGTTTTTGTCGTGGGATTTGAAACTACGATTTTTGGTGTAGTAGTTGGATGCTTAGACTTTTGCGCCACATTTTTCTTCAATATGCATTATGAGTACACAATTGATTATATAGCCGATATGAAGAACAAATGTTCCCAGTTTCCAGTTTGGCTTTAGAAAGGGTTGCAACATTTCTTGAAAATATCAGGTTCAAAATAAACATAAAAAACTAAATTTATGGTCATCAGTAAAAACATCATAAACCCCCTGGTAGATTACTCCTGCACAACAAGGAAATTGAAAGAGTACAAAAGTTTACTTATCTGGGAAGCCTGCTGAATGAGAAATGGGACCATTCTAACGAAATCTCTGGACAGAACCTGTGTTCAATGATGAGGTCATTTTGTGAAAAATAGGAAGTTGGAGAAATATCTCGGACATATGAGCCTTCCAGAAAAAAATATAGTTTTATGGTTAAAGAACCTAAGAAGGTGGTTTGGTACAACAAAAACGGAGTTGGGTGGGTGGGCAGGTTACTCATATTTTGATTGTGGGCGAGTAAGTTGCATTAGTTTTTTGCCTACTCGTCCCTGTGTCTGTGATTTGAGAAATTAGATGTTTCATCAACTGTTGATGTTTGCAATAAGGAACAATTGCAGCGCCACGACAAGGATGAGTGACAAAACACTGAACTAAATAACATAACGCCATGATTGATCTTAGTTTTATGATTGTTTTTTAGTTTAATGTTTTGTTACATAATTTTATGAAAGTTGTGGCGTTGTTATCGTTTATTAATTTGCAATTGTCTTTTAGTTTTTTTAACGGTGTTGTAGCTAGGGCTCAGCAGATCGACTTTGCCCGGGGGGGGAGTTTTGTTTAGAATTTCAAAAATGTAATAATTACAAATATAAATGTAAATAATGAAACGAAAGACTAGTGGCGCCAGCTAGCTGCAATTTAATACTAAAATGTACGCATTAATCGGTATCAATTAGCATTTATGCAATTGGCAGTCATTTTGCGGCTTATACGATTTTGAACGTCAATAAATTATGATATGAATTAAAAATGTATTCATAATCAGTCAATCGAATCACAGCGGTCAAGGGTCAAGAATAGACAATTGTTTGTTGTTGTATGCCGTGTCGTACAAGGCATACTGACGAGGTTTGTAGAACCGAAACAATTGTCTATGCTTGACTCTTGGCCGCTGTGATTCGATTGACTGGTTTTGAATAAATTATTAATTTTTTATATCATGATTACAAATATCTTTGTGCCTTTTTGCAACTGGTTTGCAAATCTTGATACAAAACATATTATAATCATTTTTTTTTTAAATTTTAGTACGGAATCTGTCTACTAGTTATACTAATTTTGGAAGCAACGGCTGGAGGTTTAGCAGCAGCTTATAAGACCAGGGTAAGTTATTACAAATTACTATTAACATAAATGTTGTCTAATAATTTATTGTATAGGCTGAAGAAGAAACCAGAGGTTTCCTGAAAAACTCCTTATCGAAATATTACGCATCTGGCAACAAAACCGACGCCGTCACAGTGATGTGGAACCATCTTCAAACACAACTACATTGCTGTGGTGTTGACGATTACAATGACTTCAAAACGACAGCATGGAGCGACGAATCTGGAAAATTGATACCCGAATCATGCTGCGTTTTAGAAGACTCAAATACGTTTAAGAAGTTATCACCTACATGTGTCAATTCACCAAATGAAGCCAATTCGTACTATAAAAAGGTAAAGTAATAATTCTAATCTATTTAGATAAACATAGCAGTCATAACAATAATGGCTTGATTGCATAAGTGAATTAAAGAAAAAAACAAAATGACACATGAAACAAAGACAGTTTTAATCTTTTTTTAAAACCAGTAGACCAGACCTACAGGGGTTGTACGATAAAGAATGTGCCTCCAAGGTTTTGAAAATCTTTGTTACCAGTTTTGTGAAATAATCTAATATCTGTTTGTTTTTCAGGGTTGCTACAAAGCGTTTATGACATGGATAATGTCGAATATTAACATCATCATAATAGTGGGCATAGGATTGGCTGTATTAGAATTAGTGTGTATTTTCTTAGCATTTTGCTTATCGAAAACGATAAACAGTTATATGAAATATTGAGTTTGAACATCAAATTTTTTGGATCAAAATTTTTGATGTACAATTGTTACGTATGTGTATCCAAACAAATAAAAATTGTGCCGTAAGTAAACTTTCAAAATTTTACAATAATTATACATACTACAATTGTACACATTTGTTTTTTATATAAATATTTAAAATCTAGTCGTGATAGTTTAACACAACGCAATATTGTTAGTGAATAGTGTTGTACAAGTACGAAAAATAATGTTTTCTATGTTCTAATAATATATATTATAAATACTCTATAATATTAATAGTTATAGTTAGTAATATGTTCTATATCTCTTTTATATTTCGAATATACATATCTATTCTATGACTGATAGCTCTTACTGATTTGATAAATGTATTTATTCATTCCGATTAATTTTGAATCAAACTTCAGTAAAATTTAAACAAGTTCCTCTTGTACTAAATGTAACCAATACATTGAGGCTTTATTTCTTGAGAGAAAATATTAATTGTAAATACTTCGAATAGTAATTTAATTGAATTTTTGTGTTATATTTCACAATTTATTATATGTGCCTTAATTCTATCGACAATACGATTACATAATGTTTGTTTATTTTATTAAAAAAAAAATGTTCTGGGCATTATATGTAAGTTGCCAAAAAAATGTTCTGTTTTCTAAATGTGTTTTGTATTGATGTTAATTTTAAGGCAATATATTTTTTCACAAGCTCAAAAAAGCCTGCACAGTATTAATGTTTTATATTGTGAGAATAATTGTTTAATAAAAATTGTTCATTATTTACAGATATTTATTTGTATATTGTGTGGTGATTGTGATACTATCCTCATCTTCCTTATTTAAATAATCTTAATTGATAATAAAATTGGCTTTATTTTGTAATATTACTTATGATGATGAGTAGAATGTTAATTCAAATTAATTCTTATTGTTGATTTTTGTTTATAGGTTTTAAGTTAATAAAAAATCAACTTCCAACAATTAATGGGAGAAAGAACCAGAGCCGGTCTTCTGTATAAGGGCGCTCAGATGAAAACAACAAAAATAGATCATTGGTTGTGGGCAAGTACCGGCACCTGCCTCGCATGATAAAGATGGGGAGAGCCGGTGGTTGTGAAAAGAAGTTTGGTAACCATTTGTTTCTGTGTTAGCAGAGTTACCCATCTGGTGTTGGAGATTGTGGCTAATGTGCCAATCATTGGGTTTGATTGGTGTTTCCCAGCATACTCCTGAACCCCGTAAGCATCTTGGTGGAGGCGTCTTTCAGGGAGCGTATGGGGATGATCAATACCTTGCAGGGGTTAGTGCGACTTGATTAGGAACCCGCAATCAAGTGAATGCACGCCTTAGTAGTTAACCGGATTGTGACTAGGAGGTCTTTGTGGAAGCGATGCAGTAGAGTCCTGGTGCATCGTATATGAAGATTTCAAAGGGTTTGGTACGTAGTTGTTACTGGGTCGCATGTTGTCTTCGGTGAGACGATTAAGATCTAAAGCATCATAAATTCCGCAATACTTACTGGACTACGACTTCTTCTGGTGTTGGGGTTGGAATTTCGGACGGTGAAGTAGGTCGCAGGTCGTCGATGTGAAATTGGTGGTCTGTAGCAACAGTGGGTTACCGCTGTTGTTATTATGGGTTTTGGGACTAACCACTTGTTACTCAGCTCTCATATTTCCTGGAGTTTGCTTACTTTGGGTACCGTCGATCCTTGTATACCGTCTACCTTTGTCCTTTGTTGTCGGGTTTTCTCTAGGGTGCGTCTCAACTGCTTGGTTTGTCTAGGTGCCCTAATAACAACTCTCGTTTGTTCTGCGGTTGCAGTGGAACACTGCCAGGGTTAAAAGATCGTCCATTGTTTGTATAACTGCTTTTTTTATATCCGCTTGCAGATGGTAAGTTGCTGTGGTATGGTGTTTGAGACCTTTTACCGATATACCAGGGGCCCGTGATCAGATGTAGAACTTTGGGGTAGCCCCACCTGTGAAACAAGTGTTATTCTAAGAGTCTGGTTGACGTCGTGCTGGCATGGGTGCTGCTTTGACCTTCCTAGTGCAAAGGTCCATCTTGGACAATGCATGTGCAGTAGTAGAAAGGAAGGATGGTAGCAGTACTTTAATACCGGATCTCCGGCCGTGGCCGTCAAGTTTTTCCCTATGTTGTATCTCAAGTCTCTTTAGGGTGCTCGAGTTTATCCATTCTTGTTTACCATCTCTGGTTTGGCTCGGTACGGGTTTAGAGCTCTGCAGAGGAGTTGATTTGCTGGTTCTACCTCAAAGTTGAACTCTTGTATGAGAAGGGACCAGTGAAGTTTCCTTTGGCGTCTGTGGTCAGACTAGGGCTCGGTCTGTTCTGAGCTTTAAAGCGGTATCTGGTTTGACAATGAGTGAGAGTTTGGCACTGTCATACGATATAACACAGGACCGCCTCTACGCCGATGTTGCAGGCATCTGTTTGTAGTACAACCGGTAGGCCTAGTTTAGGACATGTCAGCATTAGCGTCTTAAAGTTGTCTAATGCATTGTACTTGTCATTGGCCCACACAGAGGGTTTCTTGGAGCCTTGCAATTCCATGAGGGGGCTGCCAGTTTTGATAAACTTGGATTATACATCCGAAATAAGTTGCACAGTTTTAGGAAATGGCGCAGCTGTTTCTTGTTCCGGGGTGGTGTCTGCTTCTTTATCAGCGTTAGGCGGTGAGTCAACATCTGATTTAATGACTTGGGGACGAACCCGTGGACAGGAAATGCATACTTCAGTGGTTAGTTAACGATGAAAAAGATGCACAAAGACCTACATGACCCAGGTGACTACCTTAACACCGACAACCGCACTCGGAAAATCATATCACGCTCTCCACTCTCGCTCTCAAACTTTGGGGCTAGAGGAACTGGTAATGCACACACCACCCCCTCTAAATATTCCTAAGAGGGAAGTGTCGATACCTGAGCTAAATCAGGTAACACTTGACTATTGGATGCATGAGCACTCATCAAAGTATCCAGCGGTTCTAAGCCACGGGAGACCGCAGGTGGTATTCAATCACCACCAACACCAAATCCATTTGACATATGGTCTAAACGGATACAATTTTTTGTATCCCACATACACTGCCGCATCGTTGACATCTGCGGGTGCCTAGCCGGTAACAGAGGTTGATAAATCCAACTTTTTTATTAAAAACAGTTGGGTAGCCTCACTTAAATCATTGAGGAAATTAATTTTAATTGATGTGTTCTACCCACTCACCACAAGTGTTGGTGATCCAACAATAGGATATTTATTTTCTCTGGTAATGTAATTTGTCATTAAATTGGAGGAAGAGCCTCCTTATCCCAAGTTTTAGCTTTATTTCTTTTAATGATTTTTGATGAATTAGATAGAAGAAAGATAAGTTTTGTGAAGCTGTACAAAAATGTAAAAGGTAGCCAAAGCTAACGAAAACATGTTGAGGAGAAATAACAGACAAAGGTATCTTGCCAAGTTTTGACGTAGGACAGAAAGTTTGGCAATTATATTTACCGCCGTCAGCTGATGCGGCATATTTAAATGCTAAGTTAGCGCCAAAGTATATAGAACCATTTATTGTACCTCATTTTGGACTTATGCGTTATTGGACAAGAACGGACGCGATTAAACTTTTTGAGCAGGATTTATTTGAGTTGTTCAGCTAATGTTCTTAGTATGTATTTGTTGTATGCGTATTTCTGTTTTGTGATATTTTAACGGTTTGAGCATTTTATTTATCTTTATTTTTGATGCGAAAAGTATGGGGAGATACCTTGCTTAATTTGATAACGAACTTGTCTAAACTTGTTTCTATTCTTTTCTTTTCTTTTTACTGACCACACATCACCGAGCTTTAGCCCTGAGGGAAGAGCTTCAAAAAGTCTCTAAACTAGGGGTTGGTGAGTCGGAGATTCTTTTGGCTGCCGTTTGGTCGACTTTTCTTTTTTCTCACTTTAATTGTACAGCATGGAGTTTTTGCTTTAGTTTTTTGCGTGTTTGTTTTACATTGAATTGGTGATTTGTGACAGTTTTGATGGTTATGTCAATTTTGACGTTGGTTTTTTCTTTGAATTTGTGACAATTTTGATGTTTATGTCAATTCTGACGTTGGTTTTTATTAAATTTGTAGCAATTTTTTATGTTTATGTCAATATTGACGTTTGTTTCTTATTGAATTTGAGACAAATTTGATGAATGTCAGTTTTGATGTTTGTTTCTTATTAAATTTTTGAAAAGTTTAATATTGACGTCAATGTTCTATTAAATTTGTTTATAGCAACTTTAATGTTTATGTTAATTTTGACGTTTGTTCCTTATTGAATTTATGACAATTTTGATGTTTATGTCAGCTTTGATGTACGTTTCTAATTAAATTTTTGACAAGTTTAATGTTGACTTCGATGAATATCTCGTGTTTGTTTCTTATTGAATTTTGTCACAATTTTAATTTTTATGTCAATTCTGACGTTTGAGAGTATTAAGAAGTAATACTGTTAATTTTTTAAGTCAAATCTGACGTTTATTTTGAGTTTGACAATTTTCATGTTTATATTAACTCTGAGATTTGTTCCATATTAAATTTGTGAAAATTTGGTGTTTATGTCAAATATGGCGTTTGTATCACGTAGTTAGTTTGTGTGCATTAAGTTTGTAAAGGTTTTAAAACGTTTAATAAAGTTGTTACGTGTACTAAATACGCACTTTTAGATTTATGGCCGTATTAAGTATATTTTTAACAGCGATGTTAATTAATATTTAGAATGTTGTTAGGCAATATTTAAAAAACTTGGTAACTGATTGACTAAAAATTGATTTTAACAACTATTTTAACCAACATCGATGTTAAAACTACAGAATAGGCCCATTAGTTAAATTATTTTTGTAGCATTAACCACTGTTGGACTGTAATGCAATGTTGGTTGCCTACTATGTTTAGAAAATTATTTGTGGTTACTGTCACAGTTAGTATAAAATTTTTGTAGTGCTTTTAAAAGTTTTATGATAAATAAATGAGCAAAAATATGAAACAAAAACAAAGTAATATTAGACAAAGAAGTAAGATTAAATATACATGTACTATAAGCCAACATTCTCTTAAACCAGTGAATTATTTTTACGACGTTTGCATAAAATGTGCCACTTTCTGACAGTTTTTTTTGCATTTTACTTAAACATGTTGAACTGGTTCTATATAAACCAAGTTAACTATGTGAATCTACATTTCTCTGCGGATTTTTTGAAACTACTTTAGTTTGCTCGGGGAAATTTGAATTTTCAACAACAGAAACAAACACGACATTTGTGATAACTGTGCTTGTATCTACATTAAATTATGCATTTTTTGGGACTAGTTTCAACTTTTAACAATGTTATTTGAGTTCTCAACGACAGAGATAAACATGACGGTGTTCCCTTGTAACGTTTGTCCAATGTCCAAGATCATTACCGGATCCTTTCTTTGTATTAAGTCTACTTTTGCACAACATACCAGTTGCAAATTTGTGCTAACAGTTTTGCTTATTCTATTATCCCTTCTGTATCTACTTGTAAATTCATGTCATGTTTTGTACAATATCTGTTAGATAGCTCCCTTCAGTGTGTTGTTTTCTTTGCTTTTTGCCATGCATATGTCATTTTCAAGAGCCACTAGCTGAAGCCAACATAAAAAAAATATTTTTGTCTTCTCGATGCTATTTGACCATTTGTAGTTTTAGTGCAGATCATGCCTCTAGGACAGTTTTTGCAATATTTAATTTAATGTGGCTACTCCTTACTGACACTTTGAATTATACTATCAACATTAAGAAGTAAGAATCTAACAACAAAATGGTTGCTGAAATAAAATATTTACAAAATTTATATCATTCATATATTTAAATATATTTACATACAGAAAATCACAAAAAAAACTTAACAGTAAATTAATTATGATATGGTTTTGCACAAATTTAATATAATATACAACTTACTTAAAATTTAGCTAACAATTTTCACATTTATCATATATAGAATATTGAGCAAAATTCAAGACACTACATTCAAATATAATAATAATCAATATAAAATAGCGCCAAAGCAATAGCTTAAATATAGTAAGAATGCATTTAGAGGCGTCGGATTTACTGCTTCATTGTACTATTCAACATTACATATTATTTTTTTGAATAATAACCCTGTTTGCGTAAAAATAATTCTGATGCTTCAACGTATTTCAGTCACATTATCACATACCATAACAAATCACAACCTTAATTAAATTATGCAAATGATTTTACAAAATATAAAATTTAATTTAAAACATTTTTTTTAATCATGATTAGAAGAAAGATCTAGTAAGTCTAATTTTGGCCAAGTTTTACAGTTTTTTTTATAACAAAATTGTACATATTTTTGTGTTAAATATGTCAGCATAATTAATTAAAACAATTTTTTTCTAAAAAACTATTTTATCAATTTCAAAATGTAAAAAGAATTACTAACATCATTTGAATTTTAACGCAGAAGGCGAGATTTAAGCAGATTAAAATAAATTTTGAAATTTAAATAAAAGACTTATTGGATTTTCCTTCAAATAGTTCAAAAAAATTAATTTATAAAATTGTAATTGCATATAACTAAAAACATTTTTCAATTGAAAACAATTAATTAACAATTGTATTCAGACTATTAATTGATTAAAAACACTTTAGTAGGCAACAATTGTAATCATTAATTCCAACTGTGATGGCGTATATTAGCGGAACAATCTGAGACTGTCAATTTAAATTCTTTATTTTGTAACAGTTTCAGATTGTTGCAGTTTTCTAAATTAACAAATCGGTGCATAATGAAATAGACATTCTTACCTTTTGCTCAGCATAATACATTATAAATTTGAATCTTGACAATGAGTGCACCGCATTGGATGCAATTATATTACAATGTTTATGTTGAAAGAACTAGTTCTCCTAATTTCATGATTTTCAAAATTTTATATTAATATTACTCAAGATTTATAGATAAAGTGATGATAATGATAACAATTTGATTAAATTATTAGTTATTTTGGATAATTGTATACATTATTTGCATTCTTATAATAATCTATTGTTATCAAAGTAGATTTAATTTTTTGTTAAAAATTATAATCTTATGAATCAATAATTTTCCAAGAAATGATAATAAATGTGATATATAACACAATTCATGTTTGATAAATTTTAAACCTTTAATAGTATTCGTTTATCGAAGAGTGTAATACGTTTCGTCCAACGATCACTACATATCAGTTAAGGTAAAATAACATTTTTGTTTTAATAATATTAATAATCTTCAAATTTTCAGATGAAAATCTTAATTGTTATTTTTGCTTGCATTGCCGTCAGCTTTGCTGGAAATGATAGGCTTTCAATTCAAGATATTTTTGAGGATTTTAAGAAGATTCTCCCTGTTACTAAAATAACTAAAATTACCAAAAATTACATTGAGTCTGATAGTAAAATGGAAGAAATTATCACCTATCTTCAAGGACCAGAAGTAGCAGACATTATTACAACTGTGTTAACCCATCCAAGCGTAAATGAATACATAGACTTTGTTAATGAGTACATGGACTTTATTGATAGAAACTCGGTTCCCATTACAAAATTAATTGATAGTATAATTAATAAACTTGAAAACAGCAGAGAATTTGACAATTTTAACCAAAATATTTATTACTATTACTACTATAAAATGCATAAATTTCGATATTTTGTTGAAGAAGTTAGGAGCTTGGATGAAATACAAAGTATTGCTGATCAAATTGAAGCTGATATTGATATGTTTGTAGGTTTTATCCATTCCATCTTAAATTGGTATCAATTTAATATTTAATTATTGCTATATATGTAATCTAATCTAATCTATAAATAAATTTATTGCAATCCAAATAATACTAATAATTATTAATTAATTAATAATAATAATTAATATTAATATATGCTTTCCTTTCACTGTTCTGGACAGTTCCGAACAATTCTGTGTTTGACGCCTCATGTACCTTTCACAAAGAGCGCGACACCCCAACTTGTTCCGAGTTTCCTTCCCCTCTCCCCTCATGCGCCACCTATCACGACGGTGCATCAGCACGGTTCTGTGCGTCAAGCCCCGGGGAGCGTGTTGCTCTTGAAAGGAAAGCAGTAAATGATGTTAGGATACAATGTTGCCAAATATGATCAAAATCCAATTTACAGTTTTTAGGTTATACATTTTTGTTAATGATGTAGTAGGTAGATCAACATTCGACTGTGACCGGTAATTAAATTAGAGGTTACCTCAAAGTTGCCGTATAGTTTTTATTGATGTTTTTACAGTTTGTAGTAATGATATTTGGCTACAATATTGCCAAATTTTATCAAAATCCAATGTACAGTTTTTATGTTATACAATATTGCTAATACCTACCACATCAAGATTCATTCAACAGTGACGGGTTACGAAATTAAAGGTTATATCAAAGTTGCTGCGTGGATTTTATTATTTTGTTTACAGTTTGTAGAAATAATGTTGCCAAGTTTGATCAAAATGCAATAACAGTGATTAGGTTAGGTTAGGTTAGGTTAGGTTATGTTTAAATTGACTTGATAATTTTATTAGATTTTTTACAGTTGGTAGTAATGATCTTTAATGTATTGTTGCCCAATTTAAATAAATCTATTGAAAAATTTTGAGGTTATAAATGTTTGTTTACACGCAATACATCCTAATCATCATCAATTTACAGGTTATGTCAAAATTACATTGTCAATATAATAAAATTTTATAAGTTGGTGGTAATACTATTTTGTCTGCATAGTTGTTAAACTTGATCAATATTCAATATAAAATTTTGAGGTTATAAATGTTTTGGCAATGTTATCATCTTTAATTTACAGGTTATATCAAAATTAGCGTGCCAACTAAATTAAATATTGTATTGTTGGTAAAAATGATGATTTACTATTCTTCAATACTGATTTTGTAGTGCCATTTTATTTAAGGTTATGTAAAATTTACCGCACAAATTTGAATCAATTATATACAAATTGTATTGTTAGTAAATTTCATTAAAGTTCAATGGATAGGTTTAAAGTTAAAGTTAAAATATGTTTGCAATAAGTTTTACTATTTTAAGAGAGTCGCAATTAAATATTTAAAGCGCCGCATGCATCAATTGATTCTTATTTAAAGTTGCAATTATAACTTATTTTATATTTACTTTATTCCAATATATGTATCTAAGCTAATATTAAAAGCCGCCTTTTTCGTTCTCGTGTTCAGTTACGTTTTGAATAGTATAAACATATAAAACAGAAAAACATATTTTCCTACTTTATATTTATATTATTATCTATTTTACACATTAGGTGTTTGCTGCTTGTCAATTGCAGCACTGTTAACTTAAATTTACAATTTATTAAAATTGAACGTGGTTTTGATCACATTTATTAAAAATTGTGATTACTATTTTGAACTTATCAAATTTTTTCTGTAAAAATGATTTTCTGACTTATACTAGACATAGAAAATAAGCTTTCGGAACATTAATGCATCAAAATCTAATAATAATATAAAATCTGGTTGATGGTGGTTGGTGGAGGTTGGTAGTTGGTGGTGTTTAGTGGTGGTTGGAAGTAGTTGGCGCTTGATAGTGGTTGGTGGGGATCGATAGTGTTTGGTAGTGATTGGTGGTAGGTGGTGGTTGGTAGTTGTCGGTGACGGTTGGTGGTTGTTGGTGGTTAATAAAAAAATTGTTTATAATTAATTTAAAACAAAATTAATAACCGCATTGATCTCTAATTAAATTGATCTTAAATTAAAAAAAACCACATTTTATTTTAAACTGTAAATAGTTATCTTAATAATTATTGTTATTGCTAATTATAATTATCTTAACTATGATAAGCTGCTTTTTGTTTGACTGCACGTAACAGTGAATAGTCACGTTTTAAATAGTTAAAAATAAAAACAAAAAATCATATTCTTCTATTATATATGTGATATATTTACACTATCATCAAAGTCTATATTCTGCTTCTTTTAATCTGAACGTAACAGTATATAAACCTTCACGTTAATCAAAAGATTTAAAAAAATTCTTCTATTCTATATTTATATGTTATCCTTAATTAAAATTATTTAACCTAGTTTCTTCTTATTTTGATCAACGTGATATTAAATAGTCACTTTTCAAATAGTCAACTTATAAAAACCAAAATCATATTATTCTATTCTACATTATATTCTTATTATAATATATTATCTCTAATTAAATTAACTTTAACTTCAGTTTTGTTTTGCAAGTCAACGTAACAATAATTATATATTATATTCTGTATATTTAGTTAGTTCTCCCACAATATGTAACGACTAATTACAAATATTTGTGCTGAACTAACTAACCAACAAAATTATGTTATATATTTATATTATCAATTATCAATACATTATTTAAAATTAAATTTAGTAACAGCATTTTCTATATTATGAACTGTATGTAAACAGTCATGTTAGAAATAGTCAAAAAATAAAAACAAAATCATTTATTTTATATTTATATGTTATCAATACGTTATCGCTAATTAAGATTACTTATAGCCGCAATTTATAATTGTCGGTTAAAGTGTCCGATAAATTAATCTACAGTTATGCTTGGTAGAATATGCAATTGAGGTTTGTGGTGGCTAATCCAAATAATGTTAGCGGATTGAATATTTGAGCTGATTTAGACAAAATTGCATGTTTGGTTATTTGTATGTTTTTTAGAATCTTTGATGAACAAGTGAATTCAATTGTCTTCTTAGCTATTCCGTAACAACTCCAAGCTTTTTAATGTTGATTAATTGTCAAATAGTGGTTTTTTATGTGATGATTGTCGCTTCTTGTGCCGTTTTTTATTATGGTAGAATTTGAACGTAATTTTCTGAAAGGAAATAGTAGTTGAAACAAGTTATCCTGTATTTTGAATAGCATTTTTTTGAAGTCTGTTCCTGTAATGCAATCATCAACATAAACATCATTTTTGACAATTCCCTTTGCGTGTAGATATGTACAAGGTGCGGCAAGGAAACTTGCTGATTTGAATTGGACGCCAATGAGCGTGACGTGGTCAGGAAGGGGTAGGTAAAGTCTCATTTAAAAAAGAGGATCTTGAAGTTTTGTTACCGCTCAAGTCAGTTGTCGTCATGCGTTGGATAAAAGAGGAGCGTGCGTTCGCCGTCGAGGCCTACTTTTCCAATGGCCGTTTGGTGGTCGCTACCCAACGTGCTTTCCGAATTTAAATATTTATCTCACGGGTCCCGTTCCTGGCCGGCAATTGATCGTTTCGTAGGTGGACGCGTTCAGGTAAAGTGGCAAAAAAAGGGCCTGGAGGTTAACAGACTTTCAGAACCCCAGAAAACGTTGAGGCTGTCTTTTTTGCACTCTCATTGGCGTTTGGCGCGCAAAAAAACAGGTGCTATGGGGATTTCTGATTGCAGTGTAAGACAAATTCTTTACAACAAACTCAAGTTTTATCCCTACAAACTTGCTATGGTGCAAGATCTCAGTAAGCGCAATTTTGTTTTTTGCCAAACTGCATGTGAAGCGCTCCCTAACTTGCCTCACGACGCCCTCGTGTTTTTCAGTGGCGCCAATCCCCTTGAACTTCATGAGAAGCCACTTCATTGTGAACGTGTTCCTGTGTGGTGTGCATTGTCGAGAGTTGCGATAACAGGGCCTCACTTTTTTGAGAAAGTTGAACACACTGTTACTGTGAATGCAGTTTGCTACAGAGAAATGATTGAAGCATTTTTTTCCCAAAACTTAAAGAAATGGAACTTGGAGGCGTATGGTTTTAGCAGGACAAAGCCACGGCACACACAGCGGGAATTTTAATAGAACTTTTAAGGAAACACTTCCACAAACGCCTAATCTCTTTAAAGGGTGACGTACTGTAGCCGGCGCGCTCCCCCGATTTGGCTCCCTGTGACTTTTTTATGAGGTTATCTCAAATTCATTGTTTAGAATAACAAACCACGTACCCTGCAACACTTGAAGGACAACATTCTCTAAGCCATCGCCAACATTCCCGTCAATATGCTCAAAAAAGTAGAGCTAAATTTCAAAAAGCGGGTGGATCAGTGTATTGTTAATGAGAGCCGCCATTTGTACAATGTCATTTTTAAAACCACTTGAAACAAAAATTCAAGAGGTGTACAATAAGATAAAAAATAAATAAATCGATATGTAAATTACTTTTTCTTTTATTGACCTTTGAAATCAGCAAGTTTCCCTGCCGCACCTTGTATTTGTTTCTTTTGGTATGGTGGAGACATTTGATGGCTTGTAATGTAGCTAAAGCTGTACCATATAATAGTTTGCTTTTTTTTATATTACCATAAAATCTTTTGATACTTTTGGTTATTTATTTGCAAATAAATGCGTCATATTTAATCCTGGTTTAACCGGCAATTGTAAATGCGGAACTTCAACTAATCAACTAATGCTATTTTATATCTTCTTGTACGGCCAGTGAATTATATTTTAAATAGTTAACAAATAAAAACCAAAATTATATATATTTACATTATCAATTATGAATATATTATCTTTAATTAAGTTTATTTATTTTAGCTAAATTAGTAGTGTTTCTTTGGGTCGACCATGACAATAAAGTCATGTTATAAATAGTAAATAATAATTTAAAAAATCATATTCTATATTTTTTATATTATCCTTAATTGTATTTCTAACCTAAATTAATAGTTTGCTGGGTAGCATGACGACTGTTAAGTCTTATAAATAGTAAACAGAACAAGTAAAAAAGAAAACTTATTTCTATTATTATTTATATGTCAAAAAATGTTAGGTTAGGTCAATCTTTTTGTAATAAAATATAAAAGTATTTTGTCCTGTATCATGAACAAAATAATCAAAATCAATTAAAACTGATTTGGTCAAATTCATTTTCAATATCTTTTCTTTTCTGTAGATTTTAATCAAATTGTTGTAGCTAAAGTTGAACAATTAAAAAAAATTCTGTACAGATAATCACAAGTAACATGAAAAAGTGATCATATTCTTACAATATAAAGTTTAGATTACAAGTCAAACTTTCTAATTACATAAACACATACTTAAACTGCTATATCACTAATTCAGGATCAGCCACTGCACGTATTAAACGTGACTGTAAACAGTCACGTTATAAATGGTAAACATATAGGAAAAAAAATTATATATTTCTACTCTATATTTATGTTATAATTATTAATATATTAGTGCTAATTAAGTTATGAAAAGTATTATGATTACAGATAATAGAATCAAAATCATACTCTTTCATTCTGTATATTATATATTTACATTATTAATAAGCTAATTTGAAACGTCTTAGTCCCTTATTAATAGTTTTTGAGCATAAGTGCAATATTATAATAGTAAAATAAACATAAAAATAAAAACTTGTTTTATCTTATTTTACATTAATTATTTAATACTTTAAGTATTGGCTAAAAATAGTTGATCAACAACAATCTGGGAGAGTCGCGATAATGGGTGGTAATTTTATCTACTGTCAATTTTGTTCGTTCATAACCGTTACACTCTGAACAAAATTGCATTATCATTATATTAAGTTACATGAATATTTTTATTATTAATTTAAATTCATTTTAACTAATATTTTGCTCGGTATTTGGACTAGGCGTGACATCAGTCACGTTATAAATGGTTAACAGATAAAAAATAAAATAATATTTTTTATTCTATATTTATATGTTATCAATTATTAATAAGTTACTTAAACTAATTTTAGTTTCTTTTTTGACTGAACATGACAGTAATATTCACGTTTTAAATAGTAAACATATAAAAACCAAAATTAAACCTATTCTATATGTTATATATTTCTTAATTCTATAATACAATTTATATCATTGATTTAACTCAAAAATTATTTTGAATGACTGAAATTATAATAAAAACTCGGATTTTTTTTTAAATATTTTTTTCATAGCAAAATCTGACTGAATAAAAAAATTACATCTTTAAACGAAACAAAGTTTTATTTTATTAGCTCTAATCGCATTTTTTAATAATTCCAAAACTGAAATGTAATAAATGAAATGTAACTTAATTTATACAGATAGAAACAAATTGCTTGTTCTAAATTGTCTTAAGATTGAAACAATTTTTCAGTTGGGGTGTAATATTATTAACTATCAATATCTAATTAAATTTTAATTATGCGTTAACAAATATCGTTTTAAATAGTAAACAGATAAAATCCAAAATTATATGTTATATATTTACATTATCAATTATCAATATATTATCTCTAATTAAGTTTATATTCTGTTTTTGTTTGCCATGCAACTGTATGTAAACAGTCACATTATAAAGTAAAATGAAAAAAAAAAAAAAAATCAAATTTATAAGTTATCCTTAATTTAAGTTTTTTAAACTGAACGTGACAGAGAAATAGTCACGTTTTAAATAGCAAACATATAAAAACCAAAATCATATTCTTATATTCTTATATTATACATGTTATATATTTATATTACAAATTATCAATATATTATCTCTAATTAAGTTTATTTTCTGACCTTTTCGTTTAATCTGAACGTAACTGTATGTAAACAGTCACGTCATAAATGGTAAAAAGATAAAAAATATAACCAAATTCTTCTATTCTATATTTATGTTATCAATTATAATATGTTATCCTTAATTTAAGTTATTTAGACTAATTTATTCATTTTTCGGTGAACCTGACAGTAATTAGTCACGTTTTAAATAGTAAACTTATAAAAACCAAAATCATATTATTCATGCTATATACTTATTATATTATATTATCTTTAATTAAATTAACTTTACTTGACAGTAAAGTCATGTAATGAATAGTTAATTATATAATTTTATATTCTATATATTTATATTGTCAATAATTATCAACATATTGTCGATAATTGAATTGATCTAATCTAATTTATTTTGCATATATTCCTGTGTTGAATAGTGAACTTATAACAAACAAACTCATATTCTATTCTAAATAAATATATTTATTTTATATTATTAATATGTTAAGATTAATTACAATTATTTAGCCCAACAATCTGACGACGGTAAATGACTGTAAATAGTCACGTTATAAAAAGTCATCATATAAAAAACAAAATTATATTCTCTTATTCTATAGTTATACACTGAACTACAAAATGGTTTTATTTTTTAAACATTTAAAAAACATTGAAACTCAGTAGATTGTTAAATTTATCGTTTTTGTTTTTAAGATAAGTAAATAATGAACAATTCTAACTTCTATTCTCAATTAAATAATCAAATTGTTAAAATTATAGAATTTAGGCTTATAAAGTTACAATTAATGACTAGTAGCGCGTATGACCTTCACGAGATTGAATGACGGCTTGGTAGCTTTGTGACATACTTTCAGTTAATCTCCAGATATTTTCTTGAGGTATGTTGATTCATTATTACTGAAAATCCGTTAAAAACTGTTGAATACTTTTTGCTACAGGGTGGTTTTTGATTTTATGGCCAGTCAATAACTAGAATTTAGAGTTTTTTTTCGTCTGATTTGCTACGAGTAATCTTGGATTGTCGTGACAGAAATCCGGTGCCTATAAAAGCTCTAGCAGATATCACGTAAAAACGTCTTTTGTCAGGCAGTATTTATTTATCCAGAAATAAAAATAAGTATAAAAAACCAGCTCATACCATATCAGATTCTCCTTCAAACCTGCCTACCTTCTAAACCAGTTTTTTACAATGACATTTATCTATACGAAACTCAAAGACAACCATCACAACTTTTCTTCTTTTTCTATCACATCCACTTATCATCCACTCCTGGACGCAAGCCTCTCCCAGACTCTTCCACGTCCTTCTGTTCTGCGCTTTAGCAATTCCTAGCTACTCGATTTACGTTGTCTAGCCATATCTTCTATGGTCTTCCTGGCTTACTTTTAGTTTTTTTTTTTGTGCACCAAGATACTAGTTTTAATTGCAATTTCTCTGTGTGCTGCCTAGCAACATGGCCTGCCTATTGTCATTTTAGTTTGTCTATACGCTCAATGACATCGGTCACTTTTTTCTTACTATTCCGTTTTGTATCTTTTGATTTAAAGTGATTTCTAATATTGCTTTCTGGATAGTTCTGAGTTTATTTGCGCTTTACTTTGTAAGAGCCATTTATTTTTAGGCCGTAAGTAGCAATCAGGCAATCACATGTGTCATAAACCTTCTTTTTTTAGATTAGTATGGATATTTCGGCCTTTTACCCTGTGTCTTAGATTGCCAAAAGCTGTCCGTGCAAGACATTCTTCTGTTTATCTTAGCGGTTTAATTTTCTTTGCCAAGTTTGATATTGTAGGCTAGATAAACATAGTTGTTTACATAATCTATGATCAACTACTACTTCAATTTCAAAATTGGTTTTTATTTTAGTTATTTTACATTTATAATTTGTTTTATCATTTTTCTCAACTCGTTGACATTACAATAAATAAAGACAATGTCAGCTGCAAACCTTAGATGAATCAGATAAGTACCATCAATTTTAACGCCTCTGTTTGGTTCATATAAGTTGTTTGAAAACCTCATCTAGTGCTAGCGTTAATAATCTGACTTCTTGTTTAATTGGAATCTGATAGATAGCTAGATTTTTGTTTACTCTCTCGTAGAATGTTGCATTACAATATATATAATATGTATCATTTCTGGTCTTAAAACTACCATTTTATAGAATAGAATGCTTTGTGGTAATCGATAAAAGCAAGATGAAAGGAAACATTGTATTCAGTATTTTTTTCAATTACTAAACTGCAATTAATCTATTGTACTGTTATACCTTTTACAAAAACCAGCCTGTTCTACTGGTTGGTATGTGTCTAATTTGTTAGTTAAGCGGTTGGTTATTATTTTAGTAAAGAGTTTACTCAGTTGGAATAGTAGATAGTTTTATCTATTTGAAGCATCGTTTTTTCATTTAGTATAATTACTTCTGCATTGTACCACTGTTCCGGTATTTTCCATTCAATCATGCACTTATTCAACTGTATTATGTGTGCTTCTTTTACAGATTTACTACCAATTTTAAGCATTTTAAATATTATTCTATCTTCTTTTAGACAATGTTTTTTATTTGTTTCCAAACTGCTCTTAGTTCTGTAGTTGTAATGTCTAGGATTTATACCAAGCCAACATTGCAGACATTTACATTTCCAGATGTTACGGGTAAACGTGATTTGATGCATAGAACTTTCTAAATAAGTCTTCTATTACTTCTATTATACAGTTTCTATCTGAGATCATAACGTGTCAACCAAATTCTAGAGACAATGCCATCCTCCAATTTGCATGTTGTCGAGCAAACTTTACTGTAATCCTTTTGTGAACTATAATCAACCATGGCTCCCACACTGGCCTTCTAGATCTTAGATTGTTATCTAACAATCTTTTCATTACGGTTTTGTACAAACTTTATCTTTACTAGCTTTTCTGAGATCATTTGCAGGTCTCTAGCAATAGATGTACGTTTTTTAAGCGCACAATTGCACACGTTCTCGACCTTGAACAGCTTATTAACAATAACTTCCTCTCTCTACATAGAGACTCAAAGCCCTAGATACAACAAAAGAGCTCACATAAAGTTGTTTTTGTCTTTTTTCAAAGAATGTTACTGCTTTTGCAACTTTAGATACTTCATTTTACTATCATACACTATAAGCCAATATAAATAACCAAAATTCTTAAATAGCAACAAAACAGTTGAAGATATTCAATATACGACTTCTTATCATGCTCTGTTGAATAAAAAAGTCAAATTATTTGTTTTATACTTATTAAAAATGTTAACAATCTAAGGAGTTTTAATGTTTTTTGAATGTTTAAAAAGAAAATACAATCATTTCTGTTAGTGTTTACCTAGGTTATTAGCGTCACTTGATGCGCAGTGTTGTATTTATGACTAATATTTAATTGTTAAATTTTTGTTGGTTTGTGGTTATCATTTTAGTTATAAATAGTAAAAATTAATATAAAAAATTAAATTCTTCTATTCTACATTATTTATATTATTAATTTTCAAAGTCTCTTAAAGGACGAAAACTGACTATTATGAGATAATGCCTACAAAATGGTTATAACGGCTTACATAGGCCCAGTACTGAATTTTTAAGTTAAATGCAGAAATCAGCTTTTTGATACCGTTTTCGTATTTTAATAAAAATTTGCTTTTATGACATCAAATTTATGCTTAAAAATAATATTTTATGGATATTTATAATGGTTGTTGTAGGCCCAGTAGTTATTATTCGAGTAAAATGAAAAAAACTATTAAAGTTTTTCAATTTGGAATAAAAATTTGATATGCGTAATTTAATAAAGTTATTGTGGAATAAACAAATCAATGGAAATTCACGTGTTTATAACGGTTTATATAAGCACAACACAAAATTTTTGAGTAAAATGTAAAAAAATTGTCGGAATTTTGTTATAATTTTTGTAATCAACATCACTTCAGAGATCTAAAGTTGATTTTATTTGATGAAATGCGCAATTTAATGGAGATTCACGTGGTTATTACGGTTTGCAAAAGCCCAAGTTGCAATTTTAATTATTAAATTTACTTAATTCTATGAATATACTTCTATCACTAATTACATTCTAAGTTAAGATTAATAAAGAGCTTTTACTATGTACGTGACATATATAGTCACGTTATAAATATCAACATATAAAAAACAAAATTATATTTTCTTATTCTATTTATCGCATCCTACTTTAAAAGAGACATAACCAATTAAAAAAAAAAACAAAATTTCATTATAAATTTACGATAATCATTTTACACTATTTTTAAATGTTATATATAAATAGTAATAATAATAATTTATGTTACAAATACTACAAACAACAACAATCAGCTAACATATGCCAAAATATTTTATTTTTTTAAGAAAGTTATGCTTGTTTCTTTTAAAACTGTCTCAAAAATAAAGCTGATTTATTTACTTCTAAAGTAGTGATGCGATGTTGTCAATTATCAATATCTTAATACTAACAGCTGTTATTCTAGACCTGCCAATTATGTGCCACTTTGAAAATGTTAAAAAGATTAATAACTAAATAAAACTTATTTTCTGTTATACTTTTATGTTATCAATTATTATTATGTATGTACACTTCGACTATATATTCTTTTATTCTACATTTACATATTCATGTTATCTATATGTTATTTTAAATTAACTAATATCTTTCGTCAACTGGAAATGACCATAAATGGTCATGATTCAAATATTATGAGTTAAACAAAAAATGATACAATCTGAATTCTTATATTAATAAAAATGTCCTACAACTAAAAGAAGTTATTGATGTTTTTGTAAATGATCACGAGAAGTTTAGAAAAAATGTAAAAATGTAAATTTAAATTTTAGTTATGATAATATTTTGTATATGCTTTATATATTATACAGGGTGATAGGTAAACATGCGGCAAAAATTCAAGAAGTTATTCCTTGGCCAATTCTATGAATATTTTGTCCTATGATGTTTTCTGAAAAACCCTTTTGTTTTGAACAGAGTGAACAAAATTTACAACAACCATATTCAATATTTGTTGAAATCAATTTTTTGAAATCATTAAGCACTTAAACATATTTTAATATCTACAATTTGCTTGTTGCGTAGAAATTTTTTTTCTTGAACGTTAGAACACAGTGTGATTTTACAATGAGCTAATAAGCTTTTGCCAAACCAAATTTTTTTTTTAAACTCTCAACATATTTAAAATAGTGTGTTTTCAACACTATGCATTGAATGTCATTCTGGTAGTGAAATAATATCTAAGAATACTATTCTTCTTTTTCTTTAGTTAAGATTAGATCCTGTTTTTTTTTCAACATAAATGGTCGCAGTTGGAACGCTGAGCTTCAGTTTTTATGTCATCTTATTGGTGGTCCAATTTTTGGCAGTCTGGTTTTGTCCATTCTGTCCACATAGTCTCTCTACTCCCGCCTTCTGTTTTGGGCCAATCTTACGACTTCTTGAATGTTGCACTTTGATCTGACGTCTTCGCTTTTTATGTGGTCCTGGAAACTGCATCCTACCATGCATCTTAGGGTTCTCATCTCCGTTGTTCTCATGAGTCGTTTCGTTGTGGCGTTTTTTCTGCATGTGCTTGTTTTGCCATATTATATCTCTCAGGTACCCGAATATTAGATCTGCTTTTGTTATTTAGGCTTTCACTTTTTCTTTTAGGCTTTTGTTGCTAAGAATACTATGTTAATTGTAAATATTGGCGGATGAATAGTTGTATTACTTGAAAATTTAAAAACCCCACATAGTTTGCAACATGATACCAGCTGAAATAGATGCTAATTTTAATTCTGCAATCAAAATATTCAAAGTTCAAGTTGAGCTACATTTTTATAATTTTTTTGATAATTCAAACCTTTTCATTTCATTTTATTGTACCGCTCCTACTGGAGATTATAAATCAACATATTTATTTAAAATTTTTGATAAAGAAGAGTAGTTCTCATTTCTATTTTTCTTAGCACTTCAACGTTTGTCACCTTATCTGTCCAGAAAACCTTTAATACTGTTAGATTAAACTTGGTCCATGTGGGTCTGTTTTATGCTTAGACCATATACACTTATAGACACGAAAAATAAAAATAGCACATTTTCTACTCGTCGCATGGTGAAGCCAACATAACAACATTATATGTCCACAATTGACGTCACGCGCTACTTGAGAGTAAATATTGACAAATGTTTGCAAAGCGTTTATGTATGTTATCAGTTATCAGTAAATAAAAGTAGTGACAGGACGCATCCTTGCATTTTTTTACTGATTTTGTTTGGTTAGCAAAATAATTGCAGTTTGGTTCCAGCATAGATTTTTGATAAACGCAATTCTCTAAATCTTGCTTTGTAAGGATGTTCAGCAGTTTCTCATGACGGACTTCATCAAACGTTTTTCAAAAGTATACGAAGCACATATATAGATTCATATTTGAACATATTTGAAGTAATACATTTGTTCCGAATAAAGCTCCTTTGTTCTAAAGTCGTTTTGAAAACATGCTCTTTCAAAAATTTGGTTTTTAGAAATATTTTTGGCGCATGAGGCTTATCGTCTTATATTCTGAGCAAACAATGGCATTCTTTTTTTTTTGGGTAGTTATAAAGGACAAAAGAGAAATCAACCTTCTTACGTAAGTTGCGTTAAAAATTTTCATCACATCTCATTTCAATCAGAATATTAATTGTTCAAACGTAAAAATATGTTTTTTTTACTCAAGATTCCTTAAACTTCTTTGCAGCAATATTTGCATCATACGTAGAACGTATGGTCTGGTAAAGTATGCTAGATCTTAATTGGATTGGAAGGCATATTTTCCACAGAAACAAAAAATACCTTTTCTCCGAAAGCACTCCAACAATTTTTTTTACTCTTTTGAATATATTTGTTATTATTGAGAATTGGACACGTTTTTGCTCAATATGAACAATACTATAACATATTGCAAAATGTACCATTCTTTCTGAAACACCCTGTATAACCAAAATGAATTTTTACAGATCAGAATTGACCAACAAGATTATGTGACTATACCAGTTGTTTCTTTGAAGTTTTTGTAACTAATAAGACAACAGTTCTTGAGATCAAACTTCTTATGATCACAACAAAAATCTTAATTTGTCCAAATTAGTTTTTGAAAATTTTGTTTCATATTCCTACTAATATTATTATTATTTTTTGAATAAATTATTTATTTATTTATGTATCAATATATTATGCCTAATTAAATTTATTTAAGCTAAGGATTGAGTATTTTCCCAGCACGTGATTGTGAATAATCACGTTATGAATAGTAAACTGAATAAAAATCATATTCTTTTATTCTATATACATATATACTGTACATAATTGCACCCCCGCTTTAGAATTAACACTAACTCAAAATAGTATATAAAATAGTACAAGCGTAGATACACGAGTTCAAAATTGACATTACGTGCAAGTTGTATACTATACTTTTTCTACGATCACAATAAATAAAAAAAGAATTTTAAGGAAATTCTACTGATATTGATATTGAATTAAATTTTAAAACCTTTTTAAAAAAACTGGCCTGGAATATTATATAAATCTTAAAACAATAATTTCAAATTATTTTGCTTGTTGTTTAGATTAAAACCTTATTTTTGCGAGTTGTGTTACTTCTAAAGTAGTGATGCAATATTATTATTTATTAATATACTAATACTAATAGTTATCATTATTCTGGATGTGACAGTAATTTGTCAAGTTGAAAATATTAAACATATTAAAAACTAAATAATATTCTCTTATTCTATATTATTTTATCGAATACATTATTGATAATTATTTATATCATGTTTAGCTTAATTTATATTGCATATCGTTATCAATTATAAATAGTAAACAAATAAAAAAAAAATTATATTCTCTTATTCTATATATGTATTATCAATTATTGATATATTTATCACTAATTTAGACACTGGACAGTCGTCGTTATAAATGGTAAACATATAAAAAACTAAATTATATTATTTTATTCTATATTTCCAATATATATTTATACAAGATAATCAATAAGTTCAAAAACAACAAGCTTAAATATAGCTTATAAAACCAGCTCAGAAAATGTTAACTTTCAAAACCATTTTATCAAAACAATTTTACAGTTTTTATAATTTCAATCAATTTAATAGTACTTTAGGTCAATAACCTGCAAATTTTATTAAAATTGCTCGAGCAGATTTTATTTTGCACTCAATAAAGCAAGAAATTTTACCGTCTTTGATCAAATAAAGCTCCCAAAATAATTTTATCAAAACAATTTTATATTTTTTATAATTTCAATAAATTTAACAGTATCTTAGCTCAATAACCTGCAAATTTGATTAAAATTGATTCAAAAGTTTTTATTCTGTAACCAATAAAACAAGAAATTTTATCGTTTTTGATCAAATAAAGCTTCCAAAACCATTTTACCAAAACAATTTTGAAACTTTTATAATTTCAATAAATTTAACAGTATCTTAACTCAATAACCTGCAAATTTTATTAAAATTGCCCAAAGAGTTTTTATTTTGCAACCAATAAAGCAACATTTTTTACCGTTTTTGATCAAATAAAGCTTCCAAAATAGTTTTATCAAAATAATTTTAATTTTTTTATAATTTCAATCAATTTAATAGTACCTTAGCTCAATAACCTGCAAATTTGATTAAAATCGCTTCAGAAATTTTTATTCTATAACCAATAAAGCAAGAAATTTTATCGTTTTTGATCAAATAAAGCTTCCAAAACCATTTTACAAAAACAATTTTAATTTTTTTATAATTTTAATCAATTTAGCAGTATATTAGCTCAATAACCTGCAAATTTTATTAAAATTGCTTAAGAAGTTTTTATTTTGCAATCAATAAAGCAAGAAATTTTACCGTTTTTGATCAAATAAAGCTTCCAAAATAATTTTATCAGAACAATTTTAGATTTTTTGTAATTTCAATAAATTTAACAGTATCTTAACACAATAACCTGGAAATTTTACTAAAATTACTCAAAGGGTTTTTATTTTGCAACCAATAAAGCAAGAAATTTTACCGTTTTTGATCAAACAAAGCTCCCAAAATAATTTTATCAAAAAAAATTTAATTTTGTTTATATTTTCAATAATTTTAACAGTATATTAAGTCAATAATCTGCATATAATGCAAAAGTTGTACTTATTTTGTATAAAAAATTATTTTGAAGCAGTCGGTAGGACATTTTAAACTCCAGAATCAATTCAAAACAAGTTCAGTAAACTTAATTTTGAATTCTAGTTGAATACATTTTATACAACTTACAGTAATTTAGAATAGTTTGAAATTAATTTTACGCAGTCGGTAGGATAAAAATTTAAAAAATAATTACTCAACCGTAAATTTATTAAAAAAACATGTTTAAAAGTAGTGTTTAGTAATAGTTTCACACATTTTAGTATCAAATTTGTTTGTAAAGGAACTCGCAGTTTTTGGCCTCATATCCGGGCACAAAACCAAGATTTCAATTCTGAGTTAAGGTTTTCATAAAAAAAGGTTAAATCTTTCTCACAAAATGACAATTGCTTTACCTTAATCAAACTTTCTTTTCCCCGTTTTAAAATTTTAAAACATTTCCAAGACCTACTAAACTTACCTTGTTTAAATGAAAACTTTGATTAATCTTGGTTTGTTGTAAAAAAATTTGATATGTTCTAATCAATCATTATTTATCATCATCACTTTAGCTATAAAACCTTGTGTATTTAAACTCTTAACAAGATTTTGAACAACTTTCTCCTATATTTGTAAAATAAAGAGAAATAGTTCTCAACTTACAACAACAACAACAATAAATCAATTTACGGTATACCTTCAACAACGGCGGTCTCATCTAACGTGTGTAACCAATTAAAAATCATCATATTTCTTTCATATTTTGACAATGGCTTACCACGTTCTCTTTCCACATCTCTTAATGTTAGAGGCAAATTTTGGTTGGCTCTTTGTTTGACTACCCTAAGGACGGCAGCATTTGCGCTACTTATTGGCGATGTTTTTATTATTGGAGATGTTCCTGGTACGGTTAATCTTACAGGTCCTGGACTGACAGAATTTGGACATTCTGTGTTTACACTGGCCGCAGCAGCTGATGGTGTTACTTCTATCCGGTCTAGATTGAATTCACTTTGGGATAGTCGTTCAAGTGCTTTGTATGTTGTTAGGAGTCTGCGACGGATGTAGTTTTGGCGGACCTAAAATATTAATGTTAGAGTAAAAAAAAAAAAACAAGCAAATAATAATAATATATAATAAAATAACCAACATGTTTATGACTTCACAACAATCTGATATTTATTTATTTGAAATAAAAAATTAAAATTTGTGTACATCACTCTATTAAGAAATCCGTTGCTACTTTCCTCCGCCGCAAAATTGTGTTGCATCTCATTATCTAATCAACTTGGATGACCAAAAAAATCAAAGAATGGTTGGTGTTACGGAGTTTAAAGACCTCCAGCACCTTTGTGAACACGACGCAATTATCAATCCCTGCTCATATAAAAGTAGTTGGCAAATACCATCACTTGTCAAAGATCCTCATTACATGTCGGAGCACAACAACACTTGCTCTGATAGACAGCGGGCCTGGCCAAAGTTTTACCCGGTCAACATTACCTAGATTGCATGAAACAGACTACTTTGTCTACCAGGCTAACCCACATAATAAACTTGCTTTAATCAAAGAAGCAACCATTACCATTCAGGACGGCACCCAACAACAACATCAACAACAGATAAACTTTATGCAAGCCCAGGACCTTAGCAAAATAGTAGTTTTTGGTCACCCTTGGCTCACACTAACACGTTCAACACCTCGTTTATTTTGAATACGACACACAAGAGGTAGTTTACTAGGCGTAACCCCAAGCCAAACCGTATACCATATTAATCGCAGACATGCCAAAACACGCATTCTCGGACCGTCCCAAATTTCACAAGCTAAAGCAAGTATTTGCCAGTTCTGTTATCAAAAGAATGAGGGAACCCACTACAAACGCAGTAACGCGCAACATCAAACTAGTAGACACTACGCCCATAAGGATCCGACCGTACGCATTCAACGCCAAAAAACTCCTGACATATGAGCAAGAAAGCACAAAAAAGTTGTGATCATTTAGAAGAACAAAGGCATCCCATGCTTTTGCGTTGACTTCCGCGTCCTCACCACCGCGTGTCAAAATGATTTGGCGTCGCTACCCAAAATTCAAAAGACAACTCGACCACCTGGTCAGATTACAGTTAAACCGTCCAGCCAATATTTGGCCGCCTTTGCCAAACCAGACGGACTTGCCAGTTTACCTTTCAAAAGCTTATAGTTAAAGTACTTACGGAATAGATAGGCAAACATGTATTAGTATACCTTGACAATATTGTCGTATATTCAAGCAACTACCACAACACAGAGAAATTACAAATTACAGAAGTATGGGCTACGCAGTAATAAAAAAATGCAGCTTTGGCCAGCCAGAGATTAAATACCTGTGACACAAGATTACAGCCCAAGAAAACAAATCATCAGAACACCACTTTTGGCTTATCCGTATCTACTGGCCCACAACCCGCTAGCAACTACGTAGTATTATAGGTAATATGCAAACAACTATGGGACGCAGTCAAACAACGGTTTCGTAACCGTTAAAACCCTAAACAACCGTCTACTGTACCAGTAGAAAGAAAACCAGAAACAAATCATCAGTTACGTCACCAAATAACGGTATCACAGTAACAATCGGAAATATTACGCCATTACGTAGGCAATTAAGAAATACCAAGCTTACCTGGAAGACTGCTGGTTTCTGCTAAAAACTGAAAATTGAGCGTTGGTTAAGCTATCTGCCACTTAAATCACCAAGTCCAAATTTATACGATGGTCCTTGTTTCTTGCCAAATTCGCGTTTGACATTGAGCATACTCCCAAAGCTAAGAACCATTTGTCGGACGCGTTATCCCAAACGCCTAGCAAAGAAAAAACCGTCAGCAAAACTGATATAGATCGACTGGTACCTCCCGACGTCATGATTTGACCTACCAGCAACTATCGCGGCAAAACCAAAGCAGCAAATGGGTCATTGCACTACAACCTTTAGGAGTTGAGACTCTTGCCGCCGCCGTAAAGCGAAGTCAACGCAAGTGCAGAACATTCTTTACCGACAACTGGCCAAACTTAGACTGGAAGTAATCTACCAAAAAGGCGTGGACGGATCTCTATACTGCACCCTAGCAGGCTGGGATCAGCTGGCAGTACCACCCGCTATTCAAAAAAAGATGATAAAACAGCATCACAACAACGACGCTACCAAACATTCAAAACGAGACAAAAAAAACAACAAAACGTACGTTTGGGGGTGAATCACTTGTGCGCAGATGCAGACTGGTTCCGTCCAAGAAGTCGCCGCTTTACTATTTCATCCCGACAGCCGCCCCTGTTAATGTATTGCGGTCGACAACGTAAGTTCCTTAGACAAAACCACTACGGGACATCGGCTTATACTAACCGTGCACCTGTTAGATGGAAGCATTTGCCACGCAGCACACTACTTGCAAAAATACTATCAACGTCCTAGAACAGCAAGTCAGCCAATTTGAGTACCTTAAGATCGTCTCGAGTGACATCGGCCCTCAATTTATAAGCCACAAACTCAGGAAAACTATCGTAAAGTGTAAATGCTATAATCACACCATAGCTACGTATCATCATTAAGCTAATTCCGTGAAATGACACTACGCGGGACTATAGAAATCATTGCGGTGCTTACTAGACAACCACCCCGGCACTACTTGGAACGAGCTGTTACCCATAGCCACTTTTCAACTTTGCCGCCAAAATAATACGGCAACTGACCTCACCCCGAGTAGGGCTAGGTCAAACATTACCAAACCCGAATCTTGAGACACACCACAAACGGAGGTACAGAATGACGCGCGCCCAGCAACAAAAGGGATGGCTGCAAAGCTAAGAATCTAGATTGACTGGTACCTTCAGGGCGGTGAAACTAAAGCAGCCGACAAGTCATTGCACTCTTAGAAGTTGAGATTCTGGCCTCCGCCGTAAAGCAAAGTCAACGTAAGTTCCCGCAAGTTGAGAACGTCTTTGGCGAGTTACGCCATCATTTGGCCAAACCTGGAGTAAAAGTAGGCTACCGACAAGGCACTATACCTTACTTTAGTAGGCTGAATCAACTAACAGTACCACTCGCAATGCAAAGGAAGATGATAAAGCATCATTACAACGACAACGCCGCCGGACATCCAGTGCCAGATTAAACTTACCGCAGCCTACTGAGGGGTTACCACAGAAAGGACGTCAAAGCGTACCTGAGCCAGAAGTAAGACTAGTGCCGCCTGAAAAACCGTCGCTTTACAGTGTCATCCCGACAGCCGCTCCTGGGAACGTATCGCAATTGACTATGTGGGTTCCTTAAGCACAATCACTACGGGACATCACATTGGGTGAAAGCATTTGCCACGCAACACACTACCAATGTCCTGAAGCAGCAGGTATTCTGCCAATTTGGGTACTCATTAGATTGAGTAACAACGGCCTTCAGTTAGTGAGCCATAAATCCAAAAAAACCACCGTAAAATGAAAATTCTACTATAACACCACGACTGTCTGTCAGCCTTAAGCTATTTCCGTAAATCGATGCCACGCGGAGCTAAAAAACTGATTGCGGTGCTTACTAGACAGCCACCCCGGCACTCTTTGGGACTACCGCCAAACTAACGCGGCTATTAACCTAACCCCAAATGAAACACTACTTAGTCAAACGCGGAACTTAAAATACACTTTAAGATAAAGTCCAGAACAACGCCGATGCAAAAGACCAAAAACGAAAACCTGCAAGCAACAGCAACAAATCATGTACTGCATGACTTAAACATTGCAACGCTGCCATCAACTATCAACTATCAACCCGGCGACCAGGTGCGGAAAAGGAAGAAAAGACTAAATGACACATAAATTGACCCAAACGCTTTAACATTGCTGCCGGAGAAGTTGAAGACCATCCGCGGCGCCCTCCCGTGAAGATTCACGTAGACGAGTCCAGCTCTACCACAATGCCCCTACAAGACAAGATTCCCGACAAGACAAGATTCCCGACCGCAACTATATGCGTCCGCAATCCGCTGTAGTAAAAACAAATAGAATAATAGTGTAACCACAATCTTTAGTGTACGTGGCAAACCGCACAACTATTGTGCTAAACTTTATTGCGCAAGTGTCAGAACTCACATTCCTTACAGGTAAGTTAGACAAACTCAAAGTTCCTGTCGGACGTAAACAATTTTCTAACAAAGTGGGAACTTTAAACTGCTTGCTGGTTATCATGATCTTTTTTTTTACACAAAAAAACTTCTACATTTGCAAAGAAGAGAAATTTTTAGGTAAAAAGTGAGCACTCCAGTTCAAATTATTTGTTGGTAATCATGATCTAAAGTAGCCAACCACTTGCCTAAATGTTGCTCATAAAAAAATTGGATATTCCGTTCTCCTCCTCTGACTAAAAAAATTCGGACGGGTAATCATAATCTGGAGTGATCCAGCCTTCGTCAAAGTGTTGGTCTTCAAAAGATTGGGTATCACTTTTGAGCAAGAAGTTCAAACTACTTGCTAGTAATCATGATCAAGAGTGACCCACACACCCGACCAAATTTGGTCATCAACAGATTGGATATAACTTCCTCCTTTTTGTTTAAAAGGACTTTTAAGTTTGCAAAGAAATGAAACTTGCAAATTTTTAATAACAATTTTTTGGGAGGATAGTTAGGCCTTTCAGTTCAAATTACTTGCTAATAATCAGAATCTGTAGTAACCCACGATTAGATATCACTTCCTCCTCCTTGGACAATGAAACTCCAGTTAAAACTTTTTATAATAATCATAATTTGAAGTAACTAACTTTGAAGTTACTCGTCCAGGTGTTGTTTATCAAAAATGTTTGTATTACCTCTAACTAAGAAACTTCTAACACCAACACAGAAGAGAAATTCTTAATTCTTTAATAATAAACTCTCGGGCGGGTGAGTGTGTACTCTAGTTGTCATTACTTGTTGGTAATCATGATCTGAAATGACCTACCCACTCGCCCAAAAGGTTGAATATCAATTCCTCTTTCTTGAACAAAAAGACTTTTACGTTTACAGAGAAGAGAAACTTCACATTTCTTAATAACAAAGAAAGTGGATAAGCACTATTTGCTGGTAATCATAATCTAGAGTAACTCACTCCCCGCTTAAGTGTTGGTCATCAAAAAATTGGATATCACTTTTTCCTTCTCGGAAAAAAAGACTTTTACGTTTGCAAAGGGGGAAAACTTATAATTTTTTGATAACAAACTTTTGGACGGACGGGTGTATACTCCAGTTTAAACTTTTTGATAGTAAACATAATCTAAAGTATCCCACCCGCCCTTCCAAGTGTTTGAGCGTTTGTCATCAAAAGACTAGATATAACTTTTAACTTTGCCAAAAAATAAAACTTTCAAATTTTTGGGCGGATAGTTAGACACTCCATAATTTACAGTAACCCACCCCCCGCCAAAAAATTATAATCTGAAATGCTTGCTGGTAATCCCACTTTCCGTCAAAGTGTTGGTCATTAAAAGATTGTATATCACTTTTTCTTTCTTGGACAAAAGAAGAAACTTCTAATTTCTTGATAACAATTTTTTAGGCAAAAAACTAGTTTAAACTTCTTGATGGTAATCATGACCTGGATTGACCTATCCAAGTAATGCTTATCAAAAGATTGGATATCACTTCTTCTTCTTCTTCTGATTAAGAGACTTCTAACACTTGCAAAGAGGAAAAACTTCTTTAATTCTTTGATAATAAACTTTTGAGCTGGTGAATAAGCACTTCAGTTAAAATTATTTACTGGTAATCATAATCTGGAGTTACCCACCTACAAGTTTTTGTCATAAAAATTAGATCTTATTTTCTTTTCTTGGACAAAGATACTTCTAAGATTGCAAAAAAAAACTTTTAATTTTTTTATAATATTTTATTTATTATGCTTTTTACGGCTATTTTACATCGTCACAGTAAGTCTACGACTTGTTTAAAGTGGTTTGATGGGACCAACAGCTTAATACGTGACTTCCGAACCACGCTGGTGGATAAAGAGCAAGTTATCATTTCAGTCATATTTCGGGGATCGAACCCCGGACTGCTCGCATGATATGCAAGTGCTCTACCATTGAGCTATCACACCAATAATAAATTTTGGAAACTCCAGTTTAAATTTTTTGCTTGACTGTAATCATTTAAATCTAAAATAACCCACTCACCCGTCCAAGTGTTGCTCTTTGAAAGATTAGATAACACCTCTTTTTACTCTGACTTCTAATAATTGCAGAAAAAATAAACTTCCAATTCTTTAATAACAAACTTTTGAGCAGGTGGGTTGGCTACTCTAGTTTAAATTATTTGCTGGTAATTATGATCTAGAGTGACCCACCCACCCGCCAAAATGTTCCTCATTAAAAAATTAAATATAACCTCTTTCTCCTCTGACTAAAGAATTTTTTAAAATTTGTAGAAAAAAAAAACTTATAATTCTTTGATAACAAACACTTGGGCGTGTATATTGGCACTTTAGTTCAAATTACTTGTTAGTAATCATAATCTGGAATGACGTACCCAGCCTCCCAAGTGTTGGTCGTCAAAATATCAAATGTTAATTTTTCCTTCTTAACAAAACAGATTTCTAACGCTTGAAAAGAAGAAAAACTTTTTTTTTTGACAACAAATTTTTTGGCAAGTAGCTGGGCATTTTAGTTTATACTACTTGATGGTAATTATGATCAACCGCCCAATGTTGGCCATCAAAAAACTGGAAACCACCTCTTCCTCAAACTTGCAGAGAAAAGAAACTTCCAATTCTTTGATAACATACATTTGTGCGTGTGAGTGCACTCCAATTTAAACTACTGGCTTGTAATCATAATCTACATTGGCCCACCCACCCGCCCAAAGATTGGTCATTAAAAGATTGGTATTAACTTTTCATTTTTGGACGAAAAGTCTTCTAACGCTTGCAAAAAAGAAAAACTTTTAATTTCTTAATAAAAAAATGTTGGTCTAGAAACCTAAAACCTACTTACAACCAAGTAAACCAACAAAACTCCCACTTAGATACGGCCTTGCATAAACTTATCATAACCTCTTATTTGCACTGCATTGCAATCTCTTATATAAAAATATTGTAATGTTGCAACATTTTCTTCACCACATTTGTCCACTTATATAATCTGAAAGAACACAATCATTTGGTTTGCAGTACTCATTACTTGCATGTATTAGACTGAGGCGATTAACTCAAATCTAAATCCCAACAAGTTCTTATAAATCATAGATTTTAGTACAGCGTATTATAATCATTTTGTTGTTGTTTTAAGCTTGTGGTATAATTTTGTTATTGATGATAAAAACATGTTTAAACTTTTGTTAAAAAATACTCTACTAAATAATTGTTTCCGTTATATTTATCTTTTCAAATTGAAATTAATCAATTTTCTTGATATTACTACTAGACTCCCATGGGTAAGCCCTCGACTATATTTTTTTTTTATTAGATTCAATTTGAATTGATTACTTTAAACTTACCTTTTTGTTAACAGAACGTATGAAATCTGCCGCTGTGAATGTGGGTGGTGGGGGTGGAGCGCTGGCAGGCGGTGCGGCTGCATTTGATTGCCCGCCATGCGGCGATGGTAATTGCGATGTGGATGCGACATCCCCAACTGCAACCCACGTCGAACACGATCTCGATGTATGATCCAATCGACCATTTTCTAATAAAAATCCGGACCTCTGTAACGAATTAAGCGCCAACTCTGAAACAGCGCTTCTTAAAGTCGGTAGATTTGGTCCGTCGTCCGGAGATGGTAATTGACTTATATCGCTAGTACTGAAGCTTTTTTGTAGGCCCACAGCTGATGAAAGAGCTGCACAACTTCTAATTAAGTCTGTTTCCTCTTCGAACCACAATATCTCGGGTATATCTGCGGGTCTGCAACAAAACAAATAATAGTTTTAATCTCTTTGTGTATTATTAAAAGTTTGAAACTTTCTTGCTTGAGTAAACTTTGTTTGCTCATTACAAACGCTTGAGGAGACAATACACATGTTTGTATATGCATCACAAAAGGGTTGAAATCTTTCAAAGGAAACACTTTGACTTTATCGCTGTTTACATCAATTATATAAAATGTGTATTTGTTCTATTAAATTTGCAACGTATTACATTTACTGAATATAGAAAATATAAATTAACAAATAACGCAAATTACACGTTGATAAGTTTAGTTTATGCTACTCAAGAGATGGCCGCAATGTTTGTTTTTATGTTTAGAGTGCCCTTATGGCTCATTTCTAAAATTCCACAGCTCACAAGCGCAATTCCGAGTACATAGAAGTCATTTAGGAATGCACGGTTAAACACTTGGAAAAACAATTCGTTGCATTCATGTTTCTACAAACCTCCTTCTATGTACCTTTACAAAATCTTACATCTAAGCTACTTCTTGCTTGCAACACCTAAAGAAAATTTAGCCTCTGAGCAAAATCAAAGTATTTCACCGCAAATTATATTATTTTATATTTTATGTTATCATCCCACTACATCTACCAATTAAAAACTTTTCAAACCTTTCAAACCACCAGAGGATATAGAAGCCGTTTTCACTAGGCTAAGTCTCTTCAGGCCAATTCAAGCCATATCCAAAACTAATTAACTATCACCAGTCCGAACTCACAGTCGTCCAGCAAAATAAAAACTACTTGAATTTATTTTAATTAACAATTAAATTGTCGACAGGGATATATCTCAGTCTACTCTATATTATACGAACATTTGCTTGCTTCATATTTATTCATATTGCTGATCTAAATAAATTTTAATATAATGAATATATGAATTTCAATATTGACTGCACAACAATATTAATTCCAGTTAACAAAATTTAATTAAAATCTTCACTTCCCATTATCATTATCACCAGTATATTGAGTCCCTAAAAGGCCATTAATCCCCTTCCAAACGTGCAAACTATCCGACAATCGATATCAAACTCACATTTATTCATAAACATGAAACTTTCGCAACATTGATAAATTATGGGTCGCAAAATGTACATCGTAGGCGTCGTTGCGAGTGTAGAACGAAATTTGTCAACCCACGCAAATATTTTCATCCCTTACTACCGTGAATAACAATAAGGATTTGTAATAACTTTCCACCCACTCGAACAATTTCAAACTTTTTTTAACATAACTACATAGGAATGCTTTTAAATGTTAAACATTGCAGCTGAGTATAAAATAATCTAACAAGCTAGTCATTAATCATTGTGGATTAGTTAATGGACGACAAAATATATCAATAATGCTAATAATTTCATTAAATTGTAATTAATCATTGTTGTAATTCATCAATGGATTAATTGCAAAGTGCTTGAATATATTAGACAAGCAATTATCCGCTAAAATAAATACCCCGACATAATGCAGATATAATTAAAGTAATGAATTAAAGTAGAAATGCGTAAATAAAGGTAGAGCAATGTGGCCTAAATTCATTCTGTTCTGTTTTTTATGTAATCGATACAACCTGTGGGTTGCAGAAAAAAACTCACCGTGACGAAGGTAATAATACTTATTAAATAGAAATCTATCATTTGTTGATGCTTTTAGTGTTTGAAAGGACGTTTGGATTTATATTTATAAAATACTGAAATAGAATTGATCAATATTTAGCAAATTGTAATTATTGCCGAGCTATTTTTGAAATTACTTATGTAGATTGTGTCTTGTGAACAAATTTTTCATGCGGAAAATTAGTTTATTATTTTTTGGCTTAAACTTAGGTCTACTTTTGATATGACAAGATAATGATCAGTTCCACATTTAAGTGTTTGTTATTAAAAGTTGGTATCATCACCTGTTCCTTGAATATAGAAATTTCTAAACGTTTGCAGAGAAGAGAAATTTTTAATCCCTTGATAACGCATGTTTGGTTTAATAATTTTAACAGTTTATGATCGGTTTTTAGTACTTTGCTTTACAATCTTTGAGTTTTATGGCCGGATTTTAGTGTTTTTAACATTTTATAGTCGGATTTTATATGTATTTCTTATTGTTTTTTTGAATTTATAAGTTTTCTGACAGGTTTTTTGACATTTTATGTTGCCATTTTATAACTAAAAACGCTTTATAAGAGGATTTTGGTATTTTTTGACGTAATTCTTAAACTTTGTGGCTAAATTTAAATGTTTTTGACATTTACCGACCGTGTACTTTTTTACAGTTTTTCCGGTAGGATTTTTAATATTTTATTATAAGATGTAGTAAGCATTTTATATCTAAATTTCAGTAATGTTTACATTTTATAGCCAAATTTTAGTACTTTTTGACGTAAACTTCAGATTTTGTAGCCGGATTTTAGTGTTTCTAACATTTTTTACCGCATTTTCCATATTTTTAAGCAAAATATTGAAATTTGGTCTTTTATAAATTAATTTTGTAATTTTTTAAGATTTTTTTAAGTATTTCTTTAAACTATTAGCCAGATTTTAATAACTTTGACATTTTGTGCCTGAATTGCTATTTTAAAGATAGATTTTTGCATTTGACACTTAATAAACATCTTTTGGTGCTTTAAATTAGAATTTTAATAGTTTTATTATTCAATAGCCAAATTTTTTAAATTTTATCATTAGATTTTAATATTTTTGAGAAAAATTTGATATTTATGGCAAGATTTTGCTTTTTTTTACATAAATCTTAAGTTTTTTGGCCAAATTTTAATATGTTTAACATTTAATGGCCGGTATTTAGTAGTGTTTGTCTTTTTATGTCCGGATTTTTGCAGTGTTGACATTAATAAACATATTTGAATATTTTAAACTGTTAATATTTTTGATATCTACTAGCCAAATTTTTCAATATTTTATTTTTAATTTTTAGATAGGAATTTGATATTTTTGACTTTTCATAGCCTTATTTTGGCATTTTTTACTTAAATTTTAAGTTTTGTGTTGGAATTATTTGTTGTAAGTAGTAGTGTTTAAATTGCTCTCATACAACTGACACATTAATATATTACGTGCTGTAGTTGTTAGATTTATATATAAAATAAAAAATAAAATTACTGATTTCAATCTTATGTCAATAAAAAGTATTTTTTAAAAATTAAATTGTTCTCTCCGCATAAAACGTATTTAATTCCACTGATAGGAACCTGCAGCTCTCAACAGGTTATGGGCCCAGTGGTCGCGAGTGAACAAGAAATATTAAAGTGAAAAGAAAAGCACGTGGTTTATATGAATTGGTAGTGAACAAAGAATGAAGAGACCATTCCGCGTGTCCTCCGTGTGAAACAGTTCGCGACACCAAAAGATAAACTAATTCGAAAGAATTCATATTGGCAAGTTCAATGGAAAAGAATACCGACAGTGGAAGTTCCAGATAAAATGTGCTTTGCGTGCAAAATGCGTGTACGACGTCGCCATCGGAGCGTCACCGAAACCAGCAGGCGTCCCAACCGACGAGAAAGAGAAAGAAAAATTCTACAAGTGGAATAAAGACGACGCGCTAGCAATGTGCATCTTAACATCAGCAATGGAACGAACACAAATTAACCTGATTGAAACATGTGAGTCAGCAAATGAAATTCTTATTAAACTCGATTCCATTTATGAACAAAAATCGGAAACGAATAAAATGTTAGTGCATGAAAGATTTTACCAATATCAGATGCAAACCACTGATACAGTAACACAACATATTGCAAAAATAAATTCTTAGCGCAACAAATTAAGGAGTTAGGAGATGCAATTAGTGATGTTGCAATCGTGACAAAAATCGTTAGTACGTTGCCTAGCAAATATCATGCTTTTCGTCAGGCATGGCTCTCGCTTGATGAGACTAAGCAGACCATAGTGAATTTGACGGCAAGACTTCTCGACAAAGAAAGCAATTTAAACCGCGGAAATGAAACCGATGGAGCCATAGCAATGACAACAAGCGGAAACAATACGCATTCGACCAAGAAGAAATTTGATAAGTCAAGAATAACGTGTTTTCATTGTTCCAAAAAAGGCCATTTTGCAAGCAAGTGCAGGGCGCCATTGAAAAAAGGACAAGAAACACAAAGCATAAACAGAAATCACCCAAAAAAACAAGGAGGTGCTTTCAAAGTGGAAAGAAACCAACAAGCACTGTCGGCAGTCAAAGAAAAAGAAGAAATCTGGCTGCTCGATAGCGGTGCATCATGCCATATGTCGGCCAATAAGGAATGGTTCGAAGACATGACGACACTAAATGGAGTCAATGTCAAATTAGGGAATGATACCATCCTTCAAGTCTCAGCAAAAGGGACAATTAGATTCGAAAAACAAATAGATGATGTTTGGTATGAAGGACAAATGTATGATGTGTGGTATGTACCAAATCTAAAGCAAAATTTATTTTCTGAAGGTCAAATCACAAAGAAAGGGTTCTCAGTCATCAAAGATAAATCGACGGTTATAATCTACAAAGGTTGCCGAACTGACAATAATTTGTATAAGATGTCATTTCGTAAATCAAAGAGACTCGATGCAGAAGCAAATGTAGTGAGTGGTACTCTCAAGCAGTGTCATGAACGCCTCGGACACGTGAATAAAGAAACTCTCAAGAAAATGCTGAATGAAAACTACGGAAATATTACAGCAACAAATCAAGAAGACTTCTTTTGTGAGACTTGTATCTTAGCAAAACAACACAAGCTCAAATACAACAAAATCGAAAGGTATGAAACGCAGCCCGGTGAACTCATTCATTCTGACGTGTGTGGTCCAATAAACGTAGAATCATTCGGAGGCGCAAAATACTATGTGCTATTTAAGGATGATTGCACTAGTTACAGAGTAATTAAGTTGCTGAAAAACAAGAGCGATGTTTTCGAAGCATTTAAAAACTTCACTAAGATGTGCATCACACAAGGTCACAAAATAAGACGTTTGAGAACTGACCGTGGCACTGAATACATAAATGTGCCCGATCATCTACAAAAAAAACTAAATAAAAAAAGTGAAAAGCTCGTGTTAATCGGATACGAAGGTAATTCAAATAACTATCGGTTTTTCAATCCTGAGACCGGTAGCATTAAAGTTTCCAGAGAAGTTATTTTCAATAAAAATACAACCATTGAAAATCCGACTCTACGAAGCATAGTAATCGACACATCAATTGAAGAGATCAACCATGAACAAGAGGATCAAAAGATAATTGAAGAAGTCAACCACGAACAAGAGGATCAAGAGAGAATTGAAGAAGTTAACCACAAAGAAGAGGTTCAAGAAAGAAATGAAGAAGAAGAATATAACAAGCCCGATGATAATATGTTTAATGAAAATTTAAATAGCGACGACAAAAAAGACAATGATGAGCCAAAAACACACAATCTGCGTGCAAGAAATAAAATTCCGAAACCAAAGTACCTGAATGATTTTGAACAAGGTGAGATAAATTTTACTGAAGTTTACTTACCCACTACCTACGCAGAAGCGATGAAAAGCGACAAAAAGGACAAATGGAAGCGAGCAATCCAAGAGAAGTTAAAATCACTAGATAACAACAATACGTGGGAGTTACAGCAAAAGCAATAACGATACCATCTACAAGGCAAGATTATGTGAAAAGGGTTACAGCCAAGTGCAAGGGATAGACTACAAAGAAACTTTTGCCCCAACAGCGAGATATGACACCATCAGAACATTGTTAGCACTTGCAGCACACTACAAGCTCGAAATAAGTCAATTTGATGTTGAGACCGCATTCCTTTACAGAAAACTAGACGAAGAAATATATATGGAACCACCAAAAAGTGTGAACTCTAAGCAAAACATGGTATGCAAACTAAAGAAATCTCTATATGGATTAAAACAATCCCTGAGATGGAATTTGCGTTTCAATGAATACTTAAACAAAATTGGACTACATCAATGCTTGATGGACATGTGTGTATACTCAGGCGTAATCAATAAAGAAGCAGTCATTCTTGTCATATATGTGGACGATGGACTAATTTTCTCAAGAACATGCGAGACACTCAAGAAAGTGAACGAACACTTAAAACAAGAATTCAAAATTACAATCTGTAAACCTCAAAACTTCATAAGACTGGAAATCGAACGTAATCCACAAAGCGGCTCGATCTCAATCAAATTAAGTAGATTTATAAATCGAATCCTTGACAGATTCAACCTGCAAGATTCAGCTGGATGTTCTGCACCAGCACAACCAAGAGTTTCGATTTCAAACAATGATGAAGAAATGAACGAAAACGTTCCCTATCGTGAAATAGTTGGGTCCCTAATATTTGCAGCAACTGCATGTCGACCAGACATTGCTTTTATCACCAATGTACTGAGTAGAAAACTACACAGTTGGGGAATTCCACAGTGGAATGCAGCAAAAAAAGTGCTACGTTATCTGAAACAAACAATCAATGAAGGATTGATGTATGGACGAAACGTTGAGAGACTCCAAATAATTGGTTACTCTGATTTCGATTATGCAGGGGACATCATGACACGCCGTTCCACAACTGGCTATGTCTTCAAGATCGGAGAAAGCACCATCACGTGGCGCACTCAACTACAGAAGACTGTCGCTTGTTCTACCGCGAAAGCCAAATACATCGCCGCATCCGAATCCGTGAAAGAAGCTATGTGGCTAAAGCAGCTTCTAAATGAACTTAAAATATCAACAAGTGCGGTTATAATAAATGTGGACAATCAAAGTGTCATAAAATTTGTAAAGAAGTTTTTCACCACAGAACCAAGCATATTGAGATTAAATATCACCTTATAAGAGAAAAATATCAAAAAGGGCAAATTCAATTGCATTATGTCAATACGAAAATACAAGCAGCCGATATTCTCACAAAAGTCCTAAATAAAAATGACTTTATTAGAATAAAACATTAGTTAAACTTTAGCACTTAAGTTTTCATTTTCATGTGTATGTATGCAATTTAGTGGGAGTGTTGGAATTATTTGTTGTAAGTAGTAGTGTTTAAATTGCTCTCATACAACTGACACATTAATATATTACGTGCTGTGGTTGTTAGATTTATATATAAAATAAAAAATAAAATTACTGATTTCAATCTTATGTCAATAAAAAGTATTTTTTAAAAATTAAATTGTTCTCTCCGCATAAAACGTATTTAATTCCACTGATAGGAACCTGCAGCTCTCAACATTTTGTGGCCGGATTGTAATATTTTTTAACATTTAATTGGCAAATTTTAGTACTATTTTGTGGCCGGATTTTTACATTGTTAACTTTTAAGAAACGGATTTACAAAATTTTGATGTTTTTGTTATTTACTGCCCGGATTTTAATTGTTTTGAGCAAAATGTAATTTTTTGACATAATTTTTATGTTTTTTGCTATATAAAAGCCGGATTTTTGCATTGCTGTCATTATTTTTTTTAATTTGTCAAATATGACAGTTATCTGTCAAATATAATGTATTATGTAAAACTTTTCCCGTCAAATATAGCTTTTTTGTAAGGTATTAAATATCAAGTTATCCAATTTCTTGATCACAAACCCTTGGGAGGATGAGCGGGGCACTTAGTTCTTTGATTGCGGGACAAATGTTTTAACTGTGTTTTCGTCTACTCACCCAAGTGTATGTGATCCAATTTCTTAATCACAAACACTTAGATGAATGGGCGGGGCACTCAGTTCATAGATTGCGAGACGGTAGTTTCAACTAGAGCTCCCGCCCACCCACCCAAGTGTGTGTGATTCAATTTCTTGATCACAACACTTAGGTGGGTGAGCAAAGCACTCAGTTCATGGATTGCAAAATAATAGTTTTAACTAAAGTTTGTGATCTAATATGATGAATGTATATAGTGTCCCTCATGTGTATGTATGTGTTCAAGAAACTTGATTACAGTCACTTGGGTGGGTGAGCTGGGCACTATGTTTATTGGTTGTGGGACAGTAGTATCAATTAGAGTTCCTACTCACTCGCCCAAATGTTTGTGAACTAATTTCTTGATCACAAACGTTTGGGTGGGTGGGCGGAGCACTATGTTTATTGATTGCGGGACAGTAGTTTCTACTTATTGAAACACTTGGATGAGTGCGGGAACTCTAGTTAAAACTACTGTCGCGCAATTAATGAACCCCGCCCACCCCAGTGTTTGAGATTAAAAAGATAAACCACAGACATTTGGGTAGGTGGGAGGAAATTCTTGAAACTATTATATTGCAATCAATAAACTGCGTTTTTAAATCTACGCACAGCACAGACAATTCAAAGTATAAACGAGTGCTGGTGCAACCAAGTTGAAATAAATTGCTCTAAAAACTATAATATAACAATTACTAATATTTCTTTTACAACAAAATAGCATATAGTTGGAGCATATATGATATTTATAAGCCGAAATAACAGTTTAGCAGTAGACAAACATGTTTGTGGCAAGATTTTCATTTTTGAAGATTTATTTACACTTTTAAAAGTCGTATTTACAAATTTAAAAGCAGAACTAATAACTTGTATGCCGGTTTAACAGTTTTTCAGTTCAATTTAAAATTTTAAAAACCGGTTTTTCATGCTTAAAACCGTATTTATTATTATTTAAAAACAAGATTTACAGATTGAAAAACTGGATTAATAATTTAAAGACCAGATTATCAGTTTGACAGTAAAATTTAACGTCTTCAAGACCGGATTTAAAGTTTTAAAGACCGGTTTAACAATTTAACAGTAAAATTTGACACCAAATTAAACTTTTAAAAGCCAAATTTACACTTTTAAAAACCGAATTTACAGTTTTCAAGATTAGATTTATAATTTAAAGGCCGGAACAACAGTTTGGCAGTCAACTAAATACATTAGTAGCCAAATTTTAATTTGTAAAAGACACAATTACTTTTTAAAAAGCCGGATTTACAATTAAAAAGCCAAATTTTTAGTTTAATATACTTGATTTACATTTTTAAAAAACGGATTTATAATTTGAAAACCAAATTAACAGTTTAGTAATTGAATTTAACACGTTGGTGGAGATTTTTTTATTTTAAAAGTTAGATTTACAGTTTTAAAGGCCGGATTATAATTTGACAATAAAGTTTAACATTTTGAATGCCGGATTTACACTTTTTCAAACAGGGTTTATAGTTTTAAATGTAGAATTAACAATTTGGTAGTAAAATAAAAAGTTGAAGACAAGATTTACAGCTTTAAAAAATTTTAACGTTCTTTTACTTTTTTTATTATAACCAAATTTTTTTAGTTAAGTTTCCCGTTTTGACTATCAAATTTATACTTTTACATGCTAAATTTACAGTTTTATAGGCCGGATTAATTACAGCAACAGTATTGCACGTTGGTGGCCGGATTTACAATTTCAAAAGCTAAATTTACAACTTTATAAACTAAATTTATAATTTGAAAGCCGGATTAACAATTTGGCAGTAAAACTTAGCTCTATAAAGGCTGGATTTATACTTTTTAAAGCTAGATTTACAGTTTTAAATGCTAAGTTTGTAATTTTATAGCCAAGTTAACAGTTTGATAATAGAATTTAACACGTTAAAGGCCGGACTTTTATTTTTTAAAACAGCATTTACATTTTTAAAAGCCTAACAGTTTAAAGATTGGATTTATAGTTTGAAAGCCGGATTAACAGTTAATCAGTAAGGTTTAATTAACTATTTATTATTTAGAAGTTGGATTAACTGGTCGTGTTTACAAACACAAACACCCCGTCAAATTTTTGGGATATTTGAAATGCCAAAGAGGAATAGCCTATGACCAAAGCATTTTTACATTTTTTGCCGCTATTGTCAAGCATTTGTTCCAAAATGGACAAAGAACTCGGAACCTTTCCAGATAGATTTTGAAGTCGTCTTCTTTAAGTAATTATTTTTATTCTAATGATTTATCATAAAATAATAGTTAATAGTAATTAATTATTTTAATTTTTATATGTTTAAATACAAAGTCAACTGCACGCAAAAATGTGTTATTTTGTTGTATTTGTCAATCCTCTTGGCACTTCAAATATTCCAAAAAATCTGTGCGTATCTGCGCTAAATTTCAACATTATAAATCTAGCCTTTAAAATTGCAAATCCAATTAACAATGTCCAGCCTTCAAACATAAAAGTCTAGCCACCAACTTGTTAAATATTACTACCAAATTGTTAATCCGGCCTCTAAATTTAAATCCGGTCTTTAAAAGTTTAATCCGGTCTTAAATTATCAAATTTTTCTGCTAAATTGCTAATCCGGCCCTTAAATCCAGTCTTCAAAATGGTAAAATTTAACAGCCAAATTTGTTAACCCAACATATTTTTTTTTTAACTTCAATATGTAATATTTAAGGATTACATAATATGCCAGAACAACATAAAAATACCTTTGAATTTCAACGAGTCAAACCATACTCGCTGAAACTATCACATTGATGACTAGATTTAAGCAATCTGTAATTGACTTTAAATATTTGTGGTTTATAAGTGTCAGGAAATACCGAATTTGAAAGTTTATTTTAGTCAATAGTACGGTCAAGAAAATCTTTCTTAAAAGTTTTGGTCCTACATCTCTGAACTGTCAGTAAATATTTGTTAGAACTCCTAGCAAGCCTTGTACTACAAGTAAATATTTGTTAAGATGGCAAAATGTTTTGTATTTTGTTTGAACAATCTTCATTAAAATGTATATAGAAAATGCATAGATCTGCAATATTACGCCTGTGTTGTAAAGTATCTAAGTCATTAGTCAGTTTGATCCAAATAGCTTGTTTCTGAATTTAGAAGAGAGTGTAGTTTTCAATGCTCCTCCTCATACTTGGAAACATATTTAATACAAAAACAAATTTAAGTTTTATAAACGTGCAAAAGTTGAACAGAAGTAAAAAACTTTTTACATCTATTAAGAAATTCTAGTTTTCTAGATACTTTCAAAGCTATGTCAACAACTTGGTCGTTCTAAAGAAGATTATGCGAGATTGTTACACCTAGAAGACAAATTGAGGAAGATTTAGACATAGATTCGTTCTTTAGTTTAATATTTAGTACTCAAGTTTGGATTTTGAAACAATAAAAAGTTGAGTTTTTTAGAGGTAAAACTGATCATTGAAAGTGCCCCATTCAAATATTGTTTTGAGTTCTTTGTTTATAAACGCTACAAACTTTAACCCAGAAATTTCAAGACGTTCTGCTATGTTTGTCGATATGGTCTTTGAAAAGTATGAAGTACGAAGGGTGTTATCATTTGCAAAACTATGAATAAAACTTTTAGTTATTTAAAAAAGTTCATTAATGAAAATTAAAAATAAAACCATCAATTCTAACTATAATTTTTCTATTGTCAAGAAAACTATTGATGAGATTTAAAGTTTTTTTTTATCAAAACCTATACAATAACAATAACAAAGTAAGGTCATAAAATATTAAAATATTTTCAGTACTATAATCCGGCCAAAAGTGGTTAAAATGTGTAAAATTCTATGTATAAAATGTTAAAACTTCAAAATATTGTCAGAAAAAATACAATCCAGCCATAAACAGTTAAAAAATGTTAAAAAAATAAAATTTTAAAAATATTGTTAAAATAGCAAAATCCGGTCATAAACAGTTGTAAAATCTTAAAACATAAAAATATTGATAAAAAATAACAAAGTCTGCCAAAATTAAGTCAATAACTGTTAAAAAAGTGCAAAATTTGATCAGGAAAATCAAACATAGCTAAATCCAATTATAGAATATTAAAATATTTTCAGATAGAATCAAAATATTGCCAAAAATGATAAAAAAAATCAAAATAATATTCATAAATTAGCATATTTTGCTATAAAACATCAATATACTGTTGGAAAGTACCAAATTCTAGCCATAAGCTGTTAAAAAAGTGTAAAAATATTTATAAAATTTCAAAAATAGCAAAATCCGGTCATAAACTGTTTAAAAATACCAGATTCTATTCATGAAACGTGAAAAACAGTAAAAATCCAGCCATAAAGTATACAAATATGGTCAAAAAATATCAAAATTTACTGTTAAAAAATAGAACTTTTTATTTTTAAAAAATCAAACAGCAAAATTATCAATAAAAAAGAAAAAAGAAAAACTGGCCAAAAACAATTAAAATTTTGTTCATAAAATGTCAAAAATTGCAAAACCCGGCTTAGAAGTTTCAAATAACCACCAAAATCTGGTCATAAACTGTTAAAATGTATTCAGATTTTAATAAAATCTTCAAAATTTAGCTTTAAAATATCAAAGATGTTGTCAAAAAGAACTAAATTCTAGCATATTCTGTTTTTAATAGAATTTCATAAATAGCAAAATCCAATAATAAAAATTCAACTTATGAAAAAAACCAAAAGCTGGCATTAAAATATTCTCAAAAAGCACCAAAATACAGTCATAATCATCACATCACTGTTGAAAAGTGCAAAATTCTTTCTATAAAATGTCAAAAATAGTAAAAAACTTTAGTTATTAACTGTTAAAAATGCAAAATTATAAAAAAACAACCTTAAAAAAGAATCAGATAAAATCAAATACCAGTCAAAAACAATTAAAAAAATCCAAAACTTTATTCATAAAATGTCAAAAATAACAAATTTTGGATAAACAATTTCAAAATATAGTTAAGAAAATTCAAAATTATAAAATTTATAAACTGTTAAAAATTCTATTCATAACATATTTAAAAAAGCAAAATCTGGTTATAAAGTTTAAAAATATTGACATAAAACTCACCATAAACTGCAACATTCTATTTATAAATAGTCAAAAATAGCAAAACATTTTTAAGAAATAACAAAACTTTGTTAAAAACGGTTTAAAAGTGCAAAAACCACATTCACATCTTAGATTAAGTATTTTTGAAAGTTGATATATTTTATTGCTTATATTTTGACAGCTGTTATACAGGGTGCGCCAGAGAAACTTACTTATTTGAAAAAACTCCCGAGCGGTGAGTTGGGCGGGGAAGGGGTCGAGAGGGGGCGCATCTGAAGGGGGAAGTCCCCAAGTTTGTTTCTCCCTCCAGTCAGTTGCCATCATGCTCTGGTCTAGAGAACAGCGGGCCTTCGCCGTCGAGAGCTTCTTTTCTAACGGTCGCTCACTTGTTGCTACGCAACGTGCCTTCCGCGCTCGCTTTAAAATTCCTCCTCACAGACTCGTTCCTGGCCGTAATTCGATTCTGTCGTGGGTTAACTCATTTCGGGAGTGTGGAAGTGTCGCTAAACCCAGAAATGGACTTCAACGGACCAGCAGAACTCCGGAAAATATCGAAAGAGTGAGGCAGTCAGTTGTGCGTTCTCCGCGGCGTTCGGCTCGCAAACACGCAGCTGCTATGGGAATTTCTGACACCACTGTTCGACGAATTCTCTATCAAGACCTTCAATTTCATCCCTATAAATTGGGTGTTGTGCAAGAATTAACTGAACTCGATTTTGTTGCCCGTCAAAATGCATGTGAAATGCTGATTGACAACCTGCCTGAAGACGCGGTAGTTTTTTTCAGTGACGAGGTTTACTTTCACATTTCCGGCTGCGTCAACAAGCAAAACATGCGTTATTGGAGTAGTGTAAATCCGCGTGAACTTCACCAGAAACCACTTCATTGTGAACGAGTTACTGTCTGGTGTGCGATGTCGGCAATGAAAACAATTGGTCCTTATTTTTTTGAAGAAAACGAACGCGCAGTTACCGTAAATGCAGCTCGTTACAGGAACATGATCGAGGAATTTTTTCTTCCAAGTCTCGAAGAAATGAACGTTATAAACGTGTGGTTTCAACAAGATGGAGCCACAGCACACACAGCACGAGACTCAATGAATTTGTTGCGACAACATTTCCCCGACCGTCTCATCTCTCTCAGAGGCGATCTCCAATGGCCGGCACGCTCTCCAGATTTGAATCCGTGCAATTTCTTTTTATGGGGTTATTTGAAATCTCTGGTTTAGGTCGATCGACCACGGACCATAGCACACCTCAAGAACAACATTCGCGACGCCATTGCCAACATACCGATTGATATGCTGCAAAGAGTGGACACGAATTTCAAAACTCGACTTAATCAGTGTATGCGCAATGGGGGTCGCCATTTACCCGATGTCATTTTCAAGACTGCATGAAAAAAAAATTGGGATATTGTATTCTCAAATAAAAAAAGAATTAAAACAATAACTAAAGTACTTTTGTTTTTATTGACTTTTCAAATAAATAAGTTTCTCTGGCGCACCCTGTATAAGATTTTGTAATTTTAGACATATTAAATTAAACAAGATAACTTTTGCCAGATAACATCTTAGGTTTTAGAAAAGTAAAAGTTTTTTTTGAAAAGTTGCAAACAAAATATTTTGGAAAGATGAAACAAAATCAACAAACTAAAATTTTCATGTTTTAAAATTCTCTACTTTCTTTTTAAAACTTCACAAAAATCAGTTTCAAAATTTGGCAGTTTTTAGTTTAAATATTGAAGTTTAATAATTTATTTAAATAATCACGGTAAATCGACATTTAGTAATAAATCGCAACTAACGGTGAGATAGCTCAGTTATAGAGCGTTAGCGTAGCACGCTAACAGTCCGGGGTTTGAACCTCGACTACGACTAAAAGAATAACTTGCTCTTTATCCACCGGAGTGATTTGGAAGTTAATAAGCCGTTGACCCCATCAACCCTCTTCAAACAAGTCGTAAGACTTCTGGGGGCGATGTAAAATAGCTGTAAAACGCGCAATAATAATAATAATAATAAATTAACAAAAAATATTGACGCCATTCCACGGTAGCGTTGCCTCAGCAATGACACTACAAATTTTTTTTTTGCTATTTTTTTGCTTTTTCTTTTTATGCACTTTTGACCTCCGTTAGTCAAAACTCTTTGGTCGACTCTTGACCATTTTTAGTTCCAAACGCTGTTATGTATCAAAGGACAAAGACCCAAAAACATATTTCTTCTTCTGTGCTTTTTTTTTCCATAAGGGTAATTTTACGATAGTTCGGACAATTGTCTCTAAATCAATATCTTCAATTTTGCTTAAATTTTGTAAATATTTTTGGAGTACCAAAATATAACTATTCCTAAAACTTTAGATCACTAGGTGCAAAAAAAATAGAATATTTTTGTAGATCACAATCTTTATGTCCGTTTTTTAAAAGTCTTATAAAAAAAGCCAAAAAAATTAGTAAAATTACGGAAAATCCGAGGAAAATCCCTTAAACGTAACCCATTTTTAGCAATTATGTGTTATATTTTACCCTAGGAAAAGCAAATCCAGTTTTTTATTTTTGTGATCAAATATTTACAGCACAAAACTAAAAAGAAACAAAATATTCCAATACACCTAGAAATCAAAAATTTTAGCAATCGTCATATTTTGGTACCCCAAACATGTGTACAAAATTTGAGCAAAATCGGAGATGTCGATATAGAGACTATTGTCCGAACTATCGTGGAATTACCCATAATAAACTGATGAAATTATGATAACCACAAACTTGCCAGGAGGTACAAAATAAACAAACTTCCGTAAATTGGAAATACAAGAAGTATATAAATAAATGGGATTATGTAATCACTTTAAATATGCCGCCCATTTTTATTATTAAATCCTACTTTAGGAATGGGCGGTTTGATAATAGGGAATGGCTCTATTCTTTTCCGGATTTTGTTCAAGAGTTTCGACTGCAGTTTCCGGATCATGAATTTGAATATTTAATGTTGTCAAAATATATCATAAGAATAGTCCAGCGATTCAAGGAAACTGGTAGTGTGCAGAAAGGCAAATCATCAGACAGACCATTTGTATCACAAAAGTTTGTTGAAGATATGCGCTAACGTTTAGAAATAAACCCTCATGTTCTAATTGAAGCCCCGCTACATGGATGGCTGTATCTCGTCGAAGAGTATTTAGTCCTGTATTCTTCAAAGGTACAATAAATGGTGAGAGATATCGTCAACAACTGATTAAACTTTTTATTAATCAGTTAGATGACGAGGAATTACAGCATGGATATTTCCAGCAAAACGGTGCGACAGCTCATACAGCAAGAGCAACATTAGACTATCTTCGGGAATTTTATGGTGAAAGGTTGATTAGTCAAGGGTTATGGCCTTCACGTTCTCCAGATTTAAGCCCGCTAGACTACTCAATCTTTGCCTACCTGAAAGACAATGTATTTCGACAAAAGAAGCACACATTGGAAGAATTGAGGGCAGCAATTTTAAACGCATGCTAAAACGTAACGCCTGAAATGTTAGTTAACATTTTCAACAATAAAAGAAAGCGTGTTGAAATGTGTTTATTAGCTAATGAAGAACATTTTCAACATTTGCTATAAGTATGTTTTTTTGTTGGAATTGCTGGCTGTACAGAGACAATTCAAATGTTTTTAAACATTTTAGAGTATACCGGTTCTTTTCAGAACCACAAAACACAATTCAAAACAATTGTTCAAAAATGCAAATAATACAAAAAACAATCGGTTCAGTTTTAATTAAAATTTATTATTAGTTAGTAGCATTTGCTTTGATAATTTTTATCAAAGCAAATGCAAATTTTTTTCAGATTCAATAACTTAGTAGCATCAAACTATTATTTTGTTTACAACTGATAATTATAAACATGTAAACAATGTAAACATATAAAATTATTTATTATTATTGAATCCTAAGATAGGCTACTTTATTTACGCATTTCACTGGAGCGGCACAAACGTACATTACATGATTACATAATCCCAAACATTTATAATCATCCTGTATAAATACGTCAAAAAATAATCTTCTACTGTTAAGGCAGTTTGTTCCACGGATTGTGGAATGAGCAATAATCTGACAAACAGCAAAAAGAAATGATATTTAGATCCTTCTTCCTTTAAGGACCACGGCAAAGTCCACCCCCCCCCTTTCTTAGGTAAGAAAGAAAACAGCACCACCAGAGGGCGAGAATAAAGCTTAAGCAAAAAACAAAAACAAAAACCGGACTTCAAAGACCTCGGAAATCAAATTAACAACCCTACTACATCAACTAAAAATGAAAAAGGAGAACCTGATTACAAAGCCTCAGAGAATCATACAAAGCAATAAAACAATAAAAATGACTGACTTCCTCCAAAAAAAAAGATACTAGTTTGACTTACAGGAACATAAAGAAGCTAATAAAAGCGGTAAAATGAAATCAAATGTTAGAGAGGCAGCCTACATGTTATATGACTGTACATTAAAGCTGCAGTTAGAAGAAAAGGTAGACTTTGTGAATGAATTATTAGAAAAACAGGCAAGACGAGATTCTAACATAAGACAGTTTGGTAGATAAAACAAAACAAACAAAACCAATTGAGGCAGCGGAAGATAAACAAAAAATTAAAGAATACGCAAAACATACAAAAAGGGTAAGAAAATCCATAAACTGGCCAAAAGACTTATTCACAAAACAACAGCCATCTTCAGGGCAGACATTAAGAAAGATGTAGTAATATTAAGCAGTAGTAAGAACACAAAGGGTTACCTAGCAATATAATAGCGGAGAGACACCCAAAATTGGCAAATTTGTGACGAAGGAAAAAGAAGAAACCACTATATGATAGTGGTAAAAACCACAGTAGAAATAGAAACACTGAAAAGTCTAAACGTAATAACTAGAGCAGTGCAAGAATTAAAAAAATAGCAACTAAAAAAAAAAGCAGTAATGACCAAGAAAGTGCTGAAAAACTGCCTTGATAAAAAAGAATTAAAAATGACAATGCACTGCAAAATAAAAACTCAACCCAAAAAACAAAATGATATGCCTAAGAAACAAAAAGGCAGACAGATGAACACGATCCAAATTAAACCAAATTATGCCTGAAGCTATACAGAAATAATAAAAGGCATTGCTGGAATAAATATGACTGTATTTTATAAAAACAAATTAAAATCATTCGTTGACTAAAATGGTAACAAAACCAGAAAATAGCACGTGGGCGAGAAAAAGAACCTGAATGATCATATAATCAGTAAATGAAGAAAAAACTAAATCAAAGCCAACAGGACTGAGATAAGAATAAATGGCAAAACCCTAAACGTGTTTATGATACCTAAATTTACAAAAAAAAAGAAATACAAATACCAAAATTAAAAAAAAGAAAGCTAACGGCACAAACGTGATCCTTCCGGGGGCAATCAAAGCAATCACGTTACATAAACCGCAGTTTTGTGTATACGACAAATTCATCAAGGCATCTTTCCATGTAGTGAAACAAGGTAATAGTAGTACTAATCGAGAATCAACATTGGGTTAGAGAAGGTCACTCTAGACTTGATAAAAACTGCCGGTAAATTATTTTTCATTTTGTTTTACTAGTTTCAAAAATTCACAAACGTCTCTAACGTTTGTACATAGTAATTCACAAATGTGAGCAACGTTTGCAAACTTATAGATTCAAATAAATTTTAATTTCAAATAAATATAATTTATTTATTCGTATCTCACGCATTGATAGTGTACACAAAAAAATATTAAAAAATATTAAAAAAATGTTCCTAAACTCTCAAAGGTATTACTAAACTGTAATAAATATCATAAAACATGCATCAAATAGCAAAAAAGTCAATAAAAGTTATTAAACTGTTAACATTTTTTTAAATTGTCAAAAAAGTTTAAAACATCCATTAAACCGTCAGAAAAAATGTTTTCAAACTGGCAAAAAATGTTCATAAAATAATAGGTTAGCAAAAAATGTTATTAATAGTTTTTAAACTGTCAAAAACGTTGTAAACTGTCAAAAAAAGTTATAAAACCTCCAATAAGCTATAAAAAAAATTTACAAGTATTTCCAAACTGTCAAAAAATAATCTTAAATTATTAAAAAAATCATAAAAAATGTCCGGACTGGCAATTATATTATTAAAAATTCAATAATGTCAATAAATACCTTAAACTGTCAGAAAAAAAAAAGTTATTTCCAAACTGTAAAAAAATTTTTTAGCTGTTGAAAGTATCATAAAATGTGTTAAGAGTGGCAAAAAAGCCATACAAGTTCTGTAAAAAGTGTTGCTTAAATAATTATAAACTTTCATTAAACTATCAGAAAAACTATAAATGTTCCTAAACTGTCAAAAATGTTCCTAAGGTGAGCTATTAGGACCAATTTTATTTTTAATGTATATTAACGACTTACCACGATGTGATACACATACGCACTTTACTTTGTTTGCCGTTGGTACTACTATTGTGGTGAAAGTGACACACAGTTTAATTCAAACCAGTGGTTCTTATCAAACATGTAGTTTTTGACTAAGGTATGAAGTTACTCAATTAAATTCCTAGGGTTACAAGTTTATAATAAGCTGCAATGGGATAGACACACAACTTACATATCAAATAAAATATGCAAACAAATTTACTTGCTAAGAAAATTATCAGAAGTTACTTCTAGAAACTTGTGCAGTAATCTGTTTATTACGCTATATACACTTTTTAATCTCATGGTATTTTCAACTGGGACCATGCTTCTACGCTAACAAATGTATTTAGAGTACAAAGAGCGCGTCTTTGTACGAGTTTTAAGTGGATGTAAATACAGGGATGATTGCAGAGCTCAATTTATATATATATGAATATTGACAGCTACCTGTGTATATATTTATGAATGCCTCATTCATACAAAAAATAACGTTAGCCAATATAACTTAATTAGTTCAGTACATGCGTACTCAACTATACATTCACATCTTATACGACCCGAGTTTAGACTGAAATCAATGGATGTGAAAAATTACTACACAATAAAGTTATTCCTACACAGATCCGTGAAATGAGTATAGATTGCTTTAAAAAACGATTAAAACATTTTCTGATATCCAATGCATTTTATAGTATCTCTGAATATTTAGAATACAATTTTGAATAATTTTTTTATCTTTGACGTATATAAATACTTATGGATAATCACTATTACTATTACTTAAGAGATTATTAAGTTTGAAGTTAGTTAAAATTTATTTTTATAATTTAATAAGCCATCTTCTTATTTGAAATAATTCAGTGCAAATACTTATAAGTCGCAAGTAATTTTGCCGTATCCAATTGAGTTAAACTGAAATCTATAAATGACCATTAAAGTCGGAAGCGGAAAATTAAAAATAAATTGCGGCTTCCAATAGAAACAAAAATATTAAGTTCCTGCCGGATCTTTGCTAAAAGCCAATCAAAAACGGATTAAATATATAGAAAACAAATAGTTGAAATAATGAGAGAAGTTATAATTTATGAGTTGAGTCCGCAAAATAATTATTTTATTCAAACTAAAGTTGTTAAAAATATTATAAAAAACTTCTTTACGCTAATTATTATTTTTCATGCATGTACACTTTTGAATCTAGCTAATTAATCTCAGTTTTTTATAAAGCCCTAATTAATTTAGACATCTCATTATAAATGTTAGTTTTGTTAATACATAATTCATGAATGTTCATTAGGGAATGTTAAGGATCGCATAACCCTTTGTAAAGTTGCAATTTACTTAGTATGCAGTGCCAGACTTTAAAGCTTCCACACGAGAAGGAGGAAATAAGGTCATGCAGTATTCAAAGTTTGCAGCTTGCTATTCGTTACTTTAGAACCCTTCAACATGATAGTGTGCTAGGTGCAGTTTGATTCTCTACCCTTCTATATATATGTTCCGAAGACAAGAATAATGTTGCAATAAATCGATACTGTACACACTGGATATTTATTGTCTGTAAGAAGCCGGTGATGAATTGTTGTGTAGGAAGATAATACATTATGTTGCAGTAAAACATTTAAAATTCCAATAAAATGCAATTTTTCACGTTTCTTTTGAAACTTTTTTATTTGAATTGCTTTATTTTTATTGTGCATAGTTGAAATGTATGCTTTACAAAATTTTATATTCAGTTTGAGTTATACAACTTTGATTTGTCAAACTGACAGTTTATACAATAAATAGTTTTATCACGATAGAAGTTGGTAGTTTATATACGAGGTAACCGCCATAAACTCCCGGCCGAACCAAGAAATCATGCACTTATGACAAAGATATTTTATTATTTTTCAATATAATCCCCCTTAACCTCAATACACTTATTACATCGCTTAATTAGTAATTATATCCCAGATATATAACAGATTTGCTATCACTTTAGCAATTTATATAACATACTTGCTTTTTTAAATTGACATTTGATAGTATGTCTGAGAAATTTGAGACAGTTGTCAGCATTGTAGAATTAACAGATTTGTGAATAAAGTTGTCAAGTCAAATACTTCTAAAGTTTATGGAAATCATGTAACAGCATAATACAATTTAGCATATTAAAATATATTCCAAGTACCTAACAAATGTTAATGAAGCTATTCGTGTGCACCCTATAAACTTTTATATTTAATTTCCCTCAATATAATTTTAATAGTCAATAAAACTTGACTCAACATGACTATAAAAGCAATACATTAAACCGAAAGTTTTTTATAAACAAATTCAATGCAACTAATAAATCATAACTTATCTAAAAATCTTAATTTTTTGCACGAATCCGCAGGTGGTTGATTGTGTCTCGGACAATAAATCTGATATTAAAACAATAACGTATACAATTTTTTTTAATGAAATAGGTTGCTTCATAAATCAAATCTCGCGTGCACGTGCTCGTTTTACATTCAATATGAGAATAAGTGCACAAATTAAAAAGTACTTGAAAGTTTACTAAAGTTTGAAAGTAGGACAAGAATTGAAGAGTTTGTTGAAAAAATGTATGCGGGAATATTCGGTTTTACTTTATTTGGTTAAAAATTTCTGAAAGGATGAAACATTTTATATAGATTTGAGATATAATTTCTTTTTAGATAATAATACATTTTTGCAACACTAACATATTGCAAAAATATTATAATGGTAATGACACCATTAAATTGGATCATTGCAACGGCTTAAAGACACGCAGCATTAATTCATCCAAATTTACTTTATGGAAGACCAACTTGATCGGCTTCAAACAATCCATACGGCAATAAAAAGAACAATTCTTCAAGATCTGCAGCAAGTACTTCATAAACATCATGCATTGGGTTGGTTGTTCAAAACTACGTTGGATCGCATGGCAAGTGATGACTATAAAATCGTAATCAAAGCAGATAAACGATTTTCCAAAACACACAAACGCTCAACGCTCAACGCTCCCATAATAAATGAAGTTGAAATTGTGATTGTTGCTAAAAACTTGAAAACGCGTGATATTCTGCTTACACGTCGAATGAATTATTGCGCATATTGTTTGATAATTTGTCAAAATGCTGACAACTATTTGCTGCAACTTCGTCGATTGCATCAGCAATATTGCATCGACAAGTACGTCAAAATCAAAACTTTTAATTAGTTAAACCAAACCAAACTGCGTTCGGAGAAGTTTATTTATTTACGCAATGCAATCAGCAACAAAGGAAATGCGGTTAATGTTGGTCGATTAACTATTCTACGACGTACATTGGCAGCTCGCGTCATATGCATGAGTATGCGCAAAATGCAATGACATATGTTCCAGATCTATTCATCACTTTTACGTGCAATCCGAGATGAATAAAAATTGTTCAACTGCTTCATCGCGTTTTTGGAGATACTTGATGCTGGTTGAAAAACCAAGTTTGTCTCATGCACACATTCTTATTTTGTTAGTCAAAAGAATTCGATTACACCAAATAGATGACATTATATGTGCCAAGATTCCGGATCCCAAAACCGATTCAGATGTACATGATACTAATTACAAACATAATTCACGGTGCTTGTGGCGCCAACAAACCCCAATCACCGTACATGGTTGACGGCAAATGTTCCAAGCGTTGTCCACAAAACTTAACGCCGGAGACTATCACTGGCAACAATAATTATCCACTGCATTAGCATCGGTTACCCGATAATAACGGCAGATTTATCACAACAAAACTAAAAGAAAACAATTTTGTAGTCAACAACACTTGCATTGTTTCGTATTTGGAAAGAAGTTCCAAAACTTTCAAGGCGCTTTGCAACGTGGAGTATTGCAATTCTGTAAAATCCATCAAATACATCTATAAATATGTCACAAAAAGCAACGTTTTTGGCATTCAAACACCCAATACCAACGATAAAATCGTGCACTATCAAGTTGGTTAATATGTAAGCTGCAATTAAGCAATTTGGCGTATATTCTCATTCCCCATTCATGAACGACATCTCAATGTTATACATATGCACCGCACCTGGAGAATGGTCAACAAGTTTATTTCAACGCATCGAATGTTGCTCAACGTGCTGAAACATTTTCAGCAACAACATTGACTAGTTTCTTTTTGATTTACCAAAGCGATCCGTTTGCACAAACTTTGCTCTACTCTTGGAACGCATCATCAAACAAATTTCTACTTCGGAAGCCAGGTAATGCGGTTCCTGATCGTCCAAATGTGCGTTCTACTGATGATTTTGGTCGCATTTACACAGTTTATCCAAAAAATTACAAATGCAAACTTGCGGTTGTTGGTGGTAAATATTTGTGAACCGACATCATTAGAATCACTTTGAACTGTCAATGATGTAGTGTGCCTAACATTTTGTGCTGCATGTCAACAGCTCAATTTGCTTGAAAACGATACTCATTGGGAGATTGTTTCTGCATCTTCAAGTCAGATACGCACATTATATGTGGAACAAGTACAAAGATGACATGTCAGAAGTAAGAATGTAAAATGTACATCAAATTCATGCTAGTTAAAGGAATTCCGATCTCAAGGTGAATAAAGAGATACATAACCAGGCTTTTCTTTTGATCGAAGACATATTTATTAGTCAAGTTAAGAATGCCAACGCCATACCGTGGAATGAACGACAATATCAATCAAAAATTGTAACTTGAACGTGAATACGTTGAAAATAATAACTTATGTTTTTTCGATGCGCTCGGTGGAACTGGAAAGACATTCCTCATATCATTGATTTTGGCCACTGTTTGTGCAAGATCCAAAATTCTTCTGAGATAGCGCCTACGTTGCTAGAAGAATGCCAAACGGCTCATTCAGCGTTGAAATTGCCGTTCCTCCTTCAGACAACTGAAAAACCGAGATGCAACGTTGCAAAACACTCAGCAATTGCCAAAGTTTTAGAGCCAAGTAAAATCATCATTTGGGATAAATGCACAATGGCGCACAAACGCGCATTGGAAGCATTCAATGAAACTATAAAAGATCTGCGCAATGACTCAAGATGTTTTGGACGCTCAATATTATTGTCTGGCAATTTCCGCCAAATATAACCAGTCATTTCAAGATCGACCACTGCCAATAAAATAATTAATTTCTGGCGCTATATGTAAACGATCGATCTGACAAAGATTTTTCAATTGCTTGAAGATCTATCGGTAATGGTCGTGTTCCTGTCGACAAATCAAACAGACTGATTTTGTTTCCGACAAACTTTTGCAATTTTGTCTCAGCTCAAAGTGTTCCCGAATATCATTGCTAACCACAAAAATCACAATTGGTTGAGTGAACAAACAACTTTTGCTGCAAAGAACAAAGATGTGGATCACTTAACTTTTACAGTTTAAAATCAAATCGTTGGTTCACTGCATTTCTTCAAACTTACCAATTGTGTAACAAACGAAGACAAGGTAACCAACTTACCAACAAAATTTTTATACTCATTGGATTTTCCTGGCTTGCCACCGCACATTTTACGACTGAAGAAAGTCATCATGCTTCAAAATCTAAACCAATCAAAATTATGTAACGGAACGCGTTTGGTGGTGAGAAAACTAATAGGCAATAGCTGTGTTCTATTTGACAAAATAGTCGCACTTGGTGGCACTAATTCAAAAAAATTTAAATTTGATTGTTAAACGCGTCTTATACTGCGTACACACTTGCAACAATCTGCCGTACCGCAACACCGTCGCGTAACATCGTCGCGTACCATCACTCAGAAAAATAATTATTTGATAACGCATATTTAGTGAGTCGGCACTCCATTTTAAACTACTCAATGGTAATTAAAAATGGCCCACCTACCCATCCTAGTGTTGGTCATTAAGAGTTGGTATCACGACCTCCAATTTGAATAATATAAAGACTTCTAACTTTTTATATTTTGCTTTACAATTGTTGAGTTTTGTTGTAAAATTTTAGTGTTTTTGACATTTTATGGCTGGATTTTGTATATATTTCTTATGTTTTGTAACTGGGTTTTAATATTTATGACATTTAATAGCCAGATTTATTGTTGTTTTTTTTATGTATGTAGCAGAATTAAACAACAAAGATAAAGAATTTTGGAAATACATAAAAAAAAAATGATTTAATTAGAATTGTGGAAACAAAGGTGGAAAACATAAAGGATCAACTGCCTAAAAAATGTAGATGAAAATGCCAACCAGCTATTAAATTAAAAAAATTAAAAAAGCAGGATCACAACAAGAACAAGAAATGAAATACAATAAAAAGCTGATGTAAAATTGGAAATTAGTGCAACAAAATTTTATTCTGAGTAGAACAAAGTACAAGATGGTTACGGTCTGCAGCAAATGAATTAAAAAAATTTGAACAATGCTAGAAAACTCAATACAAGAAACAGAAGAAAGAAAACTGATAGTATGAAGAGATTTCAAAATAAAAGTACAACAGAGAACCAAAAAAAAAAAAAAAAAAAAAAGTAACAAAAATAGTATGGACACAAGAAAGCAACAAGAAATGTACAAGCAAAATTTATATAAAAGATATTTTCGAGAAAAAAACGTAGAACAAAAATTGTGCAGAATTAGAAAACACAATCGCAGACGCAACAATAAAGAAAACGTGTATACAAACAGAAACAACATTTAGAAAATGCAAATAGTAAAACACAGAAAAAAAAGGAAGCTAGAAAAGTACTACGACATTGGAGACAAAGCGACAATACAACAATATCAGAAAACGCAAAAGGTATGCTAGGAGAAATGCAATAAATAGAGATAAAAGAAATACGTTCTGAGAAAGAAGCTTAAAAATACATAAATAAGAAAAAAAAAAAACAAAGAAATATTAATGGAAAACTGGAAGATGCACTTTTTAAAACTGTATGTTGTATTGTGTTGTTTTGTGATTTACATAAAAAAAATAAACCAAATTTTACCAACAATTTGTCCAGCATTGTTTGTGTATGTTTAAAATTTTATTATTAAAATAATTTATTTAAAGATTTAACAAACCCAGCATTGTATTTGCAAATTCTGGCTAGGAAGTATCATTTCACAAAAATCAATAAAGTCTGCTATTTTTTGCACTAAGAAAATGTAAAATTGGTCTTAAATAAAAAAAAAACACTTCATAGAATTAAATCCGGCTAATAAAACTAACTAATCAAAGTAAAAATTCTGGTCAAAACAGTTTGTTACAAACTTTAACAAATATGACCATTAAACTAACTAAACATAATTGAAAAGTAAAAATTCAGCCAAAAAATTAATAATCTTGCTTATGTAAATAAATCCGGCTTCAAAACAAAACAAATCCGGCCTCATATAAAAAATCCTGCAATTACATTAACAAATCAAAGTTAAAAACCAAAAATCTGGTTGATTTATCACAAAAATCCGGCAGTGTTTATCAAGTCTAACAAATCAAGCATTATATGTTCAAAATCAAGCTATCAAACTTCAAAAATCCGGCCGAGTTTGTATAAATTTGACATCTAGTCTAACAAATCATCAAGCAACGTATATCCAAAATCCGGCCATCAAATTAGTATCTCACAAAAATCAAAGCATGCATCGTATGTTCAAAATCCTGCCATCAAATTAATTTATTAGAAAAATCCGGACCGTATTTGTATAAATTTGGAATTAAATTAACAAATCCAACTATGTATTTGCAAAATTCGGCCATCAAGTTGAAACATCACAAAAATCTGTCCGCTATTTTGACTTAAAAATGAGCCTATGTAAAAAAATCCGGCAATTAAATTAACTAATCAAAATTCGAAGCTAAAAATTCAGCCATCAAGTTGATTTAACATAAAAAATCCGGCGTGTTTATTCAAATTTGGTAACAAATCAATCATCATATTTTTTTTAGGTTGCAAGGGCCAATATATTATGGCTTATGCTTGTGCTACTACCACACAAACTGCCTTTGAATATATACCTGAAAACACAAATATAATATTATTGCACCCGTTAATTATAAATACTGAAGAAGCCTAGTATCTGGTTCACCTACACTCTCATATAATGTAATTATGGTTAAATAGACACTACCAAATTAATAAATGCCGTAATTTCTTAAACATTTTCTGTCAGATCACTTGAACCTGCGACAAAAATAAATTCGACTAAAAAATCTAACTAGTCAGAGTTAAAAAAAAATAGAATCTAGCCTCATAGAAACAAACTAAATGGTTTAACTAACTAATTAAAATTAAAACGTAAAAATCCAAAAAAACAAAAAAAAAATCCGGCCTTATAAGAACAAATCCATACTGAATCAGAATTGAAAAGCAAAAGTTTAATCAAGAAAATTAAAAATACTGCCTATGTAAATAAATCTTGAAATTGTATTAACTAATCAGACCTGGAAGTTAAAAATCCGGCCTTCAAATTGATTTATCAAAAAATCCGGCGTGATTATTTAAATATGGCATCAAGTCTAACAAATCAATCATCATATATTCAAAATCGGGCTATAATATTGATTTACTTTAAAAATCTAACAGCGTTTGCATAAATATGACATCTAGTCTAACAAATCAAGTATCGTATTTCTTAAATCCGGCCATCAAACTAATTGTTACAAAAATCCGGCAATAATTATAAAGTTTCAGCATCAAATTTAACAAACCCAACACTGTATTGGCAACATCCGATTGTCAAGTTGGTTTATTATAAAATTCCGGCCGTGTTTGTTGTAAGTTTGGCATCAAATCTAACGAATCATGCATCGTATGTTTAAAACCTTATTACCAAATTTATCACAAAAGTTTGGCCCGTATTTGTATAAATTTTAAATAAAATTTAACAAATTCAACATTGTACTAGCAAAATCCATTTATCAAGTTAAAATATCACAACAATCCGGCCGTTATTTTATTGTTTTTATACAAAATCTAAAATTTGGTTTAATCAAATCCGATATTTTTTACGCTAAAAGAATGTAAGTTTGGTCTTAACAAAAAATCCACCATATAGAAATAAATTTAACCAATAAAATTAACTAACCAAAATTTAAAACCAAAAAACCCGGTCAAACAGTAAAAATCCGGCTTATGTATTTACGTCTAGCAATAGCATTAAATAATTCAGCCTCAAAAAAATAGAATCCAGTTTCATTGAAACAAATCTGACCATTAAACTAACTAATCAAAATTGGAAATCAAAAATCCAGCAAAAAAAGTTAAAAATCTAGCTTATGTAAATAAATCCGGCTTAAAAACAAAAAAATTGGCCTGATAAAAAAAAATTCATCAGTGTTAGAAATTAAAAATCTGGTTAATTTATCACAAAAAAAAATCCGACTGTGTTTGTTTAAATTCGGCAACTCTAACAAATCATGCATTGTTTGTTCAAAATCCTGTGATCAAATTAATTTATCAGAAAAATCCGGACCGTATTTGTATAAATTTGGAATCAAATTTAACAAATCCAGCTATGTATTTGCAAAATCCGGCAATCAAGTTGAAATATCTCAAAAATCTAGCCGTTATTTTGTTGTTTTTATATAAAATCTAAAATTTGATTTGATCAAATCCGATATTTTTTGCGCTTAATAAAAACTAGATTATGTAAATTTGTCTAGTCATAAAATTAAATAATCTTACCTCATAAAAATAAATCCGGCTTTTGAACTAACAAATCAAAATTAGAAAGTAAAAATCCAGAAAAAAATTAAAAATCTAGTTCATTTAAATAAATCAGGCCACAAAATTAAAAAATCCGGCTTCAAAATAAGTAAATCCGACGTCATAGAAAAAAATCAGGCAATTAAAGTAACTACTCAAAGTTAAAAACCAAAAAAATTGGCCGACAAAGTTAAAAATCCGTCGTAAGTAAATAAGTCTAGCCATAAAATTAAATAATCCAACCTCAAAACAAAAGAATCCGGCCTCATAAGAACAAACTCGGTTATTAAATTAGAATTGAAAAGCAAAAATTTAACCAAAAAAATTAAAAATGCCTATGTAGATAAATCCGGCCATAGAATAAAATCCGGTAATTAAATTACCTGAAAGCCTAAAAACTAAAAATCCGGCGATCAAGTTGATTTATTATAAAAATCCGGCGTTTGTATTTAAATATGGCATCAAGTCTAACAAATCAATCATTATATATTCAAAATCAGGCCATAACATTGATTTATCTTAAAAATCCAACCGCGTTTGTATAAGTTTTACATCTAATTTAACAAATCAAGCATCGTATGTCCTAAATCTGGTTATTAAACTAATTTTTACAAAAATCTTACAATAATTATAAAGTTTTGGCATAAAATTTAACAAATCCAACACTGTATTGACAAAACCCAGTTGTCAAGTTGGTTTGTCATAAAAATTTGGTCGTATTTGTTTAAACTCAAATCTCAAATCTGACGAATCATGTTTAAAACCCTGTTATCAAATTAATTTATCACAAAAATTTGGCAAGTATATGTATAAATTTGGCATCAAATTTAACAAATTTAATATATATATTTGCAAAATCCGGCCATCAAGTTAAAACATCATAACAATCTGGCAGTTATTTTAATATTATACCAAATCAAAAGTTTGGTTCAATCAAATCCGATATTTTTTTACGCTAAAAAAATGTAAGTTTAGTCTTAAAACAAAAAATCTACCTTATAGAAATAAAACTAACTAATCAAAGTAAAAACTAAAAAATCTTGCCAAAACAGTTAAAATCCGGCCTATGTATTTACGTCTAGTCACAAAATTATATAATTTGGCTTGAAAACAATAGAATCCGGCCTTACAGAAACAAATCTAATCATTAAACTAACTAATTAAAATTGAAAAGCAAAACTCCAGCCAAAAAAATTAAAAATCTAGTTTATGTAAATAAATCCGGCCACAAAATTAAATAACCCGGCTCCAAAACATAAAAATTCGGTCTCATAGAAAAAAACCGGCAATTAAAGTAACTAATTAGAGATAGAAGCCAAAAATCTGGTTAATTTATCACAAAAATCCGGCCGTGTTTATTTAAATTTGCATGAATCATATTTTAAAAATTTTGTCATAAAATTAATTTATTACAAAAATTCGGGCATCAATTTTAACAAATCCAGCATTGTATTTGCAAAATCGGGTCATAAAGTTGAAATATTACAAAAATCTGGCCGTTATTTTGTTATTTTTATATAAAATTTGATTTTAATAAATTCAAAATTTTTTTGCGCTTAAAAAATTTGGCCTACGTAGATAAAATTAAATTATTCGACATCATAGAATCAAATCCGGTTATTTAACTAACAAATAAGAATTGAAAAATAAAAATGCAGCAAAACAAATTAAAAAATTGTAAAAAAATGTAAAAAATCCGGCCATCAAGTTGATTTATTAATAAAGTCCGATGTGTTTATTTAAATATTTAACAAATCAATCATTATATGTTCAAAATCAAGGCATAGCATTGATTTATCTTAAAAATCCAACCGCAGTTGTATAAATTTAACATTTAGTTTAACAAATCAAGCCCAAAATCCGGCCATCAATCTATTAAAAAAAACGGCAATAATTATGAAGTTTTGGCTTCAAATTTAACAAATCAATTGTATCTTCAAAATCCTTTCATCCGTTTTTTTTTGTTTAAAATTTTGCTATCAAACTAATTTATCTCAAAAATCCGGCCGCGTTTGTATAAATTTGACATCAAGTTTAACAAACCAAGCATCGTTTATCTAAAATCCGGCCAATTTTTCACAAAAATTTGGCTATATTTATAAAGATTTAACATCAAATTTTTAAGTCTAGCACTGTATTGGCAAAAACCAGACGTCAAGTTGGTTTATCACAAAAATCCGACAGTGTTTGTTGAAATTTGGTATTAACTTTATCATATCATAAATTGTATGTTTAAATTCCTGCCATCAAATTAATTTATCATATAAATCCGTATTTATATGAATTTGGCATAAAGTTGAAACATTACAAAAATATTGTTTTCAGTTTAATTTTTTTTAAACATTGTAATCCAGCTTTAAAGCAAAAAAAAACCGCTTTTTTTAAATTAAATCTGACCAATAAATTAACTAATCAAAGTTAATCCGGCCAAAACAGGCTAGCAAGTTGGTTTATCACAAAAATCCAGCCGTTATTTGATTATTTTTATATAAAATCTCAAATTTGTTTTAATCAATTTTGATATTTTTTTGCGTTTGACTTTAAAACAAAAAATCCATTTTGTTCTTTTTATACAAAATCTAAAATTTAATTTTAACAAATCCAATATTTTTTTGAGTTAAAAAAAATTTGACCTATGTAGATTTGTCTAGTTATAAAATTAAATAATCCGGCCTCATAGAAACAAATCCGGCAATTGAACTAAATCACAATTGACAGACAAAAACTCAGCAAAACAAATTAAAATTAGAGTATATGTAAAAAAATCCGGCAATTAAATTAACTAATCAAAACTGGAAGCTAAAAATCCAGCCATCAAGTTAATTTATCAATAAAATCCGGCGTGTTTATTTAAATATGGCATCAAGTCTAACAAACCAAACATTATATGATCAAAATTGGGCCATAACATTAATTTATTTTAAAAATCCGACCGCGTTTGTATAAATTTAACATCTAGCCTAACAAATCAAGCATTGTATATTCTAAATTCGGCCAAGTTTTGACATTAAATTTAACAAATTAAGCATTGCATGTTCAAAATCCTGTCATTAAATTAATTTATCACAAAAATTCGGGTTGTATTTGTATAAATTTGGCATCAAATTTAACAAATCCAACATTTTATTTGCAAAATCCGGCCATCAAGTTAAAATATTACAAAAATCTGACCGTTATTTTGTCAATTTTAAGCAAAATCTAAAATTTGTTTCAATCAAGTTCAGTATTTTATTAATAATAATCTTGGGAATTTACATGAAATCACAGTAACTATTAAACAGTTTATGTTTAGTAATGTGTCAAAGGTGTTAACGCAATGCCCTCTAGATATGATGTCAGCTAGGTTATTATGTGATTGTACATGCCTCCAGTTAGTATTTGTTAGCTCTTGCACTTTAGTTACATGATTTGCCACATGTTTTCCATTTCCAAAAGGTGGGCGGATCCATTCAAGAGCGATGGTTGAATCTGACCAGTAGAATTTGTTGTCAAAGTTTAGCTTAATTGCATTTTTTACTTTTTTTGCCAAGAGCGCAAAAATAACCTCTCTACTCAATGCCAATCAAGGCAGTGATATTTTTTGCAATGGTGCAACTTTAGACTTTGCACACCACAGATTGGTTTTAAGTGTGCTAATTGGCGTCTTACATCTGATGAACAATTAAATGCCGCCTCAGATGCTTTCAGATTCTAAGTTGTATGTAGGTGTATGGGTGTATGTCTGGTGCTCGTGTATTGTTATTGTATTGATAGATGTGAGATTGTCTTTGCCAAAACGTGTATATCCATTGGAACGGCTGCGTACCAATTAATTTTTAGCTGCCATACACGTTGCATTAGTATTTTTGCCTTTATTATGACTTGTTCTAAACCTATTGGATCAAATAGTTGTGCTGTCTCTGATAAGTTGTTTTGCTTTGTGATACGTGTAGCTTGGACGTTGAATTCTACAGCTGCCTTAATGGTTTTATCACTGTTGTTTTGTTCATGAGTAATGTTGCATCCTGTTTAATTGCGGTAATTGTATCCAAGTTTTGTTTGTTATTTGATTTTTATTTATGCAGATAAAATCGAGCCAACCAAAATAATGCATATAATAAAAATAAAACTGTAACGTGTTTAGAATAGTGCTATTCCAAAGAACGCAACCAAAATAATGCATATGAAAAATTACGTATTTATAAAAGTGCTATTCCGAAGCACACAACCAGAACAAATTATATGACAAAAGACTAACGTGTTTCTTCTTTCTTCTTATAGTGCCATACTCGCTACGAGCGTCGGCACCCCTCACGTATGTTTGTGGTGCGCGATAATAGTTCCACACAAACATACTAACGTGTTTATAATGGTGTTATTCCGAAGCATGTGACCAAAATAAAACATATAAAAAGTAACGAGTCTATAAAGGTGCTATTCCGAAGCACAAAACTAAATTTGCTCATCAATTGTCAATTGCTTAAGACTTCGAGTGCAAGCTATGTCATAGTTTGCGTTTGTAATGGATAATGCTTGAATTGTATTTGATGCTTCTCTAGTTAAGCAAGATTTTAAGAGTAGTGAAATTGTTGCACATTGTTATAAGAACCTATTCTATTTGTTAATGGATCGAATGTGTTCTAGAATGTTAACCAATCTTCTAGAACACCGGCAAATTTGGGCAATGTTATTTTTGGCAATTGCACTTGTTGTGAAGTTGAACTGACTGATAGAGTTAGTGTCTCAATTCTATTTATTGATTAGGTACTTAAGGCGTTTTCTATTTGGAAAGCTAATTTTTAATATTGTTTTGCGCTTTAGGGCTAATGCTGTTATTTTGGTTTTGACATCTTGAGTTTAATTTTTAAAGTACAGATTGCTTGATGCACTTTGACTATTTAATGAATATGATACTGATACGGTATACAATTCGGTTTGAAGATCCAAATTGTTTGTAGTGTCTTAGATTGCATCAGACACTATTTTTCTTGCTTATGACCAGTAAAAGTAATATCTTACACAACATATGTTCTGATATTTAAGAATTTTACAGCTTCATTGTAAGTATAAATTGAATGTTTAATATAACGTGGTATGACATTAACACTAATCTATTTTATTACTCGGATTGTAGAAGATTGAAAATTTTGAATGGAACAAAACTAGTAATTAAATACAAAAATACGACCGTAAACGCAAAATCAGGCTTTAGTCGCCCAAATCTTAAAAAAGTCAGGCCTTAAATGTAAAAGTCGGGCTTTGAACACAAAATTTAGCGTTTTAAATATAAAAATTTGGCTTCTTAAATGCCTAAAAATTATTTTTAAACGACTATCTACGCTCAATAGGCATAGAATTTAGTAATTTATATTGTTTATAGAAATAAAACCAACTATTATAAAAATAAGAACCAATTAATTCAGCCAAAAAAAATAAAAATCTTGGCAATTTACATAAAATCACAGTAACTATTAAACAGTTTATGTTTAGTAATGTGTCAAAGGTGTTAACGCAATGCCTTCTATTAGTAGAAACGTTTCTTTTAATAGGGGAGCATTGCGTTAACACTTTTTAAACAAAAATCCGGCCATATTTATAAAAAATTAACATAAAATTTACAAGTCTAGCACTGTATTGGCAAAAACCGGCCGTCAAGTTAGTTTATCATAAAAATCCGGTGGTATTGTTTAAACTTGCCATCAAATTTAACGAATCATGGCCAAAACAGGTAAACAAACTGTTTTATTACAAAAACCGGGCCGTTATTTGGTTGTTTTTATACATATAATCTAAAATTTGTTTTAATCAAATTCGATATCTTTTTTGCGTTAAAAAAAATTGAATTTAAAACAAAAAATCCACTTTATAGAAATAAATTCGACCAATAAAGTTAAAAACCACTAAATCCTTAAACAATTAAAAATCCGGCCTATGTAGATATGTTTAACCATAAATCCAATAATCCGGCTTCAAAACAAAATAATCCGGCCTAATAGAAACAAATCTGACCATTAAACTAACTAATCAAGATTAGAAAACAAAATTCTAGCCAAAAAAACTAAAAATCTATTTTAAATAAATCCGGCCACAAAATTAAATAATCCAACTTCAAAACAAGAAAATCCGGCTTCATAGAAAAAAGTCCAGCAATTAAAGTATCTAATTAGAGTTGGAAGCCAAAATTCTGGTTGATTTATTACAAAAATCCGGCCGTGTTTATTTAAATTCGCGATCAAATCTAACAAATCAAGCATTATATGTTCAAAATCAAGTTATTAAACTGGTTTCAAAAATCCGGCCGGGTTTGTATAAATTTGACATCTAGTCTAACAAATCAAGCATCGTATATCTAAAATCCGGCCATCAAACTAGTTTTTCACAAAAATCCGACCATATTTATAAAGATTCTGCATCAAATTGAAAAATCCAGCAATGTAGTAGCAAAATCCATCAGTGAAATTGATCAATCATTAAAATCCAATCGTGTTTGTTTAAATTCTTGATCAAATCTAACAAACCATGCATCGTAAGTTTAAAATCTTGTTATCAAATTATTTATCACAAAAATCCGGCCGTATTTGTATGAATTTGGAATAAAATTGAACAAATCCACATTGTATTTTGCAAAATCCGGCTGTTATTTTGTTGTTTTTATACAAAATTTAAAATTTGGTTTAATCAAGTCAGATATTTATTTGTTGTTAAAAAAAAGGTAAATTTGTTTTAATTTCAAAAAATCTACATCGTAGAAATAAATCTGGCCAATAAAACTAACTAGTCAAAGTTAAAAACCAAAAAATCCGGCCAAAAAAAGTTAAAAGATTAAATATCACAAAAATCTTGCCGTTATTTTGCTGTTTTTTATAGAAAATCTAAAATTTGGTTGAATAAATTCCAATATTTTCTTCTAAAAAAAAAAAAATGTAAATTTGGCTTTAAAACAAAAAATCAAGCTCATCTAGCCATAAAGTTAATAAATTGTACTCAAAACAAATAAAAAATCCGGCCTTATAGAAACAAATCCGGCCATTAAACTGAATAATCAGAATTGGAAGGCAAAATTCTAGCCAAAAATATAAAACAATTGGCTTATGTTAATGATCCGGCTTTTAAACAAAAAATCCGGCAATTACAGTAACTAATCAGAGTTGATAACCAAAAATTTGGTTAATTTATCACGGCGCCCGTCGGATATCTTGCATCTACAACACCATGGCTTTCTCCTTCCTGGTTTAAAGACATCAAAGAAATGCTTAACACGTGCTCTTTTAGAACAACTAACAACTTACAGTGCTGCATTTTGTGTTCATTTAATTATTTATGAAATCTTTCATAAGTTTATATCATATTATGCAATAAATTTTATGACAAAAGTGAACAAAGTTTGAAATATTAATTTTATACTTATTAATCTTTATTAAATTGAATTTTATAAATAACAAAACTATGCATTTATTATTTGATTTATGTTGTTTTGGCGAGTTTAATTGCGTTTCCATAAATAATTAATGTTTACTTATAGTAAACACTAAATGTTTGTAATTACACAACTCTAACAATTAATATTGATTTGTTGGCTTGTGTAATTAGTCCAACAATATTTAAATAAAGCTTGGAACTGGATTAACATTGTATATAATTAGCTTATATTCAACCTGATTAATATTAACATTTTCTCAATCTAAAAGCTCATGAATAATTTATTTTCAGGGTTTATTATAATACATCCTACAAAGTTTAGTTCAATAACATGATGACCAGATCATACAATTTATGCCATGTTGTTGTATAACAAAAAAATATGAAGTCATGCGCAAAATTATTTACCTGTTTGGTGGAGCTCTATGATCTGGATTCGGACTGTGTCCTCTGACGAACTGGTCACTTTTACTGAAACTAAGCAACCGTCTTCCAGCATGAAAATCGGATGCCATCGAAGACACGGAAAATAAAGATAAATCCGTGGTCACGCTTTCGTGTGATGGCGATCGCAGGATCCTACAAGCAACAGTCAGAACTGGTGTTTGTGGTGTCAATTGATTTTCCGGAATACTTTCGGCGGATGTCATGTTGGTTTATGATTTTTCTTACATGTGATGTATGTTGTTTATATCACCGCGTTTGTTGGAGTTGTGCCGGTAGGTAGTAGTAACACGCCCGCGGAAATCGATATTTATTTTAGAGACGCGCCGTCGCTCTGATGCCTGTAATTCAGAATGGACCTGATGCTTCCTATCCTATAACTCATAATGCGCAAAAATGTTTAGAATTGGAATAGATGTAAATCATAGAATTCCTTAGGCCATTAACCGCATGGTATTTTTGACTAGGAAAATTTTAGGTGGATTAATGTAAGATTATCTGCAAAGGAAAATTATATGCTATTATAAAAGTAATTTGATCACGGAATTATATGTTCTATACTATTATTTTTAATTAACATCATTGATCTATATAAAGTATTTATAAAATTCTAATAATAAAAGTAATGTAATTCCTATACAGGATGTGTATAGATTATCAATTAAATGGCAATCAAATGATGCGCAGAAGTATTTTTTTACAATTTACTACAATTCAACTATTTCTTTAAAATACTTCAATTAATAGTTTTTAATAATTATACAGTTAATGTTTTTTGATAATTATTCAATATAGAAGTTATTATAAAGACATGTACCTGTCGATCAATAACTGCATGCCGGACTCCTGTTGCATTTCATGCATTTTCGTATGCCATCCATGTAGACAGGCATAACAATGTTGTTAAATACCATTAGCGGTTGATGAGGAATTTGAAGATGATTTTTTATGATTGCAATAATAAAATAATTTGAGATAACATAATTGGAAATATAAACTACGCAATAAATCTAGACAAATTAACAGTGAGGCAGGGCGATAGTGCTCATGCTCAATGCTGCCAAGCATCGGGTAATAAAGATGTAGACAACCAATACATCATTAAGTAACAACAGGAAACTGATAAATTGATAAAAACATGTTCTATATCTTATAACACGTTTATAAAATTATGAAAAACTGTCAAAAGTGTCATAATATTTCACAGTTGTCATAAAATGATTCTAATCTACTGTCAATAACTTTAAGTTTATTATTTCTTTTTTAATTGATTAACTAAAAGCTACAGCTAATATTTGACAGTTATAAAATAATTCTAATCTACAATGGCAAACTCTAAACTTCATTAAATATTTTTAAACTAGTGCTGTAACTAATAACGTATGTATGAACTGTCAAAAAACTATTAAAAATTGTGAAAAATATCAGAAACATTTGACAGATGTCATAAACGGATTCTACTTTTTTTGCGTGATTAAAAAATGTATTACGCACATCGTGTGGGGCTCCTGGTTGCCCGTATACCCACTAAAACCCCAAACCTATATATCCTTTTGGACTTGCGGAATCAGCGGCACTTCACAAATCATTTTCCATTTTTGGTTTCCAAGTCTTATCCTCTTTTCTACTTCTTTTGTTGCCATGCTTTTATCAATGGTTTTTCAGTTGTTTCCGAAAAAATGACTTCAACAGAGTCGACTGCCAGCAGCCGACCAGACCAGTCCACTACGAGAACGATCCAAGAGACGCACCTGCTACTGGATCCAATCGAGGATAAATGCAATTATCATTGCACGGTAGGCGGGATGAACAGTTGAAAGATACTGCCATCCACAACTAATTCAACTGTTTAATTAATTAATTATTAATTTGATTAATTAATTAAACATTTTATTCCAGCATGGACCCCGACGGCAAGTCGGACCGAGCTGATACTGGAGCTAATGTATGCCGTGGTGGAGAAAAACGAGACGATCATCGAAAACCAGGCAAAGAAGATCCACTCGCTGGAGTCCCAACTCATGGCAATGATGGAATGCCAAACGAAGAGGATTACCGAGCAGGACGCCCAGGTCAAAGCGATCCGAAGAGATGCTAAGGAGGCAAAGGCCGCCATTAGCAAAATGGAAACCTCCATCAAATCCACTCTCGCCGAGCTGCTTATCCAGCTCACACCTCCAACGGCACCAGCCTCGACCACCACCAAAAAGGCCCCAATAGAAACCTGCAACCAGGTTCCAAGCGCGACAGCGGCCCCCCAGGCCCAGGCTTCCCTCAAGAGACCTGCCGCCGGACCGCCCGACTCCATCTCCTCCGAGGAGGAAGAAATGGAAACCACCCAAAGCGAGGTCAACCTCCACCAAGAAGACCCGTCCGAAAAGGACAAATTCATCTTGGTCAAAGGGAAAAAGATGAGGAAGGAACTAGGTGAGCCCTCTCAACTTTCTTGCTCTAATAGGCCTTCAGCCGGCCCCACACGTCAAGTGCCTTCAGCACCATCAAGGCCATCAGCCACCAAGGCCAAAGAGTCTACAACCCGGCACGCCCCTAAGGCAAAGCCAACCAACTCTGGTCCGGCTACTTGCACCTTAGGCCAGTTAACACAGCCGGCGCCCACAGTGGGAACCGGTGCACGCCGCCCTCTTCCTATTACCATCCATGATAAGGCTAAAGGCGACTTTCGAGTCGTTAAACATCATCTTTAATCGCGCGGTAAACGTGGTCGATGGCATTTGCCTGCACCCCCTAACGCAGGATGACTTCAGGGCGGTGATCGATTATTGCACAGAGCATGACATCTTTCACCACACCTACCAACTAGGGCCCGAAAAGACCTTAAAATATGTTATTCGGGGTGTGCCCACCTGCATTAAGGTTGAAATAGTGCAGGCTGAGCTCATCGCTCAGGGTACACTCCAAAATTGACTACACGAATGGGAAGGAACGGGAAAGACTTTCCAATGGTGTACGTCCAGCTTCCCCAGGAAGCCAAAAACAGAGAGATCCTGTCTCAAACTAAGTTGCTCGGGCTTCGCGTGACCACAGAGGTCAAACGCAAAGGCCCCGAGATCGCACAATGTCACCGTTGCCAACGATACGGCCACGGGGCATCCCGGTGCAACGCACCATATCGGTGCGTCAAGTGCGCCGGAGCTCATCCGAACGCCGGTTGCACTCTTACCAAAGAGAGCGCCCATTTAGCAAAATGCGTCGCGTGTGGTGGGGACCACACGGCAAATTATAAGGGCTGCCTGGTTTACCAGAAACTAAAGGCTAGCCGCAACAGCCAGGCCACCGGTAAGACACCTGCTTCCCGTAAGCAGTCTCGTGCTCCACCACGGAGCGGTCCCAACGCAAGCGGGGAGAAATCCTTTGCACAAGCTGCAGTAGGCGCCCGTGAGGGTGAATCCGACACTTTGCGAGTTTTTAGGAAGATTCTCCTCCTAGCACAAAAAGAAATCAGTTGTTTCCACTTTTTACCATAAGTGGACTCAGATTGCTGACGGTAATTTCCTTCTCGACTTTATTCAGCACTTTTATTTTGATTTTTTCTAGCGAAAGCACTTCACTGTTGTATGCGGGCTATTTGTTTCATCATTGTAAGGTTAGCCGACACGTAATGCAAGACAAAGCATCTATGTTCTGTTAGAATCTGTGTAATTTGTGTTTATTGTTTACTCACAATGTCGCCAAGGCTATAAGAGTCTACGTCTATTTAGCAACATTCCTGGCAGATCAAGCCATTCTTTTCTTATAATTTTATTAAGTTGTTGGCTCGTCGACAAGGAGGTGTGTACGCATTGTTTCTGTTATTTCCTGTATAGTCTTAGTCAAGACTGTTTTGTATGTACTTGCTATTTGCAGTTCCATTTTTCTTTTGGTCTTTTCTAGATTTTTTTTAGGTTTCAGATTTCTTTCCATATTGACATTCATGCAACAGTATTGGCTCACCATTGCCAGTTTCTCCGCTTTTGGGCCTCCCACGTTTAGTTTGGTTTGTAAATGTTCCGCAGGGTACGGCAACATGGAACTCTGTGGCACACAGCAAGCTATATTCTGAGTTTCTCTAGAGCTGCACACTAGAGTTCTTTTTTGTAGATAGTTGCATAGTATCTTCTTGATATATGTTGATATTCCCATTCTCTATAGTTTTGTCTAAGGGCATCTAGTGTAAAATCCCTGTCTTATCTAATTTGTTTATAAATTTTAGACATTTGCTAAAACATTTTGTGACTAATGTAGAACATTCTTGATAATTTTATAGAATGTTTTTAAGAATTGTACTAGAATCTTTAAAATAAAAAAAAAACTTATTTGTGTACAAAAATTAACAGCAATCGATCAAAAATCTAAAACTAAACCTGGAATATCATCAGAGTTGCGCAGCGTAAAATTACATTTGATAGTATAACATTTGATTATAGTTTGTGTTTCTGTAGAGTAAGATCAAACTAAAAGTCAGTTTTGAGAAATTTAAGTTTAGTGGTAGAGATAGCTTTTGTCACAGAGTTTTTTTGTTGGGTTTTACAGCAAAATATTGAAAAATCCCACTCAAAAATTTGGAATAAACGTACAATTTTGTAATTTATTTTTAACTTTATTTTCTAAAATTCCTCCTCCAGGTTCTGAAATAAACGTCAGAAGGTCTCCTTTGCTAAAAGGCTTTTCTAGCTGCTATTTTTTAATTGGTGTTAAGACTAATGCAAAGTCTGCACTTGATTGAAAAACTATTTTACAAAACGTTAAAACATCTAAAACAAAAGAAAGAACACAATTTAATGAACATAAAAAACAATGAAAAAAAAAATAACGCAAAAAAAATAATGATAAGATAGACACAATAAAAGATGAAGGAGTGCTATCAAAGAAGAGAAAGTAATAAAAGCAATTAAGAAATTAAAAAACTGGAAGGCACCAAGAACTGATAAAATAACGCCGGAAATGATGAAACTCATGGGAGAAGAGGAAATTGCATAAATAATAGAACTAATAAATGACATAATCAGAAACGGGAAAACACTAAGTGAATAGAATATAGAAATAATATTAACTATACATAAAAAAATGATAGAAAAAAAGATGAGAGACAAATTAGAAACGACAAAGCAGAACAGCCAGTATTGATTTAAAAATGAAAAAAGTATACAGAGCCTAATACTTATAATAAGAATAAGTGAGAAGATGATAAAAAAGAATAGAGTAACCTATACTTTGTTGATCATAAAAAAGCATTTGACAGGATCAAGAGAGAAGATGTATAAAAAGAACTCAAAGAGAGAAAGGAAAATAATAAACGTAATTAAAAATATGTACACAAAAAACAGAAACATAGTAAGAATAAACAACAAAGAATTGAAAAAATTCTGAACTGCTGATATGGCAGTGATTGCAGAGACAAAAGAAAAACATAGAAACACAACATGGAAATAATAGAAGAACAACTAAAAAAATAAACAGGAAAATAAACTATAAAAAACAAAGAGTATGGTAATTGTAAGAGAAAAACTGAATCACAAAATAAGAATAAAAGGAAAAATAGTAGAACAGGTTGAACAATACAGATACCTAAGAACAATAATACAAAGCAACGGAAAATTAAATAAAAAGATAGAAGACAATGGAGATGGAATTAAAAAAAAAAAATCGACAACAAATAAAATCAATACAAAAAATAAAGAAGGCCAAATGAGAGGGACATATCAAAAGTATGAGTAAATAAAGAAACACCATGAAAATATATCAGTAACAGGAAAACAATACAAACAAACAAAAACATAAAAAAAAAAATGAAACAGGGCAATAAAAGAAAAGGCTACATGAAAAGGGAACAAATAAAAGAAATAGCCAAAGATAGGAGAAATTGCGTAAATTTTATTAAACAAATTAATTATATGTACGCTTTACAGTAAAAGGAAAAAAGGTAAATAAATAAGTATATAAATACATAAATTCTCATAAAACGTGTCACAGTTTTCATAAAATAATTTTAACTTCTTCTTCTTCTAGTGCTCTTCCTACCGGAGATTTGCTATCATTATGGCAATGCACACTTTGTTGACGGCAGCTCTGAACAGTTGGATGTTGGTACAGCCAAACCACTCTCTTAAGTTTTTGAGCCAAAACGTTCGCCACCTGCCGATGTTCCTTTTCCCGTTTATCTTCCCTTGTATTATCAGTTGCAGAAGTTCGTACTTGGGGCCTCGCATTATATGTCCTAAGTATTGTAGTTTTCTCGTTTTAATGGTGTGAATGATTTCGCATTCCTTTTGCTTTTTGTTTAGGACTTCGATGTTGGTAACCCTATCAATCCACGAGATCCTTCACATTCTTCGGTAACACCACATTTTGAAAGCTTTCAGTTTGTCCTTGTGCCATTTTTTCAGAGTCCATGCTTCCACCCCATAAAGCAACGTGGAGAAAACGTAGCATTGCAGCATTCTTATTTTAAGCTTTATGTTAATATCTCGGCTTATGAATAACTTCCTCATTTTTGTAAAGGAAGATCTTGCTACCTCAATTCTCGATCTAATTTCTCTTGTTATGTCTCCCTTTTGTTTCATCCACCCCCCTAGGTATTTATATGTCTGTACATTTTCTATTATGGTGTTTCCAATTCTTAGATTTAACTGGTTTTGGTTTTGTAAAGATTTTGTGACTAGCATTATTTTGGTTTTATTGTAGTTAATTTTCAGTCCATATTCGTTGCAACGATCATTTAATTTATTGACTAGTTGTTGCATGTCTGTTATATTGCTGGCTAATAGAACTGTGTCGTCAGCATATCTTATATTATTGATAGCTTCTCCATTTATAATAATTCCCGTCATTTCCTCTTCCATGGTTTCCGTAAAAATAGCTTCACTGTACAAGTTAAATAACATTGGTGATAAAATACATTCTTGTCTTACTCCTCTGCAAACCTCTATTTCTTCCGTTAGTTGATTTTCTACCTTTATGTTTGCATTTTGACCCCAGTATAAGTTATTAATTATTCTTACGTCTCTCAAGTCAATGTTTTTACTAATTAATATCTGTTGTAGTTTGTTGTGTCTTACTTTGTCAAATGCTTTTTCAAAGTCAATGTAACATGCCAGCACATCTTGGTTCATATCCAAGCAACGTTGGAATAGAACGTTGACCCCGAAAAGCGCTTCTCTTGTTCCGAGTCCCGCACGAAATCCAAACTGTATGTTGCTTATGTCTTCCTCGAGTTTCTTATAGATTCTCTTATGAATTATTTTGAGAAACAATTTCAGTGTGTGGCTCATGACCGCGATTGTTCTGTATTCTGAGCATTCTTTTGCGTTTGTTTTCTTGGGAATAAGTATAAAGGTCGACGTTAACCATTGTTTAGGGATTTCTCCTTTATCGTAGATGATGTTGAAAAGGTCTAAGAGGATATCTATTGCTTCTTCATCAAAAAGTTTGATAAGTTCTATCGGTATCTCATCGGGACCTACAGATTTTCCAGACTTTATGGAGTTTAGGGCATGTTCTAGGTTCTGTTCTAAGTATTTTTAGGTTTGTGTTGTCTACTTCTATGGTAGACTTAGAAGATTTTACGTCATCAAATAGTTCATCACATATTCTTTCCATCTCTTTAATTTAACCTTTATATCAACTATTATATGTCCATTTGTATCTTTGAGTACATTACCAGTATTATTATATTTCTTGCATCCAGTCATTTCTTTTATTTTCTTATGCATGTGGAACCAGTCAAATCTTTTTTCCATTGCCTCTATTTCTGTACATTGTTCGGTCAGGTATTGTTCCCTAGCTCTTTTAATATCTTTTTGTATTAGTTTGTGTATTCTCTTATATTCTTCAACGTTGTTTATGTTTTTCCTTCGTTTCTCCATGCTTTCCAAGATGTTTGTCGTTATCCATGGCTTTTTCTTTTTGCCACTCTTATTTACTAGCTGATCTTTAGTTATTGTTTCCAATCCTGTTTCGATACATCTCCACTTATCCTGTATGCTGTTTTCACTTGTTGTATTGGTGGTTCTCATATACTCGTTTACCATCCCTTTAACCCTATGATGAATTTTTGGGTCCTTGAGGAGTTTTGTGTCTATATAGTTGTTTTGACATTTTGTTATCTTTTTCATCTTTATGTTGATTTTAGCTACTATCGGATTATGGTCGGAATTAATGTTAGCACTCGGATATGTTTTTGTAGACTTGATTGCGTTCTTATAACGGTTGTTTATGAGGATGTAGTCTATCTGGTTTCTTACAATTTTTTCGGGTTTATCCGCTGGAGATTTCCACGTGTACAGTTTTCTCATTGGTAGTTTGAAGAGTGCGTTTGCTATCGTAAGGTCTTTATCTTGGCAGAATTCTATCAAACGGTCACCTCTATCATTTCTTTCTCCCAGACCAAAACCGCCAGTACATCCTACAACTTTTTCATTGCCAACTTTTGCATTAAAATCACCCATTATGATCATTGTATCAGAACTTTTGATGTTTCTAGTGATCTTATCTAATTGCGTATAATATTCTTCTATTTCCTCATCTTCCTTATCTGCCGTTGGTGCATATGTTTGTATGATGTACATACTTCCAGTGGTTGTTTCTAGTTGGAGCATCATGACTCTGTCTGAGTATGGAGTGAAACTGACCACTGATCCTGCTATTTTCTTGTCCACAATCATTCCGACCCCATATAAGTGTTTAGAGTCGTTGTTTACCGAATAGTAAAATGTGCCATTGTTTGTTTTGCATGTTCCACTTCCCGACCATCTACTATCGCTAATCCCTAGGATGTTTACTTCTAGTCTTGTCATTTCCATTACTATGTTATTCATTTTTCCTGGTGCGAGTAAGCTTCGTGCATTCCTTGTTCCTATTTTCATGTTGTTTGGTGATATTGTCATATGTTTGTTTTTAACTGTTCTCCCCAGAGATCCGAGTGGAGAACTTTTTACTCCGGTATAATAATTAATATTATTAGTTCTGAACATTTCCATAATGATTGTACTAAGGATACCCTTGTGGGTCTTTAAAGCAGTAGTTTCCCATTGCTTTCTGCATCTAGATGCCGTTGATCATTCTTGATTTGTCCGCCTTTAGGATTGATTTTTCTTTCCTAGGACAAGTTGGTGCCCTTACTCTTACTCGCTCTTCCACTCGGAGCTGTTGGCTTGTAGGAGGGATCTACTTATTCCGGTTGATGTTCGGTCGACATTGCCTCTTTAGTTTTCTAGCAGGGTGTACCACGTGCAGGCGAGGTTGTCATTTGGGTTTTGCTTCAATGCTAGCCCCTTACTAATAACTTTTCTAACTTTATTAAAACTGTCTGAATTGATAAAGCAAGTGATACATCTGTTAATTGTATAAAATGTGTCATAAAACTATGCAGAACTGTAAAAAATGTCTAAAACATTTTACAGTTGTTATAAAATTATTGTATTCTAATCTTAAAATTTCTAAACTTTATTAAGTATTTTTAAATTTATTAAACAAGTTTTACATCTCAAAGTGTGTAAACATCAATAAAATTTTCTAAATAACATAACAACGTGATCTGTCATAAAACTATAAAAACTGTCAATATTTTGAAACATTCTTAAATATTTGTACTGTACATTGTTTGAATCATATCTGATTGATTGGCAATCTACGCAAAATTTTGTCCAATCTATGCACAAATGTTTAAAACATGTATCGTATGTTTGTATTAGATAGAAAATCAAAAGTTAAATTTTATCCTAAAAACAAACAAAAATCATTTTAATATTAGAAGCAAATTTTAATATATTTTTTATTAATATTCTTTTTGTTTGCGTAGAAAATCTTCAAACGACACTGAGCAGCCGTACTGTCTAATAATGTCAAGTTTTTACTGACTAAAAACCCCCTTTTTTCTTTTTTTCTTTAAGGTCTTTTACTTGGGAATGGGTCACTAAAATTCAAACTACAAGTCATGCTCCGGTGTGTTTGTCATCAAGTGATTGTATATTACTATATTTTTTCTAACTTAGTAGTTAGTGAAGTTTGCAGTGTAAAAAAAGTTGCAATTATTAATAACGAGCACTTTGGCAAGTGGGTGAGCCACTCTAATTTAAACTACTTGTTGCATGATTCTGCTTTGTAGTTTCCCATTCATCCTACTGAGTGTTTGGATATCATCATCATTGTTTCTAACTTAGTAATTAGTGACGTTCGCAGAGTAGATAAGTTGTAATAATTAATAACAAACACTTTGTTCAAACTACTTGCTTAGAATCATACTATAGAGTGTCCTACTCACCCGCACAAAAATTTGTCATTAAATGATCCATCTTCTTCCATAATTTAGTAATGATTGACGTTCACAGTGTAAAGAAAGTTGTAAAAATTGATGACAAATATTTGAGCGGGTAGTTGATTCAATCCAATTTTAACTACTTGCTTGAAATTATGCTCTGTCATAAATGTATCTCAAGAATTCAGCAGATAATCCTTATTTATTTCTTACTAATAGTGTCAAATACTTTGTAAAAATATACAAACGCTCTATCTGACTTGTGAATTTACGCAAAGCCTTGCACAATATTTAATCGTGGTCGGTTATAAAAAATTGAAAAACACAAAAATAGACTCCAGATACTCTGATATATTCAAAAACACATATAAAAATGCGACACTGTATGTAAAGATTGACAATAAACACATAACAAATAAAGTAAAAATTGCCAAAAAGATGCAACAGAAAGACCTCATCTCTCTAAAACTTTTCATCGCAAGTCTAAAAGACATTTTCAAAAAACTTAAATGAGACTTGCAAAAAATAACAATCAACTACATACGGTTTGCCAACAAAACCGTCTTAATATACCCAAAAGAACTAATAAAAATTCTGCAGCAGCTAAACCAAACGTCTAAAGAAATCAGACTAAAAATATACAACGAAAAGACAAAAATCTTAAGTCTGACGGATCCAAAAACATTACTGGACAATAAAAGTATCATCCTGTATTCATGTATCCTACCGGTGGCTCCGTATGTAGCCTAGAAACCATAAATCTCACCAAAAAGAGTATGAATAAAATACAAAACAACACAAAGAGCAATTAAGCTCACTATGATCAAAATCTCCTTACAAGACAAAATTAAGAACAAGAAATTAGAGAAAAATCAAAGCTAACAAATGTGGCAAAAAAGTTAAAATAAAGCTGGACCGGTTTCAAGACAAAGCAGCGATAGATGGATAGTCAGAGTAACGCACTAGCAGCAAAAAGAAACAAAAAGGAGCAGAGACAGCTACAAAGGAGATGGCTGGACGATATTAGATCAATTGCGGTGAAGGATTGGTTAAATAAAACAGTTGTTCTCAATATTTTTAGATAAATATTTAAACGTTAAAACTGATGAAACATGGCAAGTCAAAAAGCCGTATTTTGGAAATAATTTGAAAATGGTTTTGATGTTGACCTTTTTAATTTATATACAGAACAGAAAACCGCAAACTGAGCTTTCAAAAAAGATTTTTACTTTAATTTTATTATAAATTTATTTCCAAATTATTTCAGTGTATATTGTTTAAATTATTTACATAAATTAGCAATTCATACTAATAAAAAGTCCGTAAATAAATCTTTAGTAAATAGGTCAGTTTTAATTTTCAAAATGCAGCTTTAAAACTTGGCATTTCTTTATATCAAAGTAGAATTTGCATAAATATTTCTTAAAAAGTTTACTTTATATATGTGTGTGTGTGTTGTCCAAATTTTTTGCGTAAATCTGTTGTTTAAATTCAAAGTTGAATCATTAGTCTAATATAATTCTTCAATATATTAGATAATTAAAATACGTGTCAAAAACCACACACATACCTGTATACGCCACATTATGCTTCGAAAAAGAGTAGAAAGCAATCACGATCTATTCGGCAAAAGAACAATTAACGAGAAGACATACTAAGATTGACTTGTTTGCATTAAAGCTAACAATACCAGCTTAACAACAAGTCAAGAAGTAGTCAATCTTTGGGTTTTTAGAACAAAGAAAAAACTTGTACCACTAGAACACTAGCTGAAAACTTTAATATTTGATCAATACTTCAATTTTTTATTAATTTGTTCTAGATAAATGAGCAAACACACCTAATTTAACCTAATAGAAACACCCAAGGAAGTTCTAAAAAAACTTAATGGTTTGTTAACATTTATTCTTTCTAATTAATAATTGAAGATTATATCTAAATATCGTAAAGTTTTAAAACATTATTTTTTTTTTAAATTGTCAAAACAAACGTTACAACTGAAACATGTGATGTTTAAACTGCAAACAGTATTTAGTACGTTTAATATGTCGTAATAAATGCTAAATTCGACAACATGTACATGAACAAAAATTATTCATAATTGTCAAAAGTATTATAAAAAAATGATTCATTAATCAAAAGTAATAGACCTTATTCTTAAAATTAATCAACTGTTTTTTATAAGACATAGTCAATGTTTTCGTATAACATCATCAATACTGCAACCGAACGCTTTATCTCACTTAAATGTTTCACATCTGAGTTAATTGTTCTTATCACTCGTAACAAATTAGTACACATTAAGTTTTAAAAATGAAGCAACTGTTCAGATTGTTTAGATTTTCAATCATTACGCAACTATTGCAAAATAGCAAAAAAATGTTTATAGTTTTTATATTTTAAGAGAACTTTGTTATGAATCAATATATTTGTTTTTACTTTTCATGCACGCATGTTATATAGTGACTCATTTGCCTTAAATGGTAATAAATGCGTTGATTTATTTTCTGCCTCAGTATATGATAACACTATATTTGTTCCTCTTCAATTAGACGTTGTTCAAAAAATGCCATATAAAATGTTATCCAGATCTGTGTCTGATGTATATAACTGCATATTTTAAAGTTGTCATATACTCTTTCAAAATTTTATTTATTTGAATCTTCGCATTCTTTTAGTATATTTCCAAGTACATGCAGAAGAAGTTATATTATGCTACTTCATAAATCTGGTGCCAAAAAGAACATATCCAACTATAGAGGTATTTGTATACAATCTTTTATTACAAAACTTTTTGATAATATTGTTTCTAGTCTACTAAATAGTCTTAGTTTATTATCAACAAACAGCTTCTTTTTTTCAAAGGTAAATCTACTCTGTAAAATCTGCTACATATCAATCACATCTAGTTAATGCTTTAGAATGTAAACTCTACGTTGATAGCGTTTATATTGATTTTAGTAAAGCATTTGACAGAGTAAATCATTCAATACTAATAATTAAATTAAAGGCGTTTGAATTCTACAATAGTATTGTTATATGATTGAATAACTTACTTTTAGGGACTTTGTTTATCTGCAAACTTAACATGCAAATTTCTAAGCGCCACACTAACGCTGTCAACTGAGGTGAAACTACTGGATGTAATTTTTTACAACAAGCCAGAATTAAACTTGAAATGTAAAAAAGTATATATAAAATGACGTTTTGGCAATGTAGTCGGGCTGCTGTTGATAAAACATGAAAACTGTTTCAATAGATAGTACTATGGCTATATGCTATGCAGCTGCCATAAAACTTACGCTTACATATGGGACACTAGTCTGGTAGCCAAGAAATAAGCTAAAGTTGTCCGCAAACTAAATAGATTAGTTGCAACAAACAGCAAGTCTAAGTGTAACACATTACCCTACAAGACCGAAAAAGGAATGCCTGGATTAGAGAAAAAAAACTATGCTATCCGGGCTGTAGCAATGCTAAAGTGGAAGTTTGCTGTTTCACAACGCAAGGCAGACAGACGGAAGATGACGCCCATATATTGGGAAGAGAAGCAGAGGTAGGCCAAAATAAGATGACAACATTAAGAGACATGCTGGATTTTTAATGAATAAGAACGGCACAAAACCGTGATTTGTAAAGGTTTTAAAACGGAAGTTAACTTACATTACCTAGACATTATAATATCTTTATCTCTATATGATGGAAATAGTAACCTAAGAAATATCTGGTAAAAACGTGCAAATGCTAACGGACAGCAGAGCTACAGTTCCAGCTACAAAAAAGCCTAAAATCAATCAAAGTTGATAGAATATCAGTATGTTCTCACATTAGCAGTAAATAGCATCAAACTTAGATGCTTGCCTCTTATGCTGGGGGTCCTGAGTTCAAATCCTACCCTGCCGTATATTATTTGTGAATTTGTTCACCGCTATAACCGCTTTGGCATTCATGGTTTCAGAAACAAACACATTTACAAACAATAATCATCTCGCCTCATTTCATCACTTTATACTCGGAAGGACCTTCGGCTTGCTAGAACCAGGTTGGTGAGGTCGATAGAGTATAAAAACGCTAATTTCATTAGCATCAAACTGTGCCGGGTGGATACTCCCAAATAGACACCTTTAAGGTTGGTGCGCAAAGGAACAACCTTCAAAATGTATGAGTCTGAACCTGAACCCTAAACCGCCCCAACACTAAAAGCCACATAGTTAGTTAATTACCTATCTGCCTGATTGCCTGATGATGTTTTTTTGAAATACTTAATTTTTTGGCAATATGGCACTTAGCCCTTTTGTTACTTCTGCTCATTAATTTTTTTAATAAATTTATACTTCAATCAACAAAATTGAAATGAATAAATAAATTTTTCTATAAAAAATAAATTTTCTAAAATGGTTTTTACAAGTTTTTCAACAAACTTAAGTATGCTGAATTTAAACAACATATCAAAGTTCTGGCTGGTTATTGCAAGTATTTAAATTTAATTTACAAAACTGAAATGAAATAAAAAAATTAAAATACCTATAAAATATAAAAGCTTATAAAGTTATTTCTACAATTTTTTTTAATAAATTCAAGTTAAATTTATTAAAAAAATTCAAAATTTAAAAACCTTATCTCACAATTTTTGCTAATTATTGCAAAAAAATCAATTTAATCAACAAAATTAAAATAAAATTAAAAATAAAAAGTTTCATAAAAAAATAAATTTTCAAATGATACATTTTTTTCAACAATATCAAGTATTCCGAATCAAAAAACTTTAAACTGTGTTTGAAAATTCCTGTTGGTTATTAAAAAAAATCAATTTCATTAACAAAATTGCCAATATTACAAATAAAAAAAAAAAAATCATAATTTTCTAAAATGATTTCTACAAAATTTTCAACAAATTTTATGCTGCAACCAAAATTTTTAAACTTCATCCTAAAATTCCTGCTAGTTATTGAAGCAAGTTCAATTTAATCTACAAAATTACCAATGCTATGAAGTTAATAAACATTTCTTTAAAAAATAAAAAAAATACAAACTCAAAATTCCTGTTTATTATTAAAAAATCAATTTATATAAACAAAATAACCAATTATTTCAAATTAATAATTTTTTTAATAAAATTAAGTGATCCAAAACAGTGTTTACAAATTTTATTTAATAGAAACGTGTATTATATAAAATAAAACAATTTCCTCGTAGTATTTCAATAACTTAACATAAAAACATTCCAATTATAATAAATTATAATTGACTATATTCTGTTATCGTCTTCATTGCTCCATTAAATATTGTAGATATAAAAATTACATAATAACCCGATAAAACCTTGTAAATAAAATTTTCAAGTCCACTACTGTATTAATTTTATCATCTTCTACTACTACCACTGACCTCTATGCATGAAAATATCAAGCTTTAAAAAATTCCGACCTTGACTCTTAAATGAAAATCCTAGAATGCAACCCGATATTTTTAGTCATCACAGAATAAACATACATTTTGGCAACTATATATTTGATCCCACAACAAACTTTCATTGTGATGTGTACTTATTATAAAATTATTATCACAATGTTTAAATAAACATATTTTTTTATTATTAACGTGTTCGTGTACTCGTGATGACATACACCGAACGCGACAATTTTTTACTATACTTATTTACAGATATAATTTCATGCAATTACCACAAAACATTACGAGGTTGAATGTTATAAATGTACGGCAATATCGATTGAACTTGTGGACTTAACGTTCGTGTGGATTGATTTTATTACGGGAATGCTTTCGACATTCGTTTTGTTGTATTTAGTGTCTATGGGATTAAAGTTGATTGTGTTTTTGTTTTATTTATGGTGGCGCTACAAGTTGTATATTTTGAGTTTTAAACTTCCCGGACCTATACAGTTACCGATTTTGGGAAATTTACAATCGATTATTTTCAAAAGAGGAAGTGAGTATTTTTAATTTGATTTAAAATAGAATTAATTTGTAAACATTAACATAAACATTATTTAAATTATATACATATTATAAATAAATCATTAATCACTCAAAGTTAATTTTTAAAACTAACCGACCGGTTATATAGAACTTGATGATGTTATTTATATGACAAAATCTATAAACCGGTTGCTTTTAAACATTAAACTGGATAAAATTCATCTTAATAATTATATATAATTAATATAATGAATTTTATCAAGTTTTACTATTATCTATTTTAAGTGGTTATTTGATTTTAGTTTTTTGAATAGAATTCTAGATCATATTAATTAAATAGCAAATTAAAATTTTATAGGAAAAATGAATGTTATTTTTCACTATTGAAAAAAAAAGTCACTACACAAATCTATTTAGTTAACAAAATTGTTGAAAACATAAAGTTACATAAACTTTATCTTATTTTTTTTAAATTATGTTGTGACGTAGTTGTGTTGTAAATCATCAGATAAACCAACTATAATAACACATTAGTTTATGTAATTAAATTTGTTTTAATGTGTTTTATCTTATAAACAAAATCTGCGTAATCTTAGGTCAATTTTACATTAGAGAGTGCAAAAAACAATTTTAATTAGGTGATTATTATAAAATTTGTCGATTCACAGCAAACCACAGTACTATTATTCAACTTTGCATTACAATATAATATCTGCGGTATTAAATAATGTGTTTGTTTAACGGCAATTTTGAATACAAATGTTGTGCAATAGGAAATACTCTAGCTGGGATTTATATAAACATTTCACTATCAAAAGATTTTATTGTAGTACACTAATACATCTTTAAATGTATATATAATACTTGGGGATGTACATGTATGTACACGATAGTATAATGCTTTCAAAAATTTTCTTTTTACTTTTTCTATTTTTTTCATATACGTTATTTGATTTTATGACATATATTATTGATGGATATTTTAATTTGCTTCTAATAAAATTGTTAATTTAGTTTGGTTAATAGAATAACTAATCTTTTAGTAAGACCTTTACGACTAATCAAGATTTAGTAATGTTTATTTAGCATTAAACCATTTTTACGCCTCCAATCTGTTAACAAATTTAAGTAATTTTCTAAATTTTAAATATTTTTAAAGATGAAATATGGTTAACAATATCATTTACAAACAGTGAGAACCTAAGAATGGATCCTTGAGGTACATCATTTGTTGAGATGAAAGTGGTCGATCTATATTCATGATATTCAACAAAGTTTTTTTGTTTCAAAAATATGAGGTTATCAATGAAATTACATTGTTATTCGATCCAAAGTTATGCAGTTTTTTGATTAAATTGTTATGCTGTACTTAATTAAAGGTTTTCAAAAAATCAGTGTAGACTACATCAACTTGATGACGGTTATTCAAAGCCTTAGACACTGCGTCACACACTAAATAAGGATTCACTGTGTTACATTAGTATTTATATTAGACGATGTAATTACTAAGTCTAACGTTATATCATTATCATTTTGTATTGAGTTAAATTGTTTAACTTTATTTAACCTCGTAATACCGTTAGGTATCGAGGTGTCGGACTCACCGAGCCACAGAGAAGACATGTATGAGGTAACGGACCCATATTGGGTTCACCCATCCAAGTTGTGACCAGAGCGGCCGTTGCTTAACTTTTGTTAGCGTTGGTATTTGTACATGCCCTCTCTGCCGTACTGCCAACTTTATTGTAATTAATGCTAATTAGGGCATTGTACTTGGTGCAGTTTGTCTTTGAAAACTTTGGAATATTTAAATTTCTAACTATTATAACTAAAATATGGTTTGCTATACATTTAAAGGAGAGAACAAAAATATGTATAAGAGAATAAAATTACAGTACTTAATTCTACTTATGAAAAGTTCAACAATTACATTATCAACATTAAGTTGGTCTAAGTAATCATTGTTTAGATAAATTTGTAAAAAGTAAGGAGTGATACACCCACCCAGCCAAGTATAGATCAACAAGACTTTGGACATTACCTTCTTCTCCTTTGAACAGAAAAGAGAAATTTTAAATTTTTTGATAACAAACATTTGAACCGGTGGCTGGTAATTATGTTCTGCAGTGAACTATCCACCTGCCCAGTACTTGGTCATTAAAATATTGGATATTATCTTTTTTGTTTTTTTGAACTAACTTCAAACACTTGCAGAGAAGAAAAACTTCCAATTGATAAGAAAAATTTGGAAGGGTAAGTAGATAGTCCTAAAAATACTTAATGGTAATCATGATCTGGAGTACCCACCCAGCACACACTTGCAGAAAAGAGAAACTTCCAATCTTTTGACAATCAAGTCTTGGGTAGCTGGGTCGGCACACCAGTTCAAACTACTCTGGCAATCATAATGTTAGATTAGAAATCATCTTTTTTTCTTTCTACTAAAGGATTTTTAACAATTGCAGAAAAGATAAATTTGCAATTCTTTGATAAATAACACTCGAGCAAGTGGATGGACACTTCAGTTCAAAGTTCTTAATGGTAATCTCATGATTTGTAATGACCAACTTACCCGCCCAAATGTTTGTCATTAAAAGATTGGATGTCAGCTTCTCTTTTTTGGATTAAAAGTCTTCTAATGTTAAAATGTTACTGGTTTCATCTGTGGTAAAGTTTAACCCAAAGAGAATGCCTGTATTATTGAGCATAAGTTTCATCATCCATCTTTTTCCTCTTTTTTATGACAAAGTCATCCATATTAAATGACAAGATATGTTTGTGTGTGCGCGTGTCTGTGGGTAAGACTTGTCTGGCGGTTGACCTTGAAAGAAAGTTTTTATCTGATTGGTCGCACGCATGACGTAGTCACGCTTACAAGCAGGAGTGTGCAATGCTTGTGCCTGTGGTTGTGAGTGCAAAGTCTTGGGGTTTGATGTTATTGTCGTTGGGGAAAGTTGAGCATGAGATGAAATATGCATAGAAAGTAAAGTGTTCTAGAGTTTGCGGTTTTTTTTAATTAGCGGAGCGTTGTCTACGTGGAAGGGGCCAGTGGAGATGTAATTCCAATCTGCCTGGTAGCTTCTTTGAAAGATGTTGTTTTATTTCTTCTGGTTGGCCCTTCCGGGATGATGTTGCTCGTGGAAGCTCTCGGAAGGCTCACTTAAAATTTCTGAATGCATTTCATTCTATCCGGTTGGTTGCGATTGGTTGAACTTGATTGCGGATGTTATGGTTCAGCACTGTTTATTGGCCGTAAAAGGCACTACAGTTTAAATTACTCAATGGTATGATGCCACCTGCCAAGCAGCAAAGCCGTGCAAAACCATAGACCAGAAGGAGGCAACGCCTCAAAGGTGATGGATTGGCTGCTAGACGCTTTATTGGATGTCTTGGGAGAATCTCTGGAGTGGCCTTGGGGCTTGTGCGTGTGGAGAAAGCCCTTGTCTGATCTATGGTGGCATAGGTTGTCTAGTCGAGTCCTCCAGAGATTGGGGACTTCTAGGTTGTGCAACCAGGGGAACGGCGTTGAGACGGCGCAATGTCCGTCCAAGTAGCCATTCTGAATTGTTGCTGTGAGGACGGGTAGTGCAATACCATCGAGAGATGTGGGATTTATTTTGTAAGGTGTGTGCTTGGCCGCTTCCACGGCACGTAAGTTGTCTTGCGAGCTATTCCTCGGCAGAGGAAATAGAGTGAGGGCTGTGGGAAGTTCATGGTCTTGCCGGGGTTGTCATCAGGTTATCAGGTGTCAAGTTGGGGGTGTCGGACATATCCGGTAACACTTCACTACTCACATGCACTTTCACTTGGCTTGCGAGGCATTTCCTGGCGCGGTAACGGCTCATAACTCCTAATTTTCTACTCACGACGATTTCTCCTGTTTGTTTGCGTCGGCAAAAGTTCGTACATAACTCTGTTACTAACTCCGGGTGACCGACTCTTGGTCAAAAAATTAGTTTATATTACGGAACCGTAGTCATCCATAAGCTTCTGCCATGAAGTTGATTGGCCAAACCGATAACCAATGAGAATCGTTCTTTTCTTATTTGATATCAACCCCGAGGGACAAATACCGAATTGATTACAATTACTTAGCGATAATTCCTGACTATTCTTCTCACGCAACGCCGTGAGCAGCATTTTGACCTCTGGAGATATGATCTGCATCTCTAGTACCGATAATTCTATACAGTCCCTACGACGACTTTTGCTATGCCCCCGGTACTTTCTGGATATAATGACATACCGAAAAATCTCGTAGAGTTGACTTAATTACTTCTAGGCCCAATCTGCACCCACGGCATTGCCTCTCTTGTTGTGGGACAAGTCCCGAACTCTGCGAACACAATGATGACTTTCTGGGTCGTGCAAACACCTGGCTGCGGGTACTCCCTTACCATGTTGCACTAATACCCGTAGAATATGGTTCCACTGGCCATAACTACAACGCGCCCTTGAACCACAAATCCTACTTACAACCTCTTGGTAAACACGGTAGCACACGGTCTACCAACATCGGTACCTGGTCGATCACCTCATTAGGTGAAAACTGAGGCTATTGCCCTCACAACCAAACCAATTATTACAAGAAGGGCAACGCCGTCTTCTCTTCAACCTCCGACCCCCTCCTTTATCACTTTAGGGGCAGGGAGCCAGTAACAGATAATCATAATCACTCCAAATGACTTAACCAGCCGCTTAATTTAATGTTGGTCATGAAAAGATTGGCTAACATCTATTTCTCCACTGAAGTGAAATTTCTAGTTTTTTGATAACAAACACTTGGACGTGTTTGTGGCAACTTTAGTTTAATTTACTTGTTGGTAATTATGATTTTGAGTGACCCACTTACCCGTAGAAAAGAGATATTTTTAATCTTTTGATAACAAACTTTTGGGTGGGTGGACACTCCAGTTCAAACTATTTGTCAATAATGATATAACTGCTCAAGTGCCGGCTAACAATAGATTGGATATTATTTTTTTCTTTTTGGACTAAATGTCTTGTAACACTTGCAGAGAAGGAAAACTTTTATTTTTTTTTTTACAAACTCTTGGGCGGGTGGATGGACTTTAGTATAATCTATTTAAATTACTCGATGGTAATAATAATCTGGAGTAACCTACCTACTTGCTAAAGTGCTGATCATCCAAAGATTAGTTATTACCTTTTTTTCAAACTAAGTGACTACTAACATTTGCAAAGAAAAAAACTTTTTTGATGGATTTTTCTTAAGTTTAAACTACTTAATATTATTCATGATCTGGATTAACTTACCAATTGTCCAAATGTTGGTCATACTATCTCTTCCTTCTTCTTTGACTAAGAGACTTCTAACACTTTCAGAGAGTAGAAACTTCAAATTTTTTGATACAAACACTTGGGCAGGTAGGTGGAGATTCCAGTTTAAGTTATTTAATGGTAATTATGATCTGGAGTGAAACACTTACTTGCCCATCTGTTGGTTATGAAAAGATTATATTTACCTTTCCTTCCCACTAAAGGACTTCCAACACAAACTTTTAGTTCTTTGATAACAAGTACTTAGGCGGGTGGTTGGTTAGTTCAAATAACTTGCTAGTAATCATGATTTGGATTGACCCAAGTGTTGGTTATCAAAAGATTGGATATCATTTCTTTCTGCTCTGACTAAAGGACTTCTAACACTTGAAGAAAAGAGAAATTTTTAATTTTTTGATAATTAAACTAAAGGACTGAAAAGTCAGTCCAGTTACTTAATGGTAGCCTTGATCTAGAATGACCCATTTGCCTGCTCAAGTGCTGGTCATCAAACAATTGGATATCACTTTATCCTCCTCTGACTAAAAGATTTCTAACATTTGCAGAAAAAAGATCCAATCTTTTGATAACTTGTGGATGGGTGATCGCTCCAATTTAAACAACTTAATAGTAATCATGATCTGGAATGACCCAACTATCTGCTCAAATCTATGTCATCAAAGGATTGTCTATTATCACTTCTGACAAAGACACTTCTAACACTTGCAGAGAAAAGAATCTTTCAGTTCTTTGATAACAAACATTCGGGCGGGTAGAGTAGATCTACCAGCTTAAGAGTTGGTCATTATGAGATTGGATATCATCTTTGCGTCTTGGGAACATTCGAGTGGGTGGGTGTGCACGCCGGTTTAAACTTTTTAATAATAATTATGATCTGGATTGATTCAATCACCCGTTCAAGTATTGGTAAATAAAGGATTGGATATCACCTTCTTGTCTTTAGACTAAAGAATTTCTAACACTTGCAGAGAAGAAATTTTCAATTTTATGTATGTGGGCACTGCAGTTTAAATTATTTAGTAATTATGATGATTATGATCTACAAACAAATAGTTTAAACTGAAAGTCCCGTCTACCCACCCAAGTGTCAGTCATCTAGAGATTAGATTTTAATTCTTCTTCTTGTACATAGTGACTATTGATGTTTGCAGAGATGAGAAAAATTAAATTTTCCAATTTGGAGGTTGCTTATTTTAATAATAACAATAAGTAGATTTATATGTAGAATTGTCTTTTAAATACGTTTTATATGAAGAAATAAATGGTTTAAAAGAGGAAATTTTGTAAAAATTAGATTTGAAACATTTGATTTTTTGTTAAATCAAAGAAATTGATATTTGGAGGTTATAGTAATTATTTATATATAATTCTCAACTTTTAATCTCAATTATTTATATATAATTCTCAACTTCCGTTCGCGAATCAAATTTGGGCTGCGGAAGGTATTTGGATTTTTCTGTTTCTGAGATTTTTTGTTTTTTTACACTTGAGTTTAGGGCTGAATTTGATGCTTTCTGACATTATTTTAATGTTTGGCTAGCAGAAGAAGCTTTCTAATAGCAAAAGAAGGGAAGCAAAACCTTTTGACTTGCGAATTTCTAGTTTAACGAGGCATCTTCTGATTTTGCTGTTCAAAACACAAAAAAAAGCTTTGAATGCTAAAAATATCGATATAAATTTGTTGGAAATACTAGACTGTGAACATAAAAAAAAGTTTTTTTCTAATTTATTAAGAATTTATAAAGCATACATGTTAAATTAATGGAAATTGTATGTTTCCTGATTTTATTGACTTTCATATTTATAAAAATAATATACTTTGAATGAAACCTGATTTATTATAAATCAGTATAGTTGTCAGGCTTCGATCATACACACAATTATACATAGACCAATTTAAAGATGATTGAATTGATTTTTATTTTACTACTTAAATGTATAAATTATTGGATTGATTTATTTGAAATTACAGTGGAAGTGTTGTGTTTTTTTAATTTCCAGATCCAATATAATATTTTAGACATCATGGACAGCATTATTTATAATGATGGTAATACAGACTCTTAATTTCTAAGTGTATTTTATGTCAAGTTATGAAATTATTTTTTTTTGTAATATGAAAGATACTAGAAGTTGTAATTATATTGATTTTAAACCAAACTAATAAATTTGGCCTATTGTTGTTTATGTTTCGAGACAACAATAAGCCAAACTTCGTTTTTTTGTGGTGGTCACGTATTACTTAATATATTAAAAATTTACACATTTAATCTAATGCTTTGCTTTTAAGTTGATGAAACGCAATGATCTCAATTGAACAAAGTAGAAACACTACAGCAATATTCAATAAGAAAATTCTCTAATAAAAAGCATTCAATTTTTATTTTGTGTATTTTTCACATAAAATATAATATTCTATTGATTAATATTTTTTTAATTTCATGCGAAAAGTGAAAATGTCAAATGTGATATTGTAACATTTAATAAATAATTAATTGTGTTGTACACATAATAAGTATTTTATTATGTCATAAAAACAAAGTTTCCATAAATTGTATATTTTTTTAAATTTATTGTAGTAGAAAAAGTATAGTGAACAACGTATTGTCCATTTCACACTCGTATAAATGGCAGCATACGCCAAAGGTTCGTTTAATTACGTATATATTCGTGGGAAATTACGTGCTAGTTGTAAAAATATACTATTAAGCAATTTGTAACATTACAACTATAAAAGTTAGCTACAATTATATTCTATATTTCAGGTAGATTTAATAATATTAATACTACAATACTCAATAATGCAGAGACATTCAGATTCTGGGTTGGAACAAAATTACTGGTGTTTTTTCGAAAACCTGAAGATGTCGAGGTGAGTTTTAAAAATAATTATTTTAACGTATGGGTTTAAAATTTATAAGTATATATTATTACAATTATTATTATCAAACGTTGTATCCATTATATTTAATGTTTTTTATTGCGTGTTTCTATTTCTATTAAAATTGTATGTTAACGTAACATGAAATGTAGATTTTAAATAATTTTTTTGTTATTATATAATTGTTGATGTTTAAGTGTTTTTGTATTATTTTTTAAATTTAATTAAATTGTTATCTTTTTTATAGAAAATTTTGTCGTCACATTTATATCTCCATGGCGATGCAGGAGGAAAATCAAATGGTAATATAAATGCAACTGAATTTACTTTTTTTTAACAATTATTTGATTTATAGATGAAACGTGGAGATTACACAAGAAGATTATCAAACCGCTAATTAATGTTAAATTTATTATTGACAATATAGGAACTTTTGAGAAGCACATTAACGCTTGTTTAAACAAATTGGCCGCTGAAGTGGATAAGGAGGATCAATTTGATGTTTATAATTATATACATCCATGCACGACTGATATTATTGGTGGTGAGTATTATTCTTTACTTTAAATTATTATATCAAAACTACAAGCATAATTTAGTTGAATCAAGAAATAAGGCTTAAAATACGATAGGTTTGTGTCATAAAGTTTTGTGTTTATTGGTATAAAGTTCAAAACTTTTATAACTTATTTGACTACGTTTATATATTGTATTTAGAAACTATTTCTAAGCCACACAGTTGCTTTTCTATCTTTATGCTTTCGGCAGCAAACAAATGTAATTGTAGTAGATTGACAAATGTTAACGGTATTGGTGAAAATGTTAAGTTACTGAAAACTAATAAGCTAATACGTACATATATATGCAAATATCTAACGCAATGATTACTCAACCACACAACCTCCACATCAAACATTTGTTGTTGGTAATTAAATGCATTTTATAATTGCTTTACTTGATTGTGATGTGATGTTTTTTGATGATGATATAGGGTTCATTTCTTTTCGGGGCTAATTTTGCACTATTACCTTTAGATGAATTGCTAATTTTATGTGCGGCAACTAATACATGGTCACCAGGCTGATAAGTTGAATCTGCTTGACGATGGCTATCAGTAATCTTTTTGCGGGCATCTTAGGCAACATCTTGGAATTCTTGAGATTCTTTTAGGGTATTAGCAAGTCTGAGTAAATATAGAGTGATTTTTTGTGCAAAGTTTTTTGATTGGATAACTGCTGTTAAATCCCTGGATACGTCATATAAGCTTTGTAACTTTGTTCCGAATGTTAAGTAGGCCGGCGTGCAACCAGTAGTTGGTTTTTGCTGTGTTTTACAAAAACCGAGAGCTTTTTGGCCTATGTAGTGTGATTGTCGTCAACCAAAAAGCAAGTTATGGTTTTTTCTCTCAACTGGGTTGTGTTCAGGATGATAGGAAGGTGTAAAAGAGTAGTCAATATGTAGTGTTGCTTAATACCTGGTAATCCATAGCGTTAGAAAACTTTTTTTATGAGAACTTTGGCACAAGTTTTGGCGGTGGTTCTTTCTAAGGAAAAAGTCAACCCATCAAGAAGTTGCATCTTCTACGATAAATATGATTGGTTTTTTCATCACTTAAAGGTGGAAGTGGTCTAAATAAATCAAAAGTAAGTATTTGGTTTAATGAGGATGTTTGGAGTAATCCTGCAGGTTTCAAATTAGTGGGTTTGTACTTCTGACATTGAGTACAATTTCGAACATACTCGGTAATGCTATTTCTTATTTTGGTCCAATAGCATTGTGCGGACAATAAGTATTTTAAAGCTTATCGACTAAATTACGATACAAGTTTATTTGCAAATCATATTAGTAATTGTAATTCGAAATTAGTAAAATTAAAATCTTACACAAATGTACCTATTTAAAAGTTGAAACTTAAGTTGTGATTTTTTGTTTTTATTGGTATATATTTGTTAGTAATATTTATTTATATCAATAAGTATTTGTGGTAAAAACTCAGTTATCGTTTTATTTTATCATTAATTCTAAGTAACTTTAAAATAATCAATTTGCTGAACTACTAATAATAATATTATTGTTTTGTTCTAATGACTGTTTTATCTATTGTTAAAATTCCAGTAAATTATGTAAAACTAAAAACATGTTTAGCATGTCAAGGTAAAACTAACATAAATTATTACTGAACATTTTTTATCCAAATCATTTTATAATTATATCAAATCTGAACATCAATAATTAACCTTCGAACTAGTTATTACTGATACAAAAAATTGTGATATTTATATTACATATGCCTACATACAGCGGACATGCAACAGCACAAGTAAACAGACGTAGCCTTTATAAATAAATAAGACCTAATAGTCGCGTATACGTGGGCTTTTCTTATTGCTGATACGAAAATTGAAATAAAAATTAAGTTATAGTCATAAAACTATTGTAGAATATTATTAAATAATATATATTTTAATTAAAAATGTTTATTCAAAATACTGTAAAAATTTACATCGTATAACAGTATTGAGTTCATTACCGCTTTTATTACTTTACGCTCTTGGACCTCTCACGATTGGCATGATGTGCGCCAGAGCCATTATTAGATTCTCATCATCAAGTATTTAATGCTACTTTAGGATTTAATTGTAGTATCCCTTAAGTTGATTTTGACTATAATGCCTTTCTTTCTCCCTACTTGGACAACAGCTGATTATTACCCTTGAACATCATGGCAAAACCGTCCGCATAGGGTATTGAGGTAGTTTTGCAGACGATCATTATCAATATTCCATAGGGTGGGGCACAGAACGAGGATACCGCAAGTCATATTTAGAGTTTCTCCGGAGATGCACACTTCTTCTTCTTCTTCTCTAGCCTGTATTCGTCTAACTTTGGACATAGACCTCTCTTATTTTTCTCCATTTTGATCTGTTCTGTGCCAATCGCTTCCAGCATCATAGGTTGTCCGCGTCCTCGTTTGCCTAGCCAGGGTCTCCACTGCTGTAGCACGCAATTCCATTTATCATGGGCGTGTCTTGCATTGTGGTCAGCGAAGCTTTACTTGAGCTTTGGTACTTATTCTGCAACATCTATAACCTTGGTTTTTTGCCTAATCCAAGTGTTTCTTTTTTGGACACTAAGAGGGGTGTTCAACATTGAGCGTTTTATTTCTCTTTGGGTTCTTACTAATTTGTCCATGTTATTTTTGTTATAGTCCATGTTTGGGCGCCATATGTTATTACTGGCAGTACGCATTGGTTGAAGACTCTGATCTTAAGGTATTGGGTATCTTCTTTTTTTTTAATATGTAGCTTTGTTTTCCAAATGCTATCCATGAAAATCTTTTTCTTCTATCAATCTCCGCTGTTTGATTTTGTTTGCCCATTTTTATTATTTGGCTTAGGTAGATGTAATGGGGAACTTTTTTGAGCGTCTCATTCTTGACTGTTATATTTCTGTTGTCATCTGTGTTGTTCATCGTTTTTGTTTTGGACATATTCATCTTTAGACCTATTTTCTCAGAGGCTTTTGCAAGTTCATTTATCATTACTTCAAGGTCTTTATGGTTATCTGTCACTAGGAAAATGTCGTCACCAAATCTTAAGTTGTTGAGTCTTTTTCCGATAATATTTAGACCTTTTTTTGCAGTCGAGAGATTTGAAACGTCTTCCAGCGCCAGAGTAAAGAGCTTTGGTGATATAACGTCTCCCTGTCTCACTCCGCGATCTATACGTATTGACTCTGTGCTTTTTGCTAGATTTATTTTCATTGTGGCGTGTCTGTATATGTTGTGTATCAATTGCCTGTACCGATGGTCTATTCTGCAGTTGTTCATTGCTTTTTTCACTGCCCATAGCTCTACAGTATTGAACGCTTTTTCTTAGTCAATGAACGCTATGTATAGCGGAATATGGTATTCTTCAGTTTTTTCAATTAGAGTTCTCACTGTTAGGAGATGGTCCGCCGTGCTGTACCGTTAGCGGAATTCCGCTTGTACAACTGCTTGGTAGGCATCAAATTTGTTGGTGAGTTTGCTCGTGATTAGCTTTATAAATAATTTGTATAGCTGCACTAACAGTGAAATTGGTCTGTAGTTTTTCAGATTTAGCTTATCACCCTTCTTGTGGAGTAGTATGGTAGTCACTTTGTTCTAGTTATCTGGAATGCATCCTATGTGCAGGCATTTGTTTAGCATGCTTTTCAGTCTTTTTAGCCTCCTCCTTCTTTTAGCATATCTGTTAGCACGTCATCAGGTCCACTTAACGTTTTTAATTTTTTTGCTTAAATTTTGCTTGCTTTCCTTGTTTGCGTTGGTTTTGGAGTTGTACAGATTTTGGTAGAAGTCTTCAGCTATTTTGGCTACCTTTGGCTTGTCTCTTATTTTAGTACCTCTACCGTCTTTCAGCGCGATTATTTGCGTTCTTCCTAGGGCTTGTTATCTTCAATAATTTGTTTAAATTTTTTTATCTTTAAATCTTCTAACATCTTTCTTTATCATTTTGTTTCTGATCTTGTTGAGTTTTGCAAATTCTATAGAGTTTTTCCTGCTCCAGTAATGTTTTTCTGTGTTTTATTAACTGTTTCGTATTGTCGTTTATTTTGTTTTTTTTTTTTGATTTTCGGTTTTTTGTCCTGCTTCTATTACCGCTTGAGTGAGCATTGTGTTCATTTTTTCCATGTCATCTGTTGTTTCAGGTGTTCTATTTTTCTTTTCTAGAGTGGACTTGAGTTCTTGTCTATATTTTTCTCTGTTTTCTCTAACTAACTGAGGGTCTATAGGTGATTTTTTATATATTTAAGTCTATCTTTTTTTTTATTAAGGCATATCTTTGCTGGTACCATACGGTGGTCACCGCCGGTTGAGAATTGATTTAATACCGTGACATCTTGGAATATTGATTTGTCTGTTGTTAGGATATGGTCGACCTCATTTTTGGTTTTTCCATCTGGGCTGATCTAGGTTTATCTCCGATATTTCTTTTTCTTAAAGAACGTATTTATGGCATATATTTGATGTTGTTCAAGAAATTCTACTAGTCTTCCTCCTCTTGGGTTACGAATTCCACATCTATATGGTCCTATTTTATCTTCATTTTTATCGGTCCTCTTTCCTAGCTTTGCTTTGAAGTCACCTATTACGATGGTAATTTTCTTCCTATAATTTTTCAAGGCTATTGATACGTCTTTTTAGAAGAGGTCAACTTCTTCCTCTTTGGACTTACTTGTAGGTGCGTACAATTAAATTACTTTTATCGGACAGGTGTTTATTTTTACTATAAGGTAAGCTATTCTCTAAATGTTGTTAAGTTGTTTACTAGCTTTTTGTTTACTAGGAATCTAATACCTCCATAGTTGTTATCTTCATTTCCCTTGTAATATAGTAGGTTTCCTGTTTGCAGTTGCATGCAGTTTTCCTTTTTCCATTGTACTTCTGATAGTGCCAAGATGTTATATTTTATGTTTTCTAACTCGTGTTCTAGGTCGTACAGCTTTTTGTCTTTGTACATCGATCTTATATTGTATGTACTTATGGTTAGATTTGTTTTGGCTTGTTTAGGTTCTCGTGTTGTTGTTCAGTTTTTTTGCCTTCCCCAAAATCCAAGAGGCAAACCGTCTGAGCGGTGTGGGATTTTGAGCGTGCTTTACCCTTTACCCACATGGGGATGAATTAGTAAGTTTGACATTTTTTATGTAGTGTAGAGTGCGTGTTGGTGACTAGTGGTAGTCTTCCTTGTTTGAGATTCTGGGAGCCAGTGTTATTGCCGCATCTTTGGACGTAACCCCACTCTGGTCACGCCAGTGGAATCTAGCTCTCATCAACTATATAAGTCGTCTACTGCCTATGATTCCCTGTTTTTCGGTTTATCTGCCTTTTTGGCCATTCCCTCTTCTGCCATCGGAGCTATTGACCTGTATGTTTTTAGACTTTCTGTAGTCCTGCCACTTCCGCCAGCTCCGCCGTACTGAAGACTTTCTTCTCCGACCTTGCTGCCGTTGTGGTCTTTGCCATAGCCTGGGCAGGGAAAAGCGTTATACCCCGCAATACTTGCAGAACTTAGCCACCGTCTCCTAAAAGACGGACCTACTCCCGCGACTTGGACGCTTGCTGAGATTTATCAAGGTAGATTTCAGAGACCGGATTAACAGGCTTTAGTTTACCTAATGCTTAAAGGCACACTATCCTTCCTGATATATTTTGATATTTTATTTTATTTTGCCTTCGGGGGGATCATGTCTGGGCTGTGAGCTTTTTTTTTTTTTATTTTGCCAACTGCCATATGTATTTCTTCTTTTGTACATTTTGATATCATTGACACATCTATTCTTAAGGTGCGTATAAATATGCGAGCCGAGCGGCTTGCAAGCCGCTCGTCAGTTTCTCTTAACAAAGAGCGTCCCAATATGCAAGCCGAGCGGCTTGCGAACCGCTCGGCTCGCATATTGGGACGGCTTTTGAAGCGCGACACGAGCTGCTTGCGAGCCGCTTTTGTCGAGCCATATATTGTCGGTTTTTCTGCGAACACAAAGGCATTCTCAGTTTATATTGGGACGGGGTTTTGTGTACTCGCGAGTTTTTTCAATTTTTATTATTTTAATTATAGAGTGAAACACATATTAAACTCATTGATATTAACTAAATCATTTTTATGTGATTCAAAACATAAAAAACATTTTAAAAAATTTATAAAAGAAGATGCGTGGAAAAAAATAATAGTTTAATTTTTAATAAAAAATATGTTGTAGAAAATGAATTTATTTTGGTAAATCATAACTTAAATTATCATTGTAAAATTATTATTTAGAAATAAAAAGGAAAACCAAAAATAGTTGGCTCGACAGAAACGGCTCGCAAGCAGCTCGTGTCGCGCTTCAAAAGCCGTCCCAATATACGAGCCGAGCGGCTCACAAGCGGCTCGCAAGCGGCTCGCAAACCGCTTGACTCACTTATTTATAAAAACCGAAAATAGTTGGCTCGACAAAATTGGCTCGCAAGCAGCTCGTGCCACTCCACAAAAGCCGTCCCAATATGCGAGCCGAGCGGCTCACAATCGGCTTGCGAACCGCTTGGCTCGCATATTTATACGTACCTTTAGCTCCTTTAACGTTATTTTGTCTTGGTTTGAAAATAATGTTCTTGCTTCAGCCACAAGAAAACAAATTTCTGTCAGTATTAACGGGGATGCCCATTTTATTAGTGACAAACTCACATGTCTTACTTGTTTGCATAGTTTTGTCTATGCCATCTCTTCTGTGCTTGCTTTAGTTTTCTGAATGCTATTTATGTTTTCTGTTTTATGTCTTTTTCTACTTTATAGAAGTAGCATACCTGTTTGCTGGTGCACTTTTTCAATGTATGCCTAGAACTCTTAAAGTTTTGGCAGGATTTGCTATCTGTATATAAGACAATAAATTATACGGCATAAAATAAACCAAAATATGTTTCTCTGTGAACAAAGTTTGAGTTTTATTTATTATTTAACAATTATTTACAATCTTACCTGTGAACAAAGAAACGACAATTAAAGTTTTCTATTACCGCTTCTCTATGCACTACTTAAATTAATTACAATATATCTTTTTATTATAATTACGTCGTGACTTCTGTCAATTAAAAGTCAGAAGCACGGCCAACTTAAATCAAAGAAAGTATACTTTCGTTACATCTCCCCCCCCCCCCTCTCATGGTAAGATTTCTTGGACATATTTTCTCTATAAATCATCTATATCATCTTCTTCTGTTGGTATTAGTTTTGATATATGGAATAAACTTGTTTCTGACTTTTTCTTGTTAGTCTTGACTTTGTATAGAGTGTTTGATATTTTTTCTATTATTTCGAATGGTCCTATTCTAAGATGGTCTAGCTTTTTTCTATTTAGTCTGTTGCCATTTTCGATATATACCATGTCTCCTGCACTGTACTCATGATGTTTTCTATTTTTATCATAAAGTTTTTTATTGTAATTATGTGATTTTATTGATCTCTCTAACGCTAATTTTTTATCATTAGACCAATCATCTTTGTTTTTTTTCCTTTTTAATTCTTCTGGTATGACACTTGTGTCCGTGCCATTTAATAAATACTCTGGTGCAAAACCAGTGACTGAGTGTTCTATCTTATTATATCTATCTACACATTCTCTAGCAACCGTTGTCCAAGCTCTTTTGTTTTCTTTTTCATTTATTTTACATCTTATTTTATTGACTAGAGTCTGGTTTAGTCTCTCGTTTAAGCCATTTGAAAATGGTGCATTAACTGCTGTAAATGTCAGTTTAACGTTCTTTTTTTCTAGGAATTCTTTAAATTCTTTTGAGTTTATTCCCGGATATTGATCCGTTAGTATCATTCCAATTTTTTCCGTTTCTAACACGTTTTGAGCTAACTTTATAAAATCTGTGGCGTTTTGTGTCTTTGAGGTTGAAACAAATGCGTATCTCGTGTAGTGGTCGACGAGTAAGTGAAGGTATTTTTTTGTTGATCTTTGTCCTCCAAATCCTCCAATGGTATCTATAGACATTATTTCATATGGTTCAGTGGCTGGTCCTAAGTGAGACATTAATCCAAATTTGCTTTGGCCTCTTGTTTTATTTTTTATGCATATGTCACAATCTTTACATATTTTCTTAATGTTTTCTATTAAATTCTTTGATGTATAGTAGGGTCATATTCTGTATATAGTTTGTCTAATGCCTGTATGGCACCATTCCCTATGTATGTCTTTTATTAATTTGATGCTAAATTCTTCTGATAAGATTATTTTCTCCTTATTTCTAACTTTCTTATAAAATATTCCGTTATTTCTTATTAGTTTTGATTTCATCTTTCGAATTATTTCGTTTTTTTCTTGATCCGTTCTTATTTCATCTGTTTGTGTCAGGTTTACTATTGTTAGAACCTCTTCAGTGTTTTCAGACGGTTCTAGTACTGGATTTCGGCTTAAGCAGTCCGCTTCAGCGTTATCTTTACCAGGTACATATTTTATTTGGAAGTTATATTGTGACAAATAATAGGTTAACTCACCTAATTCTTCGTCTGTTCTTGCTTTTATGTTCAAATTTTCAAGCGGTTTGTGATCTGAGTATACCTCAAACCATCTTCCAATCAACCAATGTTGCCAATATTTTACTGCTTCTTTGATTGCCAAGCACTCCAGATATATTGCTTTCTTTCTTTTTTGTACCTCATTCAATTTTTTTGAGAAATATGCTACAGGTTTTTCTCGTCCATCTATTTGTAATTGCTTTAGTATTGCCCCAATTCCTTCTAGCGATGCATCTGTGTAAATTTTTATTGGCAAATCCTTATCAAATATTTCTAATACCGGTTGAGAACATAATAATTTCTTCATTTCTGTAAAAGCCTTCTCACATTCTTCTGACCATATAAATTTTGTTTCTTTTCTTAATAATTTATGTAATGGATCCAACGTTATTGAGCTATTTGGTATGTATTCATGGTAAAAATTAATCTTTCCTAAAAATTGTCTAATATTTTTTTGAGTTTTGGGAGTTGGAAAATTTTGAATTGAAATTAGATTGTCTTTTATTGGTCTTACTGTGTTATTTTCTATGATATGGCCCAGGTATTTTACAGAGTTTGCTGCAAATGAGCATTTTTTGAATTTTAATCTAAATCCTTCTCTTATAATTGCTGCTAATACCTGTTCTATATGTCTGATATGTTCTTCAAAAGTTTGTGAATAAATTAATATATCGTCAATATAATTTTCTGTAAATTCTCTCAATTTATTTTTTCTTAATATGCTACTCAAAATCCTTTGGAATATTGCTGGTGCCGTTTTTAGACCAAATGGTAAACACGTCCATTGATATTGTCCTTCTTGCGTTACGAAACCAGTCTTTTTTTTGTCCTCGATTCGGAGTGGAATTGACCAAAAGGCAGAGTTTATATCCAGTGTTGTAAAATATTTGCAGTTTCTAGTTTTAATTATTAGGTCATCTATAAGTGGAAATGGTTGAGCTTGTGGTACAATATTCTTGTTTAGATCTCTAAAATCAATACACAGGCGATTTTTCCTTCCTTCGTCTCTTTTATACGCCAGTGTTACAGGTGCGGCAAATGGACTGTAGGATTCTTCAATCAAATTCTTTTCTAATAGCATTGCCACTTGTGTTTCTATTTCTTTTTTATCTTCTATTGTACACCTGTATGGTCTTTTACTACAATATTTGTCTACTATTAATTTGATTCTTGCCTCATAATCTTTTACCGTGCCAATATCATATTTGTCTTTTGCAAATACACTTTTATATTTTTCAATAATTTTTTCTATTTTATTTTTTTTTGTATTATCTAGATGTTCTAGTCTTATCTGAAAGTCATCTTTCTCTATGTGTTCATTAAAATTAACTGAATATTGTTCAATTTTATTATCCAATTTTTTTTTTTTTGTAATATTTGTAGATTCTCATTTTGAATTAATCTGAATTTCTTTATCATATCTAATCCTACGAGGAAATCTTCAACATCGTCTCTCTCTGTAATGAATACATCAATGTATTCCTCTATGTCAAAGATTTTTACTTTCATAGTTATTAAACCTTTTGTTTGTGTCACACCATTGACTGTTTTTAAAAATATTTTATTTACATCTTTTGCCTTCCTCTTTATTCTAACTAATTTTGGATTTATTAGGGAGACTTGGGAACCTGAATCATATGTTCCGTTTACCTCTAACTTATCTTCTAATAATATTTTTAGTTTAATCAATGGTGTGATTATTCGTTTTTTGATTCTGTATTTAGATTTACTTCTATGACTGAGTTACTCTCTATTACTCCACCTTCTTTTCTTTCTTTATTCTTGAACCAACATGAGTTTTCAGGATGATATCTAACACCTTTATTTAAGTTTTCACAATTTTTACATGGCTGTTTTCCTTCAAATCTTTTCTTGTTATCATATTTATCATCTTTCTTTTTCGTAAAACTATTTTTATTTACTAAATTTTCACATTTTCTGATGTCATGCAATAATTCAGTTGACTTTTTACAATTTTCTTTATCTATCTTATTTCTAACCAACTCAGGTAATCCTGCTGCTATAAGCAACACTAGAGTCTTTGAACTAATATCATTGTCCATATCTAGTAGTAGCTTCTCTTTTCTTATAGCATATTCAATCAATGAACCTTCTTTATACCTATAATATATAGCGTACATTCCTGTACTCCATCCATTGTCTGCAAATGACTCCAGAAATCTCTCTTTCCATTCAGACCATCGAGCTTCCATTGTCAATATTGTGAGAGTTGCTGAGTGCCAATCTGAACATGACTTATCCAAGACTAGCCTTAATATCTCAATTTTTATATTATCTTCATTGATTTCAAACCTTTTACATTCTTTTTCAAATGTTTCTAGCCATTGTTTTGCATTTGAATTTTTACATGTAAATTTTTCAATCATAAACTTTTCTGTTATGTGTTTTAAATTAAGTTGACTTTCTTTCTTCTGAGTTGATTCTACTACGTCTGTTTTTATTATTTGTTCTAAATATAAGTTATTAAACATTATATTACCATCTTCATCAAAATATTTCTGTTCCATTTCCTTTGTTAGTGTGATCCACACTGTTCTGTTTTGACCTCTTTGAGTAAGACTTTTTTTAACTCTTTTATAAACGTCTGTGTTCATCAGTTCTTCATGTTCGCTTATAAATCCCATTTCCTGTGGCAACACATATTCCTTCTTTTCCTCTGTTGTAATTGAAGTTATGGCAACAATACTTGTCTTCTTGTCCCTCGGCGATACCACATATTGGAATGCAAACTGCAATTTTCTTGTCATTATAAACAAAAATTGTCGTTTTATAAGACAATAAATTATACGGCATAAAATAAACCAAAATATGTTTCTCTGTGAACAAAGTTTGAGTTTTATTTATTATTTAACAATTATTTACAATCTTACCTGTGAACAAAGAAACTACAATTAAAGTTTTCTATTACCGCTTCTCTATGCACTACTTAAATTAATTACAATATATCTTTTTATTATAATTACGTCGTGACTTCTGTCAATTAAAAGTCAGAAGCACGGCCAACTTAAATCAAAGAAAGTATACTTTCGTTACATGTATTCTTACACTTTGCTGTCTTGTGCTTTAGTCTATGGCATTTGTAACATTTTGACCTGAGATTATTTTTTTTGTAATGTTTTTTGTGTCTTTTTTCTGCATGCTCACAAAAGACATATCTTATTTCATTTTTGTTAGCTTTTCCTGATTATTTTACTGTATGTTGATAACTTCCTTTCCTTTGCCTTCGTTTAGGTCTTCCTCTACATCTAGAAGGCTTATTTTCTTTTTTTATAATTGTGTTATTGCTGATTTTTTTCTGTGTGTTTTCCGAAAGTCCTCTCTGGCATCTTCTTCTTTGCTTTTGACCACTAGTTTAATGTTGTCATCTTTTGTCTTATTTATTTTAGCGATGATGATAATTTTGACTTATTTTTTGTTGAGAATTGTAGCACTTTCCTGGCTACTCTTGCTTTCATGACTCAAGCTAGTCTTGATTTTTTTATTCTAGTACATTAATGCAACTTATCCTCCACAATCAAATCTAAGTGACCCGTCAATCCGACCAAAAATTTATTATCGAGAAATTGGTTGTCTAACACTTCTTTTATAGTTTAATAATAATTAACATTCATTATTTTTAACGTCATAGCAGCAGAAACACCAACACTGACTTATGAACGGATTACGTGACTTTTTACCAGCCTTAGCGTTTGTTATCTAGAAATTGGTGATCTAACAGTTTTTCTATGAGAATTAGCATTTATTATTTCTAATATCATAGCTGCAGGAACACCAATAGTGAGCATAACATTCAATTTTTTAATCACAGACATATGAGCTAGGTACATCAATGCAACTTATTTGTTCACAATCAAGATTTGAGTGAGGCGCACATTATTCCTTATCTAGAAATTGGTTGTTTTACAGTTTTTTTTAAAGTTTTATGACAACTAGTAATCATTATTTCTTACGTCAAAACTGCAGGAACATCAACAGTGTGTGAAACATCTAACTTCTCAATTATAGACACAGGAGTGGGTGGACTTGTCTACCCGTTCAAGTTTTTTTTTTTTTATATAGGCTCATGGTCTGTTTATCTAGCTTTATAAAGTACATGCGATATTAAAACTCAGCTATTCTTCCATCTTTTTGATGATCTGCCTGGAGGGCTTCTTCAGTGTATTTTTCAGACTCTTGCAATTGTTGAGATTTTTTTTGTCTTAAATTCTGTTGGTCCCTCTTTTGTGGTTTTTGTTTTGTTCATCTTACTACATTTTATGTGTTGCACATTTGTTAATTTTTTGGTCGGGTATTTTGTTACATAGCGTGTGTCCCATGATACTTTGGAGCGTTACTATCTATACCGATTGGGTTATACTTTTTGTTCTGCCAATACTAGGATTTGCAATGGAGATAAAAACCATGTTGGCAGACAACTTACAAGTATATACTTTTTATAAAGTCAACTTGTAGGTTATTGATTGTATTCAACGATTTGCTAATAATTTAAATTGTAACCTCCAAGGAACCAATGGAATATTAAATGAAGATGAACTTATTCTGCCAAACAAACTATTTTTAGTGTGATCCAGGAGGAGACCTTTTAAAAGGATAAGCACAAGAAACTCATTGTCTTACGTCTATTTCTTGACAATAATGACATTCTGAGACCAACTTAATGGGCGGATGTTTGTTGGTACGATCAAAAATGCGTCATCTGCTTTTAAAACAATTCAATAGTCTCTAGCCGATTAATAGGTGATTTTCCCCAAAACAAGAGTTACTTTAAGTAAACCTTCAAACTAAAATCGACTACTGAGGGTCAATGTAAACAAGGGAAAGATCAAAAAGGCATATATTTGTGTCTTTGTGTACTTTGCTAATAAGACCGAACATTGAACTTTTCTGTGATTTAATCATTGAATCGTTTTGTTGCAAGATAGGGAATAGCAAAATGCATTTATTCTGATAATAAAATTAACTTTGTTGAAGCTGACAACGAATTTAGAAGATTTTTTCGGGCAATTATTGAAACATAGCTAATAAAAAATAAAATCACGTTCTTGTTCTATTTTTTTAAGTGTTTGTTAAATACAAAACTTATTATTTTTAATGTCATAACTGCAAAAACATTAACAGTGAGTCAAACATTCAATTTTCAACACAAGAGCGGTTGGGTGGAAAACATCAATACACCTTACTTGCTTACAATCAAGATTTGAGACAGTGTTTTTTAGATTTTGATTACTATCAAGAAGTTTAAACAGAAGTGCTCACCCTCCCGCTCAAGAGTTTGTTATCAAGAAATTGGAAGTTTTTTTTTTTGCAAACGTAGATGGCTGTTTGTCGAAAAAGGATGAAGCAATATGTAAGCTTTTGATGATTAGAAGCTTGGTCGTAGGGTTGGTCACTTCAAAGTATAGTTAACGCAAGTAATCTAAACTGGAGTGTCCACCTACTCGCTCAAAAGTTTGTTATCAAGAAAGTAGAAGTTTTACTTCTTTGCAAAAGTAAAAGTCTTTTTGTCCAAGAAGGAGAAACTGATATCATATCACAAGTGTTGATGACAAACACTTGGGCCGGTGGGTGGGTTACTCTAGATTATAATTACCAGAAATTAATTTTAACTGGGATTTCTAACCACACGCTAAAAAGTTTGTTATCAAGAAATTTGAGGTTTTTTTTTGCAAACGTAAAATAAAAATAAAATTATCATGTATTTACACACTTGTCACAGATTTAAAATAATATATATATATATATAGTAAGTAAAATAAATAAATAACTAAAAATTCGAACCGATTACAAAATACCATCTCTCATGTTTACTATATTTAATGTTACCATTCTTTTAAATTGTCCTGCGTTTAAGGAAGCTTTCTTTTGATGACAAGATAGATTATAATTACCAACAAGTAATTTTAACTACAGTGCTCACCCACCCGCCCGAGTATTTGTTAACAATGAATTGAAAGTTTCTCTTATCTGCAACTATTAGAAGTTCTTTAATCAGAGGAGGAGGAGTTAAAATCTAATTTTTTAATGAGCAAAACTTGGGCGGGTGTAGTTTGAACTGGAGTAAAATAATTTGACTAGAGTGCGCACTTTCTTGTCTAAAAGCTTGCTATCAGGAAATAATATTTTTTCTTTGCAAACGTAAAAATCTCTTTGTCCAAGAAGGAGATAGTGATATCAAATCTTTTGATAACAAACACTTGGGCGGGTGGGTGAGTCATTCTAGATCTTAACTACCAGAAAATAATTTTAACTGGAATGCCCATCTACTCACCCGATTGTTTGTTATTATAAAATTGAGTTTTTATTTTCTGAAAATGTTAGTTCTTTAGTCAGAGGAGGAGGAGGAAATAAAATCTTTTTTTTTATAAGTAACACTCAGGTGGGTGAATGGGTCACTTTAGATTATGATTACTATGAAGTAGTTTGAACTGAAGTAAAGAAATTAAGAAATTGGAATATTTTTGATTGCAAACGTAAAAGTTTCTTTGTCCAAGAAGGAGAAAGATCTTAATGACTAGCAAATAATATAAACTGAAATGCTCATCTTTCCGCCCGAGTGTTTGTTATCAATAAATTACAATTTTTCTTTTTCTGCAAGTCTTAGAAGTTCTTTTAGAAGAGGAGGAGGAGGTAAAATCTAATCTTTTAATGATGAATGCACACCCACTTCTCCAAAAGTTTGTTGTTATGAAATTGGATTATTTTTTCAACTTGGAAGTTTTTTTCTCTAAGAAGAAGGAAGTGATATCAAATCATTTGATGACAAACATTTGGGCGGGTGGGTTGGTCACTTTAGATTATAATTACCAGCAAATAATTTTAACTAGGGTGCCCACCCATTTGCCCGAGTGTTTATTATAAAAAAAAAATGGAACTTTCATCTTTCTGCAAGTTTTAAAAGTTCCTTGGGCAGAGGAGGAAGAGGTAAAATCCAATCTTTTGATGAGCAACACTCCAGATTATGGTTACATGAAGTAGTTTGAATTGGAGTGCTCATCCACCAGCCAAAAAGTTTGTTATGAAGTAAGTTTAAGTTTTTTTTTTCAAACGCAATCGTTTCTTTTTGCAAAAAGGAGGATGTGATCAAATCAAATCTTTTGATGACAAACACTTGGGCGGGTGGGTAGGTTACTCTAGATTATAATTACCAACAAGTAATGTCAACTATACCTACCCTCCCGAGTATATGTTAACAAAGAATTGGAAGTTTTCTCTATCTGCAAGTCTTAGAAGTTTTTTAGTCAGAGGAAGACAAGGTAAAATCTTTTGATGAACAACAATAGGGCAGTTGATTGGGTTACTTCAGATTATGATTACCATCAAGTAATTTGAACTGGAGTAAAGTCATTTGAACTGGAGTACCCTTGCATACGCCCAAAAGTTTACTATCAAGAAAAAAAAATTTCTTTGCAAACGTAAAAATCTCTTTGTTCAAGAAGGAGAAAGTGATATCAAATCTTTTGATAAAACACTTGCCCGGGTGGGTGAGACACTCTAGATCTTAATTACTAGCAAATAGTTTTAACTGAAATGCCCTTCCTTCCGCCCGAGTGTTTGTTATGAATAACTTGATTTTTTTCTCTTTCTGCAAGTATTCGAAGTTCTTTCATCAAAGGAGGAGGGAGTGAAATCTAATCTATTGATGATCAACACTGCGAGTGAACAGGTCACTCCAGATTATGATTACTATCTAGTAGTTTAAACTGCAGTGCACACCAACCCGTCCAAAAGTTTGTTATTAAGAAATTAGAAAATTTTCCTTTTTGCAAACGTAAAAGTGTCTTTGTTCAAGAAGGAGAAAGTGATAATAATTTTTTTGACGTTAAACACTTGGGCGGGTCGGGTGGGTCACTCTAGATAATAATTTCCAGCAAGTAATTTCAACAGGAATCCCCACCCACTCATCAGAGTGTTTGTTATTAAAGTATTGAAAGTTTTTTCTTTCTGCAAGTGTTAGAAGTTATATAGAAGTTATAATTACCAACAAATACTTTCAACTACAGTGCTCATTCAGCCGCCCGAGTATTTATTATTAAAGAATTGGAATTTTCTTTTGTGTGTTCCTTAGTCAGAAGAGGACGAGGTAAAATTCAATCTTTTGATGAGCAACACTTGGGCGATGGAATGGGTCACTTCAGATCATGATTACCATTAAGTAGTTTAAACTGAAGTAAAGAAATTTTAACTGGAGTGCTCACCTACCCTCTAAAAGTTTGGTATTAAGAGAAAGTTTTTCCTCTTTTTTTTTTATTAATAAGGAGGAAGTGATATAAAATCTTTAGTTACTAAACAATTAATTTGAACTGAAGTGTCTACTCACCCGCCCAATAGTTTGTTATAAATGTTTGTCAAAGAAAGATGAAATGTTAATAAATCTTTTGATGACAAACAATTGGGCAGATGGGTGGGTCACTTACTCTAGATCATAATTACCAGCAAGTAATTTTAACTGGAGTAGGAAGAAGTGATATTTAATCTATTATCTATTTAATTGATAACCAAGATTTGGGCGGGAGGTTAGTCACTCCGGATTATGATTACCAGCTGGTAATAAAAAGATTTATTTTTTTTGAAACCAACTCAGAGGTTTTTTTGTTCATGGAGGAGGAAGTGATCATTAATTTTTGATGACCATAGTTTGGGCGGGGGGCGGGTTATTCCAGTTTATGATTTTTTTCTTTTTTTTTAGCCACTTCTTTCCATGTTTTCTTATCTTGTGCTGTTTTGAACCATCTCTTCTCTGCTACTACCTTTATATCGATCAGATATCTTTCTCTGCCTGTGCGACGTTTTGATGTCTTGGTCTCCACCATGTTATTTTCGATGTCCATCTGTCTTGGGTTTGCTTAGCAACGTGGCATACCCATTGAGTTTTTTGAAAGGTGTTGTTATGTCAATGATTTAGGCTCGTTGTTTGATCTATTTTTTTGTCATTGCCATGGTTTTTAGGCTATAGATTGTCAGTGGTAACATGGATGAGTCAAAGACTTTATGTTTGAGGTTTAGTGGTATTCTCTATTCTTGAGTATGTGTTTTAATTTGCCAAAAGACGCCCAGACTTATTCTACGTTCTATCTTAGTTATCTGGTTTGCTTTGTCTATTTTGATCTCAGGTATAACTATTCTTACACGTTTTCCACGATTTTGTTGTCTATGTTTAGAGTTTTTTCAGTATTGCTGATTACTTTCATTTAGTTGAGATCATTTTTTGCCTTACTTTTTTGGACGCTGAATTTAGTTTACAAACTACTATCTGGTAATCACAAACTAGAGTGCCCACTCACCCTTCCAAGTATAGATCATCAAAAGATTGGATGTCACCATTTCCTCTTTTGAGACTTCCTAACGCTTGCAGTGAGAAAAAACTTTCAATTTCTTGATAACAAACTTTTGAGTGGTTAGTCGGGGCGCTTCAGTACAAACTACTAGCTAGCATCTTTGATAGTTCTTGGATATCGCTGCTTATTAAGACGATATTGTATGCAAATTGTAGATGGTTGCTTTTACTTTTCCATGATAGCGGCTTGAAGATGTTTTTAAGTGCCAGTGTACTTGTTGTACGCCTCTCTTACCTAACATTATGTTAGTTTCTAAGTTGTGGCGTTTTATTTAAGGAGGGTGGAGTATCCTGAGTTGATTTTGGCTTGGTCTATGCGTTGTATTTTGTTGTTTGTAGATGGTCGATTGTGTTGTATCCCTTTCTAAAGTCCGCTTCTTCTACCGGTTGAAAGGGCAGTATGAGTTCTGCGTCTGGTATTTTGCTTTTCTATTTAGTTTGTTAATTTTTATTGTACGCTGATTGACTCTAACTTGTATAAAAATCTATTTTTGAAAAATTTGTTATTATTATTAGTTTGTGAGTAATATTTATTTAAAATGATAGCGAGAAACATAATTACACTATCACTGCATACCATTAAAAAATACTAATATGTAATTATAGAATATATACATAAATATTATCAGCATATTTGTAATTTTAAATTTCATTTCAGATATTTTACTTGGGGAAAACATTGACGCACAAATTGGAAAGAACGTTGAATTTCTCGAAGCAAATGAAACGTAAGTCATGCGTATATAAGTATTGTTTTATCGAACTAATCTTTATGCTGCATTGTTCGTGGAAAGTGCAATGAAAATAATAAATTAAAAATAATAAACCTCCTACTAAACCAATGAGTAATATAATGTTTTGAGATTGTATTACAAATTCACTTGAATTCAATTTCTTTTTTATTTTTAGATTATATAAATATAAGAACAAAAAAATATTTTTCTCATGGTTTGGGTTTCAATTGCTATACAGATGTACAAAATCCTACAGACAATATAAGCAAGCAAAGGATACTCAACGAATGTTTATAGAAGATGTAGTTACTAATATTCTTACATTGTGAACAAAATTGATTTATTAATTTGTTTTTAGGTAATAAGAAAATCATGGGAAAGAAGAAAAATGGATACATTTGGAGAAAATAATACAAACGGCAGCATATACAAATCAAATCCAATTATTGATAAAATTGGTGAATTTATAGAATGCAATCCGAATGTAATGGAAAATGAAGATTTTAGAGATAATTTACTTAAAATATTTTTAGAGGTAATTAAAATTTTATTAATATAGTTTTGATATTTACTTATATTGTTTCAGAGTGAAAATGGTATTAGTATAATCACATCGTTTGCTTTATTATGTTTTGGAATGTATCCGGAATATCAAGTAAAATTAATTAATTATTATTATTGTTTACTTATTTATGCAATTTTAGAGAAAAGTTGTTAGTGAAATAAAAACAGTTTTGGGCAAAAATATATCATGCTTAAAATATGAAGATTTGTACAAATTGAAATATCTGGATATGTGTGTGCAAGATATAATGCGATTGGTAGCTTTGAAACCATTTCTACTAAGGAATTTCACAGAAGATTTTGAAATTAGTAAGATATAATTTTACAATTTTTCTAATAATCTTTTTAGATAATTTAAAGGTTCCACCTCAATGCACAATTGTGATACCAACGTATATTATACATAGAGATAAAAATGAATATGAGCGTCCGGAACATTTCCATCCGGATCATTTTCTACCCGAAAATGTAAAAAAGAGGAATATTGGAGCTTGTTTGAATTTTGGAATGGGACCTAGAGATTGTTTGGGTAAGATTGATTTAGTTTAATTTAACTCATTATGATACTTTTGTTAATTTCAGGAAAATTATTAGGTACAATTGGAGTAAAATTAATGTTAGTTTACACGCTACAGAAATACAAAATAGAAGCGGAAGGATTATTTCCAGATTTGGAGTTGAAAATGGAAACATTTACAAGGCCCGTTAAAGGATTTAATATGCGAATCAAAAAGCGAATCTGGGATGAATGTTAATAACAATATAAGATGTACCAAAAGAGATATTTTTCTATACAATCACTATTTTTTTAAATTAACATTTTACTATGTTGAAGAAACCAAATAATAATTATTTATGTTACTTAAATGCAATTTTTTGAGCAATAAAAATAATATTTTTGTTAAGTTTTTTTTTGAAATTAACAATTTAGCAGCAATGTAGTACACTATTAATACTACAATTTATATACAATAGATTAAAAGGTAAATTTTACATAACCTCAAATAAAGTGACACCATAAAGTTAGTCTTGATAAGTAGTACATCTGAAAACTGAATTGCTTTAAAACTATAAATTGGGTTTTTATAAAATTTTACAACAATTCAGGCAAACTTCATAACTATCAACAGTGGCGTAGCTAGGACTTTTTGGCTACTCCACAAAATATTGAAAAAAGCGTATAATTTTTTAATTTTGTAACCCTGCGGCTTGTGGGCCTTTCTGAATTGCAGACCTTTGCTCACAGCTTCTCTACTACTCCAAGATGCTTATGATGTGTGTTTGGTTGATATTGTTGTATTAATGTGATGTGAGTAGCTCTCAAAAGTTATCAGTTGCATCTCAACTTTTCCAGACTGTACTTGAAGTGTTTTTAGTCTACTGGGGTTGTTAATGTTTTAATATGATAGTTGCATTTAAAGGTTCCAAAGTGCATCTGATATGTTTTCAACTGTGCTTGCACGTAAACTGTTCCAAGCTGTTTCGACTAACATTATGTTATTATTTTAAATAAAATCTGACTTACACTCAAGTGTTCCCAGTTACACTTGAACTGTTTTTAAGTGTATCTAAGATGTTTTCAAGTATAGTGAGCTATTTTTAAACTCTTCTAATGTATTAGAAATTGCTCTAACGTGTTACAAGATGTACCTGAGCGTTTTTCAACTGCTCCTAAAGTGTTCCAAACTGTTCTTGGATATTTCAGTTTAAATTAATTTGTTTTAATGTTAGAAGTTGCTTTGAAGTGTAAAAAAATTATTTCTATCTGCATCAAAGGCTCCAAGTTATTTTTGAATGTATTTAGTAATTTCCAATTAATAATGATAGTTTTAATTTAATTTGAACCTGAACTATCCCCAAGTGCATCTATGTTGTTTCCAAAATTATTTTTAAACTTTTTAGGCAGCTAGAAATTGCTTTAACGTGTACTTGAGCGTTTCCAACTGAACTTCAAGTAATCTAAGCTGTTCCTAAGTTGCACCTAAACTGTTCTCAGGTGTTTTCAAGCAGTTTCTAAGTGCAATAAGCATTTTTTAATTAAATTTATACTTATTTTAGGTGTAAACAATTTTTTTCAAACTAAGTTTTTTAATTTACATTTTTTTTGATATATTGGTAATTGTTTTAAAGAGTTTCAAAATATACTGGAACTTTTTTAATTGCACCTAATGTGTTTGAAGCTGTTTCTGGATGTACTGAGCTATTTTAAGCAGCTATTTCAAGCTGTGCGTATCCAGCATGTTTTCTAGTATTTTGGATAAAATGTCGTTGTTTGTTTGACTTTATATGCAGCAAGCTGGTCATTTTCTGATAATCTTTTTCTCATGTATCATTCTCTATTTTCTCAATGATCTTGTCCTAGACATTTTGATTGGACTTATTAATAACTTTTTTGGCTCTTAATACTTTTCCTCTGCGGCTTGCGTTTTTGGGACTGTATTATTTTAGCGTTTGTTTATGCGAATCTAGACTTTTTTATTCTGACTTTTTTTTTTAATTTTTGGGATCTACCAGTAAATTAAATTTGATCATTTTATTAAAGTTTTTTTTGTTCTTAGCACCATTTTTATGTTATCTAGTTTTTATCTTTTTTGTGACAATATTATTGGTTTTGGTTTTTCCATTCTTGCCCTTTTCTGGGTCGTAAAAGTAATGATTATTTTGGTCCAAAAAGTTTTTCTTCTCTGGCATTCTCCAATTTATTACTTTGTTTAGTTTAAAAGAAAACGTCAGGTTATGTTAGTGGGTCAGCGAGCAGTTATTGTTTAAGGCAAGCGTCTGTGCAGGTCTAGACAAAAGTGCTGGATAGGTCGTGGCAGGTTAGCAATGGTGTACATGCGATGGGCGATGCATGGGTTTGAATGTTGATGGCGGTTTTCAGGTTGGAAACTCTTCTTACAGTTTAGGACACGACAACTAGCGTGACTAAAGGCGACGCATGGCGTTTGCAACAATACGATACACGAGTACATGTTATTCAAATTTATGTCATTAAAGTATTTTTTGAACTTGGTGTAAGTTATTTAGTGCAGTTTGCGCTAAGCTTTTATAGTTATTTGCGGAAGGTGGGGGTGTTGCCTGTGTTTGCCACTAATAGGTTCTAAATTTCTAAAGCACATTCTGTCAATGTATCTCTTTTACTGTCATTACTTGTCAAACTCCATATAGTTGCTTTTGCAATCAATTCTCTTTCTATAAAGCATTTTTTGTGTGGGTTTTGATACTGTTTTTAAATTGATTTGTAAAGTTTGTGTAATAGACACATTAAAGGATTTCACACTTTTGAAAAACCTATAGCGGCATCTCAATTTTGATTAATATATTTTTTTTTGCCGTTTATAATAGCAGGTTGATTGCTATTTTGCATCTATTTAAATTTACTTGTTTTGATTGGACGGGTTTCAAGATTTTTTTTTTTAATTTAGGGCTTATTTTGAACGCCGTTAATTTTTGTCCATTGTTTTTTTGTCTTTCAAGTTAAACTAGCTTCTTATAGGTTGCGCATTTTATGTTGTATTTTGTGACCTTTGTATTTGCAGCTTGGACAGATTTGGCTAGAATCTCGTTATATAGATCTTAATTAGTTTTTCTCAGGTTTCTGTATTCTAAAAGGAGCGTTTCTTCAGATTCGATATTGAATTGAATGTATGAATAATTAGAATTAGGGCTTGTCCGACACGTGCCATTTTTTAATCAGTTTACTATAAATTCTAGAAGTTAATCACTTCTTAAGTTTATGTCCTTGCTCCCCCACGCTACGTGGTGGGCGTTGGCGTCGTCTCCGCTGTCGTCAGCTGCAGTAGTTCTGCTGGTAGTGGTAGTCGTAGCGCAGGTATCCAGATCGAAGAATGATCTCTTTCTTTGGTTCCCTTCCTTACTATCACCACCTTGGCTCTCAATAGGTCTCTCAAACATTAGGTTCTATAATGGCATTACATTAAGTACATGCTTTGCTAAAATGCATGTACGAGGCTTGCATATGAGTTGTGCTACTAGCGGAAGCTTCCCAGTAATGTAAATTGATTTGCACAATGTTTAACATTGAACTTATCGCTATTGTTCTTTTGCGAACGGCGGTAGGTCTTGATCTACGGCTTTCTTGACGGTCTGTGCTTCTTTTGGTTTGTCTCCGTTTTTTATGAAGAAAGCCAAAACTCGAAAGGTTGTCTTGAAGAAATCTAGTTTATCTTTGGCCGATTTTATGAAGAGCTATTGTTTTGTTGGCTTATCTATACATATAATTTTCAGAAAACCCTTCTAAAAATGCATTCACAAAAGCGAGGTGATGCCTGCTTATTTTCTATCTTGTCAATCCTGTCCAAGATGGTTGCCTTTATTGTCTCCGCTAAAATAGTATCCCTAAAAGTCCTTTTTGAGGTTTTTTCATCTTCTTTGCTATTTTTCCTGGTATTTTTTGCAATTCCGGCTTGCTGCTGCTGAATAGGTTTTGCTTTTTTGTCCCTAATGTACCTGAGGTGTTTGGTGCAGGTAGTGGAGTATTGCTGCTGTGTCCTTGTTGCATTACCGGATTCCTTAGTTGGCTTAACTGCTTGAACTTTCTGTGCTTGGCTGCCCCTGAAAGACTTAGCTTTGCGGTTTTGATCCAGCCTTTGTTTGCAGAGGTTGGGTTCTCTAAAGAGTTCTCAATTATTTTAATATTTTTTGTTGCCACTATCCGAATCCGAGGAGCAAACTATCATTGTAGTAGTGGAGGATTCTTTCCTAGGGTATGTTGGTATCATTTAACATTTTCATATTAGTTTTCTTTCTTAAGTTCATTTATTTTCAACCTCTTGGTAGAAGTTTTGCATGTGTCATTGTAGTTCCAGTCCGGTCAGTTTTTGCCTTATTTTTTCGGTTTTCTTCGGCAAGCCAGCGAGAGTTTTCCGATTCCCACAAGACTTTTAATTATGCATTGAATTTTTAAAAAAGTAACAAAATTACAACCAAACATTATTACCACAAATTCTAAGAATTTCTAATTTAGTAATTTGCTACCGTCATTAATTTTTTTTAGAAATTTTTCATCAAATTGTGCTGCTTACAAGTTGCAATATAAAACATTTGTACAATGTTTAACATTTGACGAAGCATTGAAGATCTAGGGACATCATTAAAAAAACTAGTTTGTAGTATGCATATGTGGCGACTGACTACATTTGTATTTCTCGTGTGCGAAATCTAAAAAAATCAAATACAAGTGGAAATCATTCTTATTATGCAATTATCTGATACTAACAGCAAAAACCATAAAAAATGTTACAATTTTTTTCACATTAACATCTTCTCTATCGAAATTAAGAAATTTAATTTAAAAAACATAATAGCAATATTGAAATAATATCAAGTGTTAACACAATTTGTGTTTTAGAAATTATGTTTGATTCAAGCTTATCTTTTGCACTATACATCAATACTGTTGTGGCTAAAGCTTATTAGCTTTTAAGATTTGTCAAGTGAAACTCCATTTCGAGTTTTGCTCAAATGTGTACAACGCTTTCAGTAAGGAAAAAAATTAGCAGAACCAAAAAAAGGTTGTTTGTTTTTGGCGTATAAATGCAACATTGCTGGCAGCTAGACAAAATGTTTTTTACATGTAACCCAACCGGTCGTTTTAATTTTGAGGTGACACTAGTTTTTAAAGTGTTTTGTGAGATTATTGATTATAATGATTTGCTCAGCTTATTCATATCTCAGCTCGAGTTTTACGCAATGACGATTTATTTTATATAGCGTATAAACGTACAGATTATTTGCAACACTATGTCTACACGTATTTTACGGCATGTCAACAAAGTTACAGTTGATTTTTTAAAAGATTCTTTTAATAACTTGCGTCGTGCATTTGTTACGTGACTATCTTTTGACCAATAAATAAATAAATAAAAAAAAAACATTTTTGAGTGTTTAAAAAAATGTCAACTGTACAACCGTAAGGGGTGATTTGCACAAGAAGAAAGGTAACAGTTTATATTTTAGTTTATGTAAAACTGCAGTTGACAGGTTGTACATCAGTTTTATTGCATACAACAAATTTGTTGTAAAAAAATTTGACAAGTTATTTATAAAGCAGTTCATATGTAGTAGAAGTCAGTTAAAGGTTATATTAATGATTTGTTGACAAAAAGTTGACAAAATTGTTCTTAACAAATACATTCTTTAATTGAAAAATTATATGAGAAAGTAATGTTAGTTCATATGTTAGATAACACATCAGTTGCTTTAGATTTATATACAGTAGTTTTGTTAAATTGGCAGTTAAATACAGTAAAACTATAAATAAATGATTATTGTATTTTTATATTGACAGTTGACATTTTATACGACCAATTTTTCAGTATTAAACTTTGCAATTTATATGTAAAATAGCTCATATGACACATTTGTAACAGACAATTTATATAAGAAATTTGTGAAACAGTTAAACTTTGTTTTGTTAAATTGACAATTGACAATTTATTATGCAGTTTTTTAAAATAGTTGTCAGATACTTTATCAAAACAACAATTTATATGACATATGTTAGACGATTCACATAATTGTTAAGGAAGTTCTGCGGGAAGCCAAGGCATGGGACCAAGTATGTGTTACCTGAGGAGATGCCGATGCAACAGAATTGCATGGACCTCTTCCCAGAAGCCGCTGCCGCACCACCTGCAGTTACCTGAGAAGATGCCGATGCAACGGAGTCGCGTGGCCTTCTTCCCAGAATCCATATCAGCACATTGTGTTGATATAAATATTTAACATAAATGTATTAGTTTTTAGTCAGTAATTAATATTTGTAACATACGTTACATATATATAAATAAATGTATCTTTAAATATAAGAATAAACAATCGAAGTTAATCGATACTTAATTGGCGCAGTCGGTTGGATAGTTGGAGTTTAGTGTATCGAACACTCAACTTTTGTTTTAACGATCAACCAACTATCGAACATAAATTGAATAGTAAACAGTGAAAGTTAATTCATTGACGTCCCACAACGTGGCTCTTCAAACATCAAGACACCACACATCTATAGAAGAATTGGAGGAACATCAGTGAAGAAATCGATCACGGGAAAAGGAAAGAAAAATCGTCGACGGACCAGAATCGCCGATCAACGGGAAGAACCCTTACAGTATTAAGAAGTACAAAAAGATGCAAAAAATTATTATCATATTAATGTAAGTGCAATTTATAAATTAATGTCCCTCGAAAATTTATTCGAGCAATTAAATTTATCGCCTTTAACTGACTCAGGTGAAAATATTGTACCCGTTCTAGAAACTAATGTTAATTTAAATACTAATAATACAAATTTAAATAATCCAAATTCAAACCTTAATAATATTGTTTCAATTAATTCTACGATGACAGAATTTAAGCCGGAATATTTGCATTGCGTTCCACAATTTGATGGAAACGCTAACGAATTAAATAGATATTTGAGTATCTGTGAGAGTATTATTACAAAATTTTACGATACAGCTAATACAAATAGTTTTCAAAACATCTATTTATTAAATTCAATAATAAGCAAATAGTGACGAATATTCAAAACATTTCCACTTGGCAAGAATTAAAAGAGACACTGATACAAAATTTTGCGGATCAGCGCGATAAAACCTGTTTAAATCGAGACTTAGTTTTACTTAAACAATACCCAAATGAAAAACCTCAGCAGTTTTTTGACAGATGCTTACAAATCTTAAATTTATTATGTTCCTATATCGATCTTCATGAGGAAACAAATGAAGCAAAATTATTAAAACGCTCTTTATATAATAAACTCACATTAAAAACATTTTTGTCTGGATTAAGAGAACCACTGGGCACTACAATTCGTTGTATGCGCCCCAAGGATATGCACGAAGCATTACATTTTATTACAGATGAAGAAAATATTCATTATTATCAAAACACAAATAATAGAATAAATAAACAAACTCCCGCTCAATACAATAATCAACAACCAAAAATAACAAATCCACAATTTAATCAAAGAAACGAAAACGCTTTTCCATCACGTCCAATTCACATTCAACAAAGAGTAAATAATCAGCCGCAACGATTTTTCAGAAACTCCGAAATTTTCAAACAACCACAACATAATCAAAACGTTTTTAGACCTAATCAAAATCAAAATTTGCCAAACGCAACCCCAATGAGTGTATCAACTAGACAAAGTTTTAATAACAGCAAAAATGTTCAATCAAATCAATTTAAAGCCCCGCAAAGAACATTTATTTCTGAAGAATTGTATAACGTCGAAACAAACGATAACAACGAACCATTACTAGGCGAATACGACTATCATTATAACCAAGATAGTGAAACTATTGACCATCATAACAAATTAATTTATGAACAACATGAAAATTTTCACGTGGACCCCCAATTGGACAACATAACATAGAACCCCCTTTAATTTCAATAAATAACATCAATACAAGCGAATTGCCTTATATTACCCTTCCAGAAAATAACTTAAAAATATTAATCGACTCCGGTTCAACCAAATCATTTTTGAGCCCAAGTATTGCTAATAAATTTTATTCAAATTTAATCAGAAACGATCCATTTATTGTTTCAACTGTCTTTCAAAAATCTGCCCACAAATACAGTGTTCAATTACCAATATCCAAATTGTTTAATTTTCCACAACCAAACAAATTGAAATTTTACTTGTTTAAATTTCATAACACATTTGATGGTTTAATTGGTCATGATAACCTTAAAAATCTTCAAGCAAGTTTGGACTTTAATAAAGGTCTCTTAATAACCCCATATTCTAAAATAAAACTACAATACCACCAGATTAAAAACGACCTGAATTTAATTACAATTAAACCACGCTCAGAACAGGTAATGAAAATTAAAACATCAATAACGGACGGACAAATAATTATACCTTATCAAAAAATTCATAATTGCGAAATTCCCGAATGTATAAGTATTGCTAAACAAGGAGAAGCAATTACTACCATATTAAATAATACAACAAGCTCAATTAATTTAGATTTTTCGGAACCCATAACAGTAGAAACATTTATTGAAACTAAAATTCTAGAAATTAATCTTAACAATTTTGATGAATCTAACAAACACATCTTAGACCTATCAAAAATTCGCACCGATCATTTAAACTCAGAAGAGAAATACCATATTGAACAATTATGTAAGGAATATTCAGACATTTTTTACCAAGAAAATACTCCATTGACGTTCTCCAATCAAATTAAACATCAAATAAAAACTAGCGATGAAACACCAGTATATTCAAAATCATATCGGTACCCATTTATTCACAAACAAGAAGTGAATACACAAATTAATAAAATGCTAGACCAAAACATAATTAGACATAGCAATTCACCCTGGTCGTCTCCTATATGGGTAGTCCCTTAAAAAGTTGATGCATCCGGGAAACCAAAATGGCGAGTAGTAGTTGACTACCGCAAACTAAATGGAAAAACTATAGACGATCGGTACCCCTTGCCAAACATTACCGATTTACTTGATAAGCTATGTAAGTGTCAATACTTTACAACCCTAGACTTAGCAAGCGGATTCCATCAAATTGAAATAGACGAATTCGATGTCGCAAAAACGGCATTTAACACCGAAAACGGGCACTACGAGTATCTCCGAATGCCCTTTGGCCTTAAAAATGCGCCAGCTACATTTCAACGCATAATAGATAACATTCTTCGGGGAATCCAGAACGAAAAGTGTCTTGTTTACTTGGACGATATCATAATTTTTTCTACGTCATTACAAGAACACTTGGATAGATTAAAATCCGTTTTTCAAAGACTTAGAACCACTAATTTTAAAATACAACTTGATAAATCCGAGATTTTGCGCAAAGAAGTGGCTTATTTGGGTCATATAGTTACGCCAAACGGCGTCAAACCGAATCCTGATAAAATTAAAGCTATCAAAAATTATCCTATTCCTGCAACTACAAAACAGATCAAAGGATTTCTAGGCCTTTTAGGCTATTACCGTAGATTCATTGATAATTTTGCTAAAATAACAAAACCACTTACTAAATGTCTTAAAAAAGGAGCTAAAATTATTCACGATGACGAATTTAAATCTTGTTTTGAAACTTGTAAAAACTTATTAATCAACCAACCAATACTTCAATACCCGGATTTTTCTAAATGTTTTAATCTAACAACAGACGCAAGCAATGTTGCTGTTGGTGCTGTTTTATCACAAGGGCCAATAGGTAAAGATTTACCTGTGGCTTACGCCTCACGAACCTTAAATAGTTCGGAACAAAATTACAGTACAATTGAGAAAGAGCTTTTAGCTATTGTTTGGGCAACCAAATATTTCCGACCGTATCTGTTTGGCAGAAAATTTAACATCATTACTGACCATAAACCACTTCAATGGTTATTTTAATTGAAGGATCCAAATTCTAAGCTAGTTAGATGGCGTATAAAACTAGATGAGTTCGATTACGAGATAACTTACAAAAAGGGAAAACTAAACGCTAATGCAGACGCACTATCAAGGATAGAATTGCATACTAAAGAATTAATTAATATTGTTGAAAATACTAACCAATTTAGCAAACAACCTGATGATGAAACCGAAAATATGTCTACACAAGTTATCCCGGACGATGAACATGATGACGACATAACAATTCACACAAATGCCGAACATCATCCTATTGTAGAAATTCCTATTTTGGAAACTCCAGTCAATCATGGACGAAATCAAATTATTATAACATCAGTTTTACATTCCCCTGCTCAACCAAAAATTAAAATTCTTTTTGAAAGTAAACGTTTTCATGTTCAAATTTCAAAAAATGAATTTGAAAGAGATGTAAATTTTGTAAAAGATTACATAGCCCCTAATGTTCAATACCATTTATATTTTGAAGATCCAAATGCATATGAACCATTTTGCGAAATAATAAGAACAAATTTTAAATGGCCTTCATTAAAATTTAAACGATGTAAATTTAAATTAATTGATATAACAAATAAAGAAGACATCAAAGATATTATTCTTAACTACCACGAAGGTAAAAGTAACCATCGTGGCATCGACAAAACGGAACAACGAATAAAAAAATGTATTATTGGCCTAAATTAAAAAATTCGATTCAAACCTTTATAAACGAATGTGAAATTTGTCAACAAAGCAAATATGAGAGAAACCCAATTAAAATTAAAATGAATGTAACTCCAACAGCAACTAAACCTTTTGAAATTATTCATTTGGACACTTTTACCTTAGAAAAAACAAAATTTTTAACAATAATTGACACATTTTCAAAGCGCGCACAAGCATACATATTAACATCTTTAGTTGCTATACAAATAGTAGATAACCTTATTCAATTTTTTTCACATCATGGAGTTCCTCAACAAATTATTACTGATAACGGCACAGAATTTAAAAACACTGTCATGAAAGATTTATTGACTTTGCACAAAATTAAAGTTCACTTCTGTTCACCTAATCATGCTCAATCTAATGGAGCAATAGAAAGATTTCATTCAACGTTGATTGAACACATTAGATTACTTAATGCACAAGGTTTTAAAGATACACCTATGGAACAAAAAATTATTTACGCAATTCTAGCGTATAATCACTCTATTCATTCGGCAACCAAATTTAAACCAATAGATGTTATAAAAGGTCATATTACCAACGAAGACCCCTTTAACATAGAGCTTGACAAAACTTTACTTAACGATTATATTAACAACCACAAAGAAAAAACAAAAATTCTTTATACAAAAATTAATCAAGATTTACAGCATAACAACGAGAAACTCATTACAAAAATTAATGAAAAACGTGACGATCCAAATTTATTTGAACCTAACACCAAAACTTATATCAAAAAGCACATAAGACAAAAGAACGCCGATAAATTTAGCAAACCTATTTTAATAACTGAAGTAAATAAAGAGTCTAAAACAGTTGCTAGTACGTCTCAAAACAAAATACATATGGATAATTTAAAGCGTCCACTTAAAAAAACTTTCGAATTTTAATACAACTGATTTATTTCAGATTCCCTCTTGTCATGGCATTGCCTGACAAATTTAAAATAACAAACTTGGAAAACAATCCAGGATTAATACCTATAAACCTAGGATATGCAAAGGTACAAGATTACACCCACACCTTAATACATTATTTTGACTTAAACCCAATAATACATGAAATTAATAAATTAAACACACAAACAGCCGAAGTCATATATACAATTAGCAAAAGAAGAAAAAGTTGTCAACAAATTAATAAAAATAATTCCACACCAAATAAGAACAAGAAGAGGTTTAATCAATGGTCTCGGATCACTATTTAAATCAATAACAGGAAATTTGGATGCTTCTGACGGAGAACGATATGAACAACTAATTAACCAAATTCAAAATAATGAAAAAAAATTGACCACAACAATATTAAAACAAAATTCATTATCAATAAAATTAATCAATAAATTCAATAATACTATCACACAGATATTTAATAATGAAAAGTTACTGAACTCAAAACTTGCACAAATAACACAAATTGTTGAACGCGAAGCAAATAAAGAAAACATAAGTTTAATCAAAGATATGTTAGTCCAATTTACAAATATGTACGAAATAATAAATCCTATCTTACAAGACATTGAAAATTCAATTGCTTTATTCAAATTAAAAATGTTACACCCAAGTATAATAAAAACAACAGAACTATATGACGAATTGTCTAAACTACAGCACAATTTATTACCGGAACAACTACCTTTTCAAATCAACCTAAAAAATACTATTTTATTTGAAAAACTCATTGAGATTGAATGTTTCATTTTAAATAACAAAATAAAATATTTATTACAAGTGCCAATAATGCACCAGTACAAGTTCAATTATTACCTCTTATATCCTATCCCGGTATTTAACCAGAGTCGATTCAAGGCAATAATTCCAAAAAATAAATACTTATTGAAAAATAAATTGCACTATTCATTTCAAAGTAACATTTGCACTAAAATCATGCCTCAATACTACGTCTGTAAACCTGTCAACATCAACAACATTGGTGAAAATAGCCCCTGTGAAATACAACTCTTGGAGATGAAGAATACATCCACTTGTGAACCAACCCAACTCACAATAAGAAAGTCAATCATTCGACAACTTGAAGAACCATCACAATGGATTGGATTGTTCCCTCAAAAAGAAATCACTCAACTGAGATGCCAACAACAAGAAGAAATTGTTAACTTAATTGGTTCATACTTGATAGAAATTCCAAATGGCTGTAAAGTAATCACCAATAGACAAACAATTATAAACGAAGAAGAAGTAACAAACAAAAACCAAGCAATAATATTCCCACAACTGGACCATATTCATAAAAATCCCAAAAAGGTTGTAGGCAACGTTCAACTCGAAGACATCACCCTTGATGAACTTCAAAACATTAAAGAACAAATTATTAATGACCAATTGACATTTGAAGAAAGTGTAATCCCGCATATTCCTAGTATATGGACAATCCTTTTATATATTATAAGCTTACTAATAATCATTTATTTTTGTTTCAAAAAATATTCAACAATGAGGCAACCTGCTCAGATTGGAGAAACCGAGGAAAATATCGAACTACCAAATGTTCAACTACCTTGCTTCACTGCGTAGTCGAATCTTAGAGGGGAGGTGTTACCTGAGGAGATGCCGATGCAACAGAATTGCATGGACCTCTTCCCAGAAGCCGCTGCCGCACCACCTACAGTTACCTGAGGAGATGCCGATGCAACGGAGTCGCGTGGCCTTCTTCCCAGAAGCTGCGGCCGCACCACCTGCAGGTGACGCGGAGGATTCCAACACGGATCTTCCCAGAAGCGGTACCATATCAGCACATTGTGTTGATATAAATAATTAACATAAATGTATTAGTTTTTAGTCAGTAATTAATATTCGTAACATACGTTACATATATATAAATAAATGTATCTTTAAATATAAGAATAAACAATCGAAGTTAATCGATACTTAATTCATGAATTGACGCTGAAACCTTGTCCAGATCTGGCATGTCAGCTAGGAAATGATTTGGTCGAGTTAACAGATGTTTATGGTTATGTTAACGCTAATGAAATATGTTAGTAACATTTTATCACATTTCTGCGTTAATATGACATAATGAACATTGTGTCATATTTCAATGATATTTTGAAATATTTTTTTACAGCTTTGGGTTTATACATTCTTTTGAAAGTTATGTGCATTAATAATATCTGATACTATTTAAAATTATGATAGTTCTACACAAACATGCTTGACCTAGTAAGCAGATACTTTAACATTGCCTTGCAAAGGGGACAACCGCATTGTATGTATTTCACAAACTGGACGATGCCGCTGCTGTGAATTGCGGCTAAATTTGACAAAATTTAAATGTTTTATAACATTTTTGAAAAACATTTCACATTTTAGAAATATTTTATTATTTATGACAGGAACATGATACTTTCGGAACATTGTTAGATATTTCAGAAACTATTTTAAGAAGAATGTAGTATTCTGAGACATCTTATGACAGTTTTTGTTAATATATTAAATACTTCAAAAACTTTTGATAACATTTAAAAAAAAATGATTATTTTTTGACTTGTTTGGCAGGAACTTAATATTTAAAAAAAATGACAGTTTTGGGTAAAACATCGTTAAACGTTAAATGTCACAATATTGTTGAAGATACTTAGATACTTTAGCAACTTTTGTGATTTGTTTGACAGGCTCTTGTATGTTTTGTAGGTTATCTCAGTAATTTATTTTATAGTTTTTTTTTTACATTTGAGTCTTTCTTTTACTTGTTTGGGACAAAATTTGCAATAGAAAACAAACTAAAAGAAAACGAACTAATCTATATTGCCATAATGAAAAATTTATTTACAAGACTTAGCGTACAATAGAACAAGGCTACTTGCTTATAATATATTTGAAAAAAAACCAACAGCTGATCTTTACCAAAAGATTAAAAAGGTTCAAGCTTCAACAAAAAGAAGCTTACAACATTTTACAAAAACCGACAAAAGTTTTAAAAGCAAATATTGGATTTCCGGAAACAAAAGACATAGTTTCAACTTTTGCAAGTTACCTAGAAGTGACAAGTTTTGTTGTAGTTGCGGTAAAAAGATGCTAATTTTAAAACCTTGTACAATTTGTACAAGAAACAAAATTTAGGAATGCACCTTGACCAACAAGAAATACGTTCACTCCTAAACGGCTGATAAAACTGAGTGGCAAAAGTGAATTAAACGCGTTCGGATTTTTATGTGTAGTACCGTAGTAGCACTCATTTTTATATCTTTTTCAAAATCGCCAATCTTGGCTCAATAAACCAATTTAAAAATTGTCAAAAATTTGCATTTTAAGATAAATGCACATATTATTAATACCGGTAATAGTGAGCTTTTAAAGCAAAAACCTTACGTGTTTTCACAGGTTATGCAAACACATCTAAATGCCAAATAAAAAAAAAATTGGAGTTTAATGTTATTAGACTTTATTCGATCTCATAGTGCTTATCTGTACTTTTCTATAGTAATCACCGCTTGTTGCTGATTGACCATTTTGCTCTAAGTTGACTAAATTTTTTTCACATTCCTTTTCTAAGTTCTATGCAACACATTTAGATAACAAATTAAATAAATATATATTTGCACTTGTTTTCTTAGGTTAGGTTAGATTAGGTTTCATATCTCCGTTTAAGCTTGTTTTTTATTTTAACGCACTTTAGGCAAATCTGCTAGTTTTTTATTTAAAGTATTTCTGGCTTTCCATAACATATAAGCTACTAATTGGATTAAAGTTCTTATACAAGTAGTATAATTTTAATATAAATACTTTTTTTTAAATTAAAAAATTGAAAGATTAACCCGTTATTTTATAGCCGCAGATCTTATACCACAGCCAATTAAAAAAAATGTTATTTCAAAAATAAGTTATTTTTTACATAAAAGCATATTTCTGGTGTCATGGCTTGTCTCAAGAGTTGTAGGAGAACAAATTTGCTAAACCAATTTGTAATTACAAGAAGGAATTTGATTTTGTCTTTTTGACTTGCTAAACGGTCCCATCAGATCTATAAAGATAGTCTGGAAAGAAAAGTCAACCAATTTTGGTTTACCTTTAAGACCCATTCCGGACATATTTAGATTCTTCTGACTGTACATCTTTTAACAAAATTTTGTACGTCCGCCCTCATGAATGGCCAAAAGTGCTCAGACTAAACTCGTTTAAGGTTTAAAAAAAAAACTCAAAATAAGCAGAAACGGGCGGGTTTTGAGCGGCTTTTACAGTCAATTATCTTCTGTCCAAAGATACTACCAACTTTCAATCCTTTTGATTGAAAGTTTGTAGTTGATAGGAATTGTGTTTTTGCATTTTACAAACTTGAAAAAAAAATTGGCAAGTACTATTAATCTCAACGTTTTTTTTTTACTAATAGAATTTTGGGTCAAACGCATTTTGTCTTAGCTAAATTTAATGGCCCACCGCGTTAAACGACTTACTGAGTCCTTACAATTTAACAGCCGCAATAGCAAGTAGTGATCGGGTACTGCAGTAAACTGAGTTCTATCTACGTAAGGTCTAAAACGCTCTATTGTAAATATAAGAACCAAATATTTTCTTTCAATTATGAGATAATTTTTTTCTAGTTTGCTTAACGTTTTGCTGGCATAATTAATAAGTTGATATTGGAACTTTATCCTTCTTTAACAATACGGCCCCTATTTTTATATCTGAATAGTTGTTTTGGATTATAAATGTTTTGTTGAGTGCAGCTAGAATTGGAGTATTTACTAAAGCATTCTTTATCTTATCTATAAACGCTTGACCTGCTTGCGTCGTCTAAATAATAATTTAGATTTTTTTTCGGATCTACGAGCAAAGACCAATAAATATGTAAGTACTGAGTATCCCATCATAGCCGCTACCTTTTCAGGGTTGGGTATAAAAAATATATTTTTTTTATACTTACAAACACCCACAGGCACAGACACATACACGCACAGACATTCACAAACACTTACTTACATTTGTGAAAGTATATAAAAGCAAACACCCAGATTTTTGCAGACACCCACAGATGCGCACAGATGCTTACAGATACGCACGGACACCTGCAGACACTTACAGACTTACTGTATTACTGTAATATTATAATTCTCAAATTGATGCAAACATAATCATCTATAGTCCAGTAATAATCTTAATAAATTGATGCAAAAGTAACTATCTTAAGTACAATAATAATCTTCATTTTAATTAAGATTAATACTGCAATAATCCTCAAATTGATGCAAACGTTATCATCTTCAGTACAATAATAAACTTCATTTTCAAGATTATTACTGCAACAATCCACAAATTGATGCAAACATAATCATCTTTAGTCCAGTAATAATCTTCATTTTAAGCAAGATTATAATCCTCGAATTGATGCAAACATAATCATCTTTATAATAATCTTCATTTTATGCAAAAATGTTTTCTGCAGTAATTATGTATGTGAATAACGAATGGCCGCATAAAAGAGCAAATAACCGAAGAAGGCAACGTCCGATCAAAACAAAATTTGGGTTTTTCGATGAAATTTGTGCGGCGGATCCGAATCCGCCTTCGAAACGTCCTCAAAACGTTTGCCACTCTCGCCGCCGCCTCATATGTGGCAATAAAAATGACTTAAAAATCGACCAACTTTCAAAAATCATTATGTTATGAGCAAAATTTTAAATGATTGCTTTTACATACCGCGCTTTCTTCCTTCCTCTTTTGAACATGCCAAACCCGATCTTTTGCGTCCAACCCCGCGGCACTTATATACTTTCTTGCAACCCTACTTTAGCGTTTTTTCTACCCTCGCGCGGCCACACTTAAACGCAAAAATACGGAGAACAGAAAGCCGATTACGACAAAACTCGGGTTTTCCATAAAAGTAGGTACGGCGGATCCAATATCAAAACGACTCTAAAATGTTCCCTCTCCGCATTGCGGCCTGATTGTGGCAAAAAATGGAAAAAAAATTGGCCAACTCATAAAAAAAGTTAGTAGCAAAAATTCTTTCAAACGAGACTAAGCCCGATCCTCTGCGTTAAACCCCTAGACACTGCTATTGTTTTGCCCAACCCTACTTTTTGGCCAAAAAACAATTAGAAGGATAATCGAAAGATGGATCTCGGCGGCGGGCTCTCTCATCTGGGCGTCTAAAAGCCTGCTTCGGTAGACGGCAGGTGGAAAACAAAGATTGAACTCAAAAATCGCTTCAGCTGAGAACAATTTTGGGCCCTTTCTTTTTCGAAAGTTCAAACAAAATTTTTGCGTCCGAAGATCTCCAGGAGGCGCACGGACCGTTGTCGTTTTTTACTTTTGCAAAAACGCCATTTTTGACTTCGGACGCATAATTTTGAGTGTTGCCGTCTTCCGATAGGATCGGGGTAAAAATGGGCTCTTGGAGAGGAACGTTTTGACGTGTTCGCCGCTCCTGTGCGGTAAAAACGACTAAGTAACGGCCGTTTTTTCAATTTTTTTTTTTTAAATTGCCGCGCCACTCCCGAAGATGCCATAAAGTCCATAAAAAAAAGCGCAGAACCCAATTTTCCTGATGACGGCGCTCCCTCAGAATCAAAACGAGGGCTTCATACTTTTATCTCCGAAGGGGCGGCCGAAAAGGTTCAAAATTTCAGCAATTCGGAAAAGCCTAAACAAAGAAGTAGAAGAAGTTCCGGCAAACGCCGGGTTTTGTTTTAATTTTTTTGCCTTCCGGAAGCAGAGATAATTAAAAAAAAAACGCAAAAACCGTTTTTTGCACATCGCCGGAGAACCGGAAAAGCTTCCGGGTTTCGGTTTTTTTTTTTTTTCGGTCTTCATTTTTTTTCGGCCCCGAACACCTCTCGCCCAGAAACACTTTTTCGAATCCGAAATAGTAATGAAGGAGGTAGAGGTCTAAAGAAAGAATATACTACAATATGACACTGTAGAATGCAAACTATAATTTATAAAAACAAAAATTGTTTTAAATAATTAACAAGTGTTGCTTTTGTCAAACTCTGTTAAAATCATTAAAACATTGTCAGTCAAACAAATCTGATTCTACTTTAATTTGCAAGTAGTTCACCTATTGTGATTACAACATGATAAATGTACTTGCGTATTTTATAAAATAGGTAATTTTATGTGCGTCTACCTTACTTTACATAATTCTTAACAAAACACGTTTGTAATATATTATATGAAATGATGCAATAAAATAATACACATCATGCATACAACTTATGAAAGTAAATAACTTTATTTTATATTTACATTTAGATCAAATGTTAGAAAACATTAAAGCAAAATTGGATTAAAAAAATACTCACAAAAAATATTAATAAAATCCAGTTACTTCTTTTCTAAATATGTTTTTATTATTATTTTGATTTATTATAATGGTACTGCTTTTATAATGGCATAATTTCTCTCTTTGTATTACATCAGAGAATTGAGGACATAAAAGTGGGAAGAACAATGTTAAAACAGTTTACTTATTTGACTGCAAATCAGTATTGTGTTTGCTTTAAGAATGTTGCTTTTGTCAATTTTGTTATCAATTATAATTAGTATTATAACGATTCAGTTGATTAAATATCACAAATCTAGGAAGAGATTATACAATTGTGCTGCCAATTTTTCAGGTCCTTTAACCTTACCGGTTATTGGAAATGCTTACTATTTTACATGTAAACATGAAAGTAAGTAAAATAAACAACAACATTTATTATTTTTAGATGAGAGCAAAGTTTTGTATTTGTATTTTTCAGACATTTTTAATAAAATTTTATGGATATTTGAATGTTATAAACATCCAATGAGATTCTGGCTTGGACCAAAACTTGTGTTAATTTTTAGCGATTTGAATCATGTAGAGGTGAGATAATGATATTAATTCTTTAAGTTTATCATAACATTTATATTATAGAAAATTATGTCATCAACAAAAATCACACAAAAGAGCGATATTTATAAATTTATTTCGGAATTTGGTGGTGTTGGATTAGTAACTTCATCAGGTAATAATTAAATAATTGTAGATAATAGTAATAGAGCAGAAGTTAATATATTTTGTTATAGGGGAATTGTGGAGAGACCATAGACGTTTAATTCAACCATTGTTGAGTTTAAAATATGCAAGTAGTAATATGTTTCTTATACAGAAGCATATAAATATATTGATAAATAGATTGGATGATTCAGTAAATAAAGGTTTTGTAAATATTCTTGATTATTTAAGCAAATGTTGCTTTGATATACTTGGAGGTATGTACAATTTGTTTTAATTTTATGTTTAACTTATTGCAATTAGTTTAATACAACTTTTTGTTTTAATTTTCAGAAATAGTATGCGGATTGAAGGTTGACACACAAATTGGTAAAAATAAAGAAATTCATCATGCCTATGAAGCGTAAGTAATAGTATTTGACTGATTTTGCACACAAAATGTTGTTTTTTGGGTTCTTTATTGCAATGCTTCTTGTTTATACTTGTTTTGGAATGTTTTATTAAACTACAATAAATACAAATCTTATTTTGATTTTTAGATTATATGAAAATGTTTTTGAGCAGATGGTAAGACCATGGTTGTACCCCGAAATGTTGTATAATATGTCTTCCAAACGGACGCAAAGGAATAAAATATTAAAAGAAATACAGACTTTTCTATATAAGGTTAAGATTGGTTAACATGATATGATACAGCTTGGTTGAAGCAAAGAAATTAAAATTTATCATTTTTATACTTTAGGCTATCGACACCTCTAATATTCGACTTAAATTAAATGCTAACAAGGAAGACTACGTACCAATAATAGATTTAATAAACACTTTTATTCAAAAAGATTCAACAACGATGAGTAGAGATGATTTGAGAGATCATATAGGAACACTCTACGCAGCTGTAAGTATAATTTAATATTAAAAATAGATGAAGCAATTGTTAATATGTTTTAAATGTTTATTTTAAAAAACAACAGATTGAAGAACTTCTTGTGGTACTGAATGATGGTAACAAATAATAAAGTTGTACTATTTGCTGTAAAGTGAGGACTGGAATTGAATAAAGCTTTTTTTGTGGTTTAAGAATAGAATCTCAAAGTGATTCACTTTCATAAAGAAAGAGCCTACCTATTGAACCCTATTAATTTTTGAGTGCAAGACTATAAGTACCTTACTTTTAAAAAGAGAATTCGTTTACCAACATTCTTTTTCAATTTTCTGTTCTGCGTATTTGGGTCTTCCAGAACAGAGTAGTTCAGCATGTCAGCTGGGGGGTGATCTTGTTGGTCCCCGGGGGGAAGGGGGCAAGGTTGCCTTTGTCCTCCAAGGAAGTGTAGAGGGCGTCTGCCCTTGAGTGGAGCTTTTCCTCATTTTTGTCGCAATCGTCTATTATCATGCTTTTCTTGCAGGAGGCTGAAAGAAAAAGAACCGTGGCGGTGGCGGCGCCTTTTGATGCAATGCCGTGAAGGCCATGATGATGTCTTGTAAGGCATCAAGTTTTTTCACAAATCACTTTTCCATTGCCAAGATTACGTTTTTCAGGTCTTGCACTTGTTCCAACAATTATCCAAATAGTATTAAGCAAGCAGCCAGGGATTGATTCTCCACAGCGGCAATATCTAATTTATCAAATATATTTTGATGCGGTCGTCTCCTTTGCAAGGCAAAATACTTGCCTAGTAAACAACTCTAGTAGTGGTTTAGATTCCACGTTTAATAGTAGGTCCCGCATGTTTGTGTAGAACTATTATCGCACATCACAAACATACGAGAAAAGTGCTTAGAAGAATATAAAATTATTGAATAAGTTTTGAATAAAATTTAATTGTACCAATTATTAAATTATTTTTTCTAAATTAATTATTTCATGTAGAGCCAAGATACAACATCATACGTTTCATCAATGTGCTGTTTGTGTTTTGGAATGTATCCAGAATATCAGGTATTAAAATTATTATAAAAAACAATTTCTGTTCTATAATAATATACTTAATTACAGGATAAAGCAGCTGCAGAAATATATGATGTATTTGGAGAGACACCAAGAGATGTAACACAGGAAGATATTACCAAATTAAAATATTTAGATATGTGCATTAAAGATGTGCTTAGATTGGCACCTATTGCACCTTTTATTCTCAGAAAAACTACAGAGGATTTTAAAGTTGGTAAGTAAACAATTCATGTCTTGTCTGTGGCTCGGTGTGTCCGACACCTCGACACCTAACGGTATTAAGAAGTTATTGAATTGAATTGAAGTAAACAATATAAAACATTTTCAACAATTATTTTGAATCAAAAACAAATTTACTCAATCTCAAATTTTATATTTGTTTTGTTTATTTTATAAAACCTTGCAAAAGTATTAACTTTTTAATAAAATATAAATGATTTTACTTTCTAGTATTTTGTATGCTTCTTACATTAAGCATACAAGATAATAAATATAAAGTAAAAAACATTTTGTTAAAAATTTAGTAAATTTGTTTTACTTTTTTTAGATGAGTACATTATCCCTCCAGGTTGCGAAGTACTCGTACCCATATTTACAATCCACAGAAATCCAACCCAATGGAAAGTACCATTACATTTTTATCCAGATCATTTTCAAGCAGATTCAGTAAGCAAACGACATCCGTACTCTTATTTACCATTCAGTGCAGGTCCCAGGAATTGTGTAGGTAATGACAATAATTGCAAGTTATGTAAAAATTAATAACTAAAAGAAATGTTGTTTGGGTTTCAAAGATTTATTTGATAATGGGATCAAACAGGTCGCAGTTTATCAAAAAAATTATGAAATCCAAACAACATTTGTTATTAATCTAACATGGAGTAAACATGTATCCATCAATTTATTATCTTAAGTAAATATTATTAAATTAGTTTTTTTATTAATTACAGGAAAATTTATAGCAATGCAGATATTAAAAATGGTAATGGCCAGTTTATTACAAAGATATCGTTTTGAAGCTGAAGGAAAATTCACTGATCTTAAATTTAAATCTGATATATCAATACGATCAATTAATGGATACAATGTTAAATTGTTTAAACGTATTTGGAAGAAGTAATCAAATTATTAGATAGTAATTAAGTTGCTATTTAAAACTAACCACTTTTTTAAGACCGTATGTTATCGTAAAAAAAATCAAACATTTTTTAGCCAAAATAAAATTTTCATTTTGTAAGAAGATACTGTGTTTAAACAGCTAATGTGCAACATAGTCTTATTTTTAATTAAAAGTAAATATAATTTTCAGATGTAACATAATCTAACTTTTTTTTACCTATCCTAACTTTTGCTTGCAATTAAGTCTACATTTTAAATTTTGCGTAGTTTTTAATTTGTTGAATAGCAAACCTGAATCCTTAACATTTGTGATTAAAATATATACAATTTAAAAAATTACGATACACTCTAACAACGTATAGAAATAATGAAAATTCATTATAAACATGGTAAAAATTTTGGCAAACCAAACTGCAAAATAAAGCCATTGTAAAATTAATGCTAAAAATTTAGCAAAACGGTGAAGTTACTGATGTAAAATTGAAAATTCGTACTGTCAGGTCAACCCAAAACATTGCCGCTGTCGCTAACAGTGTCGCAAAAAAACCAGATTTGTCTATCCCAAGACATTCACAGCAATTAAAGAGCTTTCATTGCATACTACATAAAGATTTTATCTTAGATGCTTATAAAGTGCAGTTGACGCAAAAGTTGAAACCATAATCAGCCGGTTTCAATGCCAAACTTTTGTTTCTTAAATGCTGGAAATCCAACTTGAAAATCTTGACTTTTTTAGAAAAATTATCTTTAACGTAGGGCAGAAAGACTTTGGTCGATAGCCTTTTTCATATTCATTAATCATTTTTACTTTTGTTTTAAATATGTTTACTTTTTTAAAAAACTTTGTATGTATTGTATATGAAATAAATTTGTTTACTACTACTCATCTTTAACGACAAAGCCCATTACTTTAAGAAGACTGATATCCATTTAAAGTCTCTAAATCCTAGAACAATAGTTAAAACCCTTTTTTTTTCCAACAAGTTACTGTTTGGTGCGGTTTTTGGGTCGGCGGAGTTATAGGACCATATTTTTTTGAGAACAACAAAGGTATCTTTCTTTGGCCTATATTGGACAATTTGAGCATAGACAATTTCCTGGAGGATGGCGCTACAGGCCAAACATGCCGTAAAACAATTGCAGTGCACGTATTATTTTGCAAAACCCTTATATAAATTGGCCTTTCAGATTGTGCAATTTGACTCCGCTAAGTTTTTTTTTGGAACATTTGAAAGAAAAAGTTAAAATTTGAGCTGTTATTTGCCAGGTAGCCTCAGTTGTGCAAAAATCTACTACAACACGTGCATACTATGAGCATTGTATACAACTCAATATGTAAAAGATATGAAACGGATGACAAAAAAACTGAGCACGTACTATGCACTTGCCCGGCACTCTTTTATGCAAGAGAGTTTATGTTGGGGGACTGCCACTAAGCAACATTTTTACATTAATCACATAGGCTGTCTGTGTGTTGCGGCAACGGATTGGGGTTACTACTGAAAGAGGTACAGAGTACCTAATAAACCTACTCAATTCAAAATACAAAATCTTTAGGTGCAGCATAATCTAATGATTGTTTGCAGCTGAATCTAATGTCACGTGCAACATACCTTATTAGTTAGTTAAAATTTATTAAGATTTACATGCAGCATTGCCTAACTTTTAATCTAATTTTTGCAAATACTATAGTGTAGTTTTAGATTAAAGTATAATTTTTTATTGCATTTATCAAAACTAATTTGCAACATATTTTAATTTTTGAGGCCTTGCACCCCTTGTCGTTTGCAGGATGCGGGCCCTTGCAGTTTGCGCATCTTGATGGTGCATTTGGGGTAGGCCGCTGACTGGTGGAGCCCCGCGCAGTTAAGACACCCTGGCGTTTTGATATGGAAGCGTTTTGTTGTGTGGCAGTGCTTGGCACTTCTGGCCTTGTAGACTGCTGCCACTGCGCAACCATAAAACTGCTCAGTATCTCAAAGCTTTTTGCACACTTTGAAAACTGTACAAATAAATTCGTTTCATATGCGGTGGACGTTTGACGGGCTGTATCATGCGGATTCCAAAGCCTATCCTACGTTTTCCTTAGTGAGGAGTTCTGGTACGTGTTATATGACGATTTTGAGTCACTTTTCTTTGGTAGTCGCCCGCGTGTGAAGGTCCGCAGACCTAGAGTTGAAGTCTTCTGTAGCCCCTCTGAAACTGGCGCTAGTGGCTAAAAGAATGCGTATGCCCTTGTGGGTGTAGCGCAGAAAAAATGACATTATTTTTGTCGTTAAATTTTTGATAGTTCCGGGAATTTTATTGTCGTCAAAAACTATTTCCAGAAAACGGGCTTTTGAAAAAGTGAGAGTTACTTTGGGTAGGCGAGTTTGAGGTCAAATTCTGCATGTGACCTTTTCTGGCGTTCCCCATTTGAACGGGAGCGGCGCCTTGGGGGCAAAAGACCTCTGTGTTTATTGGCCTGATGGGCCAGCAAGGGTAGCTTCTGACGGCTGGTTGCAACCGCTGATGGCGGTTGAGGGTTGGTTAAGAGCCGTTTAAATATTTTAATTGGTGGTTGCTCACTTCTTGATATTTTTTTTCTTCTTGTGTCTGACGAGTTAGTAAGCTTCGCTGTTCGCTCTGATTCTGTTAGCAGTAATGGTTGACTGCGTCTGGATGGTAAACAACGGGTAGTACGTTGCCCTCAGTGAGCTTGCAGTTAGGGGTAGTTAATCGATTATCTTTTTTTAAATCGAAGACCTCCTACATGGATATTATAAGCTGCTGTGTTTCCAGGCACATCAAGGGCCCTGTAAGCTCTAGACTTGGAGTGATTCCGGTCCTGAGACCTGTCCCTTTTGTAAGATTGGAACCGGTCATTTTTCCTATGCCGGTCTCTGATTAATTTGGTCTTTTGTTTGAGTAGTGGCATCGATTTGAGTCCACCTTGTGTTATTGCAGCCGGGTTGAAAGCTTAAAAAAAATTAGTTTGTCAAGATTTTTGTCTTGGCAAACGAAAATTAAAATATATTAAATAGTGGCAACATTTTTTAACGCCGATGGCATTAACAACAGTTACAACTAGTGTTGATTGTAAAAATAATTGCAAATTGACTGAAGTGTTAACGCAATGCTTCCTATTAGGAGAAACGTTGAACTGTTTGTGTGTGAAGGAGACCGTAATACAGTTAAATCTTTACACGGACAGATAACGGCGTTTTATTTGAATCAGATGACAAAACAAATTTGTCATTTAAAATTAATAAATGATATATTGTATATAAATTGCCTTTTCATCCAGTAAGAGACACATACACGTGTTTCAGAATATGCACCCATCTCACTGGTCGAAGAGACAATTTACATAGAATCACAGTAACTATTAAACAATTTATGTTTAAAAATAAAATTTACTATAAAAAAAAACTAAATAAATTTAAAACAAAAACAAACTAAAGATATAAAATTAAATGAAAAAATAAATGTAAAAAAATAGAAAAAAGTTTTTTATAAAACATTTATTTTATTTTAGATCAGCTTATTAACAAACCAAATAATGAAAGGCATCTAGGCTAGGTAAGGCTAAATTAATCAAGTAAAAAAAAAAATTATTGTATGTAATTGTAATAATGTAGTTAGGTAGACTACAAAAAAGACAAAACCAAAAATTAGTTTAGAAACAAATAAAAAATAAAAAATTAGTTCAGAAACAAACTAAAAATAAGAAATTAGTTCAGAAACAAGCCATAGATAAAACAAACTATAAAGTAAAATAGACCAAAAACAAACCAAACAAAAAATTTTTTTAGAAACTAACAAAAATAGCAGATTAGTTTAGAAACAAAACAAACATTAAAAAATTAGTTAAAAATAAACTATATATAATAAGTTCAGAAACAAAACCATTGATTTTTGTCCTAACATTTGTAACTAACAACAAACCAAATATTGCAATATATTATAGTTCGGACACAAACCAAATTAACCATTAAAAAAAAAATTAAGATGTGAATGCAATGTAAAATAAATAAACAGAAAAATATGTTCAGAAACAAACTAAAAATAACAAATTTGTTCAGAATTTTTTTTTAGAATTTAGTTACAATATACAATCAAAAAACAAAACAAAAAAATAAGAAAAAAACAATTTAGTACAAAAACAAACCAAATTTAATAAATTATAAAAAAAAAACTTTCTTGTATTTAGTTCATAAACAATTGTTTATCAAATATTCAAATTATAAATTTAAATTTATAAACTGTAAACGTAGCTTTTAAAAGTGTAAATACGGCAACCAACGTATTTAAATTTACTGCAATACTATTAATTCGGCTTAAAAAACTGTAAATCTGGGATTTAAAAGTGTACGTTTGGCAATTTAACTAACAATATTTGGCTTTAATTATGATTCAAATTAAAAAAAATTGTACTCTAAAACTGTAAATCTAGATTTCAAAGTGTTAAATTATACTACCAAATTGTTAATTTGTACCCGGTTTTAAAAGTGTAAATTTGGCTTATAAAATATTAAGTTTGATTGTCAACCTGTTAATTTAGTTTTCAAATAATAATCTATCCTTTAAAACAGCAAATCTACTTTTTAAGATTAAAAACCCTCTACCAACGTGTTAAATTCTATTGCTAAACTGTTAATTTGGCTTTTAAATCATAAATTGTTTAAACATGTAAATCAATTTTTTTAAACTAAAAATTTGGTGGTAAACTTTACCACCAAACTGTGTATTTAGTTATTAAATTGTTAATTCGGTCTTTTATTTGTAAATTTGGCTATTAAAAAAGTAATTGCGTTTTTTACAAACTAAACTCCGACATTGTATTTAATCTAGTGCCAAACTGTTAATCCAGCTTTTAATTAAAAATTTAGACCTTCAAACTGTAAATCCGGTTTTTAAAAGTGTAAATTTGATTTTTTAAAATTTAATCCGTTTTTTAAAGTGTCAAATTTTACTGCTAAATTGGTAATGTGACGTTAAAAATTGAACATCCGGTCTTGAAAAAGTTAAATTTTGCTGTTAAACTGATAATCCAATATAGTTAAAAACGCAGCATTTGAACTTATAAATCCGATCTTTAAAAGTGTAAAACCGGACTAATAAATACGGCGTTTAAAAGTTTAAATTTGGTCATTTTAAATTTTTTTTAAATTGAACAGCTAAATTGTAAATTCAACCTTTAGTTTATAAGCTTTTAAATCTGTAAATCCGGTTTATAAAAGTGTAAATAAGTCTTCAGAAGTAAAAAACTGATCATCAACATGTCTAATCAACCGTTAAACTGTTGATCTGGTCTTTAAATACTAATTATGGTTTTTAAATCAAAAATACTGTTGTCTTGTGTTAGATTAAAAAAAAAAAAAAATTACGATGGTATTTAATATTTTATAAAAAGACAGATTTGACAGGCAAAGTTATATAATGTATCACATTTGACAGCAAAACTGTCATATTTGAGAAAAGTGTCAGCAATGCAAAAATCCGACCAAAATATAACAATGAGCAAATAAAATAAAAAAATCAAAATCTTGTCAACATTTTGCTCAAAACAACTAAAATCCGGCCAGTAAATAACAAAAGTGTTAAAATATAGTAAAAATGAACAATGTAAAAATCTGACAATAAAATGTTAAAAAGTACTAAAATCTGGCAATCAAGTGTTAAAAATATTACAATCCGACCACAAAACTTAAAATTTATGTACAAAAATAGTAAAATCTTTCCATGAAATGCCAAAAATATCAAATTTTTGTGAAAAATTTCAAAAATGAATTTTTTTTTTTTAAATCCGGCTAATATATAACAAAAATATTAACATTTTAACTTAAAGTAATGAAATCCGTTCATTAAATGTCAATAATGCAAAAATTTGGCTATAGAATGGCAAACAGTACTAAAAATCCGGCCATTAAATGTTAAAAAACAACGTTTGTTTTTATTATCTATCATATAGGCAAAGTTAAAGTTGCTGCAATTACAGTCAATGAGGATTGCTACCGTAAAATACTAATTGACTTTTACAATGTACTTGCCCGGAACTTTTCTACGTACAAAAGTTTAGTTTAGGGAAGTGCAACATTCAACCTTATAAGCTGGCTGTGTAGGGGCAACTGATTGAGATTACTATTGGAGAATGTACAAAACACCTAATTAAATTTAGTGTAGTGAATATGGTTTTACTCTTCAACTCAATTCAAAATTTAATATCTTTAATTGCAACATGACCAACAATTGTTTGCAACCAAATCTAATGTCACGTACAACATACCTTAGTAGTTAGTTGAATTAAATCTAAATTTAGTGTGTTTCTGTTACAACTTTCTACTTTTCTTGTAGTATTAAGACTAATACTTAGATGCAACAATTAAATCTAATTTCTAAGGGTACTATAGTACAGCTCTAGATTAAAATAAAAAAAATTATTGCATCCAACTCTTTCAAAATTAATTTGCAACATAATTTAACTTTTGGTTGCAATTAAATTTAATTTTTGGGGTATTACTTAATCTAACAACACAGCCTACTTAAATAATTATATATTAACCTAAGATTGACGTGCATGATAGATTTAACTTTAAAATTGGTGTGTTAGTTCAATTATAGAGCTCTTGCATATCATGCAAACAGTCCGCGATTCAAACCTTGAAACGACTAATTAGAAACATGCTGTTTGTCCACGGGAGGTAGTTTGGAAGTCATCTAATTTCGGTTCTGTTTCGGTTTTTATTTGGTATTTAATAGAAACAGTATAGCACCGAATACTATCTCGTTAAGTGATAAGAGTGTGCTCCCAATAAACTTTAGTATTCTTCTTTCGTTTTTAAAATTTTTCTATAGGAAAACAACATAACAACAACTTCACCGATCTGATCATACGCACGTCAATCTTAGGCTAATGATTGACGTGCATGGTAGTTGAAACTAAATCTAACTTTAACTTTTAGATGTTACTTAATGGTAATTCTTCAATAGTTCGGACAAACGTCTCCACATCGACATCTTTGATTTTGATCAAATTTTGTACACATGTACCAAAATACGACAATATCTAAAATTTTAGATTTCTAGGTACAATACAGTGTAAATGGCGGCCATATTATTTAAATTTTAAGTCTCCAGGTGTAGCAAAATCAAAGATATCAAATTTTCAATAAAATGGTATTTTCTCATTTTCCGCAAAAAAATTCGGAAAACCAACCTATAATATTTACATTTTTTGCTTATTTACAGCACAAAAACTGAAAGAAGACAAAATAACCATAAAAAATTAAAATAGCCGCCATTTACACTGTATTGCACCTAGAGATCTAAAATTTTAAAAATCGTCATATTTTGAACAACATCGAAGATGTCGATGTGGGGACGTTTGTCCGACAAACTATTGTGGAATTACCTCTAATCTAACTTTTAATTTCAATATTTTTTTCTCTTTTCTTTGTTTTTATTTATAGAAATACATCCAAATAATTTTTTTTTGTATTTAGTTTTTGAACTAAATAAAAACAAACCAAAAACAAAAAAAGTAGTTCAGATCAAAATAGATACAAGAAATTAGTGCAGAAACAAACCAAATATGAAAAATTAGTTCAAGAACAAAGTAAATTTAAAAAATCAGTAAAACAACAAATCTAAAATTAGTTTAGATATAAACCAAAAATTACATAAGTCTAGAAACAAACTTAGTATGAAAGAAAACTTCAGAAACAAACCAAAAAGAAGAATTTAGATATAAATTAATTTTGCTTTTTAACGTTAAAAAAGCATTTGACAAGATCAGGTAGAATAGTTTACTTTTTAAATGCATAGACTAAAATATTCTTTGCATCTAAACCACAAAGCTCTAGCAATAAAACTTTTAATAATTTTTTTATTTTATGGTCCTATACAGTGTATCGTAGACTACATTAAATTGGTGAAAAATCAATATACACCACCATCATCCAACAGCAAATCACTTTTGCGTCTTCATTCTAAAATACAACTGCAAACACGTACTTTAATCGTCTCAAAACCTTACAAAATTTTACTTTATATTATGTTCAAAACAAAAAAAGTTTGGTTAAAAAGTACTTTAATAACCTCGCTGTTCACTCCAACCCGAGTCTGGCCAAATTTGCAAAACCAGACAAAAAAAAATATTTCTATAAAAAACCAATCAATATCATCACTTTCTAAAGTGATTTACCCAAAAATCCTATCTCACAGCCTATATGGCGTTCTAACAAATTTAAAATACTATCTCCAAACAAAAAGTACATGAGCTTTTCAGTCTCAAAGTTAAAAGCATGATTCGGAAAAAGTTTAGTTTAAAGGCACTTTTTTTAAAGGATAATTATTTAAAGCAGATCACCAGCCAATGTAACAACGACATCATATAGACATTAACCAAACCATAGTAAGGACCAGCTTATATCCGGGCCTAGAAAAGTCTATCATTAACGCACACATTGGTCGCAACGGCAGGCACATTCTAGGCGCCAGCGTTCTAATTAAATCAAACAACAAATACTACACAAAAACTCTGCAACTATCTTCTAGCGCCCACTGATGTATCCGGGAGCATGACCCAGTGCAGATAAGAAAAAAAACGTGGTAACAGACAATGCATTTTCTTTACTGAAGGTTTGCGACCACTTCTTTGAATGACTACCTATCTGCACCTTTTCTAAAAAGTTTTTTACTGTAAACCTTGTCCAATTTTGAATGTATTTTGGCCATGGTAAAAGCAAACAAATACATTTTTTACGGTCTAAGCATTTTTGGACAAGAACTTGTAGAGCAAATTGTGCCTCACAAATGCCTTGTCCATTGCGAAAGCTAAATTGAGTTTCACTCACTTCTTTTTTGCATTTTGTGAAAATTTGTTTTTGGATAATTTTTAAAAGAACCTCCAATACGTGACCCATAAGACAAATTAGTCTATATTTCAGATTACTAGTTAGATCAAAATTAAATTATGGAACAACGGACCAACTGAACAAAACTAATACAAACTATCTGCACACTAACAAACTTTCACACCAAAAAAGCGGTTTACCATTACCACGTATACCACACGCGTTCTTGGAGATGTATTTCAAACGGTTACTTGGACGGACTTAGCGCAGCCTCAACGCCATTTTACCAAGCACTACAGCAGATTCAAGCCTTTTTTACACCTAGAGGACATCTCCAGAGAGTTGCCCAAGACAACAAAATACAAAAAAAATATTGGCCGAATTTGTTTTTGCGCCCCAAAGTGGAGCCTACTTTGCTTACCGCCTAGCACCGTCCTTAGATGACGTCTTTAAAATCAATAAATATTATCGCAAATGTTGCAGAATAATCCTACTTATCAGCAACTAACTAAAAATTAGTTAGGAAACAAACTTAAGATATAAAATAAATACAGAAACAAACTATATGTAATTTGTTAGTTCATAAACAAACCAAAAAAATGTGTTTAAGAACAAACCAAATATAAAAATTTGTTAATAAACACACTAAATGTATGAAATTAGTTTAAAACAAATCAACTGTTAAAATTCAGATCAACAAACAACTAAAAATTAATTTAAAAACAAACTAAAGATGAGAAATAAATACAGAAACAAACTAAGTTTTAATTACTTCAAAAACAAACCAGTTATAAAAATTAGTTTAAAAACAAACTATATGCAAGAAATTAGTTCATAAATTAACCAAATATAAAAAAAATGTAAATATATACAAAATAAATTTGAAAATTCAGTTCAGGAACAAACCATTGATAAAAATTAGTTTTATAACAAACTAAATGTGAAAAATTAGTTCAAAAATCAAACATAAAAACTTAGTTCAAAAATAAACCAATTACAAAAAAAATATTCTAGTGTAAAACATAGTATATAATTTTTTTTTTATATAACTTACGTGACTCACGCTAATCCTCCCAACCACCACTCCGTGTTTAAACAACGTATATTAATTAACATAACACTATTCAGCATAAATATTTGTAAAAATTGTCGTCAAATTATTTGGTCGCATCGCTTCACTGAGCAAAAATTACTCCAGGTCTTTTGTACGTCTCGCGCCCAACCCTTGCTCCAAGCTGCTATGCCCCACTTGGTTCATCTCATTCTCGGCGCGTCATCGTAACCATTCCCGCCCTGCTTTTCTATAAATTAAACCTGCACATAATTATTGATATGTTCTGCGCACTCAACAAACATATAATTTCTCTGTAGCATTGGACTGGTAGTCATTCCGCTATCTCTACAACTATATCAATCACCTAATTAACACATCTCCAAGATATACTCTAATACCAGTGTGTTTATAACTGCCCATTACTAATGTAATGTGCTCTGCATACAACCTCATGACCCAACTGGCCTGTGTAAGCTTGACAATCTTTTGCAGTTATTGTGCAACCCCAAGGCCCCAACTGCCAGTGCACAAGCATACCCCCAAGGACTGTTACGTATAAGACTTTAATGCCAAATACGGTGTTAACATACAACCCCAAGGTATTGTGCCAGTGTATGAATAACCATCTTTTACAGTCTAGTACAACTCCATTTCTGGCAGCTTACCTGGTACGCTACAACTGTCAAGTACCTCAATAGCCTCAATGCCAATGTACTTCGTTTTACACACCTTTAAGACTCTTTTCTGCAAGTTAATGAAAACCAAGAAAGATAATTTAGTACAGAATCAAACCAAAAACAAAATAAATGTCAAATTAGTATAAGAATTTAACAATTCAGGAACAAACTAAAAAATAGAACTATTTTTGAAATTAACCAAAAATAATAATTTAGTATAATCATTAACAATAAATTAGTTTAAAAACAAACTATAGATAACAAATTAGTTTAGTAACAAACCAATTATAAAAAAAATATTTAAAAAAATGAAAAATTTAAATTACAAAACAAATTAAGTTTGAAACATTAGTTCAGGTACAAACCAAATATAAAAAACTATTAAAAAAAAAAAAATTAGAAACAAAAATTTAGTTAAAGAAGAAAGAAAAAATAAGAAATAAATAAAATAACAATAGAAGTGTAAATGCGGTTTTTAAACTGTTAACTAAGTTTTGAAATTATAAAATTTGGCATTTAAAATTGCAATTTCGGCTTTAAAAAGTGTAAATCCCGCCTTTATTTTTTAACTGCTAAATTAGTAATCCGGCTTTCAAATTAAAAATTTAATTTTTGAAAATTGTAAATATAGCTTTAAAAATGTAAATCCGGTCACTAACATGTTTAATTTACTACAATACTGTTAATCCAGCCTATAAAACTGCAAACCTGGCATTTAAAAGTGTAAATTTGGCATTCAAAACTGGCAATTTATGACCGAAATAATGAGCATTTGTACTGTAAATCTAGTCTTTAAAGTGTTAATTACAAAATTGTTATTTCTGCATTTAAAACTATAAATCCGGTTTTAAAAAGTGTAAATTCGGCATTCAAAATGCTAAATTTAATTGTCAAACTGTTAATTTAGTTTTCAAATAATAATCCGGTCTTTAAAAATTGTAAATCTAACTTTTAAAACTAAAAAACTCTACCAACGTGTTAAATTCTTTTGCTAAATTGTAAATTAAGCTTCAAATCATAAATACGTTTTTTAAAAAGATAAATTTTTTAAATTGAAAATTTATCAACCAACGTGTTAAACTGTAAGTTTAGTTTTCAAATTGTTAATTTGGCTTTTTAATTGTAAATCCGGCTTTTAAAATAATAATATTGCGTTTTTTACAAACTAAAATCTGGTTACCAATGTATTTAGTCTACTGCCAAACTGGTAATCCTTTTAAACTATAAATCCATTTCTTAAAATTGTAAATCCGGTTTTTAATAATGTAATTTTGGAGTTCAAAAATTTAATCCGGCCTAAAAACGAATGCAATAAAAACAAAATCACAAATGACATTATTTTAAAAGTGGATTATAAATTAATTCAGTCAGGAACTGAAGTAGCAAATGAATTTAATCAACATTTTGCTAAACTTTCATTTTTTCCCGCTGTCAATAATTTAACTATATTAAATTCACAACAATCAACTACTGTCATAAATTCAAATTTCGTTAATCCAGTTACTATTAAAGAAGTAGAAGAAATAATTGCATCATTAAAATTAACAAAATCGGTTGGAACAGATGAAATACCTATTCTAATATACAAAATAGGACAAACTTATTTATCAGAACCAATAACACATTTGGCTAATTATTACTTTTCAATTGCAAGCTTTCCTCTGTTATTACGCTGTTCTAAAATTATGCCACTTTAAAAAAAAAAGAGGACAAAGAAAATGTTAGAAATTATAGACTAATATCTTTAATAAACTCATTAGCAAAAATATTTGAAAAATTATTATTTACACGTTTACAATATTATCTAAATATGAATAATTGTTTAAATTCAGTACAGCATGGGTTCAGAGAGACTAAGTCAACAACAACTGCTTTACACAACATCTTAACAAACATCTATAATAACATTAATGATAAAAAAAATACAGTAAGTATTAACTACGACATGTCAAAAGCTTTTGACTTGGTGAATCACAAAATACTATTTTATAAATTAGAAAAGTTAGGAATACGCGGACATTTTCTTCAGATAATCAAATCATATCTGTCTGACAGAACACAATTTGTAGAGGTAATTTTGGACGGAAAAAGATATATATCAAATACTATAACTACTAACATTGGTGTACCCCAAGGGTCTATTTTGGGTCCGTTGCTCTTTTTAATTTATATTAATGATATAACGGATTATATAGATTATCCTTTAACAATATACGCAGACGACATAAGTGCTTGTATAACTAGTAATTCTCTAAATGAGCTGCTTAATGAAATTAATAATTGCACTAACAAAATTAATAAATGGTGTGTTTGTAATAAACTAAAATTGAATACTGACAAAACTCAGATAATTCAATTTGAAAATCATTGTGTTATTCCTAATTCTTGTGAACATGGTAAAATTTTGGGTATCTATATTGATTCTAATTTTTAACTGGTCAACCCATATTGACTATATTAAGCATAAATTAAATTCCGCTAATTTTATACTTAGACGACTCAAATACTCAGTTGACTTAAAAACTTTAAAAACAGTTTATTTTTCTTATTTTGAGTCCATAATTAAATATAATATTATTTTTTGGGAAAACTTTAATAAAATATTGTTGCAACAAAAAAAGGCTATACGTATTATTAATAGATTAAAAAGATTGCAATCTTGTAGAGAAAGTTTTATTGAATTGACTATTTTTACTGTGGTCAACTTATTTCTATATGAAAGTGTACTATTTTGTTTTAAAAATAAAAACTTAATTTATAAAAATGGGTCTGTAGTGCATACGTACAATACAAAAAGTCAAGTTTTTCTGAGACCTAATAGTTCTAAAACATCTTTAAATTCAAAATCTTATCTTTTTAACATGTGTAAATTTTACAATAAACTGCCTGCTAATATAAAGACTTTATCAAATTTAAAAAAATTTTAAACAAAAATCTAAAGAGTATATTCTAAATTCAGTATTTTATACAACTGAAGAGTATATGGCTGGTTAATTTTATTATTTTATTTTAAGTGATTTTTATGTTATTTGTTAGTATTATTTTATATATCAAAGGTTGAATGTTAGAGTGTTCTATGTGTACTTTTCACTATTTTTCAGGAGAAGTGGTTGAAGTTTTGAATAGCTTCATTCCTAGTAAAATCAAACATTTTAAAAAGTTTTGCACGTTTTATTGCAAAAAAAAAGTATCAGTAACACATTTTTCATTGTATTAATTTCTATTTTTAGAAAAGTAAATAAAAAAAAAATTTCAAGAAAAAAATGCATTTGCAGTTAGAAATTTTTTTTTTTTTAAACATAAAATATTTAAAAAAACATGAAATTATGTTCTATCTACAAACACATAAACACAGAAGATACACAGAAAAACTAAAAAAGCAACAATTTATTTTTTTAATTTATTTATTGATATTCAAAATATTCAAAACAATCTATTTGTTTTCCATGAATAAACAAGTTATAAATTCTGAGTCTGTCGGTGGCATAAATTTAATTTTTTTTTTCAAATCTGCAATTTTCTGCTCAGGAAGTAAACATTTCTGTGGCGCAGGGCAAATTTTGGCTTCAGCCAACAAGCGGTTGTCTAATTTACGTGTATTTGTTGTACCAATATCACGTCGAATAAAGTATATAATATATAAAGTAAAGTACAGTTTTATATTGTTTTCCATGCTGGCATAAATTTTGATTAATGTTTCTCTTCCATGTAGAGGGCATCCTATTTTTCTTTCAAGTTAACTTTCTACTAATATTTGGTTCTACGTTTTCAGGTACGACTTCTTCTTCAACCTCCATATTAATTTCTTCGATCAGCTCTACATCTGAATTTACACTGTTTGGGCTATTAATATCATTAGTTTCCATAGCAAGTGGTTCATAATTCGGATCTGTTATAGAATCGTCGGAATACACATAATTTCCATGATCAGAATCCCTAAAAAGAAAAGAAAATTTTAAGTGAGGTTAGGTTTATTTAAATAAACAGAACACAGCAGCCAATAATTAAACATAATTCACTAATAATGTTTTAATTGTCTAATAAAATATATTGTTATATTGTAGCAATACTTACGAATTTATATTATCACTCATTTTAATACAACAAGAATTTTATATAGTTCCGACGAAACGTACAGTGACAGATCGGCGTACGCTGACTTTAAAATTAAAATGTTCTATCTGCACGAGAACTCGTTTACTATTGGCTCATGCAGATAGAACAATATAATTCTAAAAACATTGATCGTTGTGCAAATAGTACATTTTAATACTCACCGTTTCCCATTTCATGTTATGATAAGACTACTAGGGATTTTGCAGATAGAACATTATGTTTCTGTATTACCTTTGCGCACATAACCCGAAAATGCATAAAATTGCAGATAGAACACTATAACATTCAACCCTCGATATGATATACCCACTTTTGATGTTTTGTATAAGTTATTTTTTTTTTATATGCTAATGTCTACACTTTTTTTTAAAGTTTTGAATAAAGCACATACTTACCTACTTACTTTAAATTATAAACGCAGCAGTTAAATTTATAATTCCGGTTTTTAAAAGTGTAAATCCGGCTTTCAAATAATAAATACAACAAATAAAAGTTTAAATCTTGTCATTAAAAATTTAAAATTAACTTCTAAATTGTTAATCTAACTTTTAAATAATAATTCTAACATTTAATTTTTTAAATCCGGCTCTTAAAAATGTAAATGGGTCTTAAACTGTTAATCCGGTCTCTAAATACCATATATGCCCCAACTATGTTCTATTATGTTGTAACAAACTATCAGTAATTATCAAATTATGGTTTTCAAAACAATTTATTTTAACTTGGTTGCACCCACACTTGCTTATACAGGGAGTTTATAAATGAATGGGATTATGTAATCACTTTAAATGTGCCGCTTTTGTTAAATTGTTCACTAAACTATTTGTTTTGACAGATCAACTTTGACAGCTGTCAAGCAAACATATGAAAACATATGTAGTATAGTGGACGATTTTAAAAAAGCGGCATATTTAAAGTGATTACATAATCCCATTCATTTATAAACTCCCTGTACTTCAATCAACAACAGTGTTAAACAATCTGCGCTGTGTTAGATTTGAAAAAAATAGCGGTGATATTAAATACTTTACAAATAGTCATATTTGACAGACATAATCTATCATATTTGACAGCAAAACTGTCATATTTGACAAGTAAAAAAAATAAATGTCAGCAATGCAAAAACCCGTTTATAATATGACAAAAAATATTAAAGTCATGGCCATGAAAAGTAAAAAATATAAAAATCTTGCTAAAAAACATTTTTTCAAAATAACCAAAATTTGGCCTGTAAATATCAAAATGACCAAAATTTTACTTTAATGTAAAAGTTAACAATGTAAAAATCTGACCGTAAAATGTTAAACAATACTAAAATCTGGCAATTAAGTGTTAACAATATTACAATCCGATCACAAAACTTAAGATTTATGTTAAAAAAAATAACAACATTTTTCCATTAAAAGCCAAAAATATCAAGTTTTTATTAAAAAAATTTAATTGTAAAATTTAAAAAATCCGGCCAATAAATAACAAAAATATTAACATTCTAATTTATAGTAATCAAATCGATTCCTTAAACGTCAACAATTAAAAATCCGGTCATAAAATGGCAAACACTACTTAAATCCGACCATTAAATGTTAAAAATATTATAATTTAGCCAAAAATTTAACTTAAGATTGGTGTAAAAAAATCAATAAAAACCGCCCACAAAAAGCCAAAAGTATAAAATTTCTATAAAAATATCAAAATCTAATTGTAAAATTTAAAAAACCCGGTCTGTTATTCACTGACCGGGTTTTTTAAATTATTAAAAATCCAATTTAAAATACCAAAATTAATTCATTAAGTGTCAACAATGCAAAAAACCGGCCATAAAATAGCAAACAATATTAAAATTCAGGCACAAAATGTTAAAATGATTAGAATCCGGCTAATAGTTTTAAGAAATACAAAAAAAATCTAAAATACTGCTACAAAGTATTAAAAATAACTAAATTAATTTATAAACAAAAACATATAATAATAAAAAAATTTGCCAAAAAATTTAAAAACTGTACCAGTTTTGACAAAAAAAATTTAGAAACCTTTATATTTGCCAAAACAGTTTAAGAATAAAGTAAAAAAAATTAAAAAAATTTAGTTATAAAATTTAGCTATCAAACGCCAACATCTAATAATAAAATGTTAAAAATTTAACAAAAATTTACAAATTGTAAAAAAAGTACAAAACTTCAAAAACACTAAAAATCTAACCACAAAACTTCAAAATTACTTAAAAAAATATTAAAATCCGGTCAGACAACTTGTAAATGTAAAAAACAATAAATCCGGCTATAAAATGTCAAAAATATAAAAAATTGGCCAGAAAACATAAGAAATAATATAAAATCCGGCCATAATACGTCAAAAACTCTAAAATCCGGCCACAAAGTTAATTTTTTTTATAGCAAAGTACTAAAATCCGGTCATAAACTGTTAATTGTAGGTTTGTTCCAACCGACACCAAACGCGGTTTGGGACCGTCAGGATTGTGCGCTGTTGAACTTTCGCGTTCCAACCGTACACAAACCATGACTCTGACTAGAAGTCGGGCGTTCCAACCTGACCCCAAATCGTCCACAACCAAGTTGTGGACCGTCAGAAACAGTCAGCGATCAGAAGCATGTACTAAAAATCCGGAACCGTCTCAGTCATGCGCAAAGAGTAAAAATGTTGCCCCTATTGAAATTAATGAAATTGAAACCTCCTGCCGCATCTACCGCAATTTATTTAATTAGTAGAATTTAAATTTAATGATAATAACAGTAATTTATTTATCTGAAACTAAATTATAGTTTTAGTGAAAAATAAAGGAATAAAGTTCATTGTAAAATAGTTTTTTAAAGAAGAGTAACTGTTTAATTATATATTTATTTGTATAAAAATAGTAATAGAATAATTTGATACACAACGTCAGGTGTGATATGTTAAACAATTTTAGTTTTAAATATTTGTTTACATTACATAACCTCACTTTTTAAAACTGGATTTAATATAATTGATGGTTGTGACTTCATTAACTCATGTTAATGAAATAATAAAACAATCTACTACGTTTTTTATCACATATTTGTGATAAAAAACGTAGTAAATGATTTTATTATTTTATGTTTGAATTTAGTCAAAAACTTGGTTGTGGCGGGTTCCAACCGACAAGCAATTTGTATTCAGTCGGGGACCAGTACAAAGTCGGTGCTTGAGCAAAAATAATCCATGTATTAATCGCAACCAGTTTGCAAACTGCCGAGCGATGTCGGTTGGAACAAACCTAGTATTAAATTAAGGTTTAAACTAGAGTGCTCACCCACCAATCCAAATGTTGATCATCAAGATGTTAAAAGTTAATTTTTTTTAGAAGCGTTAGAAGTCTCAGATACCTCCAAATATAAAAACTTCTAACGCTGATTACGAATAAGTAGTTTGAACTGGAGTCACCGCCCACCCGCCCAAGTGTTTTAATAAAAAATAGTTTATAAACAAACTAATGAGAGTTTAGTACAGAAACATTTTAAAAATAAAAAAATAGTTTAAAAACAAGCCATACATGAAAATCTAGTTCAGAAATTTTTTTGGGATAGCATTATATTTTCTAAGAATAAACCAAATAAGAAACTAATTTAGAAACAAAACAAATGTAAAATATTAGTTTAACAACACCAACAATTACTTTTAAAATAATAATAAATTAGTTTAGAAACAAATAGTTTAAAAAAAATTGTTCAATAAACTCATTAGAAATTAGTTAACAAACAAACCAGATGGCAAAAAACATATCTAGAAACCAACTAAATGTCTAACAATTTGGTCTAAAAAATAAATAAATATTTAAGAAAATAGCCAAAAAAACAAACTAAGAAATTAGTTCACAAAATAACCAAATAAAAAAAAAATTGAAAACTTTTATTTTATTTATTTTTGTTTTATTTTAAAAACATATTAATTTTTAGCAATTTCAATGAAGAAACGAATCAAACCCAAAAGTATAGTAAATTTGAAATAGATTTAATAAGATAAAAAAACATTTATTGTGTGCAACAAGTTCATTGTTTAATTGCAAACTGAACAATTTTTTGACAAACAAACATCTTCTACACCATTTTTAACATATCATTAATAAAAACTATCTAAAATTAATTGTCGGATCTTGTTTAATTTATTATGCACAATTATTAATTAAATTAAAAGTTTTTATTAAATTTCAGCCTTCATCAAACATTAGATGACTGTGACAAAAATGTGATCTAAAAATATCTTATTTTATGAATTATTACACAGTAAAAGACTATTAATTTTATTAATTAATTAGTTTTGCTAATATAAATGCAATTTCTTGTATAATCATCTTATTTTTAATTAGAAATCTTGTTTTCTACGTGATATACTGGTACATCGTATAAGAGTACGAGGACGAATGGTTTATATTTTCATTGACTGCAGTCGTATGTGCAGTCGCGCTGCTGTTGTCTGTGAAAGTGGTTTTTTAAAATGATTATTGCTCCTAGTATTTTGGTGTTTTTATTATCTATAGCAATATATTTTTTAATTAAATATTATATTTCAAGAAGAAAACTTTATGCATTTGCTAATGAACTCAGCGGACCTATTTCCATACCGGTATTAGGAAATGCTTTACTTTTCGCGTGTAAAACCGAAGGTGAGTAAAGTTTAATATAAATAAATTACATTACAACTTAATTTTAAAATCTTTTTTTGTTTGAGTAAATTTTATTCTACATTATTCATTAATTTTTGGAAGAATGCTTTTAAAATATTCAGTAAAATATTATTATTATTATTATTATTATTATTACAATATTTTATAGCCGATTTTGAAAAAAGTTTTATTTCTTATCAATATCAGAATTGATGGATAATAAGTTGGAAAACATAATTTTATAAATTTAGTAATTGAATATTGATGTCATTCTTGTTATGACATGTTAATTCTAAATATGAATCATTTTAAATATGTAAATTTATGTATTAAGTTTTTTCTGTAATTTTTGGTTTATCTTCCTAGAACAACCGGTGTGGTAAACGCAATAAGCGTATGTAGGGCGAATGTCCATGTACACTTGCATTACCTTGTACGCGTTATTATATGTAAAGAATGTTAGTTGTTGTGCAATTTTTCTAATAACCCAAAGCGTTAATTTAATAATTTTAAACTATTAGTAATTATATTCAATTTGTCAAGATTTTTTAATTACTTTTAAACGTTTTTATTTATTATCATTATTTGATTAAAAATATTGTTACAAGAAAACCTGTTTTGTTAATAGTATACATTTTTTTGTAAAGTTTACAAGAGCTGATTTTGTGTAATTAAAAAAATAACAATAATCGGAGAAACGTTAAAACGGTTTTTATAGGCTAGTTGCAAGAGTTATTGCTTTTATCTGTACCTTTTTGTTGTTAATGTTTATGGAGCCAATTCTTAATATTGCTTGTTAATTTATAATACAATTTGTTTCAGATATATTTGATAGAATCGAAAATCTAATAGCAAAATACTATCAACCAACAAGATTTTGGCTCGGTCCACAATTATTGGTTATATTTAGTGACCTCAAACATGTCGAAGTATAAACTAAAATTACTTGTGTAAAAAAAACTAACTCCTTTTTTATAGATTATATTAGCATCTACAAAAATTATCCACAAAAGCCAAATTTATGACTTTCTGAAACCACTTGGAGGTGCAGGCTTAATCACTGCATCAGGTAAGTAAGAACATTAAATAAATGAAAATTAATATAAAAATTATACTCTAAAAAAAGTAATTTATAATATTATAATAACTTAACTTAATCAAATTATTATAGGAAAGAAATGGAAAGATCATAGAAAAATAATTCAACCAATGATTAATTTAAAATTTGCAAGAGATTGCGTACCAGCTATACAAAAGCATACCAATATTCTTATGAATAAAATGGATAAATTAATAGAAGGTGGTTACGTTGATATTTTAGATTATTACCACAGGTGTTGCTTTGATATTATATCTGGTAAGTAATTACGTTTGTATGTAATACTTTTAACAATTTAAATTATATTTTAGATGTGATACACGGAATAACAACAGATACACAAAATGGAAAAACGTTAGAAGTGCTACATAGTTTTGAAGCGTTAGTTTTGTTAATAATTCAGTAGATGAATTTATTTATTGTTTATATTTTAGATTCTATGATAACTTTTTTGCCCAAATGACAAAACCTTGGTTATATCCAGAGATATTATTCAATTTAACTTCGTATAAAAAAGAACGAGATATAATAACAAAACATATTCATGATTTCTTATATAAGGTAAATTATATTTAATAACTAATTATAAATCTTGTTTGGCTCAAACCAAACTTTTAGCTTTTTTTAATTTATTTAACTTTAAAACTGGTTTTAAATAATTGCAGATTATTGACATTTCTAAGAAACGTGTGGAATCAGGGGAGTTATCCGAAGAAGACGAGCCGATTGTTGATCAAATTACCAGACACCTTTTAAAAAATCCCGACGCAATGACAAGAACAGATTTTAAGGATCATTTAGCAACGTTATTTGCAGCTGTGAGTATCAATTTTTACAATCATAGTTCAAAAACAATTAAGTTGTGGCCACCTATAATGAAGGCCAAGTAAGTTTCGACAATTTTAAACAAAAACTTTAATTAAAAAGTAACTGTCAAAATGTTGAAATACCAATAAATTAGCTTTGTTAACTGTCAAAAATTCTTTAAAATTAAAAAATTGGTTAACTGTCCAAATGTTGAAATAAATATTAAAATAAATTTCAGTAAGTTAAAATACTTCAGTAGTTGTCAAAATGTTCTAATAGCAATAAATTAGCTTTAGCAACTGTCAAAAATGTATTAAAATCAAATAATTATTTTCTAGTAACCGCCATCGTATTAAATTTAAAATTAATAGACATTCCAGTAAGTTACAACATTTTAGTAACTGTCAAAATGTTTAAACATCTTTAAATCAGCTTTGGCTATTGTCAAAAATCTTAAAATTTAATAAATGTTTTCTAGTAACTGACAACATTTTAGATTTAAAATTAATACACGTTTCAGTAAGTTACAACATTCAAGTAACTGTCAAAATGTTTAAACATCAATAAATCAGTTAATCTGTTTTCAAAAATATTTTAACATTTAATAGTTGTGTTCTAGTAACAGTTAACTAGTTGGATTTAGAATTAATAAACATTCCAGTAAGTTACAATGTTCCAATAACTGTCAAAATGTTTAAAAATCAACAAATTATTACAATAATATAATAAAATTAAATAAATGTTTACTAGTAACTGTCAACAAGTTAGATTTAAATAAAAAGGCATTCTAAAAAGTTAAAACATTTTAGTAACTGTCAAAATGTTAAAAATTGTAAAAACTATTAAAAAAATATTAATTAACTTAAAATAATTCTGTAACAGTTAAAATGTTCAAATTGAATAACCTAAAACCAACAACATTTAATCTGTTGCTTTGCAATTAGCGTACTACAAAATTTGCATAACCTAAAAAATCAATAAATAAACCTAATTTGTTGCTTAGCGATTGACAGATGAGTCATAGCACAACATTTAGTCTGTAGCTTCACGATTAGTGTACTACGGATCTTGCATAACCTAACAAGTTAATAAATAAATCTAATTTGTTGCTATGCAATTGACAGATGAGTCATAGCATAGCATTTAACCACCTGTCGCTACGCGATTAGTGTACTACGGATCTAGCATATCCTATAAAGTTAACAAACAAATCTAATTTGTCACTTTGCAATTGACAGATGCGTTGTGGCAATTGAATAACTTAAAACCAACAACATTTAATCTGTCACTGTACAAAATTTGTATAACCTAAAAAGTCAACAAATAAATCTAATTTGTCGCTTCGCAAATTTTAAATACCTGTCAGTGTGACCACAGAGTTCACCGATTTGGCCAAGTGACGGGATCTGAAAAGCTCGGGCGCCACCACACCAACGTGTGGACATAAACAAACAAGTAATGAGAAAAAGATGTATTTATTCAAAAAATAAAAAAATAATTACTTCTCCACCCACAAATAATTTTACACAAACAGACTTTGTACAGATGACTCAGGCAGGTTGGGAGAGAACTGGATGGAACCGGGGTCGTTCGGCGAGGACTGTGTTCAGCGCCGCCACGTGCTTGCTCCGGAGGGTTAGGATGGAGAAGGAATATAAGTGGGTATGGCCGGTTTTGGGTCGAATAACGGGAACTGGACGTAACAGGAAAACTAATCGGCTTCTGGGGAAAGATCAACTTACTTCTGTAAATACTGGTTGTCTTGGGTGAACTGGTTTGGCTGGTTGCTGGACTGAGTGCAAGCTTGATATCTTCGTTACTTTTTTGCTTCTTATTTTGGATTTTGTCCTCCAGGTTTTGAACGAGTCGGGCTGGCATAAAAAACGCTCGGAATTCATTCAGGAATTTTCTCCCGCTGTTCCAACTGTTCTGGTTGCTTCGGTACCAGGCGAGGACTTTGCTCTTGAAGAGTTCCGGTAAAGCGACCAACAGCTGGTCCTCGGAGACGGTATATGCCCGTATCAGCTTTTCTAACCTTTCTAGAAAGGCAAACGGGCACCTTGCCCCATCGTAGGTCACATTCCACTTTCTTACCAGAGTGCACAAGGTAGCTTCCGAACTGGTGAAGCTCCTGTCTGGGCATGCACGTGATCTTATCAGGCTGGATGCGTGCATTACTGGTGGTCCTGGCGTCTGGTGGCTGACTGGAATCAGGGTTTTTATGGACAAGGAGCGGTTGTATAGGCGGGTCGCAGACTGTGCGATCAGTGGATGCAGGTCTGTCTCCTGTCATAAAAAACTTGTAAACTCGGAGGCGGCACGCGTCAAGCGAGCCTTCGGTCGGAAGTTTAAATAGCCGGAGCTGGTCGTCTATGGTGATTTTTAGGGCGTCGCTGTTCCAATCAAATCGGTCGTCTAATTCGTTGACTAAGCTGGCGGTGGAGAAATGCCAGGTTGTGGTTTTGTTTTGTTTCATGGTCTTCTTTTGGCCCTTGCCCATAATTGCGGTTTTTGGGGTCTTTGTATCCTGACTAAGTGTGCTACAACTAACGTTTTCTGTTTTCAGGTCGGTTTTTCGAAAAGGTCCCTGCTCGGGGGCCAAATTTCCATAGATCGGTGACACCAAATCTATCAGAAAGGTTGGTGATGGTCTTTATGTAAAAATTGTGTCAGCCGCTTAGTCAACACAAATTTTCAAATGTACTTGTTTAGCAGATATGAACCTGAAAGTAACAGCCCATAAAACGTTAAACTCTGGTAAGGACATTGTTTATTGTGGGATATTTTAAACGCTGAAAAATAAGTGGTCAAGGGGTAATTGACGTGCGTCGTATCTCTAGCATGCAGGATGGAAAACGCAAAAAACCCTTAACCATATCCTGACATTTAACCGTTCACAATTTCTTACCAACGTAAAAGGGGCCTTTTATAGCCTTGCAGTCAGGCAATATATTTCATCACCAATGAGTTGCTTCAAATGTCAGAACAGATTTGTGCGTTTGAAAACTTAAACTTTATAAACACAGCAGTGAACGTAATTGAGCTTATAAATAAACTGTTAATGCCGCTTGTTGTTGCACTAAGTGCACACACTCCTGCAGCAAAGATATTGCTAATGCTTCCGTCAAATCTTCTTTCTCAACAACGGTTGAGGAAAACTTTAGTCTTCTTAAACAATTAACATTATAAAACCTCTTTTAGTAAACACGTCAAATCAAACAGATGTTGATTAGTCTAATACGGGTAAAAGGAAGCGGGTTCACTCTACTTTAGCATAAGAATTTTATGTTGTTAAAAATGGCAGCAACAGAAGCAGGAGAAGAAGAAAATTACCTAATTTTTATTATTCAGTGTTGATTTGTATTGGCACTGCAGTCCTTTACAACTGTATTTTTTTTTATTTTAACTTTTTGGCATTAAAAAAATTTCAATTTTTGTCATCATATCAATTTAAAGTTTTATTTATTTTATGGTGCTGGCATCGGAGTCATTTACAATTTCAATCTCATCTGTAATATTAATTTTGAGAATATACATTTTATTTTGTTTTTGTACATCTTTCGTATTTTAATAGTTACGTGTTAATTTATTTCTATAGCTGTCCGTCTATTCCGTCTTATTTATTTCTTAATTTATTTTATTTATTTATTAACTGTTTAAAGTTATAGAGGCAATAGTACAGTGAAACTTCAACGTTTGCAAACGCAGCTATTGTGAAAATAATATTGGTAAAGCACATGCCTTTTAGCGTATGCCTTCAAAAAACGCACTTTAAATCCAAGAAAATTTCAACCTTTGGGGCTTTACACGCACAAGAAGTGATGCTGAATTCGAGCCTAAAATGGAGTTGCTGTTTTTTTAAAGATAAATTTACCGCTTACGGAAATAACCTTTCAGACAACCGCGGTTAGGTTGCGCTACAATATTCAAACATCGATTATGGAAGAGTGTTGACCAACTACATCGGTCGGCAAAGTGTAGAAAAAAATAAGAGACAAATCGAGAAAAAAATAAACATCAAAGCGGCTAAAATTGCAATAACAACTTAATTTGCGTCTGCCAGTAGCTTTTAAAATTAATGTAATAATAAATAATAATAATAATTCTTTATTTGTCTTGATAATACAATCAAATTGACAAACTAGTTATGATCCAGCTCTTCAGAATAATCCAAAGTTTGGTCTACCACCATAACTATAACTAAAATAAACGTAGGTATACGTTTATTTTAGTCTCAAAGGTGGTAACGTGTGTGAAGGAGAGCTGTAGTATAGTTAATCCTACACGGACATGCATCCGCATTTTGACGCGTTTTATTTGAATCAGATGACCGAAACAAAATTATTTTTAAAAATTAATAAATAATGTATTTTTATATAAATTGCCTTTCCACTCAGTGTGAGACATTTACACTAATGTTTCAGGGTATACACCCATCATCAGTGTGCCTAGCATCTCACTAGTCGAAGAGACAATTTAATTGTTACTGTGATTTTATGTAAATTGTCTCTTTGACCAGTGATATGCTAGGCATACTGATGATGAGTGCATACCCTAAAACACTAGTGTATGTGTCTCACACTGGATGGAGAGGGAATGTACATAAAATACATTATTTATTAATTTTAAAATTGTTCTTTGCATAAAAAGAGTAGGAAACGGCTATCAATGGCATAGGTACTTTTTTTGCAACAAAACCTGAAAACATCTCTTATCGGGTTATTTAGCAACTTTCTTCCAGCATGATGGATTGGTTGCTAGAAATTTACTACTTAATATGAGAAAACGACGTTTACCCGGAAATTTGGAGAGAGGCTTTTATCTTGCCGTTCCTGAACAACAAACGTCTAGAGTGAATGCTGGAAAGTTGCAGTCACTTAGTTAAATACCAGACGGGTTTCAGAAAAAACCACAGTACCGTTGATTATTTATGAAAACACCATGTTTATCTTGCGGGGTTGCAGTATCGCATAAAAAAATCGTTTTTTAGCGTTTGTGCTTGTTAAGACTTTTGTAAATCCGCAGTCTCAGTTCGTACCAATTTTGATATTCCACTTGGCCGGGTTTGAACAAAAAGTAATATTTTTAGACAACGAGTCATGTGAGTATCGAGGACAACGAGCTGGCCAATAAAACCGCCCGTCTGGTGGCTGACGCAACATCAAAAGTCATCAAAAGTTGGCAAGTGTGTGAAACGGTTTTAAGAGAAATACAAAAAAAATCAAGCATCATCAAGCGGCACAAAAGTTGCCTGTTGATTTCAACAGGAGAAAAGAGGTTGTTGCTTGCGCATAGGACATATAAGACATACCAGCTTGACTCATTTGTATTTCCAGACTCTCTAACGCTGAAGCACATTTTGGAGAAATGCTAAACTTATTTTTCTCACTGTTGTTGGCTTAAGCAAACATGGCTTCTATTTTATCAAACAAAAAAAGTCTATGGAAAAATGCGTCTAATTTTTAAATGACGCAAGACTCTTTAAACAGATTTAACCAAGTTTTTGTGTTGTTTTTTAATAATTTTGTTGTTAATTTATTTATTTGTTTTTATTTATCAGTTTGTGTTGTTGAGTCGTTTAAAACAGCGTAGTTCTTTAGAACTTTGTTGCAATCTGTGATATTTTTAGGATCTGGCATTAAAGCATTTAACAGCTTTGGTATCATCTGTGATATTAGGTTATGTTGTGTTAGTTTTAAGGGTTGCTTTTAGGTTAACTGTAAAATGCTTCGACAGTTTTGGTGTCAACTGTGATAATAGGTTAGGCTTAGCTAGTAGGTTCAGTAATATTAGTGTGTTAATGTTTTTCCAGGTCTCTAACCTAAAAGTAATATTATTTTTTTTTAGTTAATGAGCATAGTAGTTGACGCTCTATAAAACAATAGTTTTTAAAAATTGTCATTATGTTAATAAAAAATTTATTAAACTATAAACTACTTGTAACTGTCAAAATGTTCTAATATTAATTATTTACTTCCAGTAATTGCAAAAATGTACGGAATATAGTCAATAAATTTTTTATTTTTTTATATTATAGAAATTGTCAAAAAAATTTAAATTAAAAAATTTGTCAAACATATTCTATTGTCAATTAATTGTATTGTAAGATAAACTGGGCCAAAATTGGCCAGAGACTGCTAAATTATAAAACAAAAAATCAATAAAAAGTTCATTAAATTATAACACTCTTGTAACTGACAAAATGTTCTAATGTTTAATAAATTATTTTCAAGTAACTGTCAAGTTTTAAGATCAATTAATTAGTTTCAAGTAATTACAAAATATGGGAAACAATATTAACAAAATTTTAATCAATAATATTTTAGTAACTTGCAAACTGATCTACTATTAATTAATTTGTTTCTAATAATAGTGAAACATGTTTTAAAATCAATTAGTGGGGACTGTCTGTATTAAGCCTTTATAAACCAACTAAACTGCATTGGTCTACATAGAATTGCGCATTTTTTGAAAGTATTTATTATGTTGGCAGTTTTTTGTTGAAAACTTTGTATTAAACCTATATACATCAACTAAAGCACATCAAGCTACATCAAATTGTGCATCTTTTGAAATTGTTTTTATTTTTTTATTTTAACTTTGTCATTCTTACACAAGAGACAATCACAAAACTTGCAATAAAAATGCAGCAATCCGACAATTTGTTGCTTTTTACTCATTAAATTGTGTTTATTTTAAGATTAGTTTACTATAAATTTTATTTTTCTACTCAGTAGATAAACAAACAAAAAAATGTTTATTAATTTTAGAGCGAAGACACAACGACGATAACACTAGCAATGTGCTGTAGATGCTTTGGAATGTACCCAGAATTTCAGGTATGTATTAAAATATTTTATTTAAAGCAATTTTAAATTAAATTTTGATTTAATAACTAATAAATTGATTTATTTCAATAATTTTTTAAATCTTTTATAAGGAAAAGGCTGCTGAGGAAATACGAGATATCTTCGGAGACAAACCACGAGAAGTAACTTTGGAAGATTTGCCAAATCTTAAATATCTTGAAATGTGTCTCAAAGATGTTTTAAGATTGCAAACAATAGCTCCGTATATTCTAAGAAAATCTACAGAAGAATTAATCGTTGGTAAGCGGAGAAATTAAACCAACTTACAATTATAAATAAATATTAATTTTAGGGGAATACACAATTCCTCCTAATTGCGAAGTTATGATACCAATATTCACTTTGCATAGAAATCCTGAGCAATGGGAAGTGCCGCTGCATTTTTATCCAAATCATTTCCTACCAGAAGCAGTAGCTAAAAGGAATATTTACGCTTATTTACCATTCAGTATAGGACCTAGAGTTTGTATAGGTAATACACATTAAAATTCATTAACTTTGATACTGTCTAATAAGTTACAGTCTACACATTATATCTATTTGTAAATTATAAGTAGGAAAATGTGAAATTTAGACTAAATCTGTTCTATTACTTAATAACGTTACAAATTTTGTCAATGTATGTTTTATCCAGTTGCTGGTTATGAACCTAACTTAAAAAGGAATTTTTATTTTTTTAAAGTTGCATTTCATTTAATTGTTAACAACAGAAAACAATAATTCTTTATTGAAAGTAATGTTTTACAATTACAATTTTCAATAATTAGGATTTGTTTTTTAGGAAAGTATTTAGCAATGCAAACCATGAAAGTGTTTATGGCTAATATAATACAGAGATACAGGTTTGAAGCTGATGGAAAGTTTCCCGATATAAAATTTAAATCTGACATTTCTGTGAGACCAAAATGTGGATACAAAGTGAAGATTTTCAAGCGTACTTGGAATTAATTTAATTATTTTTTTGGTTTTGCAAACATTGTTTTTTTTTTATTCTTTACATAATTTAATAAATAGATGCCATAATAGTTAAACTAATTTAATAAATAAAAATGTAAATAAAAAAAAATATTTTAAATTATTTTCTACAATCGTCGGTTAAGGTGTTGGAAAAACTATATCTAGAACAATCATAGATGATGCAAAAATTTATTTATTAAAGAAAGTAATCATAATAAAAAGTAATATTTTTGTTTTTAATTTCTCTTATAAAAATTCAACCATAAACCACCCATTGGAGACATCATAAAGTACGTAGGATTAATACTTAATGGTTCACTGGTTTTTTTATTAACTTGAATATTATAATTTTGAATAACTGACGCTAAACATAGTTTACTTTGTGAAATACCAAATTGAATCCCTAAACACATCCTGGGTCCTTCACCAAAGGGCAAGTAAGTATATTTATGTATATTATTCTTGTTATCATCTCCAAATCTTTCTGGTATAAAACGTAGCGGTTCAGGAAAATGTTTTTCATCCATGTGCAAACCATATATGGGAATAATAACCTGAGTTCCCTCTTCAATTACTTGCGTTTTGGAAGAATTGCATTCTGTTTCTAACATTGGAGGTAGTTTGAACGATTTTGTGCAAGTTTTTAACAAACTAAACAATGGTGTATGTAGTCGGAGACTTTCTAAAAATAAAAATAAAAATAAGTTTATTATGAAAGTGAATTAATAAATAATTCCATGCGATTAATCACAAAGTTACGTCATCATGTATGAGAGACACAAAGCAAGAGATCTAGTTATATTTTACTAGTTAATGTAGTTTTTGCTTGTGCTTTTCTTCCGAGTTACTATTTATAGTATTATAAAATAGTATATTACCTTTTAACACGCAATCTAAATAGGTCATTTCCTGTATTGCTTCATAAGTCAATTCTCCATTATATTTATTTAATGTTTCAACAATTTCTTGGTATAATTTTTCTTGTACATCAGGATTAGCTGCCAATTCATATAAAGCATAACTGATTACTATAGAACTAGTTTCAAAACCATCTCCAAAAAAACCACCAGCATGAGCCACAACATCATTTTCATTAAACTCAGTTTCATCATTAATTTTGGCCTTTAGTGAAGCCATAACATCTAAGAAATCATTGCGGATTATATTATTGCTTTTTCTGTAACTCATGGTCTGTCTGACAATATTTCTTAAAAAATCTGTAGCTTCATCCGTAAAAAAACTAAATAATTATTAAAATTTTGTTTATTTATAAAGCTATAATTAAAAAACTTACTTAATTTTTAAAATTGTTGATACAGATGGAATAATAAAGAAAATGAAATGTTTCAATCCTTTAATAAAACTTGGTTCTGTTACTTGTCTACCAATATCTCTAAACTTAGCATTTGGATCATCAAACGCCTGTCCATCAATACCAAAAGCACAACTAGCAACGTTTTCTGATGTATATTTAGAACACAATTCTTTTAACTCCAATCCATTTTCATTATTTGTTTCCGCATTTAAATATTTAATTAATTTATTGCAATTTTCTAACATTAATGGAAACATTAATTTAATCTAAAAATATATTTATTTATAATTATTGATAACTTAATTAATTATTTACCTTAGCAGCACTAAAGCTTGGCGATATTTGGGATCTAACTTTTTTCCATTTGTCTCCTTTTAATGCAAATGGATTTTTACCAAAAATAAGATCATTTTTTTCATCAATAAAAATATCGTTGTCTTGAAAGTGGCCAAAACTCGTTTGGATAATTTCTTTAATTAGATCAGGATTGCGAATTACTATACCCGGTGACATGAATTTATAGAAACCAACATAATTATAACCATCAAATTTCCTAAAAAAATTAACTTAATTTTTTCTCAATATGTTAATTAAAATTACTTACTCATAAATCTCAGTATGTATCTGTCCAAAAGATTTTTTCATTGTCAAACAGTCCAATAAATTTCCAAATAAGTATTTATAAGGGGCCACGGCAATATTTTTTTTATCCCAATATTGGTATACATTTTTAACATATATAATTATTAGAACAAGAACTATTAAAATTAATCCTATCCACAACATTGTCGATATAATAATAAAATCAAAAACCTTCATAGCATAATTGCTATTAATCTTTAACGACTTGTTTACTTCATTTATTATATTAAGTGGGTGATATGGGTCATGTATTAAAAGATATAAAATTATAAAACAATTTTTATCATAAGATTATTTTACAAATATATATATATATATATATATATATATATATATATATATATATATATGTATAATTAGTAAAAAAAATTGTTTTATTATTTCATAAACATGAATTATCACGTAGAGGTCATTATCAAAAGAGCTTATCAAACTTTAGATGAATTTATTTTTCAACTGCGTATATTATTATTTTTAATTAGTCTGATTTGTCAAATTATCATTATCATTTTTTATAAATCTTTAATTAAAACTGAAGGATTAATGTTGAATCTCCTAAATTATTATTAGAAGTCAATTTTATGTTGATAAGTGCAAAAAGCACTAAAAACCATGTTTTTATCAAATTTATAACAAATTGCGCAAAAATTGTATAAAATCATCACAAAAAAATAATTTATTTTTTTTATAAATTTCTTAATATTAACATGAAAATTGGAAAAAAAGCAATTTATTATTAGTTTGCAGAAACATAATATATTTTTATGAAAGTTATCATAAAATGCAATGAATTAATATATAGTACAAAAAAAAATTAAACGCTACTCCCATTACCTATTATATAAACTAACGCAGCGGATTACAATAATCCGAATATATCTAAGAATTCCCAAACAGGTTAATCCAAATATTTCCAAAAACTGAACAGAATTGTAATTTGAATAGGAAAAAATGTTATATATGTGTAAATTATTGCTTAGTTAGTTAAAATTTCATTCTTGTACATTGTAGACGTTTATTTATTTTAGTTCAATAAACTAAAATCACAAAGCGTGGTTCTTTGTTCTTATTTATCGTAATACCACCTGTTATAAATTGAAAACTTTGTAATACAATTTGAAAAGTAAGATTTCTTAACCTTAATGATGAGCATGAAAAGAGTCATTAATGATTTGATTAGCTCAAATACCAAAGTGTTGTACCAGTTTTGAGGAAAACAACAACTTGGACACATTAGTAAATGATTTTAACATATTTTTTTTATCAATAGCGAGTACCTATTATCAAGAGAAACATCATTAAATTACCAGTGCACAATATCTTTAACTGAAGAATCAATTTGTATTGAAGAAGTATCGAAAACGGATTTTTTTATTTTTGGCATATCAGCCTAAAAAGACTATTAATGCCGATTCTTTATCTAACTATAAAAAAGTGTAAAGTTATATGCTGTAAAATGACATATTGAAAAATAAAATAAATAAATAAATAAATAAATAGCAAAGATAAAATAAACTTTCACAAACTATTAACAACAATAGCAAAAAATGATTATATAACTCCAACAGTGTCTAGGGAGTAAAAAGTCCTAGACACTGCTGGATTTTACGATACACAAACATTAATCATAATAAATAAATGATCATATCCATATACCCAGTCTGCTTCGTCAAACAAATTCGAGCAAACGATCGACATCAGCGATTTGATCGCCCAAGACAATCGACAAACTGGGTGATAATTCAGACGCAATTCTTTGTTCTTTCTGGGGGCATCTCAGATGCCAACAAATGCCTGTGAGTCCATCAACAGTGACCAATGTGAAGCCGCGTAAGGATAGCCTCTTCTCTACGTTTTGGCCTGTATGACGATCTCCACGAAACATACTCAGCGCTACTTATTGCCAATTTGGCAAGCGCATAAGCTTTTTCATTGCCACCGATACCTATTTGACTGAGAATCTAGACAAAGTTAACAGTGACATTTATCTGAGACACTTGAAGCAAAATTGAATAAATTTGCCTCAGCAAGTAATGATCAGGATATTGGTCATCTAAGGGCGTTTAATGCACTCAACAAGTCTGTACATATAACATAATTTGTACCTGCGTTTAGTTTGATGTAGAGAAGAGCCTGATAGATAGCATACAGTTCTGTAGTATAAACGCTGCTAACACTTGGTAAGCCAAATGTAATCTGCAATTCATCTACCAGAAAAGCACAACTCACACCGTCGTTACTTTTTGGGCCATCGGTATAAATCCAAGTGGCATTTACGTTCCTTGCTTGAATTTTTGCAAATTCAGTTCGATATTCAACTGGTAAAGTTGAAACTTTACTCATTCTCGATAATGCAGTATTTAACATTGGACGTTGAAAAGTCCAAGGAGGATCGCTACAGTAAGACAGTTGGTATACATCAGGAAGTTGTAAATTCAGTTCCTAAAGTATAGTGTAATTTCTTACGTTAACCGGTTTTTGTGACCATATCCTGATGTTGTATAGATCGTCGAGGCCATTATTGTACACGACAGAAAACGTTTAGCTTTTAATTTCGCGGCGTACCTAACAGTCATGATTTTACGCCGAAGACAGAGTGATGGTTCAGCTTCCTCACACAAAACACTAGCAATAGTGCAGAATGCGCCAGTTGCTAAACGAATTCCAGTATGGTGAGCAGGATCAACAATACGTAGTGTGGATGAAGCTGCGGAAGCATAGATTATAGAACCATAATCTAGTTTTGAGCGCACCAAAGCGCGATGCAAAAGTAGCATTGTTTTCCGATCCGCTCCCCATGATTTTCCACTCAACGACCTGAGCAAGTTTAGTGCCGGAACACATCTTAATCTCAGATTTATTAAATGGGGACGCCAAGTTAACGCACGGTCAAATGTGACACCAAGAAATAGAACACATTCCTGTACAGAAATAGCTTCTCCTCCAAGATATAATAAAGGGTCACCGTGTGGGGTTCGCCTTCTACAAAAATGGATAAGCAACGTTTTACTAGTTGAAAAAGTGAATCCATTGTTATTAGCCCAGTTTAAAATGTGATTGATTGTTAACTGAAGTTGACGTTCTAATGTTGGCATGATTCTCGAGGCACAATAGATAGCTATGTCATCAACATACATACATCCGCTTACCGGATGCTTGATGAACTGACTTATGCCGTTAATCGCTATCATAAATAGTGTCACGCTTAAAATAAACCTCTGGAGAATACCATTCTGTTGCAGACGTATGCCCGAGATGCTGTCACCTACACGTACCTTAAATGAACGGGAAGTTAAAAAGCTTTGTATAAACAATGCCATGCTTCCGCAAATACCCCATAAATGAAGCGTTCGTAGAACATTGTACTTCCACGTCATGTTATGTTATGCTTTTGCAATGTCAAAAAATACAGCGACAAGATGTTGATTCTGTACCAAAAAAAATTTAATTGCTGTATCCAACCAAATAAGGTGATCAGGCGTAGAACGATGACGCCTTGAACCACATTGTATGTTAGCAATTAAAACTTACATCGGACAAGATATTCAAAATGTCAAGGGGATTGATAATTATTTGATCACCCGACAATAACCCACTAATAGGTAATGATGCAGTTTGGCCAAAAATTTGTCTGACTTTTTCCCATTCCTTCCCGACGGTGGTTTTCAAATTAATAAAAGTAACATAAACTGACCATGATTATCTTTTAGCTTTTCTGCATGTTCTTTGAGCAACAGTTTTGTACTTCAAATAAAGTAATAAGTTCTTTTTTGTTGGAGAGTGGTTAAATCTACAAAAAGAACGGCGTTTGTTCAGTTTAATTTGCTCACATTCTAAATTTCACCAAGGAACAAGCTCTCTGCGAGGTTTTTCAGAAGATAACGGATTACTCGCATGTGCTGCCTGTATGATGGAATCGGTATAAGTTTCAATATCTTTGTCAATAGTGGCTTGGACACTGTCGTTGTAATCAAACACTTGAACAAACATATTCCAATCGGTTTTTTTTTTATTCTCTAATTTTGATTATGATTTTCATTAATTTCATGACCAAGCACGCGAATGAATATGGGAAAGTGGTCACTATCATAAAAATATTCCGAGACTTCCCAATCCAGCAATGATGCGATACTTGGAGAACAAATGGTAAGGTCAATAGCCAAGATTAATCTATTGGCCACAAAAAAATAGGTATTGTTACCTTTATTTAAGATAACTAAATCCGTTTCTGAAAAAAGATAAGCCAAGTTACGGCCTCGCACATCAGTTCGACTTGAGCCCCACATAGTGTTATGAGCATTAAAACTGCCCATTAGCAGGAATAAGAACGGAAGTTGTTTAAGTAATTGATCAATTAAACATATGTCCAAACTGACATTTGGCGGAATATAAATTGAGCAAATGGTCAGTGAGAAAGGGATATGTAGTTGAGCGGCTACTGCTTCTAATGCAGTGTTGACACGGAGTTCTTTACTGAAAACCGTAACACAAACCAATAAAGCCGTTCCACTCTGAACACGATCAACATTTGCACAATCCTTTCTATAAATAGTATAACCACAAAGATTAACAGAACATTCAACCTTAAAATTTGTTTCCTGTAAGGAAACGCAAATAGGTGAATTTTTGGATAATAATATTTTAAAGGATTCGTAGTGTGAACTATATCCGTTGCAGTTCTTTTGTATAATGATTGAAATCACCGCGAACGTAATTTTAACTCTTTGTTTATTAGCATTTTTTTGTTTAACTTCTGAATTATCATCTGGGGGAGTAGAATTCTCACTAATTGGCATAATTTCATTTGTCAGAGTAGATGGCGCGGAAAGAACTTCCACATCCATCGATTCTAACGACACGTCAATATTGAGGTCTGTGGGCGCAAGATAGCTAGAAACCTCAGGTAGCGGTAGCCTAGATTGAGCTGCCGTCTTTGCAGGTTTTAACTCGGACTGAGCCTTAGCTTGTTTAGGCTTTGACTTGGAAGTCGCCAGCATAGTTGGTTTTAGCCCGATACGAGCCAATACCTTAGATAGTTTAGGCATTTGGACCCTTCATTATTATTTTTAATTTAGTTTTTTTTTTCTGTTGCTATAACTTTTTCTTTTGACCGGTTTATAAAGATATAAAACACTTAAAAAAAACTATACATTTTTTTGTTTTTTTTGGTCGTTCTTTAAAAATCGCATTTTTTGTTTAAAAATTGCAATTTTAACGCAAACAAAAAACTCAATTCTGGCGCCATTTTAAGTCTATACTTTGTATATAAGCCGCAAAAACCATAAAACCATGTTTTTGTTCTCAGTGGGCTGAGCAAAAAGGAGCTTTTTTTGGATTTTTTTAACTACCAAAGTTAGTTGGAAAATATAAATTTGTTTTGTAAATTTGGGTTTAAGGAGTATAAAAGTTTAAAAAACTTTGCCTATTTAGCAACATTAAACAAATACACTATAGACCAAGCATTATTAAAAATTTGAGTTTTGCAGACGTGCTTATTGACTCTAGAAAAAAACTATACAAAAAAAAGTAGTAGAGCAATCTTTGTTTTAATATCCGTTAATGCAGTGCAATTACGGCCAGTTATTGTAAATGGCCCAAATAATAAAAAGATGTAATTTAATGATATGTTATTTTTTGTAGAATTTGTACTAACTTAACTGATAATTCACAATCATGTTTTGTCTTCCTGATGCAATAGTGCTCCCATTTTGGCGTTTTAAGCTTCAGTTTGTAGCACAAAATAGAACAAGTGCAGTATAAGAGCAAAAACTAATCAAGAATTTTTTAATTTAGATTACTAGAAAAAGCGATAAGTGCCAAAAAGTCGCATATTTACTTTTTGGTGGTTGGTCTGGGGTAGTACCGTACTAGTTTTAAGTAGTGCATGTGCGAATGGATTTTGTCTGTAGTGAGTTTACGTCTCAAGTACTCAAACTCTGCCAAAAATTGCACTTCTTGAGTACACAATTGTATCTGCTAGATCAGCTTGAACAGATGCCTTAGGTGTTTTTTCTGGTTTTGCAAATACACCACTAAATTGTCAAGCTAATTTAGGCTTAAAATTATCAAAAACGTTTAAATTTTTGAACTTGTCCTTAAACTATGGTGTGCACCTTAAGAGCAACTTTTTTAGTTTTTTTTTAACGTGATGTAGTGATCTCTGGTTGATAATGTTTTTTTTTCCATTTGGCGACTAGGTATTAGATGGTCTACTTTCTTGGAGTTTTTGTTTACTTCTTCTTGCCAGGCGCTCGGAACGTCCGGAAGTTTATTTTCCTTTTGTTTTAATAAGAACTTTTCCTGTAGAGTAGACTTGGTATCTATTAATGTGGGTTTTCAAGATATTGTGTTCTCAGTTGCAACAGAATTTTTATCAATTACGGCTAGTATTTGCAATGGACAAAATGATTGCAAAGTTGGTTATTATAATACTTTCTCTGGGGTTTGTTATGGCAAGTATCTTTCGTCATGTTACATTGTTTTGTGTTACACGCATATGTAGCACAAAACGGCATCGGAGCTGATCAAGGAGAGCGCTGTTTCGATGGTTGTGTTTAACATATTTTTTTTTTAATTGCCTGAAGGTTAGTTCAAAGAGCGTCAAAGTTATAAGAAACCGTTTAGCTGCTTTTGGTGGTTGGTTTGGGGTAGTGGCGTATCAATTTGATTGATGCTGCATGAGCGAGCAAAGCAAAGTAAATTGTGGCGTGTTAAAATTGGCTCAAAATAATACTTTTCACATTTTTTTACACCACTGTGCAATACTAAAATCATAAAGAAACTTAGAACACGGCGCATTTTTAGATAAATGGCTATGTTAACAAGCAAAATTTACCGTATATGAGGAAAAATTACCGTTTGGTGTAGATTTTGGACCGGCGGAATTATTAGTCTGTACTTTTTTAAAAATTTTGGTGAGGCGGTCATGGTTAACGGCAAGCGCTACAGAACAATGATAACCAATTTCTTATGGCCTAATTTGAACCATATGGACATAGACAACATGTAATTCCAGCAGGACGGCGCCACGTGCCACGCAAAGTCGCAGATCTATGCAAATGAACCACAATCGACCAATGTCCTAAAGGTAAACATAACATAGCTCAAATTCAGCCGTATCTATGCGGAAGATTCATTGAAAATTACACCACTCAGATCCATGCCACCATAAAAAGCCAAGGCGGGCATTTAAACGATGTTATATTCCACATTTAATGGCACACATGGACTTTTCAAGTAAAAAAAGTATTTTGTTAATACAGGGTGAGCGAGAATGACCGAGGATTGCGATGTAGGCAACCAAATATACACTTATTGTAAATATTAAAAAAACATATCCCTAGACTGCCCTTGACCATTACCATAGGCGTAACACAAATTTTGTTCTTGTGGTAATTAATGTTATTATAAACAATTAAAATATATACAAAGTACATAATAAACAATGATGAATAATTTTAAAACTTTAAATAAATTTCAATGATTAAAAATAATATTTGATTAATTATAATAAAACGTTTCTATTTTTAATTATTATGATAAATAACAAATGTATATATTTATAGGGTTAATCATTATTGAAAAATTAATACTCAGTATAAACATAATAAGAATAATAACATCAGGTAATTGTACTTGATTATGAATTAAATTATTAAATTATATGTATAATGGTGCTACGCAAAAACAAAATTTTTATTTGTGACAACGCTAACAATTAAAATAAATACATAATGCACAACAATGAACTATTTTAAAACTTTATTAAAAAAAAAAACAACAACTTCAATGATTATACATATAATATACAATTAAATAATAAAATGTTTCTATGTTTTAATTAACAAAATTACCATTATAAAAAGTAGCAAATGATTGAACAATCAATAAATATGGCACATGCAGTACTCTCTTCAATCGTACCTTAATCAATTTAATAAAGTTTTATAAAAAAATATAGGTTTATTTATTCTTTACCTTAAAATTAAAAACCCAAATACCAATTGAGTGTAAAGTTGTTTCGTGTAACTGATAGGGATTGAAAACAACCTCAAAGCTTCATCGGTAAAAAAATCTTATTCAATATTTCATCATTATTTATATTGTAAGCAACCTCTTCAATTACAATGAACAGCCTGCCAAATGGTTTCTTCTAACAGGTGCATAATTTTTAACTTGTAATTCACAACCTTTTTATAAGAAATTCTGGAGACCAAAGAGAGCACGACCAGTTGCCATCCTTATTGATAGTTACATTAGAGTGTCCGTTATTTCCCAATTTGCGGTATTTTTTGAAAGGACCAGTTAAATGTCTTTTTTCATGGTAAATAACTATTTTGAAATAAAAAACTCATTGGTAATTGTATTTTCGCGTGCCTTCGGGCAAACCAAATTTCCTATTTGATTAATATGAGAAAATCGTCATTAAACGATCAAATTTTTTTTACAATTTGTAGATCTTTATATATGTCAACATACCGTGGCAAAACTTCAAAAACTGTGTATTGAATACAGGAAATTTTTTTTTGCAACAAACAAACCATTTTTGTTGTGAATTTTAGGTCTGTTACACTGAAAAAACTGAAAAAACAAAAAAAAAAACAGATAAATGAATTTGCTATGCACTTTTATCCATTTTTCAATGCAAACGTCATAAAATAACGTCAAAATTTGTGTTCTATGTAAAATTTACAATCAATTACGTGCTCTCTAACATTTTTCTACGTCAAAATGAGAATTTTTGAGAGCAAATATGGTATTTCTAATTTTTTTTGAAAAAGAAAACATCAAAACTTTTCAGACGGTCTATATATTTACAAATACCGTAAAATAACTGCAAAAATAATGTAAAAACTGAAAAAAAATTGTTAAAACCAATATATATAAAAAAATTTTATGTGTTTCTAAATTTTCATAAAATGGTTTTGTTTTTGAATAAGATTTAAAAAACGGTTAAAGGTTGAAATATTCTTAAAAAATTTTTGCTGTCTGTTAACCGTATCCATTCTTTTAATAAAAAAAAAAAAACTTCAAAATAGGTTCCTACAGTAAATAATTTTAAGTAAATAACGAAGAATTCACAGAGTTGGTACAATGCTTATACTTTTTATTCAATTTTTCTATTACAGATATCAAATTACATCCTTCAAAATTCTTTTCTACTTGCGCACTTGATCAAGCTCTTTTAAATTGCTATAGTTGGCGTTTTTTTTTTCGATACATAAAATATTATAAAAAAAAACTGTTTCGCTTAATTTTTAAATTTTTTAACGAATGTTTGTTTGTTTACATTTGTATATATCTTGTTATATTCTTCTACAAGTTGAATTTTTGAAATTGTCTTTGATTTTCTTTTTTTGTCAATGCATTTATACACGGTGTCCGGAAAATACGTGTACAACGTTTGACGACAGACTCCTGACGTCAAAATAGCCGACTTAGTTATATCCAAAATTGTCTCGTTTAGCCGGTAGAGGGCGTCAAAAATTTGTAAATATTAAAAAGAAATTACCTGTAACAATAATTTTTTAAGTGACCTTGTTGCTATGGCGTTTAATAATTTGACAATTATTGACAAATTGTCACCAGTCTATAAAATTTACTCAAGTATACGATCAACATTCTTGAATTACAAGTTCATTTTACCATTAAAAATGGAAAATTATACAAACTCTCAGAAAGTTGACATGCTCCTGGTATACGGGTTTTGTCAAGGAAATGGGCGTCAGAGTGTTAGGGTTTACATGGAGAGGTTTCCTAACCGTCGAATACCAAACCACCAAACATTTGCCAATATTGAGCGTCATCTTCGGGAAACGGGCAGTTTTGAGAAAAAGTTTGAAGGCAGGGGTCGTATGCGAACAACTCGAACTGGGAAACAGAAGAGATGATTCTGGAAAGAGTTGAAGAAGAACCAAGTACCAGTACCCGTCTCTTAGAACGTGAGTTAAATGTTCCTAAAACGATGGTCAATGAGGTTTTAAGAGAACAGTTGTTACATCCTTACCACATACAAAAAGTCCAGGAACTTTTACCGACTGATCCCCCATGCGGCTTACATTTTGTCAATTTATTAGAAACAAAAGAATCCTTGTTCCAAATTTTTGTAGAAAAATTATGTTTACTGACGAGACATGCTTTACAAGATCTGGGGTAACCAATCTGCACAACGAACATATTTATTCCGATGAAAATCCACATGCCATTAAAGTTGCACATCATCAGCATCAATTTAAAATTAATATTTGGGCAGGTATTATTGATCACTACCTTATTGGTCCCATTGTTATTCCAGACAGGTTAGATGGAAATATTTATTTAAATTTTTTGCAAGACACATTACCAATTCTTCTGGAGAATTTGCCCCTTTTACTTCGGAGGGAAATGTGGTATATGCATGATGGTGCCCCGCCCCATTTTTCCGTTGCCGTTCGGCAATACTTACATCATCAATATCCCAACCGATGGATTGGAAGAGGCAATGATGCACCAGTAAAATGGCCACCACGTTCTCCCGAGTTAAATATGTGTGACTTTTTTTTGTGGGGCGCTATTAAAACAGAAGTTTACAAGACTCCGGTAAACACACGCGATGATTTATTGCAGCGGATTTTAAATGCAGGCAACCATTTTAATAATCCCGAGACATTAGATAGGGTCCAATATCATTTTTTAAAGAGTGTTAATAAGTGTATTCAGCAAGATGGCGGTCATTTTACACATTTGCTTAAGTAATGTTTTTGTTTTACTTAGTTTCTTACAATAGATACTTTCAACTTTGTTATACTTTTGTTTTTTTTGACGCCCTCTACCGGCTAAACGAGACAATTTTGGATATAACTAAGTCGGCTTAGATCGACCTATTTTGACGTCAGGAGCCTGTCGTCAAACGTTGTACACGTATTTTCCGGACACCCTGTATAATCTTGAGTGAGTTTTACACCTCTTTCTGCGACATCGTTGACAACACGTAGTCCTTTTATTTTTTGTCTACCGTTTTTGTTATGATCATTTTTCTCTTATCCATCAATATCAAAGGCAAAAAAATCTTTATTAATTTTAAATCTATCAAATAGCTTGATTTAAATTTTCTATTTCTTCTACAGATTTTACATAATATTGTTTGCTTGCATCGTTTGGAAAATCATCTTCGTCAATCTCATCATTCAGGCTCAATTTCTTCACAATTTTCGATTTTGAGTTTTTTGAAACTCTTTTATCAAACAGCCCAAAAACGCTGACTTCTGGGCTTAAATGCCACAAGTGATTTTTAAATTCTGAAGAGATTCATTTGCGACTTCCGTATCAATTTTTCTGTATTCAAATAAATCTTTTATAAATTCCATGTTATTTTTCGGTGCATTCAGCGCCAGAGAAGCGGTGAACCAATGTTTTAAATAAACAAATATTACAAATAAACAAATGTCCAACAACTTGTCTTTTTTATCATCTAATAAAGGGTAAGAATCTCTTCGACATCCACCGTGCATGAAAGCACCCAATGGGTTTTTTAAAGGTAACTTCATGTCTTGGAACTAAACCTAAAAAAACTCGAGCAAGATTAAAAAGCTCCTTGAAATCATTTCGAGGAAGTTTGCTATTAAGTAATTTTTTAGTAAGTTTGTCAATATCTTTTATTTTTGATCTAAGCAATTTATCTAATATTTTATCTTCGAGACCAGTTTTGAAATCTTTTTTATTTATATTAAGCCAATAAGCTTTGAATTTTAAGAAAAACTCTATTTTTGGACCATTCGATTTCTTAAATTCATCAATATGATGGCAACAAGGTAAATACATATCTCGTTCTAATAATTGCTCAAGAATAACTGGAGCCCCTTTAATGTTACCTAATTTTGAATTTGTGGTATCACAACATAAAACTTCTACAACATCGGTCAATCCCCACTCTTTCAAAGCTTTATAAACATATTCGGCTTGGGTGCAACCTTTTCCATTTTGCAATGCCGGTACGTTTAAAATCTTTTCAGTTTTTCCATATGTAATAATAACAGGCATTCTATTTTTCTTTTGGCAGTCTACAAAACCGGGCATGAGTTTTCCATCCCAATGAACAATTATTGGTCTATTAATTTCTTGATCGTTGAACAACTTTTTGATTCTTTCAGATTCTCTTTCACAATTTTTTTTTCGTGTTTCGTTTATTGAAGTTTTATTTATGATTAAAGTTTGAACGTCAAAACCCAAAGCTTCTGCTACTGCACAAATTATACGAGTGGAATTTTGGTACAAAACTTTGCATTTATCTAATGTGGCAACAACTTTTTTCGTAAGAACATTTACGGTAGCTCGAATATTTTGATTTTTATAATCTCGCCCAGATGGTATGACAAATGCCAAACGTTGATGGCTAGCTCAAAATTTTTTTAGAAGAATTTTCGTCATTTAAGCGTAGGTCATTCTCTCTGGCTGTAACACAACGTAAAAATTGGGATATTTGATTAATTAATTATATAGTACAAATTAAAACGTATCAATTTTGTATAACCAATTTTTGTGCATTTCATATTTTTATACTTTATTGCTTCTGAAATAGTCAACCACGTTGTTCTAAAGAATTTAGAAAAATGTTATGATAAAAATCTCTAAATGATTCTTATAGATCGATCACCACAAATCATATAATTAGCCCTATTCTGTGTGCATATTGCTAGCTAACAAATATCGTTATCGAGGAAGGTTGTGCATTTCTTACGTTTTTTTTACTAAATTGCTAAGCAACCTTGCTTGATAACAATGTTTTTAGATAACAATATGCGTTTCCGCATTTGTGGCTAAAAATCACGATTGGTTTTTAGCCTTAAAAATTCCGCCTTAAAACACAATTTTTTTATTGTTTTTATTCTGGAAATAAACTTTTTAGAGTTATGAGAGTTTAAAATAAATTTAAAAAAATTGTGATTTAAGGTGACATTTTTAACGCAATAAACTGATAGTGTTTTTTTGCCACAAATGTTATTTTTCAAACAAGTGTTTTCAAATATAAACATTTGATGAAGTATTGGATAAAAGAAGAAATTTCGTTGAGATAAATTTTTGTAATTTTAAGAAAAATTTGAAGCAAACCTTCATAGCATTTCAGGTTGTCTGCAACAAAATGCATCACTTGTTTCGACTTCTTCGGTGCCAAATACCTCATCCCTTTGTGCTGGCAACGCCTCTAAAACAATTTAAAGTGTTGAGAAAATATTATAATACTATTGTACTTCAAATGTACAGTGTAAAAAATTTACATTAAAAATTTTACGAGTTGATTTCACTAAAAATTAGAAAATTTTACCTTTTTACCAAACTTTTGTGAGTAAAATTCACAATTGGTATAAATAAAAGTAATGAAAATAGAAAGTTAATAATTCCAGAACAGATACTTATTAGAAGAGTATGGGAATCTTATTCCTATTTCATTCTATTTCTATAAACTATGCTCTTCATTTAAAATTTGTTCTAATTCCGTTGAAACAACTAAATTTTTTTTACCGTTTTGTAAAAATTTGTATTCTGTTCAGATTTTGTTTACTGGTGAAATTTCCCATCCGTAAAAATTTCCCCTTGCAAAAATTTCTACTTTTGAATAAAAATGTATACTTTCTCTGTAAATTTTGTACAGCGTAAGAATATAATATTTCATTGAGTTTACTTGAATATTGAGCTCCTTGTTTTTTGGTTTTTGACGGGGCGGAGAAATCATTTTTTTCAAAAAGTTTCCGTTTCTCTTCATTCAATTGATTCATCACGTTTGCTGAAAAAAGATAAAAAATGTCATCCAATTTTTCTTGGAATTTTAGTTCTCAAACTTTTCCGGCCTTGCTGGCTTGGTTTTTTTGAACATTTCTGTATTCTTCATACAACGTCGATAGTCTTTATTTACAAACTTTAACTATCATTACACAATGACTTCTTGGACTGTTGAATTGATGCTAGATGCCAGATCATTTTTTAGTGTTCTTGTTTTATAAAATAAAATCTGCAACACTTTTTTATTGGATGGTAATTTGAAACTCTTGAGATCGGGATACAGGCTTATATCACCAATTAAATAAATATTATTACGCAATACAATTTCTGACGCCATCTTTATTACTTGGTAAACTCCGCAGAAAAACACAAAACTTGATCAGACAAGATTAAAATACACCTATTAATTTTTGTTTGTACAACCAAAGACTGTTAACATCTGTAAGATAGTCAGATCACAATATTATTTAAGCAATAATAAATCTTACATCAATACTCACCACCAATATAAGAAATAGGGTTTAAAACACAATATGCACAAACAATAAACTAGAACTTTGTTGAAGCAACTTTTGTCAGGTTAGTAATAGTTTGTTTTGACATCCGTCAGAATCAGAGTTAGTTCGAAACAGCAAATTTTTGTTGCATTTGTTAATGCTACCGCCGTCTATTGACGTTCTCTAGTAGCGACATGTGTCTGAAGCTGTTGGTAGATGGCAGCTGCTGGCGACTTCAAAATGAGTTGCGCCAATATTTGCTCTCAAAAAACATCATTTTGACCTAGAAAAATGTCAGAGAGCACGTAATCGATTATAAATTTTTCGTAGAACACGAATTATGTATTATTTAGACGTTATTTTACAACTTTCGCATCAAAAAATGGATAAAAATGATTGGCAATTTCATTAATCTGCTTTTTTTGGTTTTTAAGTGTAACAGACTTAAACTTTGCAACCAGAAATGGTTTTATTGTTGCAAATTTGTTTTTCCTGTATTCAATACACTGTTTGTATGTTAACATATATAAAAACCTACAAATTATAAAAAAAAATTTGATCGTTTAATGACGATTTTCCCATGTTAATTAAATGGGAAAATTGATTTGCCTGAAGGCACGCAAAAATACGATTATCAATGAGTTTTTTATTATAAAATAGTTATTTACCATGAAAAAGAGACATTTAACTAGTGTTTTCAAAAAAATTCGCAAATTGGGAAATAACGGACACCCTATTAAACATATAACTTAAATATCCAATTCATAGTATGCATAACACATAATTCACATTATTTTAAATTTACACTGCACTTTCAATTATTAAATTGACTTAAACATATTTTTAATAAACATTAACCTTAAACAATGACTATTATATAATTTAAATATTTAATTAACACTTCTGTTCAATCACAGTTTGTGCATAACGCACTTCACACTATTTAAAATTCATTCGATACTTCACAATTCACATTTTATTAATTAGTAAATTAACATTAACATTATTTTTAATAAATATAAAAAGTGACGAACGTCTATGAAAATTGACGTTTATTCTGGTGACTTTTAGGATTATTTTGTTCAAGGGCAACAGGTTGACAAACTAAAATCACTAAAAAAATTTCCAGAAATATTTGAAAATCCTCGGTCATTCTCGCCCACCCTGTACCTCACACACAGCTGGTTTTATTCCATTTCAACCCGCCTTTATTAAAAAACCCTTTATATATACCAATCCTCGTCTACGAGCCTGTTGCAAGACATGTTGCGCAACATTCACTCAGCGCATAGAAGCCTCTTCAGCTACCGAGTGGTGTGGCTCACAGAAAACAATGTTCTTCATGGTGGACTGCAAGGATGAGACTGAGAAATTTACATTGCAGTGTGGACGCTAAACGAGACAAAAAACAGTGTTTCTACGCAGTCTATAGACTGTGTCTTTAGACAGTCTATAGACAAAATGGTCTACTAGTGTGTACTAGTCTTTAAACAGCAAAATATTAATATTTTTAATATGGAAACACAAAGTGTAACATTTAACATGTTTGCAGTTATCAAAACTTTGCAAAAAGTCGTCCAGAATCTAGCTATTAAAGAATAATTTAAGATGTCAAAATAACCGTTCATTAAAAGTATTTTTTATTAAATTAGCAATATAATTTACATTATTGTCCTACGTTTCTTATCATAATTTATCTATTGTTATTGTTAAAGTTTATGTTATATGATTGTTTGAATCCAACAATTTACTTAAAAAAATATAATTGTTATTGACGATATGAATATGTTACAACAGTTTTAACTGGCACTTAATTTAATTCCACTTGCAGATTGCTTAAATGTTTAGAATTTTGTAATTTGAATCAACAATTATAATCAACACTATTATGGTATGGTATGCTATAATGCTAGATTATTAATTTTTTAGATAATATCATCTTCCTCTAAATATATAGTTATAATTAATTTATTGTAAAACACCTTCAAATACAACAATTTGCTTCTTTTATATAAATAGTTAACTAAATTTAAGTGGGATGAGTTTTATAAAACTAAAGATGCTAATTCATGATTCATGTTGCAATTATTTGTATAAAGTGGTATATGGCATATTGGATAAGTGTGTTCCTAAATCGGTGATAAGTAGCAAACAATTAAAATTTGCACCATGGTTTTCTAAAACCATTAATTTAAAGATTATAATTGATGGTTTTGACCTCTACTACTGATAATTTATGTTTATAAAATTATAAAATAATTTATTATATTTTTTATATTTTTTATCACAAATTTATGTTTACGAATATATTACTAGTTTTGGCTCTAGTAGTCCCTTTTTACGATTGCAAAAATTACAACCGACGCCAAAAGTGTAAAATATTATTGTAAATAAACCTGCAAAAATCGCGTATACAACGCTAAAAACTGAGTTGATTAAACGCCTCAGCTTATCTCAGGAGCAGAAGGTCATAATTGATTGGCACCACAAAGTTTGATTGTGGGATATTTTGCTTTGGATTTAAATTTGAGAGCTCAATAACGGCATTAAATACTGCAAAAAATTTGCGTCGCCGAATAAAAGAGCTGTAGTCTTAAAATAATACAGTCGAAATGTTTTACAAACTTTTAAAATTGTTTTATGAACTGTCAAAGATATTTCTAAATTAACAGAAAAAAATCAAAAACTGCCCCAAACGTTACCAAAGCATTCAGAAGTTTTTTAAAAATTCTTTTTTTCTAAAACTGTTCAAATTTACAAAAAGATTTTTAAAACTGCTTTAAGTTTATTAAAAACTGTTAAAATCTTTAAAAATTGTTACTATACAGTCAAAAAAACTGTTAAAAATGTTATATAAACAGTCAAAATTGTTAGACAAACTGTCAAAAATGTTCTTAAATTAAGAAAGGCACAGTTCTTATGGCACTTTCAAAGACTTGTTAAGTCAGCTATTTCAATATGCAAGCCATCCTTGCGGCTCACTAAAACCTGTCCATAGAAAAAATTGCAGATTAAGCTAACTCATAAACTTAACTTTTTTTTTAGGACGTAGTGAGGTGTTGACCTTAACAAGTGGCCCTTGAGAATAACTAACGTATGGCAATACCTTTTGGTTCAGCAGTTAATTTGTTCTTGTCATTGTCTCTAGTAAGGTATTAGTTTGAGGTGGGATGGTTTCGGATGCTGTTCCGGCCCATCTCTTCCTGTACTATATTTTTTGATTCCATTTAGCTTCTCGTTCTTCCTTTTTTTGCCTTCTGTAATTTTTAATTTGTGTGTTATTTCCATTTTGGTTTACCTAAATCTTAAAGCTTCAAACTCTACTATATTTTTCTTCAGTACTGTCGATGCATAGTTTCTAAGTGCTCTCCATTTGTTTTCGTCACTCAAGCATATTTGTAGATTTGTCTATTTTGTTTTTCAATACCTTTTCTAACATTTTCCTATCTTCCTCCCACGTTTTGCACTTTACTAGCGTATGTTCTGCGTTGTCATGCGTGTTTTCTTGACAAAATATACAATTTCCTCTTTCTCCATCTTATTTATTTTTTGTAAGTAGTACTTTCTAAAGACTCCGTAGTTGTGTTGTATAGTAACCTGAGACATGGTTTTTTCTCTACCTATTTTTTTTATTTCAGGTATTAGTTTTCTTGTTCATTCTTCCTTTTCTCCTTCTTTCCACTGTCATTGCCATCTTTCCATCATATTCTTTCTCGCTCGTCTCTTTGCTTCTTGCTTACTAATTCTTTCATTTACCATTTTCTGTATACCTAATCTTTCTTCCACAATCAAATCGGGTAGTGTCGCCGCAATTACTTCTAGTGCCTCCTGCAACACCGTCTTGTAGGCCCTGCAGATCCTTAACAAAATTGCCCTCATAGCTCCTCTTACTTCTTTTCTGTTTTTTTTTGTCTTCAAAGCTTTTCCCCATGTTTCTGCGGCATACAATAATTTACTTCTAGCCGCAGTTGCTATTAGTTTTCTTGCTCCTTTGCTGGTCCTCCCTTGTTCGGCATAAGCCTACTAAGCTATTTTTTCTATTTTTTGTTCCTTACCGCTTTTTTAACTTGTTTATTCCATCCCTTTGCTTCAAGTGTAACTCCAAGGTATTTAATTTTTTTTCCCTATCGTTATTATTTTTTCATTTCCCCTGTTAGTCCTCTTTGTCGATAACCATGCCGCCTCGGTTTTCTGCAGAGCTTGATCTAACTCTTTATTTCTCATCCATCTCTTTATCATCTTCATTGCCAACTCTAACCTTTCCTTTAGTACTTCTATGTCTACATCCCTACCTACCAAAGCCACGTCATCCGCAAATGCCGTTATTGTCACTTCTTCCGGCAGCCGCATCTTCAGTAGCTGATTATAAACTAGACTTCATAGTTTAGAACCTAGTGCAAAACCGTGTAGTACTTCTTTAGTCAGCCTAAATTTTCTATTTTTGGTCAGTACAATTACAGAAGCAATGGTTCCAGTCCAAGTTATTGACATTTTAACATCACAGTTTTAGCAACATACAATCACACTGCAACAAAAAATAGCAACAATTAGAGAGTTAATTTTTAAGAAAAATCGATATTTTGCTCACAGTCAGATTCGTATAATCAACAACGCATTTGCTGGTACCATGCACAGTTCAGACGCGAGCCAACAAAGTGCACACAACACCGTGCTTGTTTCAGGGAAACTTCACGGACAGTCGTTAATGGCAACAGACGACACTTGCCCGACATTTACTGACGTATTTACATTATTGACAACGCTACAAAGACACAACTTCTGATTTATGTGTGTTTCCTCGCTCTTGTATGCAAGAACCATACGCCACCATGACGTTAACGCTCAGTTTTGAACTTTGTTGAGACTTTACATTACAATAAACCTATTATTAGAGTCAACTTCCTTGCATTATGCAACCTTCTCGTGTATGTAAGAAACCAAAAGTTAATAAACGCAACGACCCTGCTCATTGCACAAGGAAAAGCAGCAACAAATGGAACACCAAGCATCAAAATAGTTATAAGAGTGACACAATTCCACGAATTCCTGACAATATTTTCAGAAATCTTAAAACCAGACGGTTCACAAAACCCGGTAAAACATCAAACTAAACTATATTAAAACGACAGCAGCTCTACCTGTTCAGAACAATTAGCCCTAAAAAAATTGAGAACTGCCAAAAAAACAATTTGACGTTATGTTAAAACTTGGAGTTTTTAGACTATCCCAGAACTGTTGGTCATCCTCGTTTTGCATGGTGCCAAAACAAGACAATGAATGGAGACCCGTAGGAACTAAAGAGAATTAAACGGAACCTAAACGGTATTCAGTCCGGCACATCTTCCAAAACTTTTTTCAAAATCTTAATGGGACAAAAATATTTTTAGCGATTGATCTTTTCAAAGACTTCAATTAAATACCAGTTGCAGATAATCTCCAAAACAGCAATAACAACTCCGTTTAAATGATTTGAATTTCCATGTATGACCTTTCGTTTCCGAAGTGCTGCGCAAACGTTCCAGAGCTTTATTGATGAAGTGCACAAAGATTTAAAATTTTGCTATGCCTATTTACCTACTTGTAGCATCGTTTTTATGGGAAAAACATAAATCATCTGGAGATCTTATGTAAACGCCTGCAAAACTACGGAGTGATCATCAACCTGTTCAAATGTATTTTTGACCAATTGTTCGTAAAATTTCTCGGCTATCTCGTCTTCGGCAATAGAACTCAACTACTACCAAATAAGGTTAAGTTAGGTTAGGTTAGGTTAGGTTACTAAAACTATACAATCGTATCCGCAACCGGACACCGTCAAATAACTTAGGCAGTTTTTAGGAATGGTAAATTTTTACAGAAGATTTATTTGTAAAGCAACATCAAAGGCAAGATATTAGTAAAGTGGATATCAGAGACAGAAAGAGCATTTGAGACTTGCAAAACAAACTTAGCACAAGCAGCGTTATTTGCCCATCCCCGGCTCAACACTCCACTTACTATATTTTGTAATGCTTCAAATTTTACTATTAGTGCAGCCCTTCAACAATGAGTCAAAAATGCCTAAGAATGCTAAGCATTCTTTTCAAAAAACTAAATACTACAAAACGTAAATACGCAGCTTATGATAGGAAATTGATAGCAATTTACAAAGCATTCAAACATTTTTGCTACATGATTGAAGCTAGAACCTTTATCATCTTCTCCAAACATAAGCCGATCACATTTGCGTTTCAAAAAAGAAACAACAAATGTACCTTACGACAGATTATGCAATTTTCCACAGACATACGTCACGTGTCGGGAGACAAGAACTTTGTCGCAATTGCATCAAAGAGATAACGCCGGCAATAGATCTAAGTTTAGCAAAGTCGCAAGAAGCAAATGTAGAACTGAAGAATATAGAAATCAAAGAATCATCAACATTGCAGTTAAAGCTTATAAAGATACTAGACGTTTTTGCTTTGCAACGTATCAAAAACAACTGCAAGGCCATAGTCACATCAAAGTTTCTAAAAACAGTATTTAACAGCATTCATCGACTTTACGTCCTGGAATAAACTCTACAGGAAAATTATTAACACTGCGCTATAGTTGGTTATCTATTAGAAAGGACTACAGAAAATGGGCTTGAAGTTGTGTCGAGTGTCAACAAACAAAAGTCAACAGTCATGTATGAACAGCACGAGGTGCCTTCTAAGCGCCATCTAAGAGGTTGAAGCATGTGCATATTAATATTGTTATTATGCCAAGCTTAGAAAACTGCAGTTAATTCCTGACCTGCGTGTATCGTTTTTCTCAATGGCCAGAAATTATTCCTATAGAAGATCAAGAAGCTGCAACAATTGCAAAAGCTTTCTACACACACTGGATTGCTAGGTATGTTGTACCATTTTGATTAAATACGAACCAAGAAACGCAATTCAAATCTTACCTATTTAGAAAATTGAACCACCTAACCTAACCTAACAAGTACGTCTACTTAAAAATCACGGCTAACATGGTGGAAAGATTTTATCGGCAATTAAATGCAGCAATTAAATACCACAAAAGCAATCAATTGGCCGACGTATTGTCAACCGGATTGATAGTAGAAAGAGCATCACGTATAGACCTATTTTAGTCACAGTCGATAACCACTTCGTAATAACGGAACTTATCACTAAATCCAAAAGTGCATAAATAAAATAGAAAATATAAATTAAAAATGTGCAGTGGTGTAATAAAGAAAAGTGAAACAGTGACAAAAATCAGCTATAACAACATTAAATTCCAAGTGGATAAAAATTGCCAGTTAGTGAAGAAGAGAAGACAACATATAGCAAGTGAGCACGGTAAGGCACAAAGTCACGCCACGCGCAACAAGGAAAATGAAACAGAGGCGTCCGCATTTATATTTATATTTAAGTTAAATCAACATAATTGAATTAAAATACAAAAAAAAGGAATGAATAAAAGAACAAGAGAAATAAAAAAGAAGAAAACCATAATATGTTTAACAAAAGTAAAAAAACCATAAGATCACCAGATCAAAAGAAAAGAGGAGAAAAAGAATTGAGTAAGAAAGAAAAAAATAAAGAAGTTAAAGAGATTTTTACAGACACAAAACAGATGGAAGAATTAAAAAAAAAATGGTCCAAACAATAATGAATAAAATAGATGAAAATATGAATGAAATAAAACAAGAGATAAAGTCAATAAAAGTAGAAATGGAGAAAAAAGAAGAAATCTGGAAAACAGAAGTGAAAAGAACAGATAGAATAAAAAATATTGAACAAAAAATTGAAAGAGAAGAAAAAATAAAGAATAAAAACAACATTATAATAAAAGGCTTGAATTTAACAGAGAATACAAAAGGAGAGATTGAACAGTGGATGAAAGAAAAGCTACAAGTAATAGTAAACATTAAGAAAATAACATGGCTAAACAAAAATACAGAAAACAAAATCATCAAATTGAAAATATCAAACTGGGAACAGAAAAAAATGATCATGATAGCCAAAAGTAAACTAAAAAATACATAGACAATGATCTCACATGGAAAGAAAGAAAAATACAGAAAGAAATTAGAAGCATTGCAAGAGAGGAGAAGGAAAAGGGAAAAATAGTTAAAATTGAATACAGAAAATTAATAATCAATGAGGAACTTTATAAATGGAATGAACTAGATAAGAGGGTCACAAGAAGAGAAATCAAAGAAAAACAAGCGGCGTCAAAAAACTATTAACAAACAAAACAAACCGGAACAAATACTCGAATAACGGAAAAGCAATGAAAGGGAAAATTAGTACAAAAAGAACAAAAATCAAAAAAATTAGACTGGGTACATAGAATATACGAAGCATAAAGGGCAAAAAAGAAGAGTTGATAGAAGAAATGATAAAACATAAAATAGAAATTTTAAAAATTACAGAAACAAAAAAGAAAGAAAAAGGACTAAGAAAAATTCACAAAGGATACTGGATGATGTGGTCAGGAGTAGATGAAAAAGAAAGAGCAAAAGGGGGAGTTGCTATAATAATAGCACCAAACAAAATAAAAAAAATTACAAAAGAAAGATACATAAGCGAAAGAATCTTGTCAGTAGAAATAAAGATATATGGAAAGGAAATATGGACTATAATAACAGCCATTGGAGAAAACAAAGATGCTAAAAAGGAAGATAAAGATGCATTTTTTGAAAAGTTACAGAATGAAATAGATGAAGGACTGGAAAATGTAATAATCATGGGAGACTTAAACGGACGAGTTGGAAACCAAAACGCAGGAATAGAAGAATACATGGGAAAATGGAAAAAAGTAACCAGAAACAATAATGGGGAAAGAGTTATAGAACTGAGCGTGGAAAACAACCTTATTATAACAAACACAAAATTTAAACACAAGAGGATACATAAATTTACGAGAGAAGAACCGACTAGAACCGAAAAATTAATAATAGACTACATTATAATAAACAAACAAAATTGGAAAAATGTTTTAAATGTAAAAGTATCAAGAGAAGCAGAAATCGGAAGCGACCATTACCTGGTAAAAATGGACTTGAGAAAATTGAAAAAAAAAAAACAGATAAGAGAAGAAAGAGAGTAAAAGAAAAAATAAAAAGTTACAAACTTAAAGAAAAAGAATACAGAGATAGATTCCAAGAGATTGTAAAAAAGAAATGTAGTAAAATTAGAAAAACAAAGGAAGTAGAAGAAAAATGGGAAACATTCAAGAACACCATACTAGAAGCAGCAAAAGAAAGCTGTGGAACAGCAAAAATAGAGAGAAAAACTGAATGGTGGACAAATGAAATAAAATTGAAAATTAAAGAGAAAAAAGAAAACTGAAAAAAAAAAACATTAGTACAAAAAAAGAAGAAAACTATAAAGAATACAAAATTAAAAGAAAATAAGTAAATAATGAAGTCCAAAAAACTAAAAAAGAATCATGGAATCAATTCGGTAAAAAGATGGCGGGAAACTATAGAGACAACCAAAAACTATTCTATGGAACACTAAAACAGATGATAAGGAAGAAAGAATACAATATGATGAACATAAAAGACAAAAAAAAAGGCGGAAAGAATATTTTAAAGAACTGACAGAAGCAGAAAACCTAACCCGGAGGAACATGAAGAAGATGATACTGACATGCCAGAAATTGAGGAAATAAAAGAAAAAAAGTTATAGACGCCATAAAGAAACTAAAAATAGAAAAAACACCAGGCATAGTCAACATAACATCAAAAATGATCAAATACATAAGTAAGGAAGGAATAGAACAATTAACAGAACTACTCAATGACATAGCTAAAAATACAAAAATACCAGCAGAATGGAACATGGAAATAATACTACCTATATACAGGGAGTTTATAAATGAATGGGATTATGTAATCACTTTAAATGTGCCGCTTTTTTTAAATTGTTCACTAAACTATTTGTTTTGACAGATAAACTTTGACAGCTGTCAAGCAAACATATGAAAACATATGTAGTATAGTAGACAATTTTAAAAAGGCGGCATATTTAAAGTGATTACATAATCCCATTCATTTATAAACTCCCTGTACAAGAAAGGAAATAAAAGAAACTGCAATAACTACAGAGGAATCACGATAAGTAGTGTACCGGGAAAAATTCTTGCAAGAATCATAGAGAAAAGAATAAGAGACAAGATTGAAGACACCATAGAAGACACACAATGAGGATTTAGAAGAAAGAGAAGCACTCAGGGTCTTATATTCATAATAAGACAACTAAGCGAGAAATTTTTAAATAAGAAAAGGGACATCCATATCTGCTTCATCGATCTAGAGAAGGCATTTGACCGGATAAAAAAAGAATATATATGGAAAGTACTTCAAAAGAGAGGCATAGACGGAAAAACTATAAATCTATTAAAAGCTTTACACAAAGAAAATAAGAACATTGTTAGAACCAACAATGAAGAATCTCAAGAGTTTGAAACCAAGATCGGGTTAAAACAAGGGTATGTACTGAGTCCAATACTATTTACAATAGTAATCGATAAAGCCATAAAAAAAGCAAAGAAAAGACTCTAAAAGTAGGATATCAAAAGATGGAAGCAACAAAGATTACTTACTTAGGAACGATAATTAATTATAAAGGAAAGATAGACAACGAAATAAATGAAAGAATGAGAAAAACCGGGAAAATATTCAACAAGATGAAAAATACATTTTTTGGAAGAAAAAAATTTCAAAGAACATAAAAACAGATATAGTACAGAAGGAAATAAGACCAACAATAATGTATTCTAGCGAAACATGGACATTGTCAGAAAAACACAAAACGAGAATAAATGCAACAGAAATGAGATTCCTAAGAAAGATAGAAAATAAAACAAGAAGAGACAGAATAAGAAACGATGTACACAGACAAAACTTACAAATAGAACCCATAAATAAAAAAATAATAGAGGGACAACTAAGATGGTTTGGACTTATATGCCGAATGAAAGATACGCAAATAACGAAAAGAATATATGAAACAAGTGAAATGGGAAAAAACACCCGAGAAAAACCGAGAAAAACCTGGAACAACAATGTAAAAGAAGAAGCGGAAAGAAAAAATGGAGAGAACTATATCAAACAAAATAATATAAAAAACCATACACCAAAAGGTAGAATGGCATATGTTTAAATAAATAAATAAATAAATTGTCAACCGTTTTACTAGGCATCCGTTCGGCATAGATATAAAAAAATCTACATTTGTGTTTAAAGACTTTGCCATCACTGAATGAACAGGTTTTTGTAAGAGATTATAGACCAATGACGCTCCTACAACTACCATATGAAAGGCCATTTAAAATAATTTCTAAAACAGAAAAAAACCTTTATTCTACATATTAGGGGACGTAATGTCACCGTCTCTATCGATAGACTAAAACCTGCATATGTAATATCGGACATTCCAATCATCAAAGATCATTATGCTGGCCAGATAGCTGGTGACAACACGGGCGCCAGCAAAAACCACCCATCAATCAACAATCCATACAAGCCAAGGTATCAAAAATCAACGGCACACACAATCAGGTAGAGTTACTACTTGCAAAATTATAGCCTCAGCAATGTTCTTTAATAAACTTTCATACAAGACATCAAAGCTAAAGACATCTAATAAGACGTAAAAACAATTTATTACTTAATTATCAAAAACAAGACTTGAGTATATAAAAAAATATGTCATATATAAAAATAATATTTTTATTAATATCAATTATTATTAAAATAGAATATGCAATAACAATCATTGAAATCATTTCTAACTTGTTCTCAATTGCCACTTAATAATTCTAATCTAAAAAATTGGTTTAATAAATTGACCCTACTATCATAAAGTAAGGTCAACAAAATTTAAAAAAAAAACAAGCGGATGGTATACATTGAACATTAACTGAAGCACATTTTGGAGAAATGCCAAACTTATTTTTCTCACTGTTGTTGGCTTAAGCAAACATGGCTTCTATTTTATCAAACAAAAAAAGTCTATGGGAAAATGCGTCTAATTTTTAAATGACGCAAGACTCTTTAAACAGATTTAACCAAGTTTTTGTGTTGTTTTTTAATAATTTTGTTGTTAATTTATTTATTTATTTTTATTTATCAGTTTGTGTTGTTGAGTCGTTTAAAACAGCGTAGTTCTTTAGAACTTTGGTGCAATCTGTGATATTTTTAGGATCTGGCATTAAAGCATTTAACAGCTTTGGTATCATCTGTGATATTATGTTATGTTGTGTTAGTTTTAGGGGTTGTTTTTAGGTTAACTGTAAAATGCTTCGACAGTTTTGGTGTCAACTGTGATAATAGGTTAGGCATAGCTAGTAGGTTCAGTAATATTAGTGTGTTAATATTATTCCAGGTGTCTATCCTAACCTAAAGGTAATATTATTTTTATTTAGTTAATGAGCATAGTAGTTGACGCTCTATTAAAAAATGGTTTTTAAAAATTGTCATTATGTTAATAAAAAAATCATTAAACTATAAATTACTTGTAACTCTCAAAATGTTGTAATATTAATTATTTACTTCCAGTAATTGCAAAAATGTACGAAATATAGTCAATAAAATTTTTATTTTATTATTATAGAAATTGTCAAAATTATTTAAATTAAAAAAATTGTCAAACATATTCTATTGTCAATTAATTGTATTGTAAGATAAACTGGGCTAAAATTGGTCAGAAACTGCTAAATTATGAAACAAAAAATCAATAAAAAGTTCATTAAATTATAACACTCTTGTAACTGACAAAATGTTCTAATGTTTAATAAATTATTTTCAAGTAACTGTCAAGTTTTAAGATCAATTAATTAGTTTCAAGTAATTACAAAATATGGAAAACAATATTAACAAAATTTTAATCAATAATATTTTAGTAACTTGCAAACTGATCTACTATTAATTAATTTGTTTCTAATAATAGTGAAACATGTTTTAAAATCAATTAGTGGGGACTGTCAGTATTAAGCCTTTATAAACCAACTAAACTGCATTGGTCTACATAGAATTGCGCATTTTTTGAAAGTATTTATTATGTTGGCAGTTTTTTGTCTTTTGTTGGAAACTTTGTATTAAACCTATATACATCAACTAAAGCACATCAAGCTACATCAAATTGTGCATCTTTTGAAATTATTTTTATTTTTTATTTTAACTTTGTCATTCTTACACAAGAGACAATCACAAAACTTGCAATAAAAATGCAGCAATCCGACAATTTGTTGCTTTTTACTCATTAAATTGTGTTTATTTTAAGATTAGTTTACTATAAATTTTATTTTTCTACTCAGTAGATAAACAAAAAAAATGTTTTTTAATTTTAGAGGGAAGACACAACGACGATAACACTAGCAATGTGCTGTAAATGCTTTGGAATGTACCCAGAGTTTCAGGTATGTATTAAAATATTTTATTTAAAGCAATTTTAAATTAAATTTTGATTTAATAACTAATAAATTGATTTATTTCAATAATTTTTTAAATCTTTTTTAAGGTAAAAGCTGCTGAGGAAATACGAGATATCTTCGGAGACAAACCACGAGAAGTAACTTTGGAAGATTTGCCAAAACTTAATTATCTTGAAATGTGTCTCAAAGATGTTTTAAGATTGCAAACAATAGCTTCGTATATTCTAAGAAAATCTACAGAAGAATTAATCGTTGGTAAGCGGAGAAATTAAATCAATTTACAAATATAAACAAATGTTTATTTTAGGTGAATACACAATTCCTCCTAATTGCGAAGTTATGATTCCAATTTTCACTTTGCATAGAAATCCTGAGCAATGGGAAGTGCCGCTGCATTTTTATCCAAATCATTTCCTACCAGAAGCAGTAGCTAAAAGGAATATTTACACTTATTTACCATTCAGTATTGGACCTAGAGTTTGTATAGGTAATACACATTAAAATTCATTAACTTTGATACTGTCTAATAAGTTACAGTCTACACATTATATCTATTTGTAAATTATAAGTAGGAAAATGTGAAATTTAGACTAAATCTGTTCTATTACTTAATAACGTTACAAATTTTGTCAATGTATGTTTTATCCAGTAGCTGGTTATGAACCTAACTTAAAAAGGAATTTTTATTTTTTTAAAGTTGCATTTCATTTAATTGTCAACAACAGAAAGCAATAATTCTTTATTGAAAGTAATGTTTTACAATTACAATTTTCAATAATTTTGATTTGTTTTTTAGGAAAGTATTTAGCAATGCAAACCATGAAAGTGTTTATGGCTAATATAATACAGAGATATAGGTTTGAAGCTGATGGAAAGTTTCCCGACATAAAATTTAAATCTGACATTTCTGTGAGGCCAAAATGTGGATACAAAGTAAAGATTTTTAAGCGTACTTGGAATTAATTTAATTATTTTTTTGGTTTTGCAAACATTGTTTTTTTTTTATTCTTTACATAATTTAATAAATAGATGCCATAATATTTAAACTAATTTAATAAATAAAAATGTAAATTAAAAAAAATATTTTAAATTATTTTCTACAATCGTCGGTTAAGGTGTTGGAAAAACTATATCTAGAACAATCATAGATGATGCAAAAATTTATTTATTAAAGAAAGTAATCATAATAAAAAGTAATATTTTTGTTTTTAATTTCTCTTATAAAAATTCAACCATAAACCACCCATTGGAGACATCATAAAGTACGTAGGATTAATACTTAATGGTTCACTGGTTTTTTTATTAACTTGAATATTATAATTTTGAATAACTGACGCTAAACATAGTTTACTTTGTGAAATACCAAATTGAATCCCTAAACACATCCTGGGTCCTTCACCAAATGGCAAGTAAGTATATTTATGTATATTATTCTTGTTATCATCTCCAAATCTTTCTGGTATAAAACGCAGCGGTTCAGGAAAATGTTTTTCATCCATGTGCAAACCATATATGGGAATAATAACCTGAGTTCCCTCTTCAATTACTTGCATTTTGGAAGAATTGCATTCTGTTTCTAACATTGAAGGTAGTTTGAACGATTTTGTGCAAGTTTTTAACAAACTAAACAATGGTGTATGTAGTCGGAGACTTTCTAAAAATAAAAATAAAAATAAGTTTATTATGAAAGTGAATTAATAAATAATTCGATGGGATTAATCACAAAGTTACGTCATCATGTATGAGAAACACAAAGCAAGAGATCTAGTTATATTTTACTAGTTAATGTAGTTTTTGCTTGTGCTTTTCTTCCGAGTTACTATTTATAGTATTATAAAACAGTATATTACCTTTTAACACGCAATCTAAATAGGTCATTTCCTGCAATGCCTCATAAGTCATTTCTCCATTATATTTATTTAATGTTTCAGTAATTTCTTGGTATAAATTTTCTTGTACATCAGGATTAGCTGCCAATTCATATAAAGCATAACTGATTACTATAGAACTAGTTTCAAAACCATCTCCAAAAAAACCACCAGCATGAGCCACAACATCATTTTCATTAAACTCAGTTTCATCATTAATTTTAGCCTTTAGAGAAGCCATAACATCTAAGAAATCATTGCGGATTATATTATTGCTTTTTCTGTAATTCATGGTCTGTCTGACAATATTTCTTAAAAAATCTGTAGCTTCATCCGTAAAAAAACTAAATAATTATTAAAATTTTGTTTATTTATAAAGCTATAATTAAAAAACTTACTTAATTTTTAAAATTGTTGATACAGATGGAATAATAAAGAAAATGAACTGTTTCAATCCTTTAAAAAAACTTGGTTCTGTTACTTGTCTACCAATTTCTCTAAACTTAGCATTTGGATCATCAAACGCCTGTCCATCAATACCAAAAGCACAACTAGCAACGTTCTCTGATGTATATTTTGAAGCCAATTCTTTTAATTCCAATCCATTTTCATTATTTGTTTTCGCGTTTAAATATTTAACTAATTTGTTGCAATTTTCTAACATTAATGGAAACATTAATTTAATCTAAAAAAATATTTATTTATAATTATTAATAACTTAATTAATTATTTACCTTAGCAGCACTAAAACTTGGTGATATTTGGGATCTAACTTTTTTCCATTTGTCTCCTTTTAATGCAAATGGATTTTTACCAAAAATAAGATCATTTTTTTCATCAATAAAAACATCGTTGTCTCGAAAGTGGCCAAAGCTCGTTTGGATAATTTCTTTAATTAGATCAGGATTGCGAATTACTATACCCGGTGACATGAATTTATAGAAACCAACATAATTGTAACCATCAAATTTCCTAAAAAAATTAACTTAATTTTTTCTCAATATGTTAATTAAAATTACTTACTCATAAATCTCAGTATGTATCTGTCCAAAAGATTTTTTCATTGTCAAACAGTCCAATAAATTTCCAAATAAGTATTTATAAGGGGCCACCGCAATATTTTTTTTATCCCAATATTGGTAGGCATTTTTAACATATATAATTATTAGAACAAGAACTATTAAAATTAATCCTATCCACAACATTGTCGATATAATAATGAATTCAAAAATCTTCGTAGCATTATTATACATGCAAACTTAATAAAGGAAAGGAGGGAGATCCGAACACACAGTCGTCACCGTCACGTCAGTCGAGTCAGTAACACATTCGCAGTCGTTTGAGTATGTTAAATAATTCTCAATTATTGCATTTTACTTGCGTCTCGCATGGGAATCTACAATTATTAGAATAATGTTCAGTTTTTTTGGTAGGAATTAAAATAAACAAAAATATTACTCTTTCAAAAATAAAACGGATACTTGAAAATAAATAAAAAATAATTCTTAATACAACAATTAAAAAATACTCATTCTCAAAAATACAAATTATAGCAGATGCTCGAAAATGCCTCCACTCTGTACCATGCAATATCCCAGCCGGTTATAAAAATTTTGGCGCACATTGGACAACATTTCAGGGCTAATCATTTGCATGGAATTAACAATTTTTATTCTTAATTCATCCAAATTATTAGCCCTATTTTCCTGGAACATAAATATTATGTCTTCAATCAGTATTCATACGCTCGCACGCAGAATGCGCACGTGTTAATTTTTTTGCCGGCGGCGGAGATTGCCGATTGTTTTCCCATAAGACCGCTTACATTGAGACGGTCTGTATATTAGGAGGGTGATATGGGTCATGTATTAAAAGATATAAAAGTATAAAACAATTTATTATGTTTATAAGATTAATCTTACAAATATATATGTTTAATTAGTAAAAAAAATTGTTTTATTATTTCATAAACATGAATTATCACGTAGAGGTCATCAATTATATTATCAAAAGATAGTTTATCAAAATATAACTGAATTTATTTTTTATAATTACGTATATTATTATTTTTATTTAGTTTCATGGTCAAATATTTTTTTTTTTGTAAATCAAATTATCATTTACTGTATCAATTCGCAGTATATGCAACGCAAAAAACATTTTATAAATGTTTAATTAAAACTGAAAGATTAATGTTGAATTTCCTAAATTGTTATTAGAAGTCAATTTTATGTTGATAAATGCAAAAGTGCTAATTTTAACAAATAGATGGGATTGGTTAATATTAGCACTAAAAACTATATTTTTATAAAATTTATAACAAATTTCGCAAAATTATCACAAAAAACTATTTTTTTTAAATAATTTTCTTATTATTTACATAAAAATTGCTAAAATTTTTTTATAAAGTTTGCTCAAAAAACCTTTTTATTGCAAAAAGTTTGCAAAAAAACTAAATTTCAATAAACTAAAATCACAAAAAACCACCTAACCTAACCTTACCTAAAACCAACTGTTATAAATTGGAGTAAAACTTAGCGACTGGTGAAAAGATTATCAACGAGTTAAAACTGAATATTACAATTTCAGAAGCAAGATCTTATAGCCGCAATGGAAAGCATAAAAGGAAGAAGACTCTTAATGTAGTTGCCTTTATTAGTGCAGTTAACATTTATAAAAATGAGAATTGATAATAAAAACGCGATTTCCAATGTTTTTGGATGGTGCAGCAAAAACATAGTGAGAAGAAGTAAAATAAAGTGTTTCAAAAATAAAAAAAGCGTTTGAGGTAGAACAAACCTTAAATTATGGTATTCGAAAAGCTGTTTACATTGAAGCAAAACAAGCTTGAACCGTTGAAAAAATAGATAAAAAAAACTAAAAAGGAACAGCATAACATTGAATAATGTAAGAACAAGTCGCCCAAGATACAACTTCTGTAACAAGTTTAGTCACGATAAAACTATTTGCATCAGCTAAAACAACAATTATATGTTTTAGTTGCAAAAAAACTTGGACATATCCGCAGTTAGTGCAGGATGCACAACTACCATCAACCATCAAAGTATCAACAATGCATCAAGTTTTGATTTCTCTGCTGCTAAGTTTAAAACAAAAACATAGACGCTCAAAAATAGATATTAATGCTGCAAACCAGTTCAATATGGTAAAAATAGATACTGATGCAATAGGCTGCGTTGCCGTTCAATAACTGTGTGACCATTTTGAAATTATTTATTTGTTCTAATACATCAAAGTTCATGCCTCCATGTCGTCAGTTAAACCGGACAAAAACTTTAAAATTAGCAACGGATCAGGAGTAAAAAAACAATGTTCCAATGGCGCAGTAATTAATTGTTTGGAAGTTGGTGCAACTGATTGGGTTGTGCCAATGGTCTCCGTCCAACAACTTCTTTAACAGAAGTCTGGCAAAAGCTGTTTTCTTTAGTTTATCTTGGTAACTAGAGAAAAGAGCAATGAGAAAACGGCATTTACTCGAAATGTTGGAGAAAAGCTATTATCTTGCAGTTGCTAAAGATGTGCAAAATATCTAAACTATGTAAACAACTACAAACTGATTTCATTTACTTGCTGTCTCAGTAAAATTTTAGAATAACTAATCAACAACCACTTAGTGTGGATGTTCAAAAGTTGCAAAAATTTTATCGCAAACGCTTTCTTAGAAAGAAAACACTTTGCAGCGGTGTTTTTGACCAGGAAAAGCGTATGACATAACTTAGTGTTTTGCTGCACGGTTGGAATTTCAGGGGCTTCTTTTTCTTGAATCTTTTATGCAAGTTTCAAATAAAAGTAGAAACCCTTTACTCAAAGATTATGTCTAGAAAACAGTGTTCCCCAAGGGTCGACAATTAGCGTCACCTGATTTTACTTTTTTTTACCTAAAATAGAAACGATTTTCAAAAATAAAACCCATTTTGTGTGGGGAGTGTCGGTTTTACTTGGTTCTTGGCAGGTATCTACCAACTTCCTCTTCCTTATTTTTTTTCTTTTTTTTTTCTTTCTGCCAAGCTTTGTTTTTGACCGCAGCGGGAGCAAATGAAAAATGCATTTTCTACATCGTCAGGGTTATAACAGTGTGCACAGATTGGTGTTGTTTTAATTTTTTTAAATTTTAAACTTGTGTAGGTATTCCTCAAAACACCTATGTCCCGTCAGCATCTAGGTCATCAAATAGTTTATTTTTTTATGACCTCTCTGTACTTATTGCTCTATATTAGGTCTATTGGCCCACATCCTCTATCTTTTTCAGTCTTTCTTGCCAATCTTGTACAGTTTTTCTGTTTCTGCCTGCTTTTCTGCTTGGTCTTTTCCATACCCTCTTGTCCACAAAAGGGTCTATAGGCTGCATGTCTTCGTGAGCACAGTGCGGCTTGCACTGCATATTTGTACAACTTTTTTTCTTTGCATTTTTACAAATGGGGGCTGCGTACAGAATAATTGATTTTTTTTTTATGTAGGACCCTTCACATTTAGCATTAGACAAGCTAGCATCTTGGTCAATGTTTCTGCTTTTTTACAATTATTTAAAATATGCTGCTTCATTTTTGTTTTGAAATCAAAAGCTACTCCAAGAGACTTCTTATGTTACTCAGAAGTACTGTTTCCGACTTTACAGCAGCAATTTTTTGTCTGTTTTTGCTTATCCGTTTTGAAATTTGCTGTATGACTATGTTAGAGGTTTCTACTAGCACATTCTCTGTTTTGGCTGTGACAACTACTGCTAAATCGTTAGCATATTTAACCGTGATGACCTAAAACTCCTTTATATTTATTATGAAAAAGGAAATTCCATAAAAGTAAACCTAACATCGATGATTGCAAAACTAGTAGGATGTATTCTAATTTGCCAAAAGCTGCCCATGTCAATCCGATGCGCCTGGTGATCTTTGTTGTTTGGTATATATACTCTTCGACTTGCGTGAGTGTGATTCTTGATGGTGACTATTTTGTTACTTGGATTGAATTTTGTTTTTTGAATGTGTATTTGAAAGCCCACAGTTTGTGAGACTTTGTCAAGTTTGCGTAGCATTTCTTCCAGTTTTTTTTAGGTCATTGGTAATGAGGACAATATTATCGGCACAGCAAAAGTGATTTAGGCGATTACCATCGATGCTTACTCCCTTTCTCTCTTACAATAGTTTTTTGAATACGTCTTCCAGCTCTAAAGTAAATAATTTTGGCGAGATGGTGTCGCCCTGCCAGCGCCTTTTTTGATGAGTACTTTCCTTGTCGTTTAATTTTTTATTTTGACAAGTGAAGTTGCGTGTTTGTAGATGTGTTTAAGCAAAAATGGTCAGAGTATATCTGGCAACCAGGGGACACAAAAACCTAATCCCAAATGGAGATTCAATAATCTCACTAAAAGTTAAACTGACAAATGTAGGGATGCACTTAATGAAACTGCACAAAATATTCATGAAAAAAAGAAGATACAACGAGGAAGAAGTTAATAAAGATATAGAAAAACTAAGTAGACACCTAAGGACAATGCAAATATCTAGGCTGAATAACTCAAAAATGGGAAAAAAGAAAGGTGAATGCCAGTGTAGTAAGTAGGGCAGAAAAATAGAGTATAAGGAAAGATGAGCCGGAGACAGCATGTGATGCCGCAGCAGACTGCGTGATTCCGCGAGGCCGAAACCAGCCCACCTCAAACTAGTACCACATTAGAGACAACAACTAGGACAAATTAACAGCAGGACTTACGCAAAGAAAAAAACCAAAAGGTATTGCATTGCGTTAGTTATTTTCAAAGGCCACTTGTTGAAGCCAACACTTCACTACGTTTTTAAAAATAAAAAAGATGTATTTAAGCAAGTTTGTATACCTAGAGTCAATTCAGGCATTGTCCATTGACTGGAGTAATGCCCATGTTGTAATGGAGTCAAAGGCTTTCTGATAGTCCACAAATGCCATGCGGATGTAGATATTGTACTCTGTAGATTTATCGATCAGTATACGCAATGTTTGAATGTGGTCGGTTGTGCTGCAGCCTGCTTGTTCAGCCGGTTGATAAAGTTAGTCAATTTGTTATTATTTTGGTTAGTAATTTATAAAAGGTGGACAGTAGACTGATTGGTCTGTAATTCTCCATATTTGTATTATCTTCTATCTTAAAATGGAGAATTACATCTGCGTTTTGCCATGAGTCAAGAATTTTGCCTTCTTTAAGACATTTGTTCAAGAGTATCAAGATTGCTTTTTACAGGACCTTTCCTCCAGTTGTTAGCATTTCGCTAGTTATTTGATTTTTGTTTTGTGTTTTGTTATTCTTAACCCTGTTCGCTGATTTTCGGATTGAATTACTTGGCTATGTAAGTTTACGTAGAATCTTTTGATGGTTTCTGCAATCTTGTCCTTTTCTATAAAAATTTTTCTCTGTCATTTTTTGTATTACTTTTCCTGTTGATTTGTTGCATATTCCGAAGAGTATCTGTCTATTGCTTTCCGTTCCTTGATCAGAAAGACAATGAAATGTACAATAAAAATCAATTAAAATATAAAATTAAAAAAAAAAACTTATTTATTGTTTAAAATTGACATAAACAAGTAACTTAATTTATAAAAAAATTTACTGCACAAAAACAAGGAGAGTTAATTTATAATTTGTGATAAGGAATAAGGAGTTGGGTTTTTCGAGGGTTTGGTAGAAGGCGCCATTTATTAAACCATGAATCTGTTTTGTCTAATAGTGATTGCAGCTGATATATGGAAGATTTTAATGACTTGGTATGTGATATGAGCAGAATCTACAAGTTTAAGTTGCAGTAATTTGGGTTTAAGTGATAGATGTCGTGGCAGAATAAATTATATAGAAGAGGTGAGAGTGGAGATCCTTGTGGGACACCTTGATGAGGTGTAAATGAATGGGATTATGACAACCGGATACAAACTTGAAGAGTTCGGTTATTTAAAAATTGGTTTACTAATTTTAATAAATAAAAGGGTAGATTTAAGTTATAATAATATGTTTATATAAATAAATAAAACGCTTGATTGCTTGCCCTCTAGGTGAGACGTTTGGAGATTAGATGTAACGATTGTGAGAGGGTGGGATGTAGAACTACTTTTGCAAAAACTAAATTGGGTTGTAGGGTTATTTTCCTCAGTAAGTATTAGGATTTTATTTATTTATCCATACCGAGGTCTTTATTCTATTTGTAATTGTCTATAATATAAATCTTTGCTCCGCGATAGAAGTGTCATCCGTAAATTTTATAATTTTCCTTTTTCTATTTTTAAACTTATCTGTATAACACTTTTATTTTGTTTTATTTTCCAATACTAGACTACAAAAAAATACATCAATTTCTGTCGTATATATTTTATTAATTATTCAATTCTAACTTTGCTTTTAGACAGCAATATTATGATTTTTAATATGGAAACAAAAGTGCAACATTTGATATGTTGCAGATCTATTAAAGAAAAATTTAAGATTGTAAAAAAAACATCAAAATAATCGATCAATAAAAGTATTTTTTAGAACTACAACTGACTCCTATACAGAGATTAGAGTAGAATTTTTTAGATAATTTAAAACAACGTCGTCGTATAGAGATGAAGAAGATAAAAATAATCACTATTTTTGAACAAAATGTAAATGGTTTTGTTTATTGTTAAAACCACATAGCATATTTCTGTTGACTAAAGTTTTCACCAATGAATTGATTTCTAATAAATTTATCATTCTGATAGAGAACCTATAAAAGGTGGCAGTGTTCTAGCTAGCTGTTAGTTTAAAGTCAAGCGTAATTAATTAAAATTTAATTAGCGATATAATTCACATTATTGTCCAACGTTTCTTATCATAATTTATCAATTGATATTGTTAGAGTTTATGTTATATGATTGTTTTTAATCCAACATTTTACTTAAAAAATATTTAATTGTTATTAGCGATATGAATATGTTACAACAGTTTTAACCGGCACTTAATCTAATTCCACTTGCAGATTGCTTAAATGTTTAGAATTTTTAATTTGAATCAACAAAGCACTATCATAAATGATAATAGTAGATTATTAATTTTCCAGCAAGAATAAATAATCATCATCTTCCTTTAAATATAAAGATATAATTAATTTATTGTAGTTTAATATCTTCAAATACATCTCTTAGTTACAACCAATTTGTTTCTTTTATATAAAAAGTTAACTAAATTTGAGTGGGATAAGTTTTATAAAGTTAAAGATGCTAATTTATGTTGCAATTATTTGTATAAAGTGGTATATGGCATATTGAATAAGTCTGTTTCTAAATCAGTGATAAGTAGCAAGCAATTTAAAATTGCACCGTGGTTTTCTAAAACCATTAATTTAAAGAATTCATGATGATAAAATAATTTACTATGTTTTTTATTACAAATTTATTTTTACAAATACATTACTAGTTTTTGCTGTACTAAAATCTTCTACAGATGAAATAAATTTTATAACAAAAATTTGATTTTGCTCAAACACTGAACATGCCTATCTCTACATGAGTCCTGATCTTGTAAATTTTTAAAGATTTTTCAATAAGCCATTTTTGAGTAATAAACAATCAAAATTTGAAAACATCGATTTTTTTGCATTTTTTTACATTTTTTTGATCGTTTGTAACTTCTCACAGTTGCATTTTTAAGAAAAAACTGTGTTAAACTTTTTTTTCAAAACTGTTCAAAGAATCATTTTTTACTGTCAAACATTTTTTTCCTTAAATTTTGAAAATTAAGCAGAACTTAAAAAACATTTTTTTTTTAATATCTTACATTGTACCCACAGAAATAGCAAAACAAAGCTTGAATTTTAAATTTACATTTTTTGATCAGGATTTTTAGGAAAAAATTATAACAAACTTGTTTCTTAAAATTTGTCTAAAGAATAAGTTTTCACAGATAAATTTTTATTTTTTAAATTTTCAAAATTTTGCAGTACTTTGACAATTTTTCTAAACAAAATTTTTGGATAAAAACGTACTTTTATATGTAAAGCACGTTTTTATCCATATTTGAAAAAAAATCATCTTTTTTTAAAGTTCTGTAAATTTTTCAAAATTTAAAGAAAAAAAAAATGTCTGTGAAAACTTATATTATACTTTTATCCATATTAAAAAAAAAAAAAAATACCTGTCATCTTAAAAAAAAAAAATGTTTTTTAAAGTTCTGCAAAATTTTCAAAATTTTAGGAAAAAAAATTTTGGCTGTAAAAAATGATTCTTTGAACAATTTTGAAAAAAAAAAGTTTATTACAATTTTTCTTATAAATTCAACCTTAACAAACAATAAAAAAATGTAAAAAATGCAAGAAAATAGTTTTTTTTTTTAAATTTTGATTAGTTATTCAAAACTTGCTTATTGAAAAATTAAAAAAAAAAAACTAGAAGATTAAGACTTATGTTAAGTAAGGCATTTTCAACAAACTTTTTAGCAAAATAAAATTTTTGTTCCGTACACTTGACTCAGACATGGCCAATATATATAATTATATAATATTTGTATCTTACTTATAATTACCCAAGAAATTGCTAGATATCATTGTAAATAAACCGGCAAAAAACGCGTATATAACTCTAAAAACTGAGTTGATTAAACGCCTCAACTTGTCTCAAAAGCAAAACATTATAATTGGTTGGTACCACAAAGTTTGATTGTGGAATTTTTTACTTTGGATTTAAATTTGAAAGTTCAATAACAGCCTCAAATACTGCAAAAAATTCACGTTGCCGATTGAAAGAGCTGTGGTCTTAAACTAAAACTGTAAAAAAATAAAAATTGTTGTTAAACAGTCAAAATGTTTTACAAACTTTCAAAACTGTTTTACAAACTGTCAAAAATGTAATACAAGTTGTCAAAAAATTAAAAAAATGCTACAAACGTTACCAAAACATTCAGAAACTTTTTAAAAATGATTTTTTTCAAAACTGTTCGAATTTACAAAAATTAAAACTGCTATAAGTATATCAAATGTACTTAAACTGTTAAAAATTATAAAAATTGTTACTATACAGTCAAAGCATTTCACAAACTGTCAAAAATTTTGTACAAACTGTCTAAATTGTTAGGCAAACTGTCAAAAATGTTCCTAATCTATTAAAGGAGGAAATGAGAGATTGAAAGCCATTACAATTCTTAAAGCACCATCAAGAACTTGCCGAGTCAGCTGTTTGAAGTAACATGCTTTGTACACTTTAATTTGGAAGATTGCCAACATCTATGCAAGCCATCTTTGCAGCTCACAAAGACCTATCCATAGAAAATATTGCAGATTTAGCTGACTCAATCATGGACTTAACCTCACATTAACCTACAGTTACAGAAACATAGAGTCCAGTCCAAGTTATTAACCTCTTAGCATTACAGCTCCTGCAATTTACAATCACACTGCAACAAGAAATAGCATCAGTCAGAAAAAAAAATTGCAATATGGCAGAGCTAATTTTCATAAAAAATTGAGATCTCGCTTACGGTCAGCTTCGTATAATCGACAACGCAAGAATGCAAAGTTTAAGCGCAAAGCAAGAAAGTGCATGCTCGTTTTAAGAAAACTTAACTCGGCAGTCGTTAATGGCGACAGACAACACCTGCATTACTGATAACGCCACAAAGACACAATTTTTTTTTATATGCAAGGACCATAAAACAAATCATCAAATAAACTTGCCGCGGCCAACGGAACGGTGATAGCAACTTACGGCTCCATGAAGTTAACGCTCAGTTTAAACTTTGTCAAAACTTTACATGGAAGTTTGTGATAACAGACGTCACTAAATCTATTATTGTAGTCAACTTTCTTGCATCTTGTGGATGTAAGAAACCAAAAGTTAATAGGCGCAGCGACCCTGCTCATTGCACAAAAAATTTAGTAACAAATGAAACACCGAGCATCAAAACAGTTATACAAACTCTTCACAAAATTTCCAGAAATCTTAAAACCAGACAGAATATACTACAGAACGTAAATACGCAACTTATAATAAGGAATTGATAGCGATTTACAAAGCAATAAAACATTTTTGCTACATGAAGCTAGAACCTTTACCATCTTCACCGATTATAAGCCGATCACATTTGCGTTTCGAAAAAAAAAAAACAACAACTGTACCACTACAGTTGCAATATTTTGATTATATGAGGAAATTTTCCACAAACATACGTCACGTGTTGAGCAAAAAGGACATTGTGGCGGATGCCGTTTCCCGCATCTAAGAGATAGCGCCGGCAATAGATCTAAGAGCTTTAACAGAGGCGCAGAAAGCGGAAGTAGAAGCGACGTATATCAACAACAACTGCGAGGCCATTTGTTACATTACAGTTTTGACAAACAGTATTTACAAACTCTCACATGCAGAAATAAACTTTACAGTAAAATTAATAACACAACGCTATATTTGGCCATCTATTAGGAAGGACTGCGGAGAATGGGCTTGGAGCTGTGTCAAGTGTCAAAAAGGAAAAGTCAACCGTCATGTACTAACAACACCAGGTACCTTTATAGCGCCATCTAAAAAGTTTGAGCATGTTCATATATTGATATTGTGTTTATGCCGAGCTCAGAAGTCTGCAGGTATTGCCTGACCTACATGGATTGTTTTTTCTGATGGCTAAAAGATATTCCTATAGAAGATCAAAAAGCTGCAACAGTTGCAAAAGACCTTTTACACACATTAGATTGCTAGGCTTGGGGTACCATTACGATTAACTACGTACCAAGAAAGGCAATTTGAGTCTCACCTATTAAGACAATTAATCCACCTAACAAGTACGTGTCACTTAAGAACCACGGCTTACCACCCGGAAGCGAATAATATTGTGGAAAGATTTCGGCAATTAAATGCCACAAAAGCAATCAATAGACCAACGTATTATCAACCGTTATGCTTGGCATCCGTTCAGCATGGAAAGACGACCTCCAGTCAACAGCCGCAAAGATGTTGTATGGAGAACTATTCCAACTGGAGAAATGTTGACACAGACATCCTCATCGACAGGCAGGCAAGATGTGTTAGAATTTGCGGCAACTCTGTAAAAACATCATCGGTCGACCAACGAGTCCAGCCATGGAGAAAAATCTACGTTTGTTTTTAAAGACTTTGCCACCACCAAACAGGTTTTTGTAAGAGATAATGGACCAAAATGTCCTACAACTACTATATGAAAGACCATTTAAAGTAATTTCTAGCAGAAAGCAGTATGACAACACGTGCATCAACGGAAACCACCTATTAATCTACAATCCAGACAGGCCAAGGTATCGAGAACCAACCCGCAATCAGGTAGAGTTACTTTTTTTGCAAAATTTTAGCCTCAGCAATGTCTTTTAATAAACTTTTATACAAGACATCAAAGCTGAAGACATCTAATAAGACGTAAAAACAATATTATTACTTAATTATCAAAAACAAGACTTAAGTTATATAAAAAAAATATGTCATATATAAAAATAATATTTTTATTAATATCAATTATTATTAAAATAGAATATGCAATAACAATCATTGAAATCATTTATAACTTGTTCTCAATTGCCACTTAATAAATTTAATCTAAAAAATTGGTTTAATAAATTGACCCTACTATCATAAAGTAAGGTCAACAAAATTAAAAAAACAAGCGGATGGTATACATTAAACATTAACTGTCTACATAATGTTGCTGATAGGTTTGTTTCTAATAATAATAGTCCTTATAATAATATACGTGAAAAATGTATACAAATATTGGGATAAAAAAGGAATTTCCACCCCACCATATGCGTATTTCTTTGGAAATTTAAAAGATACTATAACATTAAAAAGATCATTAGGACAAGTGCATTCAGATATTTATAAGTAAGTATATATTTTTGTCAAATTGATACGTTTTGTAATTAATTTCTTTTAAGACAATTTGAAGGTTACAATTATGTTGGATTTTATAAATTTATGTCGCCTGCTATAGTAATTCGCAGCCCAGATTTAATTAAAGACATTATGCTAACAAGCTTTAGCTATTTCCGAGACAATGATATTCACATAGATGAAAAAAATGATCTTATTTTTGGAAAAAATCCGTTTGCATTAAAAGGTGATACATGGAAAAAAGTTAGATCTCAAATTTCACCAAGCTTTAGTACCAATAAGGTAAAAACTAATAATAAATATTATTAACCAAGTTGCTAAATAAATAGTTAAATTACCAATTAATAATATATTAAAAGTATGTCATAGAACTTTGTAATATTAAGATTACAATTTGTTAATTTAAAAATTATTTTTTTAGATAAAAGCAATGTTTCCATTATTGTTAGAAAATTGCAAAAAATTAAATAAATATTTGCAAAATACTCCAGAAGCAACAAATGAAACCGCATTGGAATTAAAAGTGCTGGCTTCAAAATATACATCAGAAAATGTTGCTAGTTGTGCTTTTGGTATAGACGGACGTGCATTTGTGGATGAAAAACCGGAATTTTACGAAATAGGAAAACAAGTAACAGAACCCTCTTTCTTTAAAGGACTGCAAATGTTATTAGTATTTGTATTTCCATCGTTGGCAACTAAATTAAACATCAAGTATGCATATTACTATTTAATTTTAATTTATACTAATTTTTCAATTTTAGATTTTTTACGGATGAAGCAACCAATTTCTTAAGAAATATTGTCGGCCAAACTATTAATTACAGAAAGAACAATAACATAGTTCGTAATGATTTTATTGATGTTATGGTTTCGCTTAGAGCTAAAATCAATGATGAGAATGAATTTAATGAAGATGATATAGTGGCACATGCTGGTGGTTTTTTTGGTGATGGTTTTGAAACTAGTTCTATAGTAATAAGTTATGCTTTATATGAATTGGCAGCTAATCCTGATGTACAAGAAAAATTATACCAAGAAATTGTTAAAACATTAAATAAATATAATGGAGAAATGACTTATGAAGCATTGCAAGAAATGACTTATCTGGATTGTGTATTAAAAGGTAAATTTAATTTTTAAAAATTGTTTTTGTTAACATATTAATTTTAGAAAGTTTACGCCTACACGTTCCATTAATGAGTTTGATGAAAACTTGTACAAAAACATACCAATTGCCACCAATGTTAGAAAAAGAATACAAGTCTTCTGAGTTACAAGTAATTGAACCCGGGACTCAAGTAATAATACCTGTATATGGTTTACATATGGATGAAAAATACTTTGAAGAACCGTTGCGTTTTAAGCCGGAACGTTTTGGAGATGATAATAAAGATAATATAAATAAGTTCACGTATTTGCCATTTGGTGAAGGGCCTAGAATGTGTTTGGGACAGCAATTTGGCATTGGGCAAAGTAAATTGGGTTTGGTGTCTGTTATTCAAAATTATAAGATTAAGGTGAATAAGAAAACTAAAGAACCTTTGATGATTAATTCTTCATATTTTATGATGGCACCGGTTGGTGGAATGTGGCTAAATTTTTATAAAAGAAATAATTAATATTTTGTTTTTTTTGTATAGTTAAATTAATTTTAAAGTTATATTCCTATATTTAAAGTTAATAAATAAATATTATTTGATTAAAATTAGTATTTGTAAACATTGAATGGCGTTGTAAAAGACAATTTAGAAACCTACAGCATAAAAGTTAGGCACTTTAATACTACTTGGATATTATTTGATTTTGAACGTAATGGATACAAGAAAAAAATACAAGAACAGAGACGCAAACGCATACAAAGAGATGAATAAAAAAATCCGGGCGGAAAAAAGAGAGCAAGCAAAATCAAAGAGCTTGAAAAAAAAAGTCAAAAAATTAGCTAGTATCAAACGTAACAACAGTTCTAATAGTGGACTAACAAATTGTCAAAGAATCATAATCTTAGATACAAAGCAAAAACTGATCAGATAGAAAGAGTAAGTTGCAGAGCTTTTTCAGAAAAGAGCTAGGAACTTGAAAGCACTATTTTTCATAAAAGTGTTGGTACAGAAAAGTTGGGACGTCAATTGCAACGTATTCCTGGGTTTTATTATTGACAATAAAGATCTTAGAATCATAGCCAATCTGTATTGCCAGCCAAATGCAGTTATCAAAGTAGAAGAGCAGAAAAACGCTCAACCAAAAAAATAGAAATCAGGAAAGGGATAAGACAAGGTTGCATTTTTTTACCATTAATTTTCAAACTAAATTAAAAAAAAAAAATATATGATGCAGTACACCAGGCACAAAAAGGAATAGTAATTAATGAAGTAACACTCAACAATCTACGATACGCGGATAATACTGTTCTAATGGCAGATAGCCTAGAATGACTTGATGAACACAACGTCACTGAAATGTGCTCACTTTCCGGCTTAACATTAAACACCAAAAAGACAAAGTACATGATTAGTAGCAATCAACAAATAAGTAATACTAGTTCAAGTCAATAGAACACAGTTTGAACAAATCAAGAAATTTACCTACTTGGGTCATACGCTTGACAAACAAGAGCAAGAGCAGTGTTCAATAGTATAAAAAAATGCTGAGTAGCCATGGCTTAAACCTGAGCCGTAAAAAGCAATTGGTGCGTTGTTATGTATTTTCTTCTTCACAGTGTTGAATCCTGGACTCTCACTGAAGCGGCACTCAAAATATTACAAGTATAACGTTCCAGTTTACTTAGTGAGTAATTTAAAATAAATATAACGCATAAATAATATTTACGTTAGCGTATGTTTTGTTTTTCGCAATACGCCGTATATTAAAATTTATTTGTTCTAAATTGTTTTTATTTCACGATTGTAAAAAATTGAATCGCAAAAATTCCGCGAGGCATTTCGAGGAGCGGGTCTTTTCGTATCGAGCGTTCAACGCGAGCACGCGTTAAACATATATATATACGTTGCTTAAGTACTGCCCAATAGTAAATTAAAATTTACTCGAATATCGAGAGTCAATTGAAATAATTGGTAAGTGTAAAAAAACATAATAACTCCCGTATTTGAATTCAATTATTATAGACTCTTTCTTACCGACTTATCTACCGTATGATAAAATATCCATCGGACTATCCAGCACACGTGGATCGTACTGTCGTATCTAAAATATTCCATGCGAGATGACCACCAATAAATGTTCGCAGTGGTGAATTTAAATAATCCCGGCAAGATGTCCAAATAATTAAAGACACCGCCAGGGAAATCGAGAAGGACGAAGCCCGTCACAAAGGACCAGGATAAGTCGTATATTTTTATAATTATCTTTAGTTTTTATTTTTTTTAATAAGCAATATATCGTGTATGTTAAGTTTATTAAGTAACTAAGTTATTTCGGTGTAAATTACCAGCTGGTGATGGCGATATTTTTTTATATATTATTAATTCTATAACATCTTTTTTATTGTTTTTTTATAAATTTTAAAATTAAACTCGGAGATAATAAAAAACAATTGGCGTCCAACTACCGTTTTTAATTCGAACCCCGACCTGCCCCGAGCTTACGAGCTACCGTCAGCGAGACGCCACAGTAGGTGTACAAATAGATGCTGAAAATCAGTTGAATGAACCACGTACGTAATGAAAACGTGATAAGAAAGAAAACAATAATCTGGATATAATACTTACCATCAAAATACAAAAGTTAGAATACTTCGGACACATCATAAGACAAAAACTTAAGACAATGATTTGAGAAATCATCAACCAAACTCTTTCGCGCCACTGTCATCAAAATTATAGACGGCATTTGCAGAAAAAAATTGATTTGTATTTTTTTCTAGCCACATGTCTTACTCATTGTCATTTAAGTTATGTTGTATTTTTTATGACGTTTCTTATTTTTGTTCTTGTCCCGATATTGGTGTCATTGTACTTTCCATAGTTTTTTAAGTAATTTTAAGTTTTGTTGCTAATTTTTTAGTAATTGTCATTGTTTGTACTGGCAAGATGCAGCTGTTGTAGACTTTGCGTTTCAAATACAATAATTGTTATTGTTCTTACTACATATATGGCCACTGGTAGTATATAAGTCATAAACTTTTATTTTAAGACTTATTAGCATGGTGTATTCAAGGATATACTTAAGTTTGCCAAAAATTGTTCATGTGAGGATAGACTCCAACTAGTTACTTCTGCAGTTTTTTTTTTGTTTTTCCTAATTTGATTGTATGGCTTAAGTGCCTATATTGCTTGACACATTCTATAGTCGTCAAAATATAATCCACTGGGCTCATTAATTTTATTTTAGCGATGTTCATGTTTAAGAATTGACTTGAAACCCGCAGTCAAAATTGAGCAAAATTAACAAACCAAATTTTCCGGAAGAGGGAGCGACACGCGTTTTAGTGATAGTTGTTGTTTTTGCAAATGTTGTTAGTCATTATGATGTTAGAGTAGATCATAGTAATATCTAATTCCTTAAGAATAAACACTTTGGCGGAAGGTTGGGTATACTCCAGAACATTAAAAAGTTAAAAGTCTTTTTGTTAAAAAAGGTATTAGTATCAAATCTTTTGATAACTAAGCAGTTCAGTTTAAACTAGTTTTAATATTTTTTATAGTTTATAACCGGATTTTAATACTTTGCTATACAACTTTTGAGTTTTGTGGCTGAATTTTGATGTCTTTGACGTTGTTGTCCGCTTTTTGTATGTATTTCTTATTCTTTGTGGCCAGATTTTAATATTTTTGATATTTCATAACCGACTTTATTAATTTTTTTATACATTTTTAAGTTTTCTGAAAAGGTTTTTGACATTTTATTATTTTATGTTTCCATTTTCCAACTATAGACATTTTCTAGCCAGATTTTGCTATTCTTAAGTTTTTTGTCGGATTTTTGTTATTTTATATCCGTATTTTAGTATTTCTAACATTTTTTGACAGAATTGGTACTTTTCTTATAGTTTTTTTAATTTTCTGGCAAATAAATTTACATATAATTATTAGATTTTGGTGTGATAGCTCAATGGTAGAGCACTTGCATATCATGCGGAGTCTTACTCTAGCCGCGTGAGAGTAAAGACCTCTCTATAGTACAAACGCGACAAGAATCGGTATAATAATTCAGTAATAAAATTATTTAATTTAATTTTTATTTTTAATCTTAATCCGGCACGCCACTGGATTAATTGTAATTTAATTAATTTTGATATTAAGGGACAAGCCTTCTGCTTGTCCCTTATAAAGTGTATGTTAAACGTATTAGATATGAGCGATAACCATAATAACACAACCCCGAATAAAGTGGCAAATATACCTACGAAGCGACAATACTCCACGGAGAGCGACAGAGAGGTGATAGAGATAGTCACCGACGGGGCGCAGACAGAGACGGACGACGACCAAACATTCCAACGGCCACATCGCGAGATGGGAAGCAGGAGACGCACTCGCGCGGCGAACAAAAAACCCGCACAAATAAAAATAAATACGGAAAGGTTGAAAAGTTTATCTAAACCTAACAAAAATTTATTATTACAGAATAATATAATTTTTAATACAAATAAAACATCTGATTTAAATCCAGATATGAATAATACCAATATAAATAATACAAAACAGATTGCAAGCTGCAGTGGTACTGCAACAAACCAGATTGCTCCTGAAATTCCCACAGACGTAGGGGGATATACATTTATTTATAAAGATAAAAACAATATTAATAATAAAATAGAAGACAGACCGATACCGCTGCAAAACCGTTACAGCGTGTTATGGAATAGCGAAATGGAAGCCACAAGCATGGATACGACGGAGCAACCGCCCGCACAACCCGACTCGGCACCAACAAAATCTAACAAATATGTACCGCCGATCATTATTCATGGAAAAACTCTCAGTCACAAACAGCTTGTCAACAGCATTAAAAAAGTCACTAACAATGACTTCAATATCAAACACACTAAAAACAATACGATTATTCAAACAACAAACAACGATGACTGGCTGAGAATGAAAGAAGATCTAAAAACACAGAACGTTCAATATCATTCTTATACTAGAAAAGACAACAAATCGCACACGTTTGTCGCTAAAGGCTTTGCAGAAGACACACAGCCAGAAGAAATCCTACAGGCCCTGCAACAAAACAAAATTCCAGCAACAAAGTGCTTTAAAATGAAAACTAAGACGGACAACTACTACCTTGTAGTAACAAGTAAAGATGTTACAGAAATATTGCTAAATACAAATTGCAAATATTTATTGCACACACGAGCAACCTGGGAAAGGTATCACAGCACCAGGGAAATTACTCAATGCCGAAGGTGCCAAGAATTTGGTCACTCCACATCTAATTGTAATGTTCTACCGCGTTGCGTCAAATGCGCAAAACAACATTGGACGCACGAGTGCACTAAAACACTGGAGGAAAAACCGACATGTGCGAACTGCAAGCAGGATCACCCTGCCAACTATTCCAAATGTCCTGTTTACCTGGACCGGATAAAAAACATACGCCAGCCCAAAGCAGCAGCAACAAGAACATCCATAGGCTATAACGGTACCAACAATAGGGAGTTCCCACAGCCAAGATGGAGCAACTGGCAGCAGCAGACGCAACCACCACCACGTCCCACACCACAACAGCGTCCACTATTTGATTGGAATGCCCCAAAACCCTCTCAACATACATACACCCAATCAGCACCTAGCAACAACAACTTTTCAGAGCTACAGAATGAATTTGCTATTTTGAACACTAAGGTAGACCTAAATTTTATGCTGGAAGCTGTGAGAGAATTAAACTCATTATTGGACCGATGCAATTCAGTCACAGACAAGTTTCATGTTATGGCGGAATTTTACGCTAAACTAGAAAGCAGCCATGGATAACTTACTTGTCTGTGGCTGGAATGCAAATGGTCTCACGACCAAAAAAGCTATTTTAATGGAGTTTTTGACAAGAATGGACATTGACGTCTTAACCGTTTCGGAGACAAAACTCAATGTATCACAAAAGTTTAAAGTTAGAGGATACACTTGCATCCGAAGCGACAGAGCTGACGGATACGGCGGGGTGGCCATTCTTGTCAAGAACTCCATTCCACATGTAATCATCAATAATATCATTGACACGACTTTAGAGCATACTGCTATTAAACTCGCCGACAACACAATAATTTTCTCAATTTACAACAGACCGCTGAACAAATTCACTGACAACGACATAAGCAACTTACTTGACGTTGGACAAAAAGTGATAGTTGTAGGAGACTTTAACGCCAGACACTTCACATGGAAGTGTCACCTAAACAACACAAACGGTAACAAACTTTTTCATTTTACTCAACATTATCACTGCATTATCAATCATCCGGATGACCCTACTCATTTTCCACCAAATGGATCGACACCAACGACAATTGACTTGGCGATTATTAAAAACGTAGACTGTTCACAAGCACGGACTGTACAAGAACTTGACTCTGACCATGACCCCATACTATTCTCTTTACTGAGGCACGTAAAAAACGAAAAGACGAGAACTGTGTACGACTACAAAAACGCAGACTGGACTAATTTTCGGGTAATATTAGACACAAAATTATTATTAAAAAATGACATTCAATCGACTGACGAACTAGACGCTGAAACAGTCAAACTGACAGAAGCTATTCAAAGTGCTAGGGACAGATCTGTAAGGAAAAAGACAATTTTTCCGTACAAAGTGGTCATCTCTCGTGAAGTTTCACAACTCATAAACGAGAGAAACCGTACCAGAAAGACATGGCAACGAACAAGAAATCCAGCAGACAGACATAACCTTAATGAACTTAACAAACTCATTAAGGCGACAATTAACAGATTTAACAATGACAGATGGACAAATAAATTACAGAACCTATCCACAAAAGATAATTCTTTGTGGAAATTGACAAAGTCATTAAAGACAAAATACGATCCAATGCCTGCCCTTAATCACGGAGGCGAGATTGTCTTGCCCGATCACGACAAGGCAAATGCTCTTGCTGAAGTGTTTAGAGAGGTACACAGACTAGACGCCACAAACAACGACGAACATAGACTGATTGAAGAGACAGTTCAGCAATATTTAGAAAATCTAAATATACCGCTAACGGCGCACCATAAACAACTGACAAGTCCAAGGGAAATCCGATCATTCATAACAAGACAAAGTTCACGAAAAGCACCTGGACCGGACACGATCACCAACGCTGTACTAAAAAACCTCACAAAAAAGGCCATAGTACAGCTGACATATATCATTAATAGCATGCTGAAACTTTCATACTTTCCAAAAGTATGGAAGTCAGCCATTATCATCCCCATACCAAAGCCTGGCAAGGATAAAACATTGCCAATTAATTATCGACCAATAAGCTTGCTTAATGTTCTGGGTAAACTGGCGGAAAGAATTGTACTGAATCGATTAGACCAGTATGATCATAAAAACAAAGTCATAAATGACTATCAGTTTGGATTTAAGACCAAACACAACACCACCCAGCAAGTAGTACGCATTGCACATGATATTCTTACGAATTTCAATAAGAATAATGTGACAACAATGCTGCTACTAGACATTGAAAAAGCGTTTGACAAAGTTTGGCAAACCGGTCTCATCTACAAACTCATAATGTACCATTTTCCGGACAACATCATAAAACTTATTAAATCATACCTTGATGGGCGCTCGTTCAAGGTCAAGGTGAACGAGAGTCTATCAGGTTCACAACACATTGCAGCTGGGGTACCCCAAGGTTCTATCTTGGGACCTAAGCTGTTTAACATCTTCATTAATGACATGCCGACTAATTTTAAGACAAAGACAGCACTTTACGCCGACGATACAGCGATATACGCTCACTCTCACAATGCTATTGTGTCAAGTAAGCAAGTGCAGATACACGCCGATGTGCTGGTTAAATATTTTGAGAGATGGCAGATTAAGCTAAACGCTGCCAAAGCGGAAGCAATCACATTCTCTCGAAAATTTACCGGTACAACGGTGTTTGTACCGCTGAAACTGCATGATGGAGCGGTGAGAGAGTCAAAAAGCGTCAAATATCTAGGTGTAAAGATGGACAAAAGACTAACCTACAAGGACCACATAGACAGTACACTGGCGAAATGCTATGGGGCACTTAGAGCACTCTACCCGCTGATGAGCAAAACTAGTAAGCTCAATCAGACCAATAAACGACTGATTTACACGGCACTCATCAGACCAATCATGACATACGCAGCACCAATCTGGTGCGGTGCTGCAAAAACACACATTAGAAAACTTCAAGTTTACCAGAATAAACTTTTGAGACTAATTTTGAACCAAGACAGATACACGAGAATTGATGACCTTCATGACAGATCAAACATACCTAGAATTGGTGACTACATAAACACACAATCACAAAAATTTTATCTCACACAACTGAAGCATAACCGACTAACAAAGACAATCACCAACCGACGCTCATCAATCATTAACCCAAAACATAGGCTGACATACCAAAAACTGCCTATTTTCAATCAGCCTTTATAAGGCAAAAACATAAGTTTTGAAAACAGGGTTTTCGAAGCTTTCCCTGTATATTAATTGTAAACCTGTAAATATATATGTAATTGTTCAAAATTGAAATTTAATTAATTTTCTTTTTCTTTGGTTGTTTTTCTTATATATGTAAATATGTTTAACTTAAGTTGTACAAGAATGCCCCAAATTTTTGGGTAGGAGTCATGTTGTATATATTTTTCATTACCATAAATTTGCTTCTTCTTTTTGTAAATATGTACATAATAGTAAATAAAGAATTTTTAAATTGCAATTGCAAAATTGCATATCATGCGAGCAGTCCGGGGTTCGATCCCCGAAATATGACTGAAATGATAACTTGCTTTTTATCCACCAGCGTGGTTCGGAAGTCACGTTTTAAGCTGTTGGTCCCATCAAACCACTTTAAACAAGTCGTAGACTTACTCTGGCGATGTAAAATAGCCGTAAAAAGCATAAATAAATAAAAAAAAAAAAAAAAAAAAAAAGATTTTGTTTTTTTTTATAAATCAATTTTGTCATTTTTAACATTTTATATCGGATTATGAATTTGTTTATCTATTTTCGGGCTTTTCTACGTACTTCAAGAACAATAAGATTAGCATTGCTTCGGCTTGTCATACTAGGTCACTCCAGCTTCTAACGACGGCCAGTAAAATGCTCCGGCTTATCTTAAAACCTCTACTGCTAATTTCTTCACATAGATTTTACCTGAAAAGAAATGCATCAAAATGGTAATTTGCGACTTGCTGCTATACTTAACCGGAAATATGGTTGAAAAAGCATTGGAAGAGATTCAAGCCATCTAACGTCCACCGCATGAGGAATGAGTTTGGTCGTTTTCCAATAATCTTTGTACAACTTAGCAAGAGATAAAATAATATAAAAATAAAAAATGTCAAAAAGATACTTAATCCCAAAATTGAACAAAAATAAAAAGGGTTGGTTGCATTGCTCAATGTCAAAAATACGGGCACAGCGCTAAGAGATGTTTTAAAGCAATTCTGGTGTGCTATAATTGTTCAGGTCCCCACCAGTCTGTAGAAAAAAGACACACCTCCAAAGTGTGCTTTATGTTCCGGCCCCAATCCCGTCAATTTTCAGGGATGCAAGGCTTACATTAAAATGATGGCAGCTGTCTCCATCTTAAGCTTCCCAAAACTCAAGTTCCCGCAAACCGAGCAGCCGAGGTCACAACAAACACAACGACAAATAATTTTACGTGTTTAGGAGCGTGGGACAAAAATCTTTGCAAGAAAAACAATGAACACCCCAGACATTTTTACTTTAAAATCTAATGCATTTGTGGTGAAGGTACCGGTGGGTGTTGAACATCCTTAAAATTTTATCTGGGCATGTCAACCCAATTAACCAAATTAAAACTGCGGATTTTGATACGGTTTTTTTGTTCCTTTTTCTTACCATCTTACCAGAGGACTTTAATAATTCAAAACACCAGACGTGGAACAGTCGGACAACCAACGTAAAAGGTCAAGCATTGCAAGACTACGTTGAGTCAAAAGGTTATTGAGTCTAAAAAACAGATGATCCAATTCAATACAGCCACGCTAGCTATCAAGAAGATGTTCTAGATATAGCAATTCTAAACAGCGCCAACTTGCAAATCAAAATTAAGACAATCAATAATCTAAGCTCTTACCACATTCCGGTAATCCTGGAACTTTATATAAGAGAATCAAATAAGGGAGAAAGATAGTTTGTTACCCGCACAAATTGACCTCTTTCTTTAAGATACATAGAAGATAGCTAGACCCAGTACGCACGGTTGTTGATATTTAAACAGCCATCGAACAATTTACAGTAATGATTTTTAAGGCTACGGAGAAAGCATCTAATACCTTTCAGGTTTAGGTATAATAAACGTGGACTGTCTTGCAATCAAAAAAGATTGATTTGTAGAAAAAATGCTGCTATACATCAATAACAAAGACGTTGCGACCCTTTAGATTGTAAAACCCTTAATGCTCTTCATAACAGTTAGGTTAGTTCAACTATAAAGCACACAAAAACCAATGCTGGCAAAAAACTTTAGAATCAACCTTCGAAGATGAAAATCTAATGTGGAAAATTTCCAAAATCTTACGCAGCAGGAGTCTCAGTACCAGTAATTCATAGTAAAAACAGGCTTCAATATTATATTAAGAACGTCGAAAGGATCAAAAAAGAACTTGAGAACTTTTTGGCAGGCTCAGACAGCGTTCGACTGTCTTGAAACTTGATCCGCACCAGGTCGGTATTCTAAACAAAGCTTTGAAATCTTTCTTGCAGAAAGCAATAATAATTTTGACTAATACAGTTTGAAAAGCTCCTGGCAAAACCTGAAAAAGACCAAAGTTTTCCCAAAACTACCGGCCAATCAATTTTTTTTGCACTTTGAGCAAGGTTGTAGAAAGAGTAATCCTGGATGATATCCAAATCATGCGGAAGTACATTTTTTTCTTCCCACTGATCAACATGGATTTTATAGTAAATACTTTATTTTAATTAAACAGCAACTAAATGGCATGACAAATCACATTTAGACTAAGAAAAACCAAAAGGGTAATATTTTTTGACGTCACAAAAACCTTTGATAAGATCTTGGAGCGATCGTAGCTCAATGGTCTAGTGCAAAAACTGCAGACCGGGTTCAATTTCCGGAAGCAACAATACCAAATATTAAATATATTTTGATGCGGTCATTTCTTTTGCAAGGCAATGGCAAAGCAGCAAAGTATTTGTCTAGTAATTCTCTCTAGTAGTGTGGTTTGGATTCCAAGTTAAACTATAGGTGCCGCATGTTTGGAAAGAAGTTTACGCTTGTAAGAAGCACACGGCACTACAAGAAAAAGAAGATATGGCACAACAGTTTACTCCTAAAACTGCATATACTCAAATTTCAATTGCTCTTCATAAATCTGACAGCATCATACTTACAATTTTAATCTAGCGTCAAAATGGCGAGTGATAGTAGCGGTGAAATAAACTGTAAAATTTGTGTGATTAAAATTAAAAGCAACGATATAACAACCAAGTGCTTTGATTTATGTGATGGGTTAGTGCATGGACAGTGTACAGACCTTAATAGTAGCGAGATAAGGCTTATAAATGGAAAAAAGAACATTGTTTGGTTATGTCCAACCTGTGAAGTATTTTTCAACAAAGGTCAGTCATTTCTTGATATATTTAAAAAAACTACAGTTAACGCTTGAAGAGCATAGTGATTTAATAAAGAAAAATTGCGAGAACATAACTAAATTAAATATGCAAAACAACTCAAATAAGACCGAAGAAGATAATATATTAATTAAAGACCGATTAGCCATCTATGAACAAACAGTTAAACTCGATACAACAGACTTAACTCAGAAAGAAGAAATTCCAATAAAGAGTCTAAACTACGCTAAAATAGCAAGCAGTGCAAAAAATAATTCTAGTAAAAACTTATTGAATAAAAATAAAATTGATATCAATTTAAAGTCAGATGATTTTATAAAGGTTAAATACAAGAAAAGTAATAAAAATAAAAATATTATTACTGGTAACAAAATCGACAATAACACATTCAAAGCAGTAGAAAAAAAAAACGTGGCTACATGCCGCGAGATATCCAATGGACATGACAGCTGAAACTTTGAAAGAAATACTGTGCAAGCGTTTCAATACGCAAAATATAATATGCGAGGAATTAAGTACTACGTACTCAAATCCCACTTTTAAAAGCTTTAAAATTGCAGCTCCATTCAGTCTATTAACAGATTTAGAAAGTTCCAGTTTTTGGGAGACAGGAATTATGATATCGAGGTTTAATTTTTTTCGTTCAGAAGGAACAAAATTACAACCATAAAATAACACAAAAACCAACACTTTTAAAAATACGCAACATAATTGCTAAAAAATGTAAATACAAACTTATACATCATAACATACAATCTATAGGTAATAGCATTATTTTACTGGAAGCCCTTGTACAAGAGATTGGTGATGTTCATACTCTTTGCATCACGGAACACTAGAAGTCCAGCATGCAACTTGATGTGTACACCATTCCACATTTTAAACTCATCTCAAATTTTTGCAGGGGTGAGAATGAACACGGAGGAGTCGCAATTTACAGCAGAACCGACGTAGAATCATCCAATATGGTTAACATTAATAACATGTCTGTTATCGGGCAATTTGAGTGCGTGGGTGCTCTTATCAAATTTAATACAACTTATTATAATGTAATATGTATATACAGACCTCCAACTAGTAATGTAACGCTATTTTTAACAAAACTTGATAATTTGTTATGTTTCTTCAAAAGATAACCCGTTTATTATTGCAGATGATTTCAACATTGACATTTTAGTAGATACTAAGGATTGCAGTGATTTTAAAAACCTATTAAGCTCTTATAACGCTACTCTAACCATATCAGCTATAACACGTATGAATATTGCTAATGGTCACGGAACTTGTCTCGATAATATAATTACTAATTTAAGCACACCATATGAAGCAAGTGTCATAAAAACAGGCATATCTGATCACTTTGGTCAATTATATATTAAAGAAATTTAAGCTAATAGCGAAAATCCATACAGTTACAAAAGATTTTTCTCTAAAACAGCCATGGGTGCGTTTTCCGTAGATCTCAAAGATAAACATTTTGAAAATGAATTTATCCTATCTAGTATTAATGATAAATATGTTAGCTTTATCAATACGTACAAATCATATATTAACAAACATTTCCCACTTAAGAAAATTAAAACTAAACAATCAAACTCATATAATTTATGCACACCAGAACTCATGCAATATAAAGATCATCTTCATCTATATGAAGTTCTTGCATTATACCTGCCTGAGTTTAAAGCTGGTTTAAAAAAAGTAAAAACCAATTATATAAACGAGCTTAAGATTGAAAAAAATAAACATTTTGAGAGAGAGCTGTTATTATCCACAAATAAAAGTAAAACATCTTGGCAAATAATTACTAATATTGTAAATAAAAATAAAAATAAATCCAATGTTTTACCAAACAAATTAAGTAATATGTATCAAGCAAACATGTTTAATAATTACTTTAATACAGCAGCACCTATACTGGTTTCTCAAAATATATCCGAAACTACTGAATATAACTGTAAATTTGATATGTGTAGTGAAAAATTTATTATTCAACCAGTTACCAGAGCAGAACTACTTGATACTATTACTAATATGGCTAATAAGAAAAGCGTTGGATTTGATGAAATACCTATGTTTCTAATTAAAGAATCAATTCACGAAATAATTGAACCAATACTACATATAACAAATAGTTCCTTCCGTGAAGGCGTATTTCCAGATAGTCTAAAATACGCATTAATAACACCCATTTAAAAAAAAAGGAGATACTGAGCAAATGTGCAACTATCGACCGATAAGTTTACTTAACACACTATCAAAATTTTTTGAAAATTTGATGGCTAAAGTTACTGCCCATTTTTAAAAAACAATTTATTTGGTACATTTCAGCATGGTTTTCTTGTTGGAAAAGAAATTGATACGGCGTTGTTTGACTTCTTACAGGCACTATACTCTTCATTAGATAACGGAGAATTGGCATGTGGACTGTTCCTAGACTTGTCCAAGGCTTTTGACACTATTGACTACAAAATTTTATTAACCAAATTGAATCATTACGGAATTCAAGGTACTGCAAACAAATGGTTTGCTTCATATTTAAGCCATAGAACACATTCTGTGCGAATAAAAAACCAAACAACTGGTCGTAATATAGTGTCTGAAGCTTTGGATATGCGGATGGGTGTTCCACAGGGCAGCATCTTGGGCCCGTTGTTATTTGTCATATATGTAAATGATATTAATGTAAGCGTATCTAGTGACTGTAGGCTGTTGAACTATGCTGATGACACTAATTTGTTATTAACAGCATCAAATTATTTAGAAACTATTAACAAAGGGAATGAAATAATGCAGAAACTGAAAGATTGGTTTTTAGAAAATAAATTAATTTTAAATATTAAAAAAACAAAGTGTATTCTTTTTAAAACTGGCACTTATCATGATACACCTGATGAGATTCAGCTTAACAACAAAATTTACCAATTTACTAATTGTGCAAAATTTTTGGGAATTGTTTATATGAACATCTTAATTTTAATGAACACGTTAATATTTTTACAAAAAAGTTGAGCAATGCATGTTATGGTTTGAGAATTCTTTCTAAAAATACAAATGCAAATATAGTTAAGACGTTTTATTATGCTAGTTTTTATTCAATGTTAAAATTTGGCATATTATTTTGGGGAAACTGTTCTAAGGTAGATACAGTTTTAATAATTCAAAAGCAAGCTATCCGAATAATAAACCATATGCAACCACGTGTAAGTTGTAGAGGCGTATATAGAAATAGCAATTTATTAACTGTGACTGGAGTCTACGTCTTGGAATGTGCTAAATTTGTCTGGAAACACAGAAACAAATTTAACAAAGTTATTAACTAATAATTACAGCACACGTCATGGACATAAATATAGAATACCTAGCATAAATTGACATTAACTGAAAAAAATGCACTCTATAGTTGCATAAAAATTTATAATAAAATTCCGAAACATATTAAGGAGAGTATTAATTACAATGTTATGAAAAGGAAGCTTATATGTTTTTTAAATACTTGTGAACCCTATACTATCGAAGAGTTTTATAACTTTAAAGAAACTACATAAATTGTATTATTATTTGTATGTTTCTATTATTATTATTATTACTATTATTACTATTATTATATTCATTTTGTGTTTTGTTAAGTTTGTTTGACCTTTTATCATGTACGTACTGTATTATGTTTTGTTTTACTGTACAAACACTGATAATAAATGCTATTATTATTATTATTATATTATTATTATTAATGCAAAAAATTATTAGTAAAACTCCTAAACCATATCTCTACTTCACGGCAAATCATGACAAGTACCTCAAGGCTCTCTTCTATTGCCTATGCTATTTAATCTTTACGTTGCCGACATGCCATTGGACTGGAAAAAAAAACATAAAAAATCATTTTAAAATAATAAAACAGATTTAACATTTACCTATCACGTTCAAGAGCATTAACCTACTTTTCCAAAACTAGAGAACGTAACATAATTCACAAAAAAGACTTAAATTAAATTTATTAAAAACATTAAAAAAATTTAACCAAAAAGTAGCTCCGCACCTCCTTTAAACGAACAAGTAGATTTAATATATTCCCCAATATTTATAGCCAATATTTATAGCCATTAGTTAATCCTTCTTTTTTATATAATCACCAAGTATTTTTAATCTGTTTTGTAATATAATCCTTTTACCATTTGTACCAAATGCTCATTACTGTAGTCTTTAAAAGTCATTTTTTCTCTTAATTACCTTTTTGTAACACCCCACCCCCCCTTTCTTAACTTTGTAATTTAGATATTTATGTAACTCATATAACTTATTTCATCTGTAGAAGACTCCAGTAAAGCCAAAACTAGTAATATGTTTGTAAGAATAAATTTGTGACAAAAAAAAAACATAGTAAATTAGTAAACTTGCTATTTTTCAGTAAAACTTGCAAATAATAAAAAACTAATTTGATAAAATTTTTATTCACGTGTACGCAAAATTTAGTTTTTTAATTTTTATGACGGACACTTGGGCGGGTGGTCGGGTCACTTCAGAACATGACTACGAACAAATGGTTTAAGCGTGAGTTTTTGCATACACACCTAAGTATTAGTCAAGAAATTAAGTTTGTCTATTCTGCGAGTGATTTGAAGTCTTTATGTAAAAACATTTGGATTACCCCACCCCACAAAAGTGTTTGTCATCAAAAGATTAAAAGTTACTCTTCTTTTTTTACTCCCATCAAATACTTTAAACTAAAGTGCCAAGTTACCTGCTCGAGTATTTGTTTGCAAAGTATTGGAAGTTTGTCTTTTCTGCAAGCTTTAAAAGTTTTTTAAAAAAAGCTAAAGATACAAAACCCTTGTAGACTAACATTTAGTTAAGTGAGTGGAACACTCCAGTTTATAATTACCATCAAAACTAAAGTGTCCCTTATCTACTCAAATATTTCTAATTAAAACTTGAAAGTATTTCCTCTGCTAGCGTCATATCTTTTTATAGTTAAAGAGAAATTAGTGATACTAAACTGTTAATGACTAACACATGGATAGATAGGTGTGACACTCCAATTTGGGATCCTCTCTCCCCTTTACTCACTAAAGTGTTTGGAATCAAGAGATTAAAAGTTAAAAGTTATTCTTTTCTGAAAGCGTTAAAAATCACAATGTAAGACTGAAAGAAAAGTGATACCAATTTTTTAACAACCAACACTTATTTATAACTATTGAGTAGTTTAAACTGGAGTGCCAACTCACCTACCTAAGTATTTGTTGTCAAGGTATTCAAAGTTTGCCGTTTCAGCAAGCGCTAGAAGTCTCTATGTTCAAAGAAAAGTTAGTGATACCAAAATCTTGATGACCAACACTTGAGTAAGTTTGTAAGACACTCCAATTTATGATTACCAACAAGTAATTTAAATTAGAATGTTCTTCGTGCACGCAAGTATTTGTTATCGTAATTGAAAGTTAATTTTTTTTGTTAGCATTATAAACCTCTATGTTTAAAAAAGATACAGTAATACTAAACCCTTAATAACCAACACATTTGTGAGTAAATGTGACACTCTAATTGTATAGATTATGATTACCATCAAATTGAACTAAAGTGCTCAATCATTATTAAAAAATTGTAAGTTTCTTCTTTTTGCAATCGTTAGAAGTCTCTATGTTCAAAGAAAAAACAGTGATACCACTTTAATTTATAATTACCATGAAGTAATTTACGCTGCGCTACATTAAAGCCGTATAGAAAAAAAATTCAAGATACTATGCCCAAAGCATACAACAGAAAGGATGAAAACCAATACACTTAACAATCTTATAATAGAAAACTTCACAACAGCGGCTAAGAAGTGTCTCAAAAAAAAAGAAAAAAACAATAGCAAAATTTCCAAAATAGCAGATGCGACACGCAAACTTATCAGACAACAAAACAATACAAAGATCAGTAAAAAGGACATTAAAGAAGCCAGTAAAAATATAAGAAAGCAAGTGAGAAAGAACGTAGAAAACAAGGGCTCAAAAGTATTCGCAAAGAAAATAAGTGAGGGCAAAATAGAGTTGATAGATAACCACAAAAAATTGCTAACAAACAGAAAAAAGGTCCTACAATACATAAAATTCTTCAAAAACAAGAAAACCTCTACAAAACTTAGACGATAAAAGAGTCAAGCTAACTAGGCACTTTACAGAGGATATTTTCAAAATTAGCAAAAATAAGATGAACATAGCACTAGAGGCTATGAAAAACAACAAAGCACCTGGAAGGGATAGGGTAGTAATAGAGCTCATCAAAAAAGGAAGACCAACAATTATAAAACATCTTACAACACTCTTCAACAAATGTTTATCTAATTAAAAAAACACTAAAATTGTAGATAAACGCGGAGCACGCCACGTAACACAAAAAAAAGACAAACGCTGAAGCCAGAAAATAACTGCATAGAAGCTACGAACGGGGAGAAGGGACCTTGGAAAACCCCAAACAAAGTGGAAAGATGAACAACCAAAGATGACGGAAAAGCAATGGGCAAGAGAAACAATGAACAGGACAAAATGGAAATTACTAGAAGAAGCGTATGTTCAAGAATGAACAAAATAAGCGCTGCAGATGATAATAATGAATGCCCACGTACCTGCTCAAGTATTTGTTATTAAGAAATTGAAAGTTACTTCTTCCTGCAAACGTTAAAAACTTTTTATGTCAAAAGAAGAGAAAGTAATATTCAATTACTTAATGACCGATACTTGGTCAAGTAAGTGGGTCGCTGCAAAACATAAAAATTGACGTATAGTTTTAACTGGGGTTTTTGCCTACTCGCTCAAGTGTTAATTATCAAGAAATTTAATGTCTTTTTTTTTTCTTTAAACGTTAAAAGTTTTTATATCAAAGGAAGTGATGGTAACGTTCAATCTTTTGATAACGGAAACTTGATGAGTGGGTGGAGCACTTCAACGCATGATAACGGACAAGTAGTTAAAACATACTTAAGAGATTAGAAGACAAACGTTAAAAGTAATTATGTAAGAGTAAGGATACCAATATTCTGAGGACTAACAATTGGATGTGTGGTTAAAAAACAACTTAATGTATTATTATTAACTAGGTTTAACTAAAGTACCCACTCTCCCCAAGTTTGTGCTATCAAATATGATAATCCCAGTACAGCCCATGGAAAGTGTAGAATGTAAACGCAAAAATAAAAAAAATGCTATAACTTGCTTATTTTAACGGCATTTAGAAAATGTGTCCTCTCTGCAAGCGTTAAAAGTATCTATGTTCAAAAACTCCAATTTATAATTACCATCAAATTAAACTAAAATGTACACCCGTTAAAAATCTAGTAGACAATAGTGATTAATTTCTTAATTACCTACACTTGGGTGTGTAATTGGGACATTCTAATTTATGATTATCATTGAGTAGTTTAAACTAAAATGCGTACTCATCCGCCTAAGTATTTGTTAGCAAAAGATCACATACTCAAAGATGGTGATACTAATTCATTAGTAGATGAGTAGAATGCAACAGTCTATAATTACCATTGAGTAGTTTAAACTAGAGTGACCACCTAATCACCCAAATGTTTGTAATCAAGAAATTAAAAGTTACTTCTCTAAGCAAACATCAGAACTTATTATGTCACAAGAAGAAAAGATAATATTAAATTTCTTAATGACAGACACTTAGGCAAATAAGTGGATTATTTCAGAATAAGAATACAGACAGGTGGTTTAAACTAGGGTCAGTTATTAAGAAATCTTGTATCTGCAAGCGATAAAAGTTTCTATGTCCAAGAAGATGAGGCTAATATTCAATCTTTTGAGAACAAACAGGCGGGCAGGTAAGTGAGTAAGTCTAAAACATAATTACGGATATATAGTTTACACTAGAGTTTCCGCTCAGTTACGCAAGTGTTAATTATCAAAAAGTTCTTCTTCTCTGCGTTAAATGTCTCTATGTCAAAGCAGGTGATAGTGACATCTAATCCCTTGATGACGGACAGTTAAGCCAGTAGGTGATTGACTTTATAACATAAGTACTGACAAATAGTTTGATCTGAGGTTCCCGTTCACTTACCCAAGTGTTAGTTTTTAAGAAATTGAAAGTTTTTCTCGTCTGCAAACGTTAAAAATCCTTTTTGTTAAAGAAGTTGATAGTGACATCTAATCCCTTGATAATAAACACTTAAGTGGGTAAGTGTACACTTCTAAACATAAATACAGACGGATGATTTTTTTTATTGTGCATTTTACAGCTACTTTACATCATCCTAAAAATCTTACGAGTAGTTTAAAAAAGGTTATTATTATATAGGTGACTTCTAAATTACCTTTGTAAATAAAGTTATTATTTAGTTATATTTTGGGGACTAAACCTCGGACTGTAAGCGTGCTAAGCTAACGCTCTATAACTGAGTCATCCCACCATAATTTAAACTGAAGTTTCTGTTCACTTACGCAAAAAGTAATTTTAAATTTTTTTTATATTTCTTCAAAGTCTCTATGTCAAAAAAAATGATAGTGACATTTATTTCTCAATATAATACAGTTAAGCAAGTGAGTCGATCACTCCAAAAACTAAATTCGGGTTTCCGCCTACTTGTCAAAATGTTAGTTATCAAGAAAGTAATTTTTTGTTTGTTTGCAAGCGTTAAATGTCTCTACGTCAATAGAAATGATAATGACATCTAATCTTTTGACAACGGACATTTGGGTAGGTGAGTAATAAGTCACTCCAAAACATGAGTACAGACGGATGGTCTAAACTAAGGTTCTTGTCCAAGAGTTTGTCATTAATAAATAAAAAGTGGTTCTTTTCATTAAGAATTAAAGATTAGTATGTAGAAAGAGACAATGGTGCTACCAATGACCAACATTTGGTTGAGCAGTTTGAACTGAAGTACTCACTAACTCGCCCAAGTATTTGTTTCTCTTTTCTAAAAGTGTTAGAAGTCTATATTCAAAGAAAAAGTAATAATACTTACTTGGTTGGTAAAACATTTCACTTTATGATTACAGTTGAGTAGTTTAAACTGGTGTAAAACACCCACCTACCCAAGTGTTAGTTATTAAATGATTGGAAGTTACTTCTATTTAGAAGCGTTAGAAGTTGTCAGAAGAATAAAAGTAATATTCAATTAATAATAACAAACATTTATACGGGTGGGTGGGAACACTCTAAAACATAATTACAGGCAAAAAGTTTAAACTGAAGTAAAGTTGTTTTAAATCTTTTTTTTTTTTTTTTAAATAAACTAAATTTTTTTATGCAAAATGTTATTAGAATACTATTCTACACACAAATCTACTTATTAGTATTGTCTAAATAATAAATTTAGCGTCCAAAATGTAAACTTCTTAGATTTAACAAAAATTCTGACTAAAGCTGGTATCAAATTTTCACAAAAATATTAAAAAAAAAAATTAATATTTTTTTAATAAAATGCTTTCTGAATACAATAATTGTCTAAATAATCAATTTAACATCTAGAATGTTACTTTCATATATTTACAAGTACAAATTTGTTTCAAATCTAATTTTTCAAAGTTTTTTTAAATAAACTAATTGTTTTTCAACAAAATGGTTTCAAAATATATTTTTTTTATATAATGCCATCTATTGGTTTTGTCTAAATGTCAATTTCTTTGATTTAACAAAAATGCAAAGTATAGATAGATCATTTAAACTCAATTTTCTCAACTTTTTTTCATTACACTAATTTTTTCCTCATCTTTGACATAATCCCAAAAAAATTCAGGTTATGTACAATTTAAGGCATCAATTTTTATGCAATTTGTGCAATTAATACTTGTAACAATTGAGTATATTAATACCAGTTTGTAGCAAAGTCTAACAAACCAATTGCAAATTTTTGGAGTTTATGTAAATTTCAGCTTATCAATTTCTTAGCAAATTATGCAGTTGGTACTTATAACAGTTATAACAATAAAGTATATTAGTACTAAATTGTAACAAAATCAAATGCACCATTTAGAAGTTATAAATTTTTGAAAGTGATGTACTGTTTCTGTTATAGTTTACATAAACACAAAAAAAAATGAATTCATGCAAAACTTAACATACCAATTTGTATACAAATGATGCTGATGGTAACTAGATTAATAGAGTATATTTATACCAAATTGTAGCAAATTTCAATAAATTTTTGTTTGAACAATTAAAACTATAAAGACTCAATCAAAATAAGTATAGTTTTTTATTATTTTGAATTAAAGAGAGTAAAGAGAAGAATATATGTTACTGAAAAAAGTATGTCTGGTCAACCTGATTTAGCGTTGAGTAAAATAATAGAATTTTCCAGATAGAGAAAAAAATTCTACAAACTTTAAAATCAGGACACATTTTTTTCTTAAAAAAAAACCTAAATCTAAAAATGCACTACTCATAAAACGTATATTAGATATTGATGCAATTTTGTAGTCATATACTACAACACCAATATAACCAACCGATAACAAATTAATTAGAACCCATACACTCAATTTGACATAACCTCAATTAAATTAAGTTAATTAAAATAAATCACTTACAATACCAAAAATGCATAACTCATAAACCATATATTATATTAGATACTAATGCAATTTGGTATTTATATATTCTAACAGTATGATAACCTACTGTTAAAAAGTAATTAAAATCCATAAGCTCGTACTGACATAACCTCAATTAAATCATGTCAATTAATATAAATCACATAAGATAACTAAAACATGCATAACTTATAAACCCTAGTGCAATTTAGTAGTCATATATGTACTCCAACACTATAATAACCAACTCTTAAAACTGATTAGAATTTGACATAACCTCAATTAAAGTAGATTAATAAAATTTGCTAATCATATATTGTAACACAGAATCTGTCTAAGCAGGTACAACTTCCATCATACTTATAAATATCAAAATAGTAAGTATAAAATAGTATTATTGCAATTAAAAATATGCTAATTTTAAAATAAACTTCTATCTATTTACGATAATATATATGTACATAACACAGACTTTTTATTTCAGTCAAGGCTAACTGTTAATCCGCTACGGTCGACATGTTTTTTATAATTGGTGGATTGCTTATTGTGATAGTTTTAATAAGAAAATATTTCCAAAATGTGTATTCGTTTTGGGATAAACTCAACATTCCAGTAAAAACACCTTACAGATATTTCTTTGGTCATACCTGGGATGTTGTTACTTTTAAGAAAAGTATTGGAGACATATATACTGAACTTTATAAGTAAGTTAATCGCAATTAATTAAAAACTATATAACACAGTAAACAATATATAATTATTTAAACTTTTAAAAAATATTTATGCAAAAAACTACATTAATCTAAAGTATAACAAATGCTGCATTTATTAATCTTTACTGATCTCAAGTGTTGAGACTATGAATATCATAGAAAATAGTGACGCAATGTGTAAAGGTCAAATGCAAATTTTTGATTAAAAAGTAAATATTTTTTCAATTTAGTTTGTAAAACGTTGCATTTGTATTCAATATGTTATTCAAAAAAATAATTAATCAATCGTTTTGCTTAAGATAGACTTAATTGTGTGTTAAAATTACTATTAATTTAATATTAATTTTAGTGACTCTGAAGGATATAATTATGTCGGTTTTTATCGATTTCAACAGCCAGTTTTATTGGTACGCAGTCCAGAATTAATAAAAGATGTATTGGTTAAAGATTTTAATAGTTTCTACAATAATGATTTCCATGTCGATGAAAAAGTTGATATGATTTTTGCTAAAAATCCTTTCATTCTATGGGCACCCAAATGGAAAGAAGTTAGAAATCAACTTACACCAAGTTTCAGCACCAGCAAGGTATATTATATTTTAAATTTATGTAAATATTTTTTAATTCTAATTGTAGGTAAAAGCAATGTTACCATTGGTACAAGAAAGTTGCGATAAAATGATAAAGTATTTATCTATAACAACGGAAGCTGTAAATGAAAACGGTTTGGAAGCAAAAGAGTTATGTTCGAAATTTACAAGCGAGAATATTGCCAGCTGTACTTTTGGAATGAATGGAGAAGCGTTCACAGATCCGAAAGCAGAGTTTCGAGAGATGGGTAAAAAATTGACGCATCCAACATTTTGGAATGGGATTAAAACTTTAGCGATATTTCTTATTCCGTCAATTTCATATATATTTAAAGTAAAGTAAGTATAAACATTTATTTTTAAATTTATATTCGAGTTTCTTAACAAGAAATCAAACAATCTTTAGATTCAATTCAGTTTTTAATAAGTAAATTTGGTTTTAAAGTGTTAAAAGTAAATGAATATTTTTTTTAGGTTCTACACTGATGAAATAACAAATTATTTGAGAAACTTAGTATCAGAAACGCTTCAGTATAGAAAAACGCATAGAGTGGTGCGTAATGATTTTTTAGATGTCATGTCTGCTATTAGAAATAAAATAAACGACGAAACAAAGTTTAATGAAGATGATATTGTGGCACACGTTGGTGGATTTATTTTAGATGGATTTGAAACTAGTTCTGGTGCTTTAAGTTTCTTACTTTATGAAATCGCCTCAAATAGTGACGTACAAGAAAGGCTCAGAGAAGAAATTGATGATATTTTAGACAAATATAATGGAGAAGTAACTTATGAATCTATTCAAGAAATGACTTATTTGGATTGTGCTGTTAAAGGTAATTAATAAATAATAAATTTGGTAAATTATACTTTTATTTTATAAATAATTGTATTAAATTAACTGACAATATTAAAATATTAAAACTAGTCTAATTAAATTATTCTTTTTGCTTTTTGCAAAAGAGTTATGCATTTTGTAAAAGTATCAACAATATTTTATACTAATTAAATCAATTGTTAACTAAACTTGTACATCCTATTCTAAAAAAATAATTATTTGCATTCTTATTTAACTCAAATTAACTTAATATTTCCAGAAAGCCTTCGAATACACCCACCACTAATCCATTTAGTAAAATTATGCACCAAAGATTATAAACTACCGGAATGCAATGCGAATTATAATCCTGAAGCAACAATCAAAGCCGGAACAGCTATTGTTATTCCTGTTAAAGGAATACATATGGATGCAAAATATTATCCAGAACCTGAACGCTATGATCCAGATAGATTTTCCGAAGAAAATAAAGATAATATTCAAAAATTCACTTATTTGGCTTTTGGAGAAGGACCAAGGATTTGTTTGGGTATGAAGTTTGGTATGCTTCAGTTGAAAATGGCAGTAATATCGATTATTTCTAATTATAAGATTAAGGTTAATAAAAAGACTAAAGAACCATTGAAAGTAGATCCAAATGCTTTCCTTAATGCACCTATTGGTGGGATATGGTTGAATTATTATAAAAGAAATAAATGATTAAAATTTTGTTTGTTAATAAAAATAATTGAAAATTTTTTCTTCGGAATAAGTATAAAATAATTGTTAAACTAAATATTACAATAAAATTGAGAGATACATATTATATTCAAATTATTTAGTAATATTTGAGTAATAATTGAAAACTATGACTAAGAAATTTCAATCAATTTCTGTGTTGTTTAACAGATCTGCTAAGTCGCTGATTAATTCAAAATTGTTCAATTTTTTTTTAAGTTTTAATGACAATATTATTAGAAAGATTTGATTTAATAGTGGCATTGAATGACATGATGCTTTCACGGTCTCATAAAACAAAACATGAAAAGATATCCAAGAAGAAGGCTTAGCGGCAGACAAACAAGTAAGCAAATGATAAACTGTCGCTTAAAGAATATCTTGCCGGTTTTGAGCGCTATAATATTGAAATATCACGCAGCAAGCCAATTGGCCAATCGGGGTTCTTACCTTCAAGTAACAACAAACAGGTCACTTAAGTCAAGCCACCAACCTAAGCCTTCGGCGACTCACAGATGTCAAAAATTTGATCAGTAGTAGTATTCTAAAAACTCTAGACTGTAACCTAAAACTGGTCTTTGCTGGTGCACTCAATCAAGATCAAGTGCACCTTTTAATAGTAAAACCCCTGTGGACACTTCTTTTAAAATAATACCAAAAGCAAAAAAAAAAACAAGTTTTTCACCTAGATCCTATCACCAAACATTAAAATTCTTTGTGAATGCGCTAAGTATGCATAAAAGTTTTTAGTGAACGCGTATGTAGAAACTTTAAAATGTTTACCTTCTCAGAGACCATTTGTAGTCGCAAGCCAATATCACTAATTAATACCTCAACATTAAAAGGTACAAATATTATTTAAATATACAATGCTTTCATCTTTAGGTTAAATAGCTTAGTTATAATATTAATAGTTACAACTCATGTTGTAAAGACATTATATCTATAGCTATAGTATAGCTGTTGAAAAATAAAAACAGGTTTGCAACAAATTTCAGTAAGTCCCTACGCAGGAATTTTTTTATTTTACCGAGCAACAAACATTATTGAAAGCAAGCAGTTGTTGTAAGACAATCACACGGCTACTCCAGTTAGTGACGTATAGAAAAAAGTTAATGCAGTAGTCAAAAAAAAAACTCGACACCAAGATATTGTTGATAAAGCTCAAACCTGTAAATAGCTCTCATAACTATAAAACAATTTCCTGCATTAATATTATTAAAAAATGTAGGTACATCTGTCAAAAAGTAACTTATTTTTCAAAAAAATTTAGTACAATTTTTACCCAGGCCACATCACTAAGCAAAACTACAATGGTTTAAAAAAAAAATCCAAGTTCAAAATGATTTATTCTAAATTTGACTCCAAAACTCGACGCATCACTAGACTGAAACCGTCACAATAAACTCTTCTTTATTTCGCGTTTTACAGCTATTTTACATCGCCCCAGAAGTCTTACGACTTGTTTGAAGGGGGTTGATGGGACCAACGGCTTATTAAGTGACTTCCGAATCACCCCGATGGATAAAGAGCAAAGTTATTATTTTAGTCATATTCGGGGATCGAACCCGGGACTGTTAGCGTAGTACACTAACGCTCTATAACTGAGCTATCTCACCGTACAACTCTTTGGCGACATTGCTTAACTAAAACGACAACATTTGCTATGACCCCGACTAACCTCATAGTTGACTTCTGGAAATCGATGTGTATGCACCAAGAGCAAACTGGCCGCTCTTGGCCATAACAAATCCAACCCGCAATTGTATCTTAGACAACGTGGCTTAGCATCATTGCACCGAGACGCTACAGCTACAATAAACATTAAACTAAATAATTTTCGCTATTCGTTATCAAAGAGCATCCTCACCTCTCTCAGACTACCAACGCTGCCCCCACAACTTATTATAACAAATGAAGTCTAAGCAGGGACAATCAAAATCATGATGCCGTTACGCCGACCTTAGCGACATTGCTTAAATAGCCAGAAGCCCCATGACCAGCGTTTACCAAGCCAATAAACTCTTCAAGACATTCTTACGGCATTATACAACCATATATACCCGGATCAGCACCAAGCAACCATAGCCAACACTCACGCTTATAATAATAATAATAATAATAATAAACGGCTTTATTCTAATAAACAATTCAACTACAGATTTACAAAAAATAAAATAAAAATGTAAAGATTATAATATTAGAATGGATGTCAAGTAGTGTATTTTATAGCTTAGAAAGGTATAAAATTATCAGTATTGTAGTTCATAAACTCCATAACAGTATAAGGTTCAATTTTTTTTAGAATTTCAAATATGCATTTTTTGTAAATTGCAAAAACAGATTTTTGTTTGACAAAAAGTGGCAATTTATTGTAAAATCTTATACATGAATAATGAACTCCATTTTCGGTAATTGTAAACTTATGAATTGGGTAATTAAATTGTTGGTTATTGCGGGTTGTATAATTATGCTTGGGCTTATTTCCAACAAAATATTGATTTTGTTTCCACATAAAGAGAAGACATTCCATAATATAAATTGCAGTTGCCGTTAACAGTCCATGTTTTGAAAACATTGATCTGCAAGACTCACTATATTTTAAGGTTAATAAAATTCTTAAGGCTCGTTTCTGTATAATAAAAATTTTATTGAAATATGTCGAACTACCCCAATATATAATTCCAAATCTTATAATAGCAATAAAATTAGCATTATACGTACATTTAAGAACTGCAAAGGAAACATTTGCTTTTAAAATTCTGAGCATATAACATACTCTACCCAGTTTTGTAGAAATGTGGTCAATGTGATCTTTCCATTTTAACTTATTGTCAACAAAAACACCTAAAAACTTTACTTTGCTAACAAGATGAAGTCTTGTGTTGCCTAAAGCAATGGTTGAAGGATGTACAGTTGCCTCACTTTTTTTAAATATCATAGCATTTGTTTTTGATTCATTTAATATTAACCCATTCTCACTAAACCATTGCTTTAGAGCGTCTAGTAGCACGTACGCGTTATTCGCCATTTCCGACAAATCTTTGCCTTTGATACACAGATTGGTATCATCTGCGTAGTTTATAATTTTGGAAAATAAATTGCAATTTATATTAAAGATGTCGTTAATAAAAATATTAAAAATTAAAGGACCTAAAACACTACCCTGAGGAACCCCCATAACTATGTCCAAAGCATTTGATCGAACAATTTTGCCTTCGGCTACAATTTCTACTAATTGTTTTCGATTTGCAAGGTATGATTTGAACCAATTCAACGCCGTTCCCCTAATTCCATAGTTGTAAAGTTTGGACAATAATATTTGGTGATCAATACAATCAAATGCTTTGGACAAGTCTAGAAAAATTCCACAGGCTACCTCCCCTGCTTCCATTCCTTGTAATATTGTTTGCGAAAACTCATACAGTGCTGTATTAATGTTTTTTCCTGTCATAAAACCATGCTGATGTTTTGAAAATAAAGCATGTTTGTTAAAAAAACTTAAACATTGTTTTGCCACTACGTGTTCAAATATTTTTGAAAAAGAAGAAAGCAAGCTAATAGGTCTAAAATTTTCAAAACTGGTGTTATTGCCAGCTTTATGTATTGGTTTTACAATTGCAATCTTGAGTTGGTTTGGAAATACACCACTGCATAAAGAGTTGTTAATAAGATAAACCAAAGGTTCAATTATATTATGTGCACATTTTTTTATAATATGCATTGAGATATTATCTATACCACAACTTTTCTTATTAGGCAACCTTTTTATTAAGCTATTCAATTCGTTATTTGTAATAGGCCCTAGAAAAAACGAGTTTGTATTCATATTTACACACACATTTGTACTGGTACTTATTTGAGATGCTTGTAATAAATTTGCTGCAGTAGTTGTAAAATAATGATTAAACAAATTTACATCAGTTACAGGATCAATACTATTAAAATCAATACATTCTTTATTTCCTGTTAATTCTTTTACCGCTGACCAAGCTGTTTTTGGTTTATTATCTGAGCATAAAATTTTGTTATTGTAGTATGTCTGTCTATCATTTTTAAGTAACGCGTTATATCTTTGTTTGCAATTTTTTAACATATGTTTACAGTCATCAAAATAAACAGAAAGAGTTTCGTATAAAAGCAACTCTTGCTTACATTTAAGTGTTTCTGGAGAAACATATGATTTTTTTGCTATACCTACTTTTGTTTGTATGTAATGGAAATGCATAATTGAAATTTTGACTAAAAATATTCATAAATATGTTAAACTGATCATTAATGTCTTCTTTGTTATACATATTTAACCAAGTTTCTTCAGATAACAAATTGTTAAAAGTTTCAATAGCAGTGTTAGTAAACTTTCTCGTCCTTGTAAATGTGCTTTTAGGATCTGAGTAAATTTTAAAGGTTGCGGTTTGAGCAAGATGGTCAGAAAACCCCGTGTTACAAACATTAATTGATTCAACATATCAAAAATTTGTGATTATATTATCTATGCAAGTTTTTGAATGATTGGTGATTCTAGTAGGTTCCGTTATTAGAAATCTACAATTATATGAGTTTATTAAGTTGTTGAATTCATTTGAGTATTTATCATACGTTAATAAATCAATATTAAAATCGCCGCATATAAAAAATGTGTCGTTATTGCATAATAATATTTGTAAAACTTGTTCAAGTTTGTCAAAGAAAACATTAATATCACTACTTGGTGGCCTATAAATACATGTTACATTTATAAATTCAAATTGGTTAATTTTAAAATTAATACTTGCACATTCAAACTCTCTAATAGTAGCTAAACAGGTTATATCAGTACGTATGGTTGAAGCTACTCTATTTTCGCTATATATTGCAGCTCCCCCGCGTTGAAGATGCGGCCGACAGAAACTTGAAACGCATTTAAAATTCAAAATTTTTAACAATGATAATTGTTCGTTAGATTGCCAATGTTCAGTTAAACAAATAAAATTACAATTATAATCTTGAACAAATATCGAGAGTTCATTTAAACAATTACCTAAGGATTCAATATTTAAATGTAATATTTTATAAAATGTATTACTTTTTAAGGTGTTTCCAATTTCTTTGGTATCCATTGAAAAAAGGAGATATGGAAATGCCCTCTGGCCATATTGTAGGATTTTTCAATCGTTGCAAATCTTCTATCGGCGTACTTATTTTAAAGGATGAATATTGATCCGGATATTTTGATTTAATTTTTTCGCATGTCACATTTTTGAAGTTTTTGTTTGTGATATATGATTTTATTTCTTCTGGTGTTACAGTAGTTCCAAATCGAGATACATGAATATGTCCCAGTTTAGCAGCTACTGTCAAATTTCCTGATTCCGCGGTTCCATATGCAGAAGTAATTTTTCTTTTCTTTTTGTGACTAACAATTTGATATCCGTCGTTGTCGATATGCTTTGAAATTGTATTTGTATTTCCAGTTTTTGTGATATCCGTTTGTTTACGCATGGTTTTTATTTGTTGAGCATTATTATTCTTTAAAGTATTTGTTGGGGTACTACTTACTCCATCTTTTAACACATTTGAATATGAAATTACATCTTCAGTGGTTCCATCTGTCTTGTCATTGCTTTGAGAAGAGCTAGGCTTAGTTAATATATTATCCGCTGGACGTTTGTTTGCACCATTATTTACTATTTCGGTAGATTTTGAAGTTTTCTGCACATATACAGAATCCTTTAAATTTTTGTTGTTATGGTTTAATCTTAATTGTTCAACTTCTTTACATAATTTATTAATTATGCTGTTCTTACTTGTTACAGCATTCTTAAGATCATGCACTTCTCGCTTCAAAAAAACTAGAAGTTTGAGGGTGTTACGTTGAACTCCATCCTTATCACATTTACTGCATGCACCAATGCCTAACTTATCTTCACTTTTATTGCACTGATTATGATAAGTCAAATCACACAAACAACACTTTACAATATCATCAATTATTGCTTCATTACAACTAGCACAAATTGAAGTTACGCCAGTTATTTTTAATTCACTTTCAGAGAGCGAACGAGACAACTTACCCGCCGCCATCTTGACTCAATGAAACCCTGGATCCAACAACTGATCAACACACAATACTTCAAATTGTTTCAAAAATTGGTAAAGTTAGCCACCAAGGTGAAAGAACTTTACTAAGTATTCGGAAAACAAGCGTAGGTTGGTCCAAAACCAAACTATACCAATTGACCCAAAAAGATAAACAAAACTAAAACTACCAACGCTTGTTTATAAATGTCTACAAGGTTGGAGTAGTTGGAAATGATAACCTTCTGCCCCGCATAGCTATCCAAATTGACGGCCTGAGCCACAAAACTTTGATTGACTTGGAAGTCAGCCACGATTTTATTCAACTGGACCTCTTAACAAAAAAAAAACAGCTTTTAATAAGCAGACTAAATAACAACGCTTTCCACCCATAGCTAAGCTCACGCTATCGTCACTATATAATAGGCAAAAGGTAAAATTCCTAGTGGCCCCCGACTTAGACAAAGACGTAATCTTAAGAATTTTAGCTGGTAGACAATCACGTCAACATGGATTACAACAAAGAATGGTAAAAACTTTTGGACTACCGCATATTGAAAACAGAGAAACAGTCGTTATGGTTAGAGTCAAATAACACCAAAATGGGCAATACGTGCCAAAAAAAAAACACATAAACCAACAAATTTGAAACAACAAAAGTACGGACTAAGGCTTACCGTCAGTAACCCAATAAACGTTTAAGCGCAAAAGTTGATAAAATGCAAATTTTTGCCGTGTTTTCTGTCAAATGTACAAGCAAGTTTAGACTTGATTTCATAAAAAAACGCAATTATTCTTGTCCCGGTGTAGTTGGTTGGTTCTAGAATGAAGTGCAATATAGATAACGTTTTTGTTGTTGATGAAGTGGTTTACTCGTGGATTCTTACATCGCAAAACTATATGCTTTATATCAAGTTTTGTGCTAACATCTAACCACATTTTTTTTTCTTTTACTTAGCTCTATTCGAGTACCAATTCAATATATTTGGCTGATTTGCTTCATACGTGCTTTAGTATACAAACTGACTTAGTTCTAAAAAACAATTGTTTTTGTGTGGATAACGCGTTATGCAGTTATCAACAGTAATAAACTGAGTAATAAAACTGCCAATCAAACACCAAATCAATCAATCAAACGGGTGGCTTTTATGTAAAGGCTATGTACTTTTAAAAGTTATTAAAAACTGACAAGTTTTTTGTAACAACATAAAAATTGTTGATAGATCTTAACAGGTAAGAAAAGGTTGCTTCATTTTGTTGACGTTTAGAGCACTCCAACATAACCTCCTTTTATCTACTAACCGATGTTATCAGATTATAGTAATTCTATAAAATAAATTGATTTAAAACTATACATTGGAATTTTATTAAATTTAACAAAAATATATTCAAACAGTATTACTACTAACTGTAAAATTATTAATAAAATTAACACAACAATTTTGACGTAGCTTCTAATTGGATGTAGTTATGCATAAAGGAACCAATCCACATTTTGTCGAAAATGAGTTATATGCACCACAAGACTTAAAATGCATGGTTCTATAATTTGCATAAAAGAACCAGTGAAAAATTAGAACTTAAAGTGCCATCTAGCGAATGTTACCGTAATGCCTATTATAAAATGATAATATTGTAATCTGCATAATAGATCCAAACTGCTGGTTCTTTTATGCGAGTTATTAATTTTAAATGTATACACGCATAAAAGAACCAAGTGAGCGGATTGGTTCTCTTATGCAAATTGAAGTTAAATCAACAGCTGTCAACTGCTCACGCATGCCTTAAAAGTAAAGTGTATATTATTTTGTTAAAATGGCTTTACCAAGGGGAAAAGTATTAGTGAATTTAGCAAAGAAGGTAGGTCTACTTATTTATATATTAAGTGTTACTGCATGTGCTATTTTACGCCAGAAATTAGTCAAGAAGTTAACATAACCTAAAAACAATAGATAAAAACTGCTAAAAATCTTATAAAAACTAATATTACTTGTTGTTCGTGAATCATAAATTAAGTTAATACAAACTATTGCGTTATTACACAAATATAATTTTGATTCTCACTCACTAAACTTGTTACTTATTACATTTCAGAAAGAAAAAGATATAGCTATCGAACCCAATGATGAAAATGAATTTAATAATGAGAATATAGAAACTGCAACTACTTCCCAGACAAAAAATGAAGAGGTACAGAAACAACATAGTGTTCCAGATCGAGATGAAGATGATTTTTGTAATGATTCTAACATAGGAGGCCCCGATTTCATGCCAGCGAGGTTAGAAAAAAATATTAATGTTTCCAAAACTCCAAATTTAAACAATGAAGACGTATCTGATAAAGGAAGTGAGAACTATGAAGAAGAAGATAAGATTCCTTTAAAAGGTTAGAAAAGGAAATATGTTGATAAAAATGAATTTAATAATGACATTATAGAAAATGTACAGGTACAACATAGTACTCCAGATCCAGATGATTTTTCTGATGATTCTATAGCAGACCCTGATTTTATGCCAACCAGGTTAGAAAAAGTAATTCAAGGTTCAACTCCAAATTTAAACAATGAAGAATCGGATGAAGAAAGGGAGACCAATGAAGAAGAAGAAGAAGAAGCTGCGACTCCTAATAGAAGGCCCTTAAAAGGCAGGAAAAGAAAATATGCTGGCCAAACTCGTGAGATACGGAAGAAGTTAAAAAATAGCAACGAAGGCTACATTGATCAGAAAGGAATTGGAAGAAAGGCTAAACAGTTTAAAGACTATGTATGTAGATGTAAGAAGAGATGCAACGAAGTGGTTTCTTTCGAAGAAAGAAAAGCGCTATTTAATAAATATTGGGAACTTGCCAATTACAACACACAGACAGCGTTAATAGGGCATTTAGTTAGGGAAGTAGATATAAGCCGCAGATACAGTGAACAGGAAAATTTTAAAAGAAAATATACTCGCGTTTATTCAATCGCCGACAAACGTGTTTGCCGTGAGCAGTTCATAAAATGTTTAGGCGTATCTACTAAACGAATTAATACAGCATTAAATAAAATAAAGTCTGATAGTATTGTAGACAAAAGAGGCGTTCATGGTGGTTATAATAAAATCGACAATAGAAGAAAAATAGAAGTAATCGATCATATTAACAAATTTCCGAAATATAAATCTCACTATCGGCGAGAACAAAATAACGCTGAGTTCTTGGAGAGTTTTATGACAATACAAAAAATGTATTCCTTATACAAAGAAGGAGTTCAAAATCCGGTTAGTTATGAGAAATATAAACATATATTCTATACTAACTTTAATTTGCGTAGAAAGCCTCTTAAAAAAGACACATGCAATTTGTGTGATAAGCTGGATGCTACTATGAAATCAGCCGAAAACGATGAAAAGAGAAAAAATTAAAAAAGAGCATGTATTACATTTAGAAGCTCAAGAATCTGGAAGAAAGAGAATGAATGCAGATATGTTACGAGCAACACAAGACGACACATTAGAAGTATTGACATTTGATATGCAAAAAACGCTGCCTCTTCCAAGAATACCGACCAACATAGTATTCTACAAACGTCAAATATGGTTATATAATACAGGCATACATGCATGTAAGTTAAATCAGGCTTATTGTAATACTTGGGTTGAAGGCACATCAGGTCGCGGTGCTCAGGAAGTGAGTTCTTGCCTTTTAAGACACATCAGATTAAATTTGACACCAAATATCACTGAGTTGATCCTTTGGTCCGATTCATGCTCTGGACAAAACAGAAACATTAAAATAATCCTTATGCTTATAGCAGCTATGGAACTTAAAGATACGTTAAAATCTATTTCCTTGCGATTCCTTGTAAGTGGACACAGTTTTCTGAAGAATGACAGTGACTTTGGCGACATTGAAAAGGCATTGAAGCTTCAACAAAGACTCTATACTGAGGATGATTATATGCAGGTAATGCGACAATGCAGAAAAAAAAATCCTATGATAGTTCAAAAAATGTCTAAAGAAGAATTTTACGGGTCACTAGATTTGGAAAAAAACATTACTAACAGAAAAGTAGATGTAGATGGTAACAAAATAAATTGGCTGAAATTCAGAGAAATAAAAATTTATAAAGATAAACCATACTCTATTTTTGTTAGTGAGGATAATAGTGGCATTTGTCATGAAGTTGATTTAACAAAAAAACAGCCAAAACGAAAGGGCAGACCTGCGCAAGAATTGTTATCAGAAACTTCATTTTTCGACCTTTTAAAACCGTTATGGCCAAATGGAAAGCCAATTTCTGCTGAAAAGTTTGCAGATATTCAATCTATAATGCACGTAATTCCTGAAGATTGCAGGGAATTTTATGAAAACTTAAAGAAATACGACTTGACGAAAGACTATCTTGATGGATATGATCAGAATTTTGATTTTGAATTTGAATAAATTGCATTTTTGTTTATACCTACCTGTATTTTGTAATACATAATAATAAATATTAAATAAAGTTCTTCTTTTCTTATTATTTTTATAATCGTTTTATTAAATTTGCATAAAAGAACCAAGCCACAAAAACATGTGATTGGGCTCTAATGACATATTTATTATACTGCATTTATTACTTTTGATTGAAGTGAACATTTCAAAAAATAAGAATGTTTTTTAATTTGTCTTGTTTTGTTCTTTTTGTGGGTCGGTTTCTTAATGCATAACTACATTATACGTTTATAATTGTATAATGTACTTTTGCATAAAAGAACCAAGCCACAAAAACATGGGGATAGGGTTGTATTTTGATATTTTGATTATACTGCATTTGTTACTATTGGTTGAAGTTAATATTTAAAAAAAAAACCATTTTAAAAGTTGTCTTATAAAGGCTCAGCATTTTTGTAAAAATGAAAACGTTCAAATGGCTATATCTCATCTTGGTCTTTTGTGGGTTGGTTCCTTTATGCATAACTACATCCAATTAAGTAACCCGCTATAGTTTCTGGACTTCATAATTTGAGAGCAGCGGATAATAAAAACTTTTTCCAAGTGCACACGCGGCCCAAAATCATTGCCTTGCTTTGGCAATAAGATTACCAATCTTTTCACTTTTTTTCTTTATAAAGTGTTGCTCTTTTTTGGTCAAATTTTTTGGTCTAACCTAACTCTTTTTGGCTATGTATATAACACATCAAGTAACAAGGGCTAAGAAACTATAAAATCTATCATTAACAAACCCGCTAGAAAAATTACTCAACCACAACAGAAAATTCTTTGTAACAAGACTAGTTTTTCTTTGCAAACATACACAAAAATACACCAGCTGAGAATACTGCATCAACACTCAACACTATCTTCAAGCACAATAGAGACGTAAAACTGGTTTAGCAATAGCAAACTAGCCTTGCAAAAACAACCGGTAAAAAGTAGCAAAAGAAATAGAGAGACTACAAAAAGAACCTACAAAGACACTCTCTCAGGGATTGCACTAGCTTATACCAAAAAATGCCCCGATTGATCACTTAATACCAAAGAAGCAGAATTTATCATTTTTTTTATTTTTAGTAAGGTTGACAAGTTAAAGAAACTTGCATCATTCTGTTTGTAGAAAAGCACAATAGTGGATTCATAAACCATTTAAGTGCAAACAAACCAACCAAAGAGTAACTTCAAAGCACATATATCAAAACGTTTTCTAAAAAGCAAAAAACTGTCAAACTCAAAATCTTCACATTAGTAACGGAGCAACAACTAGAACCAGCTACTCTGCTTAACAGGCTGGTGCAAAACAACACCAAAACGTGGCAAGTAATAAACTTAAAACCAGACCCAACATGTTTTATTTGTAGAGAAAAGAACTTAAAAGAATATAGAAACCTTAAAGAGCAAATTGCACTAGGGTTTCTCTAGAATATTACTTCGGTCACAGTCCCATAAAAAAGGTAAAGATAAACCAGAAAAGAATCTTGTCAAAAAACAAAAAAAATGCCAAGCGACAACGATCAATGTAAACTATTGCATGGCAGCCTCCGCAATCTTCAGCGCGTACATTATAGAACATAACATTGACATTGCCTTTGTCCAGAAACCCTAGATTAACAAGAAAAAGATACAAAAACTAAGCATTCCGGGTATATAGTTTTTATCAGCCAAACCATCATGCAATTGCCGTACGTAAGTATTATAGCAAATTATGAAATTAACACCCACCCGCCCAAATGTTTCTTATGAAAGAATTTGAATATTCTCCTCTCTGCAAACATTAGAAGTTTCTTTGTACAAGAAGAAGGAGTCAATATTCAATTTTTTGATGATGAACACTTGGGCGGGTGGTTGAATTAATCCAGATTATAATTACTAGTAGTTTAAACTGAAGTGCCCACATACCCACCCAAGAGTTTGTTATCCAGAAATTAGAAGTTTTCTCTTTTTGCAACTGCTCCTTAATAGAAGAGGGGTAAAAACTATTCTCTTGATGACCAACACTTTGGCGAGCGGGTGGGTTTGAGTAGTTCAAACTGGACTGCTCATCTAACTCCCCAAGTGCTTGTTATTAAAGAAATGACAGTCTTTCCTTTCTGCAGGCATTAGAAGTCCTTTAGTCCAAGAAAGAAAAAATAATATCCAACTCTTGATGAGGAGCACCACTTGAGCGGATAAGTGGGTCATTCCAAATCATGATTACAAGCAAGTAGTTTTGACTGGAGTGCCTACCTACCCGCCTGAGTGTTTGTTATCAAAGAATTTGAAAACTTCAATTTCTTTTCTGCAAGTGTGAAAAGTTCCTTCGTCAGAAAAGGAAAAGTTGATATCCAATTTTTTAATAACCAACACTTGGGCGGGTGGGTGGGTCACTCCAGATCATAATTACCAGAGACTAATTTGAATTGGAATGCCCACCCACCCGTTCAAGTGACTGTTATCAAAGAATTGGAAATATCTCTTCTTTGCAAGCGTTAGAAGTCTCTTTATTTAAGAAAGAAAAGATGATATCCAACCTGTTAGAAGTCCTTTAGTCCAAGAAAAAAAAGATGATATCTAACTCTTGATGAAGAGCACCACTTGAGCGGATAAGTGAGTCGTTCCATATCATAATTACAAGCGAGTAGTTTTAACTGGAGTGCTTACCTACCCGCCAGAGTGTTTGTTATCAAAGAATTTGAAAACTTCAATTATTTTTCTGCAAGTGTTAAAAGTCCCTTTGTCAGAAAAGGAAAAGTTGATATCCAATCTCTTAATAACCAATACTGCAAGTGAGTAGGTCATACCAGATCATAATTACCAGAAACTAATTTGAATTGGAGTGCCCACCCACTCGCTCGAGTGACTGTTATCAAAGAATTTGAAATATCTCTTCTTTGCAAGCGTTAGAAGTCTTTTTATTTAAGAAAAAAAAAGTAATACCCAACCTTTTAGTGACCAACACTTGCGTGGATAATAGAATTGGTACCTTCTGAACAAGGAAGAAAAGCAATATCCAAGTTTGGACTCTAAACTACAGTCCGACTTCACGTACGCTAATCACAAAATTTTCCGGTAAAAGGCAACACGCGGGTTTGCAATTGTTGTTATTCTTCAGGTAGAAGAATTTGATGTCATCCTAACTTCCTTTGATGCGGAGCGTTTTATTATGTTTATGACACTCAAGAACATTTTGTGACGTTTATGACAGATTAAATATATTTTATAACATTTATGACAGTTCAAGAACATTTTATGACATTTAGGATAGATCAGAAGCAATTAACTACATCTCAAACATTTTATGACATTTATAACAGTTCACAAATATATTCTAACGTTTATGACAATCAAGAAAATGCTATAATGTTTATGACAGCTACCAAACACATTTTGACGTTTATAACAGTTTTGAAAAACAATGTAAAAAGTTTATGACAGCTCACAAATATATTATGACAGTTCAAAAACAAATTTATGAAGTTTTTGACGTTTCATGACATTTATAGCTCAAACATACCCGCCCAAGTTTGTTATCAAAAAATTGAAGTTTCACTTTTCTGCAAACGTTAAAAGTTTTTTTGTCAAAGGAAGTAATGGTGGTATCCAATTCTTTGATGACAGACACTTGGGCGGGTGGGTAGGTCACTTCAAAATATACGTACGGACAGATGATTTGAACTGGGGTTCCCGCCCACCCGCCTAAGTGTTAATTATTAAAATTAAAAAATTTACTTTTTTGCAAGCGTTAAAAGTCTATATGTCAAAGCATGTGATGGTGATATTCAATCTCTTGATGACAGACACTTGGGCAGGTGAGCGGTTTAATCCAAAACAACCAAGCAACAGCCAATGTGGCTAAAGTAGAAAATGAAATACAGAGAAACATTATTTTTAGATTAAAATACTTTCCCCACAATTAACAAAGTTTTCAGCTACCAAAATAAATTCAAAAGCTAATTAGTAAAACACCGCTTTTAGGACTAATACAAATGCATACCACATTGCATGAGGGACCACAGATATTAACCCAAAAGATAAAAAACTTTTAAAATACATTTTAGAAACTAATATTAACATTTTGAACAAAGGTAACTTGCCCACGTCCAGAACTTAACAAATGACGAAGTAAATAAAGTCATTAAAAATGGCTTTGTTGTCAGACCAATTCAGCATTGAATCATAAAAAAGTGTTTACTAAAATATAGAAACGCAAGAAAAACTAACATAAACTGTATATAACAGCATACTAGTTGGTCAAATTGGCTACAAGAACAAGTGACAAGCTAAAAATAATGACATTCAAGTTTGTTAAAATAACACAGCTTTCAAAGGTAGCTGTCGGAAGCTTGGCAAAGCAAGGACTAGAACTAAGAAACTGTTCAACAATGCCAAAAAAAAAGGCTGTGCCTCATACTAAGCCAGTTATTTAACAATGTGATAAAAAAAATAAAAAAGGAATTATTGTGAAAAATTACAAAGTCCTTGCCTCAAGAAATCTCCAAGCAAACGTTGAATCGTTTCAGACAAAATAAGGTGGTTATACAAAAACAATAAAAGAAACATTGTAGGAAGAACGTTTTTGTTTTAAGTATCAACACTTTTTTCAAAAATAGCAAAGCAATATTATGTAGGTGTGCGCGTTCACTACAATAAAAAAATGTTAACGTTGTTATTGCAATTGGAATTTACTATTAATCATCATATTTATTAATTAGTTAGAAAACAATAAAATTAATATCCCATAATTTACTATCTAAAATTAAAACTATGCTCTTTATTTTATAGTTCTAATAATTAGTAATTAGTATTATTATAAATCAATATTTGCTAACAATAATGTATCACCTATCTTACTATATAAGCATATTTCAGTTACCAATTTGAATTAGTTACAAAATATAACTAATAATATAAAACTGCAACATGAAGCTGCTTTGTGTTTTCACTTTAATTGCTGCATTGATAATATGTACGCAATCTGCAACAATGAGCAGCTCTCTAGTAGGTATGTAGTTATATTATACATTTAATATAATTTGAATTTAATTGTCCTATAAATAGCCCACTTACAACGTTGTTAGGTTAGGTTAAAATAATTTAATTTGATGAACTAAGGTTTTATAGTCGTAAATTATTTCAAAGCGTGTCATCATCATAAAAAACTAAACTAATTGAGGTTCTAAATAGAATCAAAATTATATTTAAAAAAAAATGCTTGTTTATGATCAGATTAGATAGAATATAAACTATCAATTAATTTGATTTTTCTTTTTCAGAGAACAAAGTTGGGATTCTCGGTCCAAAGCAGGATTCAATTTTAACGTTGCTGAAGCGTTTGGTCTTAACTTATCCAACATTAATATTAACGACCAGTTATGAAGTGGTGAATTGCATTAACAATTTTAATACATTGCAAAAAATTTTAGATTGTATAGTCACAAATGTGAGAAAATGTGTTAATAGAAATAATTAACAAAAATAATGTTATATTCAAAAACAATAATAGTTATATTTTAATAAAATTATATTATATAATTTTGTATGAGATTTTTTTGTTAATAAGCCAGATTTCAGATTTATTTTATTTTAGAGTACAAGCTTTGTATCAAACGGCAGAGGTGAGAGTAGATGGTGATGAAAAAGTGTAACATATTATATATTATATTATATTTAAAATTGAAATCTACCAAAATCCAAAAGTTTCATAGAAACCACAGACTAATTATATCCCCAAAATCAATTTCATGCACACTCAAGTGCAAGGATCATACAGAAATTGTTTATCTCATCGATAAAAACGTCATCACTTTACCTTCAAATTGTGAATTACAAAGTGGGTAGCTACAAAATCCACAGACATCTATAAAGACTATAGAAATAGTAATCAAAGGTCCGTACTTAATTTTTAGAAATTTATCTATGGACTCAACATAATCGAAAAGATTGTCACGAAACTCAAAATGAATCCTCAACAATCAATTCTACAACATATGAGCTTTAATTAATCATATTATACATCATTTTTCCTATTTATCTATGTATTAATTTATTAACAGCAATCTTACAGCTTACTTTGCTACAACTGAATCAAAATAACTAAAAATTAATATTAAAGTTGATTTTCTAATTAATATTACAATAACACAGTAAAGAATTATTTAACAAATAATTTCTATCAATACTCACACATTTTCATATCTTAAAATACTAAGTTTTCCTGTCCCATATTTCTATCTATGTATTCCAACCACTAAACACTCATTTTTAATATGAATTCATTAGTTATTATTAATTATATTAACAAATATTCACTTAATTAAACGATTAATGTAAGGAACAAACTGTACTTCGCATATGAAAAGTTTAACTGAGCGCTACTGCGCCTTGCGTACGAAGAACAAGGTAGAGAGATAAGTCGCAAGGTAAAAAAAACTGTTTGTGCATAAAATGCGACTCGAATATTCTTTTCTTATCTATTGATTTGATAAAATGTGCTTTGGCTATTTATACATTTATTGAATTGTTCTAGAAGTTTCTAATATTGAAATATTCTTTTATTTAAATATAAATTGAATTTATTTTATAATAATTAATAGAATTTCTAAATATTAATGGTTTAATCAATCCAACTGCTACCTTGATTGTCATTTCTACTTCCACAATAATTGATAATAAATCAATTCTTTTAACAATATATTCAGTCACAAAGTATTTTAGTAAAATTATATTTGCAAATAGCAGTCAAATGTATTTAAAAGTACTTAAAAACGCTTTTATTTCTGGATAAACATGATGAAGCTACAACTACTTTGCACCACCAATATACATTTATTTCTGTTTGGATATTTCTAACTATAATATGAACTTTATAATATAATTTCATTCTTTCTAAATGTTCTGGTAAAAAATTAAATCGATTATATCAAATTTAATGTAGAGATAAGTTTGACACCAAAATTGTTGCTTTTGTTAGAATACTAGAACTGAAGGAGCTGCAAAGATGCTCTTAAAGAATTTATAAACTCAACATTTTTTTATTAAAAAGTTACAGATTATATTATTAAAAATCTTATTCAAAATATCTTAATCAAAAGTTTTAGTTGTTTACATGAACCATTAAAAAAATTTACATTTTAATTGTGATCTATATTTAATCTTAAGTTTATTTATAACTAATTTTTGTTAGCTTGCAACATGCAATTTTTTGTGTTAATATTAAATTATCTTAGCTATTTTAAGCCAACACTATTGTATTTGTCTTTAAGAGTTAAGACATTGAAACAACCTTCCAAATGTTTTAAGGGAAATGTACATACTACTTGCTTTTAGTCATAAAATAAAGTGTCTTACTCACTTAATTAAGTATATTTTTTGTCTTTGCAAACGTCAATATACCAGTTTCTTAATATCAAACAATTTATGTCTGAATTAAAAAAAAATTTATATCATTATGACGTGTTGGATTCACTTTTCAAAAGTATAGAGCGCCTAAAAACTACTAATAAGTTATAAAAATTGAAAAAAAATACAAAATCAATTTTCTCAATGCACACCTCTGGTCCGTTTGAAATGGAATTGCCCATTATCAAAATGAGTGTTTATTAGTGCAAACGTTGCGCGCATTGTGGTCATTTTACGATAGACGTGGTGGCCCTTCATAGTCGATTTTGGTTTGGTAAATAATTAGCCAACACCTGTACGTTTAAGGAACGCAAGATCGGCGGAGAAAGCAGTCGATTCCTTGCCGTGCACAAGAACTCGGGCTTTTGCAGACTTTAATTAGAATTTAGGCCTACATCCGTACAAAATCCAATTGACTCAGGAACTCAAAACTCATGACGCTGTTTGTTTGCTGACTGAGATTTGAATCGTTTGGAAAAAGACCCTCAATTTTGCAACTAAGCTTGAATAAATGGCTATGTTAACAAGCAAAATTGCCGTATATGGGACGACACCAACCCACACAAAGTTTACCAGGTGATAATGCATCCTCAATAAGTTACCGTTTGGTGTTGATTTTGGGCCGGCGGCGTCATTGGTACGTTCTTTTTTAAAAACGACGTTGGTGAGGCGTCACCGACAACAGCGAGCGCTACAGAACGATGAAAACCACTTTTATATTGCCCAAATTGAACCATATAGACCTAGACATGTGGTTCCAGCAGGAAGGCGCCCCGTGCCACACAGCAAACGCCACAATTTACATTCTGCATGAACGTTTTTAGGGCAAGGCAATTTGACTTTTTCTTGTAAGGTATCTTAAAGTTGCAAGTCTTTGCAAATAAACCACAATCGACCAATGCGATAAAGGTGAACATAACACAGGCTATTGCTCAAATTCAGCCCGATCTATGCGGAAGAGTAATTGAAAATTGGACTACTTAGATTTGTGCCACTATAAGAAGCGGACATTTAAACGATGTCATATTTTACACTTAATGGCATACATAGCCCTTTCAACAAAGCTCTGTCGACCAAGTATCTGCCGGTATAAGCAGACACCTCTTGCTGATCAACGGCTTCAGGCGGATAAATTAGCAGGAGTAAGAGCACCCTCTTGTTCTAGGAGTGAGAAATCGCTCTTAAAGGCGGATGAGACAAATTCGACCAACGGCATGAGGATGCAGAAGGCAATGCAAAACCATTGCATTAAAGATCCATAAGGATATCTCTAGAATCACCATTATGATGACAAAATTCACAGCAAACTATTCCGAAGTGAAAAGTCTCCCAATCGGATCTCCGGGGGAGACGGCTTTGAATGATGTCGTGGAAAAAAGAATGTCATTGAGATCAGACACGTTAAGAGTAGGCACATGGAATGCAAGAAGTCTATATTTGCCAGGAAGACTAGACAACATAGTACTTGAGATGGAAAGACTAAAAGTGAACTTACTTGGGGTAAGCGATGTAAGATGAGCAGGAACAGGCTTGATAAATACAGATAATGGAATGCTGTACTACTCAGGAAACAATGACCCAAAACATCAGTACGGAGTAGGAATAATCCAAAACAAGAAGTTAAACAGGTCAGTTACAAACTTTACTCCCTTTTCAGATAGAGTGGTAATGATACAATTAAAGACAAATATTGGAGTTATGAACGTGATCCAAATATACGTACCAACTGCAGATAAAGAAGATGAGGCAGTTGAAGAATTCTATACACAACTAAATGCAGTACTAAGAAGTATAAATCGCTGCGAAGTGACCATAGTGATGGGCGATTTTAACGCCAAGGTAGGAAAAACAAAGGTAAATGACTGTACTGGTGAATTTGGTCTCGGGGATCGGAATGAGCGCGGTGACCGTTTGATTCAGTTCTGTCAAGATGAGGATTTTATTATCACCAACACACTTTTTCAGCTCCCTAAAAGAAGGCTGAATACCTGGACATCTCCAGCCCATACAAAGGAGAAAATCATACAAAATCAAATAGATTATGTGCTCATCAGAAATAGATATAAAAATGCCGTGAAAGCAGTGAGAACTTACCCAGGAGCCGACATCCACTCAGACCACAATCCTGTAATAACAAAGGTACAAGTTAAACTAAAGAAGATCATAAAGAAACAGAACAACAACATAGATATTCAACTATTTAAGAATAAAAAGATACACAAAGTTGTAGTTGACCAGATAAAGCAAAATATAACAACAGCAATGAAAGAAAATGAACTACATCAAGATGTTGACATAAGATGGAATCGAGTCCAAACAGCTCTGACAGCAATAGTTAAAGAAAACCTAACTAGAAAAACAACAAAAAAGAAATATTGGATGACTGAGAAAATCATAGAGCTCATGGATGAACGCCGGACCCACAAGAACCAAAATGATAAACAATATAAAATTCTGCATAAAAAGATTCAAACAGAAATAAAAAAGGCAAAATCAGAGTGGATCTCTAAACAATGTGAAGAAATAGAGATGCATGAAAGAAACTACGACAGCTATCATATGCACAAAATAATCAAAGAGATGACATGAGCTAGAAAAACCCTTTAAGCTAATCATGTGATCAAGAGCGCAGATGGCCACATAATAACAGATGTGAAAGAAAAAGTAACGAGATGAAAAACCTACGTACAGGAACTCTTTAATGATGAAAGACCAACACAAGTACCAATAAGAGTAGAAGACAAAGAACCTAAAATAATGAAACATGAACTCAAACATGTTCTCAACAATATGAAGCCAAGAAAGGCTACAAGGCCGGATCAAATACCAGCTGAGATATTAAAATTATTCAATGAACACCTAATGAATAGTCTTCTAGACCTGTTTAACACAATATATGACACAGGCATCATACTGCAACAATGGCTTCTATCGACATTTGTATTGATTCCCAAAAAAGCAAATGCTAGAGAGTGCACAGATTATAGGACTATTGCACTTATGAGCCATGCACTAAAAATCTTTCTAAAAATCATCTATAAAAGAATTTATTGAAAATTAGAAGAGGACATAAGTGATAGCCAATTTGGATTGGAACAAGAGAAGCACTCTTCGGAATAATTTTTTTTTTTCAAAGATGCCTAGACATAAATAAAGACCTGTTTGTGTGCTTCATCAATTTCCAAAAGGCTTTTGATAAAGACAACAACTAATACTTAAAAAGAATTTAGACCGGAAAGACGTTAGGATAATTACCAACTTCAAAATCGAGAATGAGCTGACAGATAAAATAGAAATACGCCGCGAAGTTAGACACGGCTGCATCTTATCCCCGCTATTATTCAACATATACAGTAAAGCTATATTTGAAGAAGCTTTGTTAGGAGAACCAATAGGTATAAACATAAACGGGGAGGTAATAAATAATATCAGATATGCCGACAACACGGTATTATTAGCAAGTAGCAAAGCAAAACTACAACACATACTCGAAAGAGTAAACCACCAATGTGAAGCATATGGACTTCAAATGGATCTTTCAAAGACTAAGTGTATGGTAGTTTCTAAGGCACATAACCAACAAGTGCAACTAAATATTAACAATACCATAATTGAAAGAGTAGATTCCTACAAATATCTTGGAACTTTGCTAGACAAAACAAGCAACCAGGCAGGTCAGATACGAAGAAGTGTGGAGATAGCAAGAGCAGCGTTCATAAAAATGAAAAAGTTTATTTGTAACAGAGACACTAGTATAGAATTACAAATTAGAATACTACGCTGTTATGTGTTCTCCACCCTGCTATACGGAGGTGAAGCCTGGGCTCTAAAGAAATCAGAACTAAAGCGGTTGGAAGCGTTCGAGATGTGGTGTTATCGCAGAATGTTTAGAATATCCTGGAAAGATAAAGTAACCAACAAACAGATACTAGAAAAAGTAAAAAAGGAATGTGAAATCGTGCTAACCATTAAGAAAAAAAAACTGAAGTACCTAGGCTATGTCATGAGAGGCCCCAAATATAGTCTTTTACGACTTATTATGCAGGGAAAAATTAAAAGAACCAGGAGTATTGGTAGGCGTAAAGTCTCCTGGCTGAAGAACCTGCGTGAGTGGTTTAGCTGTAGTAGCACGAAGCTGTTCAGAGCAGCGGTAAACAGGATAAGAATAGTCATGATGGTGTCCAACCTCCGGTAGGAAAAGGACTGCAAGAAGAAGATCCCTTTCAAAATAAAAAACAAATTTTGTTAATACTTTACACACAGCTTGTTTTAGTTTATTTTAACATCTGTCCGCTCTTATTAAAAAACCCTTTACTTAGTAGTAGAGCATCTCATGCATTTTGTACAACCTTTATGAAATAAATTAGATTTAACTTTTTTTTAATAAGAGTGAAAATGCAAAGTTTTTAGAACTGTTTTGTGAGAAAATGCTCTTAAAGCTTTGTTTAAACTGCAATCCAAACCTGGTGACTGACTTAATTTGGCATCAGGTAAGATTAGGTTTTATACTTCTTTGCTTGGTTTTTATTGGTTTGTTAATGCTTTGCCCATAAGGTTAGTTCATAGACAAACTTTTTTACATGGTATGCATCGATTTTTGTCTAGAGACCCATCACAATCAGACCTCTCAAAGAAAAGCAGGTTGAGTCCTGCTCTTCTAAGAACAAAAAAAAATATAGAGCTACATCAAAGACAAAAATTCAATATTATTTGACATCAGCCGGCTTTCTAAGTCAACAGTCATCAACGCCATTAAAGTTTTCAACCATAAGGTCAAAAAGTCTACTGTTTAACCGGTCAATAAGATTTAATAAGTCTTAGATTTTTGTTTCCTTAGCTGTCCTACAAACCCACCACTTCAGTTAGCACTCACAAGAGGCGCTGACACACGTTGCCTACTTTTTGTTACTATTTAGAACATATCTAAATTTCCTGGGGCAACTTTCAAGGACATAAAAATTGCCATCAATTGGTTTGTTAATGTCAGATATAGCATCCGCATGCATTTGATATTGTATACAGATTTCCAAGGTGCTATCAACTCATCGTCAAAAACATACTCGATTGCTTTATGATTGATGTAGCGCAAAAAGAATGATCAGCTTTAGGCTACGTTTTGCTATCTATCAAACGCATGGAAAGAGATAAGAAAACCTTTTTCATAGTTTGCGTTTAATTGCAGCAGAAAGAGTGAAGCAAAGAGATCTTGTCTCATATAAAACTTTCCAGTCTCACCGTAAACGTTAAGATTAAACGCAAGCCAGAAGACATTGTTTAATGCTACTGTTGTCAGCGTTATGACTACACGGCATTAATTTTCATTGCGTATGCGTCAAGTGTGCCGGTGCCCATTTCATCATTATGTCTAAATTCACCAAGGAGTCAAGGCATGTAACATCATGCGCATCATTCTTGGAAGCACTTTCAATTCCAGAACGGAGTAGTTCTATGCTCAGGCAACGCGAAGTCAGGCGCTAAACGCTACGCTTTCTGTAAAAATCAAGTTTCTTCTCCGCTAGGCTTAAGCAAGTGATGCTAATTTTAAAAAGATTTGATTAAAGATTAATTCTAGATACAAACTATTCTTGTTAATCTACATTTTCAAATAAGTTTTTTCCAAACACTATGTAACGCTTACATGACAAGCAGAAATTGCATTCTTAAGTTTTTCCAAATAAGACAAAATTTACTACCTAGTAAATTTTGTCTTTCAAGAAACATTGCAAACTTCTACAAATCATTAAGAGGGAGTTTAGTTGGTAGTTGCCCGAAAAGTTAAATTTTCACTTTTTAGAATTTTTCTTTTAATCCGCAAAAAACAGATCTTAGTCTGAGCCACAACGTTGTTACAAAAAATGAATGTCTGAGATAACCAACCTAACCTAACTTAACAACAGTACTAATTTGCTTGCCATAGACTGCCAAAAATTGACTACAAGGATGGTCTCAAAAAAAGCAGGAGTTGTCCCTGCTAAGTGCACCGGCAACATTTGCTACGTACCACTTACTTGGCAGTCTCCGGCGGGTAGGCGGGACTTCAGTTTATGATAGCGGCATGCAGTCAGTAATCACTTTGCTACAAAAGGAGATTTGCTTTGTGTATTAACTATTGAGAGAAGAATTTTATTAAAAACTTGCAAGTGCACTTACCGACTAAAGTTTCTTCTACCGCAAAAGTTTGCATTTCTTAATGCATTGATCTTATTGTAAAATATTAAAAAATTATCTAGTGTGCTAACCTTATAAGCATTGCATAAGGTTTATGGAAAACATGTACCACGTCTATGTCTTAATAGAGACTATCGACAATTAGTTTGTCTTTAGCTTTTTAGACTCGAAGGAAAATAAATATATTTTTTAAAATTAATTTTGAGTGCTTGTGCCAACTGAAAAATATTTTTTTTACAAAAAAGTTTAGATATTGCGTTTAAATTTTTGTTACTTTTGATAATAGAGTTTGGCTAGCCTTCAGTTTGAAATAAGCTCAACAACCTTTATAACTTTTGATGTGCAATTTTTTGCACAAAGATGCGATGCTTGTTGCTACATTTCTTGGTCTTAGTACAAGTGGAACTAAGATGGTAAAGATAAATTGCACAATCAACTTGCGTTCTGTAACAATTTAAGGTAGAACATTTAGATTGGCTAGCTACGCCAAGGTACGTTTCTTATAACGTATTTTTGAGTCTTAAACCATTATTAAAAAGTGTAGTATTGCACGTCATTGATTTTGGAATGTGCAGTTGCACTAGGAAAATTTAAATGCAATAACGAGTGTATTCTATCAATCATAGCGAGGTTAATAGTTATATTTATATGCTTAAAGACATTTTTTAAAATACGGATTTATTTTGTATGACAATGAAAGATGGACGTTTTGTAGCAGCATTTCTTGTAGATGCCACCAAAGAAGAAGGGTTAGGGCCTAAAGATCTTTTCAACTAACCTGTGTTGGTTGCTTGGTTAAAGACTTTAATAGTTTTAATAGTTGATGGTCTTTGTGGTTATGAAAGTACTTGACTTGAAAAACCGGCTTATTAGCAGAGATTGTCAAAGAAGACTCTTTTCTGTTTTTTTTGTAGTTTATCAGAAGGTTTTGTGGTAGACCGCTTTGTAGCTTGACCTGGGTTTTTGGCAGGTTTTTTGAGAAAGTTTGAACCGGATTTTCTAGTGTTTTGTAAGGTAGGGTGGTGCAACTACTGGAAAAGACGGTGAGGTTTTTGGAAAAGGTCAAGGCCGGATGACGTGTGTGGCTGGGTGGTTTGACAAGAAAGTTTGACTATTTAGAACTGTTGTAGAGATGGTTTTATTCTTTTAAAAAAAAGTTCCTTGTGGTTCAGCCTAATCTAAGCTTGTTTTTGTAGATGTCTATCTTCTTATATTTTTTGTTGATCAGGTTAACAATAAACTTTTTTATTGATTTTTTTCTGCTTTTTGGCGTACATCATGACAACAATGAAATTTATCTTGAAATAATTGTTTTTGGCTCTACAGCTGCTTGTGGCTGCTTGTTTCCTCTTGGTGAGCACTAGTCTGTTAGTTTACAATTGCTCAAATTTTTAATCAAATATTGCTGTTTATTACAAAAACGTGATACTTCCAACACATCTATGCCATATTGAGTTTAATTGTGAGCAAAAATAATAGTCTACAAATGCTAAGTACGTTTAATAATTACTTAAATGTTATGTTTGTGTTGTTTTTAGGATACTAAAACTTAACGGAGCAAACTGAAACTAATTTTAAAAGATGCGCCATTTAATATACATTTACGTGTTTACGTAAAACACCCAAAACTGTCTGAAAGTGGCGCTTTTGGTGCAAATGTTGTGTTTGCGTCGTTATTAGCAAATTAAAACTTAATGAAGCAAACTGAAACTAGTCCCAAAAATATGTAACGTTGAAAATAAACACTCGGTATATATACATACAATAAATTCAGTATTGACAATTGTAAGAATAGTAAATGTTAAGAGGGAAAACTCTCTGGGTCCGAGAATATACATGTCGATCGGGCTAAGTAGATTTAATGAGTATATCTTGTAAAGTAAGTCTATAAAATAAAGTGAACGTATTAAGTATTAAATGTCTTATAGAGTCTTTTTCTACACCTCGTGCCCAGGTTTAGTGTCACAAATGGAGCACCAACGTGGGTCTAAATGATATTAATTAAGATATCAAACTTATAATGGGCATTCCATCACGCAGATTAGGAAACAGAAAAAAAAGAAAAAAATAATTGAAAAAAGCAGAGTAAACCAGACACCAGTAGCAGAGAGCAAGATGTCCTAGAAAGATAGAAAGATAAGATATGAAAAGTATGAAGATTTTACTCCAATAGAAAACGACTTATTTGATTGAGAACGGGAAATTGCTACATGTAAACAAACAATAGAAATGTTGGGGGATTTAATATAAATAATTTTGAAGATGATCGACTATCAACAAATTTAGCTACAATACAGAAAAATTAATTCACATATCGGGTAGGTTAAACAGAACACCGGGAAACCTAGAACAGTATAGTCAAGTTATTCAGCAATATCAAAATAAAATAGATAGTTACGAACAACAAATTGAAGATAGATGCAATTCTTATATACCTTTTAAAGCGCAGTTAGAATCTCATAACAGTTCTGCTACAGGGGTTGTGGATAATACTATAGTAACTTATTTGCATAGCAAGAAAAAACATGTATCGGAGTGGGGTATCAAATTCTCGGAAATTTTGAGCAAAATGAACAATTCCAATTTTTTTGAACGAATAGAGGAACTCAAACGCATTAATGATATTCCGGATCAAGAACTATATTTAAATATACCTGAACTACTTGTAGGAAAAGCATTAACGTGGTACAGAGCATACCGGGCCACCTTTACAAATTGGAATGAATTTAGGACGCTTTTACAAATAATTTGAATGTTTTCCAGCGGACTATGCTTATGAATTAAAAAGAGATATTGAAAATTGTAAGCAATTAGCAAGTAAAACAATAAGTAAATATTTGTCTTGCGTGGTTGCTTTATACAATCGATTACCGCTTACAATACCGAAATTAGAACAAGTTTACACTTTGAAAAGAAACTTGACTCCTTACTTTATAGATAGACTGGGATATGATGATTTAAGTTCCGTCGAGAAACTAAGACAACGTTGTAAACAAATTAAAACAACAAAGTTATTAGTTGAAAAGGCAAATTAGGTGGCTCCTAAAAACTCTTTGGAACCAAAAGTAACGAGATTAAATTCAGAACCAAGTTTCGAACGTTACCCCAAACAGTCATATATAAAATGCTATAATTTCCCCAGACTACGATCTATATACTGCTACCAGTGCGGTAGAAATGGAGTAATAAAACGCGACTGTCCGTCTTGTAATAAATCGGGAAACGATCCAGCAAGAAAATGAAAGGCTGCCATAGTTCTCGCGCAATTATATCTACAGCCACAACATTTAAAACTGAAATGGATTATATTTTAGCGGGGGTGCCGGGAGATTTGAGGCCTTATTAAAATTTAGAACTAGGAAAGATATCAGTAAGGGCTTTATTGGATAGCGATTGTACACAGGACAACACTTATATGAGAAACTGCATCATGCCGGTTATTGTCTGAGTCCTACACCAATCAATTTTATAAGCGTAGCTAACGGAAAATTAGTTGAAGTGTTAGGTAAAATGGACGTGTCTATAAAGTTAGAAGACAGATATTATAAAGTAATTTGCTTAGTTGTTTCCAGTCTAAAGAATAATATGGTTTTGGAAATAGATTTTTGACAAGTATCGAGGATAGTACCAAATATTAGAAAAAATGTATATGCGTTAAATGATAAACATATATGCAAAATTAAAATGGAACAGATAACAAAATCAGAGTCGGATAGCTTGCAAAAGTTAACAGCAACCTATTTTAATAAAATGGATAATCAATTGGGTTGCACGGATGTTATACTCCACAAGATTGATGTAAGTAACGCAATCCCTATAAAACAAAAGTACTACCCAGTTTCACCTGCAATGTTAGACCTGATGAATGCCAAAGTAGATAAAATTTTAGCGTTGGACGTAATCGAGCCTAGTCAATCCCTGTGGTCTTTGCCGGTAGTGATGGTTAAGAAAAAGTCCGGAAAATACTAATTTTGTATTGACTTTCGAAAAGTCAACAAAGTTACAAAAAGAGACGCTTACGCATGTTGGACATAAAAAGTGCATACTGGCAGGTTAGGTTAGGTTAGGTTAGGTTAGGTGGAGGTAGGGGACACCTGGAGCAAAGTCGTCAGGAGGGGTAAGAGCCAAAAGACGACGGACCTCCAGGTAGAGGAAAAGGGTCTGAAAAACAACTATGTGGAGCGGCTTAAAGCCTTAAAAATGAGGGTGGGAGAGTCTGCCAGGGTTAAGGCCCTTGAGGCCAGGGAGATGGCTTCGAGAGCAATTAAGTTAAAATTGCAGGGTGAAGGAAAAAAATCAATTAGTGCCTTCAGGGAGGCGTTAAACAAAGGCCAAAACGCGGAGCTGATGGTGAAGGCACTTAGCAGAAGGGAAAGGGTGCTGGTGTGGGGGGTAGATGGGGCGATGACGTTGGCTGAGGTGCGGGACGCTATTGACCGAATCGTGGGGGCGCCGGAAGGAAGAGGCTGCAAGGTCAACAGCCTTAGGCCGCAGTGCAGCAAAATGGGAAGGCAAGAGCTCTACGCTGTGGTCACGTTAGACAGGGGTCCCCGGGCGCACATTCTGGACTTGGGTAAAATAAGTATAGGGTGGGCACGGTGCAGGGTGGAGGCTTTTACTAACATAGACTGCTGCTACAACTGTCAGGAACTCGGACATATGGCAGCAGGATGCGGCGCCGCGAAAGTGGGTAGGCGGTGTCACAAGTGCGGAGAAGTGGGGCACTTGGTGAAAGACTGCATTCAGGAAGCAAGATGCAGAACTTGCAACGTGGCAGGTCACAGGACTTCATCCATGGCCTGTCCAAAGTACAAGGAATTAGTACTTATAAAAAAGGGGGTGGGTAAGGCGGCACCGCCGGTTAAAGAATGCTGACCGTCGTCCAAGTGAACCTGAACAGGTCGGTTGCATCTAGCGACCTTGCGATGCAGTTGTGCGCGGAGATCGGAGCGAACATCGCGTTGATCTCCGAGCCCAACATACGCACGGCAACAAGAAGTGCCTGGTTCATGGACGATCGGGAGGACGCAGCCCTGGTGGTGCTGAACAGCGGGTTGGGAATCGGAAAACGTGGGAGGGGGGAAGGGTTTGTATGGATTCAAGTGGGTGGGAGATTTTACGTGTCCTGTTATGCCTCGCCTAATAAGGCTTTGCAAGATCTGGAGGACATATTGTAAGGTAAGGTCTCAACTGGGGGTGGGGATCAGAGATGCTTTTATAGGGGAGGTCTTTAATGCCAAGTGCCTTACCTGGGGAGGGAACGTAGAGGACGGAAGGGGTCGTTTGCTAGCGGAATGGGCCGCGTGTAACGACTTGACTCCAATGAACGATGGGGCAGCGCCCACGTTCTAGAGGGAAGAGGCACGCTCGTATATCGACGTGACCTTTTGCGGGTCAAGGGTAGTGGGGTTGGCGACGGGATGGGAGTCGATGGAAGAGGAATGCAAGACGGCTCCGTCGCGCGTGAGGGACGCGAAACAAAGCGGGTGGGTAATGACGTCGGAAGGACTGGAAAAAATTTGTAGGGACTTTGGGAAGCGAGAGGTGGGGGAAGGGGAAAACGCGGCTCAGCTGTGCAAGAGCATAAAGCATTTCTGCGATTTTCATTTCACCAGAAAGGGGCGTTAAATCGGAAGACGTCCAAAATACTGGTGGAATGAAGAGATTGCGGAGGCAAGGATGCTCTGCAACAGGGCACGTAGAGCGCTGACACGGGCCAACGCCTCGGGGAGGGGTAACGTGGGTTTAGTCGGGGAGTATAAAAGGTTAAGGAAAAGGTTGGGGGGCTCATCAAGTCGGCCAAGAGGGGAAAATGGAAGCTCCTGGTCGACGAGGTTGATGAGGACATCTAGGGCAGAGGTTTTAAAATAATGATAGGGAAAGTGGGTAGGAAACCGCCAAAGATAGATACGGCGGCTCAGAGAGCGGTAGTAGGGGAACTTTTTCCAGCGCAAGTGGGGAAGGTTTTCAGGAGGTGGCCAGTTGAGGCTGGGGACGTCCGACTCTTTGCGGAAGGAGAGCTTCTGGAGGCCACGGCAAAGATCAGACCGAGGAAAGCACCGGGGCCTGACAAATTCCCTACGGAACTTGTCAAAGCCTTAATCGGACGGTGCCCTGAAACCTGGTTGAAAGTTTACAATCGATGCCTGGTTGAAGGAAGTTTTCCGGAAGTGTGGAAGAGGGCTAACCTGGTCCTACTGGATAAGGGGAAAGGGAGTACGGGGGCTAGGACATATCGTCCAATATGTCTCCTGGACGCGGGGGAGAAAATCCTGGAACATCTGGTGGTGGGAAGGCTTTTAGAGGTGCTTCAAGGTGACGCGGCCCTCTGCGAGGGGTCGGTTCTTGGACCCACGCTGTGGAACATTCTGTATGACAGCGTGGCGAGCCTGGAGATGCCGAAGGGGGTAAAGGTAGTAGCATACACGGACGATCTGGCGGTAGTGGTAACGAAGCGCTCTAGACTCGAAGTAGAAGAGGCTGGTAACTACGCCGTTAAGATAATAGAGTCGAAGATGAGCAAGCTAGGGCTGAAACTGGCGCCAGAAAAGACAGAGCTTGTGGTACTTTCGTGCTCAAGGAAGGTACCACAAGTTCAAATAAATGTCACGGGGACCACCGTCAGGTCTAAGAAGAAGCTAAACTACCTTGGGGTTGTACTGTCCAGCAACATGGCATGGGGCGGGCAGGTGCGGGAGGTGTGTATGAGAGGAGAGAAAGCGGCCCGGTCGTTGGCGGGTCTAATGCCCTGCTGTGTTTGGTTGTTTCCTCCATAGTACTGTACGGTGCAGAAATATGGGAGGGGACCTTGCGCAGCAACGAGAGGCAAACGGAGTGGGTCTTGCGAACTCAGAGGAGATGCTGCCAGAGGATTTGCAGCGCCTACAGGACGGCGTCGACTGCAGTTCTTCTGGTGGTTGCGGGTACAAGGCCCCTAGACCTTGTAATCCGTATGAAGACGGAAGTGTGGGATGGGCGTCTCTCGAGGAGCGAAGGGGATGAATGGGTGTGGAGAGAATGGCAGAGAAGATGGGAAGAGTGTGAGTCGATTGGAGGTGGTAGTGAACTTGGGTGGTCAAGGCGGCTCATCGTAAACGTGAAGCGGTGGGTTGGCAGAGGTTACGGCGAGGTAAACTATTACCTCACGCAGGTATTAACGGGACACGGTTGTTTCCGGGCGTACCTGCAGTGGGTGAAAGTGTGCAAGAGCGACGAATGTTTGTATTGCGGGCAGCGAGACACGGTTGAGCACACCGTGTTCCGTTGCAAACGTTGGACGGAAGTGAGGGAGAAAATGATTGTGAAAAAGGGCGAAGCAAGCGTGAACCCTGACAACATGGTGGAAACAATCATGGCGTCTCAGGCTGGCTGGGATAATGTGTCCACCATGATAGGGATTATTCTCCGGAAAAAGGAGGAGGAGGAGAAGGAGCTTGCTCCGGTAGAAGAATGGGGGGTGAGGGTTTTGCCTGGGGTGGGCCTGTAGCTGTTTTTATTATTGTGTAAAAGTATGAATAGATTTGTTATAACTTTTTGTAAAAAATGTGTCTGTAAATTTTTTGATTTGTTTGTTTTGTAAAAACATTGTTTTTGAAAAAAGAGAGGGCGGCAGAAAAGATTAACTGCCGTTCGGGATTCTCCACTCCGAAGTAATGCTTTAATGCAATCCCGGGGTAGAGTAAAAACAGATATATCCCAATGGGAGGAGGGTTTTAGCCGGTAGGAACCCGGCACTACCGTGCAGCACTGGCTGCCGGTGTCTTAGCTGAAGATTTTACTCCTTCAAAAAAAAAAAAGAAAAAAAAAAGGTTAGGTTAAGTTAGGTTAGGTTAGGTTAAGCTCACAGATAAAAACAAAGAGATTACAGCTTTTTCAATCCCGGGTCGAGGGTTATTCCATTTTAAAAGGCTACCCTTTGGTTTACAAAATAGCCCAAGTACCATCCAACGGCTAATGGATACTATTTTGAGTCCAAAACTTGAACCATATGTTTTTACATACCTGGACGATATTGTTATAGTAACAGAGGACTTTAAAACACATGCCAAAATATTAGAAAAAGTGATGAGACGTATACTAGCGGCGGGGTTGACACTTAATAGCGAAAAGTGTTGTATTGGTAGAAACGAGCTGCACTATTTAGGATATGTGGTTAATCAGGCAGGACTACTGGTCAATCCGGAGAAAGTCAGGGCAATTGTAAATTTTCCAACACCGCAAGAAAAAGCATTTATCAAATTGAAGCAATGTCTAACTGTTTCACCAGTACTAGCTGTACCGGACTGGAATAAACCGTTTTATTTACAATGTGACGCAAGCAAGTTAGGATTAGGTTGCGTGCTGAGTCAACAATATCCTGAAGGTGATCGGGTGATAACGTACGCAAGCCACTCGTTAACACCACAAGAAACAAAATACCATGCCACGGAATTGGAATGTCTTGCTGTGCTTTTGCTATTGAAAAGTATCGAGGATATATAGAAGCAACTTTGTTTATAGTAGTAACTGACCATTCGGCGTTAAAATGATTATTTGATCAGAAGAACCCTCCAGGTCAATTATCTAGGTGGGTGTTAAAATTACAACAATATAACTTTGCAGTAGTCTACCGACCAGGATCAAAACACCACGTACCAGACGCTTTATCTCGAGCATTTATTGCAACAAACAACGAAAAACATTGTTTAATTGACATTGTGCTTACAAATCGGGATCGGTGGTATCATAAAATGTTAAAAGCAGTCAAGGATCATCCAGATAAATACCCAGCTTAGGATGTTAAACAAGACATTTTGTATAAAAAAACCGTTTCTTGTTAAACTCAGATTTTTGGAAAGTGGTAGTTTCAAAGTCAAATAGGGCAAACGTTTTAACGGAAAACCTTGATACCGCAACTGGGGGTTGTTTAGGGATATTTAAAACATACACATAAATTAGTCAGATGCATTTTTGGCCGTGCATGTTTACAGATATTGCACGCTATTGTAGAAACTGTAAAATATGTCTAGCTCATATACCTGTACAAGATAAGCCAGGAGGAAAATTAGGCACATATGCCGTTGACCGACCATATCAAGTGTTAACCACCGATTTAATGAGACCATTTCCATTATCACAAAAAACAAAATAGATTTGTTTTAGTAGTGTGCGATTTATTTATTAAAAATACCTTTTCATTTGCTTTACGTCAAGCAACTGCTACTAAGATTGTGGAAATAATAGAAAATGAGATTGTTCTAGTGTTTGGTGTACCTCAAGTTGTTATTTGTGATAACGTGAGACAATATGTTTCAAATTATTTTAAACAATTATGTGAAAATTACAAAGTACAAATAAGGCACACACCAAACTACCACGCTCAAGCAAACCCAATCAAAAGGTATAACCGGGTGTTAAAAACGATGATTGCATTGTTTATTCACAACAACCACTGATTGTGGGATGAGAACCTGGTTAAATTTGGATATGCGTTACGCACAAGTACAAATAAAACAACAGGATTTACTCCCGCGTTTTTAACTGAGAACTGCCATTAACAGGTAATCAATTTGGACCACTAAGGGAGAATAAACCGCTTGTTAAAGAGGATAGGAAATCACTAGCCGACAGACTCACTGAATTGCCAGAGTTTTACGTAAAAGTTAAACACAACATTAAAAAAGCATACTATTACAACTTAAGACGCAGGCCTTTGGAATTTGAGAAGGGCCACTTTGTTTGGAAAAAAAATTATCAACTATCAAATGCCGGTAAGTATTTTAATGCTAAATTGGCAGACGAAGAAAATTTTCGCAAACGTTTATAATTTAGAGTCCCAAAATGGAAAAAAATGTATCGGGGTATATCATGTAAAAGATTTAAAACCCCATCCAAATGAGTGATACAAATAGTATTAATTGCAACAATTAAAAAAAGACTATTGGTATCATATCTTTTTTTTTTCGGGAAGGAGGAGGGTTTTTAACGTTGAAAATAAGCACTCGGTATATATATACATACAATAAACTCAGTATCGCCCTCTTTTGACAATAGTAAGAATAATAAATGTTAAGAAGGAAAACTCTCTGGGTCCGAAGCGGACAGAAAGAGGATAGACTGAGAGAGACCCGAGAATATACATGTCGATCGGGCTAAGTAGATTTAATAAGTATATCTTGTAAAGTAAGTCTATAAAATAAAGTGAACGTATTAAGTATTAAATGTCATATAGAGTCTTCTTCCTCCAACCCCTGAAGAAGTGGAGCCCTACCGCCTAATCTGTGAGCCGAACACCAAGTGTTTCCCGAGCGATCTACACCTCGTGTCCAGGTTTAGTGTCACAAATGCTTAATTTAAAGTAAATTAACATGCTTAAGTCGATTTATTAAGAACTGGTTCAATGTGCTAAAAACTATCTAAAACTATATAGGATAAGATACTAAACTCAACAAAACAAATTGACACTAATACCAAATGATGCGCAAGTTTTTTATGTGAGCCCGGTTCAAACTGTTTAAATAAAACGCAAAAAGTGGCGCTTTTAGTTCAAATGTTTTGTTTATGTCGTCGATACGATACTAAAACTCAACGGAGCAAATTGAAACTATTATTAAATGTTAATTCACGTGTACACACATACATAAAAAACAAAAGCAAAAAGCGGTTAAACATAAATTTATTCAAACCTACAAAATTGTAAATTTTTAAAAGCATATTGTTTAAGTTAATTTTTAACTGAATAGCTAACAATAGAAATATTTACCAAAATTTTTCTTATAGTTTAAAACTTATTTTGAGCATAAATAGGTCATTGACCTACCAACCAAATCGAGTTTAATCAGATCTACGATAAGATGAAGAAAGCAATAAAAATTTGATGATAAATATCAAAAACCTTTTAAATCAAGCGTATTCTGATTTCTAGTCTTAAAAAAAATTAAAATGTTGACCATGAACAAAAACCAAAAAAATAATCAAATTTGATTCTGAAAAAAAAAACAACCAAGTTTTAAACAACAAAAGGCAGTTGTTTTTACTAAAATTTATACTAATAACATCAAGATTTACTTAACATAATGACTTTGAAAACTACAAAGATTACTTACCTATGACGTATCACAATCTTGATAAATATATGTCAGCAAATATTTAAAACAACAAAACTGTATTACGATTCATTTATAACATTAGCCATCGAGACAAAAAAAAATCAAAGATAAGATTCAAGTAACAATAGATGTGATATTTAAATGAGGCTTTCAAAAAATTAAAAAAATCTTTTATCAAATATGTTTGCACAGCTATATAAATTCTTGTAATTTGCCGAGAAGCATGATATATAAAGACTGATAAATCTAATCTGAATTTAGTAAGTGATACAAAATGGCAAAAATCAGTCTTGTTGTTTTGGCTTTTTTTCTGTTTGCTGCAATTGCACAAACCCAATCTGAAAGTAAGTAATAATTTAATTTTGTTGAGTTGGTTGTGTGGAATTATATTATTATATTTTACTTAGCTATATATAATTGTTATTATTGTAGCTGTTGCAACATATGGATTAAGGCCATTAAAAAAATGGACCAATGAAGAAAGTAGTTATGCATTAAGGGTAGGACAAACTAAAGAGGACACCACTATACCACCACCAGATAGTGGCAATGATGTACAGCCAACTTTTATGACTATTATTATGAGAATTGTCGTTTTCATACCAAAACAGATTGCAAATGTGATTAGATTTGCATTGAATTCAGCTGTTAGTGTTGTGACTAGGTTAGGCAATTTTACTGTAACTATTGTTGAAAGAGTTATTACTGCTTTGAATCAATATTAAAATTATTAATAAAAATTATTAAGTAGATTAAAGCTTGTATGGGAAGAATTTTTATAATATTGTTTACTATTGTAATTAATACAAACAGGGTAAAAATTGATTAATTTTTAATTATAATAAAATGAATAAATAATTTATTTTGTGAGGTGAAATAGAGTTGTTTTTATTATAACCGTTTGCAGATTATAAAAGGTTACTTATTAACAACATTATCCTTCAATTTTCTTATTCAAAATATTTATTTTCAGGTGCAGATATTGAAAATGCAGATCTACAAAGCGGTGGAAAATTTATTAATATTTTCTCAAGGTTTATTAAGGTTTTTTTTCTTATACTATTGCAACTGATAAATATGATTACATATATTTTAAATATAATATACCAGATTATCAATTTAACTTTTGCTAGTGTTATAATTAATCTGAGTAATATCATTATGAAGTTGGAAAATATTTATGATTTATATGATTGATGTTATTATAACATTTTGAATGAATAAAGTAGTTATTACACGAAAACGATTGATAATGAATAACCAAGAGTGAACGTTTTAGTAATAATTGTGTTAAACTGAATGTTAGAAAACTTAATAATAGTTCATTTTCTAACAAAAAGTGTAAAATTTTTTGGATGGTATCTGTATTCTAGAAAGTCATTTTGTAATCTATTTGGGTTAACTTAAAATTAAATACGTTTTGCTATAATTTATTAAAAGTTTACTGTACATTTACTGAATCTTTTAGCAACTTATTATTAGCTATATAGAACGTCTTTTTTTGTTTTTTGATTTTAGCAAAATAAATATATTTTTTTTATTTTTATGAGAATGCCGGAAACCACATGAAATAAAAACAAAAACCATAGTAATAATTTATTTATCAAAATCCAAATAGTTTATAATATAAAATCATCACCACCTTCATAAATTTTGTTTATAATATCCATATAATCCTCATATAACTGAGAAAAGAAATTTGAAACAATTTTTGCAAAATCACTTAAACCATATCCAGCTCTTATTCTATAACTATAAAATAAAAGTGACAAATCTTTCATACCTCTTCCAATTCTATAAAATATTGTTGCCAAAGCTTGAATAGTTTCAAAGAAAATTTTAATTAACTTATAAACAAAATTTGTAAATGGTCGAATTGGATTTGAAAATGAATTATAAATTTTTACAATACCATTTTTTATTATATCAAAAATTTCTTTAATACTGTTGCCTACAGTTTTGAAACTATTTTTAATAGAATTTGTAAACTTTGATACCATTCCCTCTATATCCGTATCAAATACATTGAATACATCAAACATATCACCTAAACCTCGTGATATTGGTTTGTTTCTAAGTAGTAACTGACCTGAAATTTAATATTTTAATTAATTAACTAATTAATTTATTCAATAAAAGCAAAGTATTTTTTACTTTAAAATTAAAAAAAAATTATTGATTTTTTTATTTTTTACAGTTACAGTTAGAAAAAATAAATAGTTGAATGGATTTAATGATTTATTATATTTTTACACTTATATTTTAATCAATTATAGTTCTTACCTGATTTAAATGATTCAGCATAATGTAAAATGTTTGCAGTTAAAAGAACGATTAGCAATATCATTATTTATGTAGACAATTTATTATTTTAAAGCAAATAATTAAACTTGAAACTGTTAGTCTTAGTGTTGAGTTTGTATATGTTTGTGTAATAATAATAATTACTTTTTTATTTTGTGCCATTGTCATTTGATTTAGTGATGCTAAAATTAAAAATAATAATTCAATTCTAAAACAATAAAAGTAGGTAGTACACATGAAAATCAATTAAAATTTATGATTCATAAATTCATCAAATAATATTAAGTTATCAGATAAGCTTTTATTTAAAAACATTATTTTACAACTGATAACGATTTCTGATTATTTAGTAACATTTCAGAATAGTTTAGAAACATTGTATTACAATTGAAAACATTTAGTAAGAGTTGAGAACATTTTCTTTCAAGTGTTGTAGTCTTCCGGGAAAAGCGAGAGTCTGCTTGTGATAAAACAGGTGCCCTCGTTTGAGCTTGCTTTTAGCTTGAGATAAGATGGACAGCTTTTATAGCTTGCAATGTTGCATTTTGATGCATTGTGGTCATAACGACTTGACTGATAAATGAGCATACTTTTAAGCTTTTAACTCTACCTTTGTCGCAGTCGGGTAAGTTCTTTATAACATATTTTAGGGTTTCTAAAAGCTGAACTGAAATGCAAATGCGGGTGCAAGCGAATACGATTAACTATGTTTACTGCGTGGTAAATTATTACATTCATGTCTTTAAATAATGCCGACAACTTTTGAAATACAAATTTATTTTTTATTACAATAGGAGCTGTCAAGATTAGAAGGATTGTTAAAGAGCTTAAAGAGCTAGTGAACGGACCAGAAATAGTCCAGCCTTAGTGGCCAGCTGGATTAAATATTCTATAGTTTTGGTGGCTGATGACTTTGGTGGCGTTGAATGCTCCTGACGTGATGGGCCGGCTCATAACTTAATAATAGAAATAGCAAAAGTTGACTTGCCCGTGTTCTTTTTTTTTGGAGCTTGGTAAGAAAGAAAGACTCAACGTGTTGGATTCACTCTCTCAAAAAAAAAATCCTTACCGACTAAGCCCCCTCTCCTTAGCAGTGACTACCAAAGGAAGTTAAAAACTTTACATCTTATGAACCTTTCGTTAAGAGATGTGGGCTAGGTTTAGAAACGTGCTTTTATCTACTTATAGAAGAGATGACTTGGTTACTATTAAATCCACGATTGTTTGTAGATGTTATGCCGGGATTGTTAGTTTGAATTTTTTTGATCTGGTTTGACAAGTCGTTCCAGATCAGAATTGGAGTTAACCGCAAAGTTTTTGAAGTGTTTTTTAGTCAAAGTTTTAATGTGTTGTAGTCTTGAAGTTAGTCCAAATATCAATGTTTTGGACAAATTATAAAGCTCTATAGAGCATTTGCAAAATCTTGCTTTAAAAAGCTTCAAGACCACTGAGGTAGATGTTTGCAGCTGTTTCCTAAATAAAAAAGGCATACGTAATTATCGGTCTAATTATCAAAGTGTAGAACCGGGTTTTGTTCCGAAGGGACATGTCACTATTTTGACGTACCATCGGATATAGTAGAGCATTAGCCATGTTTAATTTATTGAGAATAAAAAAGTTGGACCACGGTATAAAAGCGAAGGTGACGTTCTTGACGCCGTGTGAAAAAAACTTGCTTTTTATAGTCGTAAGGTGATTATTGCAGTTGACTCAATTTTTAGCGTTGACTGTTAAGCTATTCTACAATTTGTGCTTTGAATTAATTATTGTAAAGGGTAGGTTAGCAAAAAGAGTATCAAAATCCGCTATTTTGATACAATTTTGACGTCAAGTGCAAGCGGAAACAATCTTGATTGTGCTTATTGTAAGTTTTACGCTTTGTAAATTCTCAGTGCCTGATTAAGTTAGTGGATCAACTCTGATACTAGCAGAACGTTGAGGTTCTGATCAAAGATAAACTCTTTTACTTTGTTCATTTTTTCAAGAAGCAGACGCAAAATAATACGTTGTTGGGTGTATTATCCATAATTAGTTATTAAGCTAAAACAGAAGTTCTGCTATGAATCTCATATAAAATTTATCAATCTCATTCAATTTTTTTGTTTGAAATAGATTGTTGCAGTGGAAAAGCAACAGTCATTGTAAACGATTTGTTTTCAGTATTTGCTGCAAGTTTGCGGAAACCTGCAGGTTTAGACATAGAAGAAAACAAAACCTGCCGGCTGCCAGTCTAATATTGATAATCTTTTCTTGAGCGACAATTGCTTTAGGTAGGTTTTACATTTTTGACCACAAAGCGCACTTTTTGGCGCAAATTTGTTAAGCCAGGCCACCAATTAGTAAAACCCTGATTATATCCTTCAGACCAAGCCTAAATTGCATTTTTTTTTGGTGTGTCAGCTTTGTCAAAGGCACGAACTGTGGAATACCGCTAGTTTTTTTTTTGTTTTTATCCACAATCTTTAGACTCAGTAGGTCTGTGAGATCTATAACTTTTGCACTCTTGGTTTCCTTAAGAAGTTGCACGACGATCATAAAAAACAAACAAATGTTGTTGCCTATTTAGTGGACGTTTGTGGGATTAGAACCCAGAGCGTTGAGAGCTTGGCGGACGTCGTTTTGGGTAAGATAGGTTAAAACTTTAAAAATCAGTACTTCAAAACAGCGTTTATCTGTCGGGCTGGAGCCGATCTTGAAGGAGACCTGACTTTGTGTTTGATGTCTTAGAGTTTGGCAGAAGTCTTGGCCAGATCTTTTGGTAAAGTGTCTGGCTGAGAGGGTTGCCTAGTCATCAAGAAATTATTTCCGCAATGAAAGCGGTTTCACAATTTTGGATCTCCTACGTAATGCCATTTTTTCAGGCCAAGGAGGGTTTAGGCAAGATCCAGACGTGATTGCTTAATCTGGCGACGTCAACCTTTTTGGCTTCATCTTCCTCATTCTTTTTGAAGGGGTGATGTTGAACTACTCTGCGGGCGATGAGGGTGTTGAATTTGAACCAAAACTTTATTCCGTTTTGGTAGTCAATCCATTTTTTCTTTCTGAAACATATTAATTTGCGACGTATTTTATCTTATTGTTGAGTTTATTTTAATAAGTTTTGATTAGGGGTTGCGAGTGCGGAGAAACTGTTTTTCGTTGATCAGAAAACGGATAGGGGGCGGAATGCACTTTTGATTGGTGATTATATGGGCGGCGGCGGAAAAATTAACGGCGTCAAAGTACGCGTACATGGCCAAATTTGTGTAGCAAATTGAGTTGAGCAAGGGGGGTTTGATAAGTTTTTGCGAGATGTTGTGCTGGAACGCGGGCCATTTTGCTATTTTGTAGTTTTTGTATGAGATAAATGTTGGGCTGAAAGTGGGTGGTTAATTAGTAAAGTAAAGCCTACAAGCGGAATGTGATTGCTGATGGCGCAGTTTGATGAAACAGGAAAAGCAAGTTCAAAATAGAGGATGAGGTCAAAGGTAATCACGATGTGGTCGATTATTGAGTGGTTTTTGTAGTTTGCAAAAATGGGGTCTATGCAGCTTAGTCAATTAAGTCAATACAAAGGAAAGTTAATACGTCGAAGGCAGAATTCCAGCCTAGGGAGACGTCTTCGCCGTGGTAGCCGTTTGGTCTCTACCGAGAGTAAAGTAGACGGAGTGACGGTCGGACTGAGTGCCGATCGTCTGTCACTAGGTTTTGTCTGTAGAAAATCAATCTTAACGCTGCAAATGAGTTTTGGTAGTGATTTCTGAAAATGACAAGTTTTATACTATCGACTTGCGCGTGATTAGCTGCGCGGTTTTCCGAAACAAGCGTGGTTACGGGTTGATATACCCGTGACAATTTCCTCTACTTTGAGGAATATAGATTTGATGCACCAAGTTGTCCACGGTGATAACATCACATGATTGCACTAGGTCCGGTTGTTGATCACTGTTGTCAGGGACAGGAGTAGTTCAAAAATTTAAAAGTGTTTACTAAGGAGGCTACTATAAGTTTAAGTGTTGCGGTGTCGTAATTGTTTGTCACTTACGGCACGAGTTTTATCCGAGATAATTACTTTCCGGGTTCCGGTGAAAGTCTTTTCTCCGTCGGTACACTTCAATATCTTGAAATTGATGCGTCTATCGGCACGCAAACATGACGCACTAAACACTCTAGCGCGACGGCAAGTTATTTGATAGACTAATGTTTGATCCGGTAATGTGTCCGAAGTTTGTTGAAATCTAAGCGCAAGTTTTTTGGTCGGGAACGATTTTTTGGTTGGGAACGATTGGGACGGCGTCTGCAATGCTGATGGCAATGCCGGGTCAGCTCCCAGTTCTACCGATGTCGGTGTCTTTTGAGTGTATTCCACTGTATAAGTAGAACGGTTGGGGACGGTGCGTTTCCAGTCTCCATTGGTTCACTTATGGAAGTTTTGTTATGATCTGCTTCTTTTTCAGTCTTGTTTGGTTCTTTAACTACGGTTGCTTTTGGTGTGTCGACTTTTGCTGTAAGACCGATTAGTTTAGCGGGGTTATGGTTACTCATACTTGTCTGTAATTGTGCGTAGATTGCATCTCCGGCTGGTAGCAAGTATGGGTCCACTCCAGTCGTAAAACCAGTCCATCTGTTAGCAGATCTTGCTGGTTATGTTTGGCAAAAGAACTTCTCGAATAGAGGCTGAAGCGGCAAATAAGGTTTGCGGTTTATGCTTTACATAAATCTTGGCCGGGACTGCTTGTTTCTCCAAGATGGGGTTTGCTACGTTTTGTGGGTGAGCTGTGCGATGGTGACTTTTGTTGTTATACCGCTCCGATGCGGTCTGAGATATTTGTACTCTAGCTTGGTCGCGCGGCAGCGACGTTTTTGACATTTTTTTGTTATGTTGTGCGGAATAGCCCTCTTCGTTTGTGGATGTTTTTTTTATCGTTTGAGTGTGTCCGGGCACCTAAAAGCACCATCCCTTTGGTTGTCTTTGCTCAAGCGCTATTTGTAACCGGCGTTGTTTTTCCAAAGGGGTGAAAGAGGCGGCCGGATCAAGATGGAGAGCGTCTCCAAAAGGTTGCTTTAGTCGTAGATTGCATTCTTTATACAAATTTCTTGTTTTTGTTACTAACACTTACACACAGAAGGCCATCTAGAAACAAACTCACTCAAGAGTGCTACTACAAACATGCTCACTCAGAGCGCTGTCACCAAAAAGTTATATAACTAGAAATTCCAAGTCAGCGTTTTGCCGTACAATATCAGTATTTTTGTTCTTGTTCCACAACATTATACCCTTTCTCTCTCTCTACTAGTGATTGAACGGCTATACGTTGTAGGTGATAGAGAAACGTCATGGTGCAACAAAAACAAAAATACCGAGAGTGTACGCTGCTTATACATTGTATAAACGACAGCTTAGAATCTCTAGTTATAGAACTCTTTGGCTGTCAACTAGATGACGTTTGTTATTGTACGACGTGAAGGAGCGTAAAACTACCCACAGTGGCCGTACTTAAAAGGTCCCTTTGGCGGGTGTACAATGCTGTCGGGAGTGAGGCCAGCCTCAGTGTTATGTTGATGTGTCAAATTGAGTCTAGAAGGTTGCTGGGTGGTCTGTGGCAAACCGGCGACAGAAAGTACGTCAAAGGCAAACTTCCAGCCTAGGAAAACGTCTTTGCCGTTTGGTCTCTTCAGAGAGGAAAGTTGGAGTGAGGGTCGGACGAAGTGCCGGTTGTCTGTTACTAGACTTTATCTGCGAGAGATTAATATTGACGCTGCAAATGAGCTATAAATCTGCGTTTTTTTTTTTTTTTGGAGTTAGGAATCTTTCTAAAGACTTGCAAAGTGTCAAATTCATCTTCACAGGCGCCTACCGATTAAATTCTCCCCGACTTTGACTGCTTTGTCCTTTTCGCGGACATAGCCTTCCTGAATGGTTGTGTATGCAACACGGAAAATATTTACATAATGCACATATGTGCCAACCATATAGGTGTTGCTTAGAATGAGTTTCAGACTGACGGACCGGGTCTGAAATGATTAGACGTCTAGTCGTCTAATACAACGTTAGAAGCTTTAATTAGCATGACAAAGTCATCATTACTTGCTTGCGATATGAAAGTAACAGCTGATCTTTAGCTGATAGAAGAGAGGCGCTAGGCGCCAATCTCTCTGCCTGTGCAAAGCATTTGCCATCGACCACGTTTACTGCGTGATCAATGGTGATGTTGAGTAACTTAAAGGTTGCCTTTAGCCCTAGGTACACATCCTTATCATGGATGGTAATAGAAGGAGGGCATCGTGCACCGGCTCCCACTGTGGGCACCAGCTGAGCTGACTGGCCTAAAGTGCTAGTAGCCGGACCAGAGGGGCCGGCTGAAAGTCTATTAGAGCAATAAGGTTAAGAGGATTCACCTAGATCTATCTTCATCTTCTTCAACTTTGCTTTGCTTTTCTTTCCTTCAACCAAAATGTATTTGCTTTTGGACGGGTTTTCTTGGTAGAGGTCGACCTTGCTCTGGGTGGTTTCCATTTTTTCCTCCTCGGAGGAGATGGAGTTTGGCAGTCCGGCAACAGGTCTCTTGAGGGAGGCTTGGGCCTGCAGGGCCGCTGTCTTGCTTAGAACCTAGTTGCAGGTTTCCACCGGGGCCTCTTTGATTGTGGTTGAAGTTGGTGCTGTTGAAGAAGGTGTGAGCTGGATGAGCAGCTTGGTGAGAGTGAAATGGATGGAGATTTCTATTTTGCTAATGGCGGCCTTTGCCTCTTTAGCATCTCTTTGGATCGCTTTAACTTGGGCGTCTTGCTCGGTAATCCTCTTTGTCTGGCATTCCATCATTGCCATGAGTTGGGATTACAGCAAGTGAATCTTTTTTGCTTGGTTTTTGATAATGATCTCATTCTTCTCCACCAGGGCATACGTCAGCTCCAGTACCTCTCGGTCCGACATCTTCCCGTTGGGGTCTATACTGAAATAAAAATGTTTAATTAATTAATTAAGTAGTTGAAATTAGTAGTGGATGACAGTATCTTTCAACTGTTTATTCTCGCCTTGAATGCAATGCAAATAGCAATTATCCCGATCGGATTCAATAGTCGGTCTGGTAGGCTGCTGGCAGGCGACTCTGCGGTGGTGATTTCTGAAAATGACAGTTTTATGCTATTGACTCGCGCGTGATTAGCTACAAGGTTTTCCAAAGTAGGCGTGGTTACGGGTTGATATACCCGTGACATAGGGTTCAAAGTTTTGATGGAAAAAATGGGTTCACTCCACACCCTTACAACTTCACCCCATAGCCTATAAGGTTTCCTATCTCAAATCATGCTCTTAACTTTCTCCTAATGGAAGGTTTATGAGCAATGGTCTCAAACTTCCCGGTACTTAAAATTAGGCTGTTTTTAGTTGGTAGGCATTTTCTTCGTAAGAATCAGTTTTTTGAAAATTTTACCCCCTTAAAAGCCAAAAAAAAAAATTAAAAACATTGGGTAATGTCAGCTACTTGGTTCTGACGGAGGATTTTTTGAATAATCTTTGGGTGTTAAGTGTTGCAATTAATCCTAGGTGTACTGCCATTATTGGTTAGATTTGCACGTGATGTGAATGATGTAACTTCGTGTAGAAAATTTGCGTTTGTATGCCGAGGATCAAAGAGACGTAACGGTTTACTGAGCCACTTAGCTTTTCTTATTAGAGAAAAAGTCGAGTAGGACTATGGTCTTTCTCTTGTGTCTGGAGTTGAAATTCTCCGTCGTCTTGTGTGTTGGTGTCTCTTTTAATGTGGTCCGGTACGTTCGATAATCCTGGCTGTTTGCTTAAAAAATCAGTTTTTATATATGTTTTTGCGGCTATCCATAGGTTTCTCCAATATGTTTGATAGTAATTGGTTAGACCAATAGCCATTAGGAGTTCTTTTCATTTAGTCATCACTATCATAAGCATACATAAAAAAGTTGCAGTCCAAAACACTCGCTACTGAAAATCAAAAACTAAAATCAGTTAATTGCTAGCAGCCGACACTGACAAACGTCTATAGCAGTACAACAAGCAACAGCAGTATCTGCAATTTTAATTGCACTTTAGCCTCAGGCTACTAATCTTGTTTTGTAGTATACTTGTATACTTGGGTACTCCAAAATAATTTTCTATAACAGAAAAAGTAGCTGCTGCAATGGCACTACTACCACCAAAAAAGTTGCAGGAATGCAGCTTTCCATCCAGGGTCTAACAGAATACAGGCTTAAAAAAAAAGCAATGCAGGGCAAGAGACAAACCCACCACCAGAACAAAGGTCACCGCGCTCTTTCACCAGGTCGGAACCATGAAGACTTAGATGTCTTCCATGACTTCCACCATTGCCACCTTCTCCAGAAAGATAGAGAAAATTGAGGCTTTCCGAGTGCTAGCAAACTTTGTAACAAAGAAGGTCCTCCTAACTACCCCCGTCTAAAAATCTGCCTTCCAGGAACCTGAAGAAGAGATTGACGAGGGGGCCATCACCACCACTGGCGGCAAACGCCGCTTTAATTTCCCTCTTTTGGAGGCGGAGTCCAAATCCGATGCAGAGAAATAAAGTTCCGGCTTGTTGCCGCAGACCCCGTCTACGACGGCAAAGCCTCTATGGTTAGTAATGACGTTTATCCCCCGTTGACACTTCCGCGTTTAACGTTTCCTCCAAGTCCCGCTTGCCGGCATTTGTCTTGACAGACAAGATCAAATTCTCGACAACTTCGAAATGGTTTAAAGATAACCTAATAGTTATTCTTTTTTGCGCAATACTGAAGAAGGTATTAGCATGGCTCCGGCGACCTCCGATAATTATTAAAAAACAACGGCGGGTGTGGACTTCCACACATGGTCAACCGCCAAGAAGAGGTGTTTGAAAATTCTCATCCGGCACGTTTCGGAATGTTTCACCAAACAAAACGTGGGTCTGGCTTTTATTTAATTAAGTTTATGTCTCTCTAACGTGCATTGTATGAGAAACGAGCAAGTTAGACTTAGCATAGTTTTGGTGCAGCTTCCTAAAGGCACCAAGTTTTTCAAATATAATGATTTCCGCGACCGATTTGGCTTTGACCCAGTCATTCTCTGTGCCCACAAGTTCCCGCAAACCTGCAGTTGTCTAGGGCAAATCTTTTGCTAGTGCGGTCGCTTTTCTGGCAACTCCTCCGATTGTGAGCAACGGTAATAGGATAGTCGCTCTCTTGAACGATTTTAATGATTTTCACAAGAAAATCATGTCGAAGTTTTTTCTTAAACAGTAATGGCTAACAAGGAACTATTATTTTGTGTCTGCTTCTAGAATGATAATGGTATTTCAGACAAACCATCGGCTCACCCAATCGTTAAGACTACCAAATACCTTTATGTATTTGAGGTCGTCGGGAATCTAGCTATCTCAGCCCAAGTAACCAAATCAAAATTTCAACTATAAACATCTGTCAACTTGGATTATCTCGGGAAGTGAAAGATTTAATTCGCAGACTAAACGTCGCCAGGCATCTTTGGCAGAGGCATCGCGACTTCTAAAATTGCCTGACATTGAACTCTCTTCATGATGAGGTAAGAAAAGTCATAAGGTCCCACAAAGAATTGTGTTAGAAAAATACTTTGAAATTCTTTACAAAGAATAACCATTTAATGTGAAGAATTTCGAAATCCTTAAAGAGCAGGCCGGTCCCCATTCCAACTATTCAAATGAAATACAGTACTTGTATGAGGAAAAAGTCGAAGCGTTTACTGTCAGCCTAAAACTCCAATGTTCCCCGAACAAATGTTAGAATTTAAAAACACGGTTCTACCACGCAAAATATCACGGCAGAGGTTCTTCAAGGCTTTATTTTTGTTTTGGTGCTTTTTAACCTCTTTATTGTAGACATGCCTTCGGGATGGAAGCACGAGGTTAAAACGACACAATACGCAGACATTACAGCGTCTCTGTACCCGTCAAGGTTACCTTTGATGATTACTTCTAGGTTACAAAAAACTACCTTTGATTTAGAATGCTGGTTTGATGACTGGCTAGGCAAACCCGTTTTTTTTTTACACGGCGACGGAACGATACTTATGAGAACGTCTGTTTCGACAACGTGGTCCAATGGTATCTGGAGATTACCTTTGACAAAAGGCTCACCTACAAGTTGCACGTGCAGTCAATTCTCAATAAACTAAATTAGCTATAAATCTTCTGGTTCCAATGCTGCGGCGGAATAGTGATCTCTCTCTCCGGAATAAAATCTTGTTATACACGTCTACCATTAGGCCAGGCCTATAGTGACGTGCGCGTGCCCCATCTGGAAAACCGCCGCAATGACGCATTTTGATAGGTTAGGTTAGGTTAGGTTAGGTTCTTATCGTTTTTCATCTCTTTCAAGGAGAAGAAAGAGGACAGGCAGATGGACAAAGTGGCGAAAAGGTTGATTGAAGCAGTAGATGCCATCAATCAAATATCGACGGAACTGAACAACAAGGTCACTAGCAATACAAAAACTGATCTGAAGGACCTCATAGCCAAGCTTGAAAGGTGTACCGCTGTAAGCGGAAATAATGCCTCGAAAGCTTGGCTCAAGGAACATAAATGGGAACCTCCAGAGGAGAAGAAAATGGATGGAAATGCGGTAACTGGAGAAGAAGACGAAGCGCCGAGCGTGCATGATGAAGTATGTATGGAGGAGCTACAAAGAGTACGCTGCGTGTGTGAACGTAGTGCAAATAGAGCAAACCAGAGAGAGATGAAAAAGGCAGAACTGATTGCCGCCATATAGGAAGGAATAAGGGAACAGGGAGAAAAGTCAGGGGATGCCCTTAAAAAAATTGTGCAAGGTGGGTGGTCTAAAAAAGCTTATATGCAATCGAGAGCGGAGGTTGGGGTGCCTAAACAAGGAAATAACGTCCTAGTCATTGTCGACGTGAGAAATAAAGAGAACCCTATTACAAAACTGTACGGCAAAAATGGGAGAGTTATTAAAGACATCCTCCTAGGGGGAAAATTAGGCGCCGTCAACGTGGCTTGCATAGCGCAGAAAGCCAGCGTTATGTTGGTGGGTAAAAAGTTTGCAAACAACTAAAGCTTCACCTTCCTGCTAGATGCCGATGAAGGCCAAGATGTCAGGACGGAGAAGTTCTTGGCAATACTTGCAAAGGCGCTTGCAGAGGTGGAAGCAAGAAAGGTGGTAAACCTGTCGGTAGTTCTGGCTTCTGGGAGAGACACGGAAGGGGTGAGGAAGGTAGTGGAATGGGCGTTAGAGAATACAAACCTCCAACTGACGGTCCACTCTCCAAAGCCCAAGGGAATTGTTTTGCAAGAAGAAGAGGAGGTGTTTTTAGTCAGTAAGAATCTGACACTACCTTTCGGGGTGTCTTATAAAAAAATTTCCTCCTCCTCCTCCTCCAAAAAAAAATAGTTTGGTTCTTATTGTTTCAAGGCATAATCTTGCGATCTCAGAATTCCTCCATTGTGCAGACATATCGAAGCTTTAGCCGCAAAGTACTTCGACAATCTTGCGGTTCACTCCAATCTTGAGCTGGCTCAACTTGCCGAGCCAGACAAAGAAGTTTTGCAATACAAGCGCCCAGTTAATCAAAAGACTATCTCCTAAAATTCCTACTCTCTTGCTTCAGCCTATAGAACGCATCTATCCCCTCTTCTCGTCACTGGTTTTTGCCTTTCCTTATCTATCAACGGAAGGTTACGAGCTTAACAGTTTCAAACTTCTGGGCAATTTACCAGAGGGAGTTTAGTCGGTAAGCGCCTGCTTTGTGTTGGTGAATCCAACACTTTTAGTTTTTAGAAGATTCTCCTGATAAGCCACACAAAAATTGTCCGTGGTAACTTTCAGTTCTGTTTAATAATGCAAAACATATACAAACTACAAAACTACCTCCGACCACTATAGGACAATTTTCGAGAACCGTCCCGCCGCTCCCGGACTTGTACCTGACATCCTCGCAACCCTTTGCAAGCTAGATAACTCAATTATTTGTTGTTGGAAGAACTGGAGTTGACCGGATTTGGTGCTCTAGAGTCTTGATGTTTTGAGGCTCGGTAGGGGTCTTGGCCGGATGTTCTGGTGGAGTGACTGGCTGGGTGGGTTGCCTAGTCATCAAGGAAATTATTCTCGCAATAGAAGCGGGGTCTTTTGTGTGATTTTCTTCCGCAGGCCCAGAATGGTGTCGGCAAGATCCAGACGTGTCTGCTTAATCCGGTTAAGGCGACGTCGATCTTCTAGGCCTTGTCTTCGATCATCTTTATTTAGATTCTAAATCATAACATCTTGCTTCTTGACTTGAAGTGTTACGTCATCTTCTAAAACTGTAGATACAGGTAGCTCAGAACCTGGCTATCTGTAAGTTTTTCCGGGTTTCCATCTATTCTGCAAGAATTTAAATTAATTAATTAAATATGCCCGCTACAGCATTGTTTTTTTTTTTTTTAAATAAAATAACCTTTTCGTAATTATTTTTTATTAAAATTTTTCTAATAACAAGGGTAAAAAATAAAATCTGACAGTTTTTATTTTTTTTTATTTAAATTAAAATAATTGTGTAATCAAAACGATGTACTAAATTGAATGAACAATATAACATTATTCTATATGTACACACGATTTCATTTATGTTCCTGCATTACAAAATCTCCAATCATAATCGACTAGAAGGTCATTTCTCTTGTTGTAACATTATTTATAAGTAGTACTCGTTCTGATCAACTGCCGAATGGTTTGTTTATAGAGCAGGTTCTTATAAATATTCAGGTAAATAAATATTGTTAGTGATATTGCTTATAAATATTTTATAATATTATTATTAGATTATTTAATTATAGACATAGGTTAGTATTTAGTTTAATTGTCTGGAAACACACTTCTACAAAGTAGATTTTGCCTCGAGCACATTCAGGCGTTAGTGTGTTTGCTTGATGAGATGATGTACCGTTAAAAAGGTTAAAACACTCTGGGGCTCTCGACGTAGCGCCAAAAACAAGAGGCTTGTTTTGTAGTTAAACCATTCATGACAAAAAAAGAATAATTTTAATAAAAATTGCAGATTTTTTTCTTCCGTACAATAAATTTACTTGAATTGAAATTGAATCTAAATTCAAATCATTGCCAATCTAAAACTGGCTAATCAATGCTACTTAGGAAACCAACTAGTATCGTTGATGAATCACAATTTGAAAACAATATAAATATTAAACTTAATAATATATAATTATCACATTTTAAAATCAAATCATGCCTTATCCACATATCCATATTTAATTATTATTAGATGCATAATAGCAATAAATGAATAAATGAATAAAATAATAAAAACTAACATGCGCAAATAAGCAAAATTATCAATACCAATAATAGATTATTATTTTGTTCGATACATTTTCGATTGAGCACGATTCATTTGCATGGCCTTGGCACTGATCTAGCTATAAATAAATTTGTTGTTTATTCCTTGATATTTTATTGATTTTTATATAAAATTTGATAACACTCTCAATTAACGAAGCATCTGTAAAGTGACAACACAAAAGTAAGCATTCAATAATTCATTTTGTATCTTATTTATTAGAGTAAGAAGTAATATTTAATTCACTATTTGTAATAAACAATATAGACTAGTCAGTGATTACGAGTAAACTTCATGGTCGGTGACTGAACATTTGTATAAAAAATACAATTTATAAATAATAAACAACTTAATCTTTGGAATATTATTCTATTATATTGGTCAATTAAGTAATATTACATAAGAGTTTAAATATATCTCTATTAAAGTAATTTTTGTTTCAGGATGATCTACATATTGATTTTTGTGGTGACTTTATTAGTAATATATCTTCATAAAAATAGCAAAAGTAAACATTTTATGGAATTGGCAAACAAGTTTTCTGGACCACCTGCATTGCCAATTTTAGGAAATGCTCTTACTATATCTAAATATCCTGGAGGTAAGTTATTCTATTACCATTTTATATTATTAACAGGGGTCTAATTGTACGTCGCAAACGCAATTACTTTTAAATAGTTTTAATTTAAGATAATAATAACTAAATTTAAGGTTATGTCAAAATTTTGAGGCTATGAATGTTTTATTATACGTAAAATATCCTAATTGTCATTAGTTTAAAGGTTATGTCAAAAATACCGTACCAATTTAATTAAATTTTATAAAATTGGTACTAATTATGTTTGACTACATTTTAGATTGACTATTCTTTAATATTAACTTTGTGGTGGTACTATATTTGAAGTTATGTAAAATTTACCGCACAAATTTTAATTAATTAATATTACTAATAGTGTAATATATTTATAGTTATAATTTTTTTAATCTTTATATATTCAAAGAGGAACAAGTTGCCGACCTCTGTACTAAACTATACATTTAATTAACTTAATTGTTTCCAGGAATTCTTCATTACCTTCTCGACTCCTCAAAAAAATATGGAACTGTAACAAGACATTGGATAGGTTCTACTTTTTACGTATATCTAACCGACCCAAAAGATGTCGAGGTATAGAAATAAACTATATATAGCAAATTTAATACATTTATTACATTTATAGATTATTCTAAGAGATACACAAAATATTAAAAAATCTAAAACTTATGATTACACAAGACCTTGGCTTGGAGAAGGACTTATTACATCAACAGGTATTTATATATTATAACCAAATTAAATAATTCTATATCAATTCTTTAAATTTAAGGACAACATTGGCACACACATCGCAAAACTATAACACCGGCTTTCCATTTCAATATTCTTGAAAAGTTTGTTGAAATATTTAACGAGAAAGGAGTTACATTAATAAAATTACTCAAGAAAAAAGCTAATGGAGATTTATTCAACATTTATCCTTACATAACGTTATACACCTTGGATGCAATTATGGGTAAAATTTGAATTAATTTGTAGTATGAGTAAATTAATTATTAAATTTAAAGAAACTTCAATGGGAATTAAAATTGATGCACAGGAAGAAACCGAATCGGAATATGTGCACTCATTAAGCAAGTAAGTAAAACAAACTTATTTACAATCAATAATAATACATTTTTTTGCAGATTACAAAGTATTATTAACACCCGTATTTTTAATCCCATTTTACATTCAGATTTAATATTTCCGTTAACGAAATATGGAAGAGATCATAAAAAGCATTTAGATGTGGTTAATAATAGCTGTCTTAAGGTAACACAAATAAAATGTACAAATGAAGCAATTTAATAGATATTTGTAGGTAATTAAAGAGAGGCAGTTGGAACTTAAAGATATCGATGTAGATACGTTAAAACAAACGGATGATATTGGTACTAAATATTTATTATTGTTAATTTGAAATTTAAATGTTTTTGTGTTGTAGGAAAGAAGAAAAGAATGGCATTTTTAGATTTGCTTCTACATGGACAGAAATTAGGTAGTGGATTTACTGATCGAGATATTCTTGAAGAAGTTAATACTTTTATGTTTGCTGTACGTTAAAGAAGTTTTTACAATTAATCTGTTACTTTTCGTTAAATGATAAATAAAATAATGTCGTCTTTTTCAGGGTCATGATACAACATCGACAGCTATTTCATTTTCTATTTATGCTCTTGCTAATAACCAAGATGTTCAAGTAAGTTATTTTAACCAAAATATTATAAACAATTAGGAATAATATATTTTAGCAAAAAGTATATAAAGAAATTTTGGATATTTATGGCACAGAATCACACAATATTTCCCTACAAGATTTACAAAAAGCACAATACTTGGATATGTTTGTAAAAGAGACATTGAGAATGTATTCACCAGTTCCTAGTTTTAGTAGGTTACTGGAAACTGATTTAAAAATAAGTAAGAATTTAATTAGTCTAAATAACAAGGTTAAATTAATTAATTTTATTATTATTACCAACTTAATCAGTTCTATATTAAGGGAGGATATTTTGAGTAAAAATTAGGATAACGTCTAATTGATAAAATTTATTTATAGCTAATTATACCATTCCTGCCGGTACATCAGTTAGCTGCTTTGCATATGGTATTCACAAGAATCCAAAATTATACCCAAATCCTGAAGAATTTGATCCTGAAAGGTTTTCACCAGAAAATACTAAATCAAGACATGGTTATGCTTTTGTACCATTTAGTGCTGGTCCTAGAAATTGTATTGGTAAGCAAACTTTTTCAAACTATGATTTATAATATTGTTAAATTGTGTTTAATTATAACTAATTTTTAGGTCAAAAATATGCAATGCTGGAAATTAAACTGACTGTCATAGAGTTGTTACAAAATTTCAAAATTTTACCGGGCCCTGAATTGGAGAAGAGCAAGTTACAATCTTTCCTCATATTAACTCCAGTTGATGGAATCAATGTGCGTTTAGAAAATAGGATTTAATAGTGTTGAATTCTTATATGTTTATACTCACTTAGTTAGAAATAATTTGTATTTTTGTTACTTGATTTTACTTATTAAACTATAAATGAAGAACTTCTTTAGTACTCAAAGTCAAAGAATTGATTTAGAATAAATATTTTTTGTTTTCCAATCTTGACTTGGTCAGCTATTCTTGTGTCAGATATTGCGCCAGCTTAAAAACATTGTTGTAGTCTTAGTTTCATCAAGTTAGTGTGGATTTTGCAAAGTTGTGACTAAGGTTCCCACCAACTGTGGGATTTGCAATTATACTTATTAGTATTTTCTTAGATTGCTCCTTGAAACTGAACTTTATTGTGCTGGTGTACTAAGACGACATTTTAGTCTACTCTAAAGATTATAATAAACACTTAGTTTACCTCTGTTTAGTCCTGGAAAGACTTTAAGAGTACCAATTGCGTTGTCATGTCAAAAATTCAAGATTAGCAAAGATCCAGTCAAGTACTTAGGCCATCAAATCAGCGTCAAAAGAAATCAGCCGTTAACACACCACCTAACACTGATAAAAAAACAAGCACTATCCCGGAACAAAAAAACTTTACTAGAAATATACACTGGCAGTCTCACTCATAACACTCTAAAAATGGTTTGTGTGGACCAAAGTCAAGTAAACCATTAAGACCGCTCTGGACCAACCATTAATTTTGACAGAACAAAAACTGGGCATGCCGTTTCAAAGGGCACATTATGTCCTACGACAGTGTCAAACTCAATTCCTTTCTAACAAGTTGGAATGCTATGCTATTTTATAAGCTATCAAAAAGTATAGGGGGGACCAATAACTAAGGCAAAGTTTACTAATTCTGCAGGAATTTGACTTGAAAATAAAACATATTTTTGGTGCTACCAACTTTATACCAAATGTCTTAAGTAGACATTCTACCTGAGGGGAAAGGTAAAACCCTTCAATCTACTCTGGATGATTTTCTGAGAACCAACGCTATTAGGTTTCGAGGGCTAGGAAATCAAAACACTTTTGATTTCTTTTAATTTTAATTTTTATTCACTCTCATTTTTCTTTTTTACACCGGACTGGAACACGATAACAAACAAACATGGCAGGAAGTAAAATATGCACAAAACGCGATTAATTAAACATGTCGAGCATTACGGAGAGTGAACAAGTGGGCACACCTCGATCGTCATCCAGCAACCGCAAAAAATATGACAATAACAGCGCAACATACGGATTTTTTAAGGACACCGGCACTGACACTAAGAGGGGCACTCAAAACACCTAAAACATTAACGACAAAATTTGCAACGACCCGGACTATCTTAACAAGAAGCAAACGGAGAATACTAAACATACCGCTGAAGAGCTGGCGTTTGGCAGAAGCTGCAAGATCATGAGATTGCCGACATACACCGCAAGCAGCAGCCTAAGGCCAATGCTCAATACGACGAGTGAGGCAGCAGCCAATATTTTTAAGGCTACTAATGACGGATTAGGCCAGACGACGCCGACTAAAGTAGATAGACCGAATACTAAACGGAAACGACTGGGCAGGCCTGAAGCTAGCCTGAAAAAGGTTAAGGAGATAAATGGCTTCCTCACGAGAGTTGGGAAGGAGTACGCAAGGGGCAAAAATTTGCTATTAAATGTTACTGCAGAAACGAACAAACTAGATGACTCTGTAGCCAAATGCCCCAACACACAGAAGGGCATAAAAGAGTATGTTGCGAGGCTTGTCGGAATAGTCAAAAAGTTAGTACTGGCTATTAGCTTCACCGATTAATTTATGGCGGCAAAGAATGTGAATAAAGTGCGCGGAGGAGGGAGTAACAACCCAAACCACCACTGCCGAAGGTAGCACACAAACAACCAGCAAAAAGGAAGAGGAAAAAGCAAACCTAGTTGCAAAGATAAACGAAGAGCTAGCCAAGGATCTCGATGTAGAAAAGTTTGTTTTACTCAGCCAGTTAAAATGGCTCAAAATAGCAGATGTAACTTAGTTAAAAAAGAGGACAGACTGAAAGCAAAGGAAAACCAGCAGTTGTCATTGAAAAAGAAAACGGTACTATGGACAAGGCTGTGAACGGGATCCTGGCTAGGAACCTCAAGCTTAAAACTGGCGTGGCAGATGGCGGCATCAAGTCTGGCAAGATAGTCTCTTGTGTGACTACCAACGGAATTTATACAGATAAAAACGACCAACCGAAAAAATATGCTTTTTTTTATGCTTTTTACGGCTATTTTACATCGCCACAGTAAGTCTACGACTTGTTTAAAGTGGTTTGATGGGACCAACAGCTTAAAACGTTATTTCCGAACCACGCTGGTGGATAAAGAGCAAGTTATCATTTCAGTCATATTTCGGGGATCGAACCCCGGACTGCTCGCATGATATGCAAGTGCTCTACCATTGAGCTATCACACCATAAAAAACTCATTCTTCTATTCATTGTGAAACCGGGAGATGACTCCCCAGGCAAAAAAGCCGGGTTCAGAGAAATGTTCTACAAAATTGGGATAATGACTTTATAGAAATAAAAGACAAACTTTGTGTGTATCATGAGCCGCAAACATGACCAGTGGCACGTGAAGAATGTACTTGAAGACGTAGGCAGAAAGCTTGGAATACAAATAAAGCTGTTCAAGAGAGGCAACAAGCCAAACCACAACCACCTATAAACTGGTGACACCGCCGCAACAAGAGCTCGGAGAGGCGAAAACAGAAATGAAATAATTACTATTGTCTTTAAGGAAAGTTTGACATATGCCAACATTATAAAGCACATGAATGATAACGTAGAGACAAAGGGAGTCACCGTGACAAGGACAAACAGCAACACGGTAAAGATCCGGTTAAAGAGAAATGGCGACGGGAACAAGCAAGCGTAGTCAAAGTGAACGTCAAGTTAAAAACCAAGACCTTCATGATAATGAACATCAATAAAGCGGTCGATAGTAAAAAAACACAGGAACCTTCAGTACGGCGCTCGGAAAGCTCTAGGCGCTTATGGAAGACTTGCCGACATGGCAAACAAAAACCGTGTTAAAAACGCGTTCTTAAATGTACATAAAAAAACGGCCAGAGCGCTACTGGTTATTAATCATTTTGGCAAAGACTGGCATAGATGACGCGTCAGAGAGCTGGAGGAGATCCGCAGGTGTTACAAATGCAACAGGGTCGGCCACATGGCAAAGAAGTGCAGTGCGGAGGGGAACGTATACTATAAGTGCGGTGAACCCGGACACAAGGTAAGGAAATGTTTAAACCCCCTCAGGTGCTACCTCTGTAATGAGGCAAACCACAAATCAGAGTCGATGCGCTGCTCGGCGTACAAAAAATCGTAACAGCGCAGGAAATAGAAAAAAAAAGTAAGGTAACCTTGGCAGGGACAAAAAAGCCTTAGATCTGCTAACTGGGAAGTGCAAGGAGAAAAATATACTACCTTTGCCTTTGATCTCCAAACCAAACCAAAGTCTAGCCAAAGCCAGCCCACGATGGATTGCCGACAAGGGTACGGATTACTATAAGTAAGAAAAAACTGAAAATCTGGCCAATCTTATACACCAACCGACAAGCCGGAAAGGATACTAAAACTCGGTGCCCGAGCTCATGAAGGCCATTACAAGTGCATGTAACACTAAACTTATCAGAAAAAAAAGACATCCGTTTGAGACCAGTGTATTGGTGGATCGTTAAAATTGCTGACCTTAAAAGCAAGTGTGTAAGTGCAAAGTTTTTACGCGTGCGCACAAAAGAAAAAACTGCAACACTGTACGCGACAAATAGCTGACGACGTCCTATAAACAGCTGAGAAAACAACTGAAGAGTGCGATAGCGGCAGCCAAAAAGAAATCCTAAGACGCCCTGTGCCAGGAAGTGAACATAGATCAGTGAAGCGTGTTACGGTTCAATTTTCCACCATGCTAAAAACAGAAAAATATCTTAGTTTAAAATGTTGTATTAATTGTGTGTACTTATCTTATGTGTGTTGTGTTTTCCGTTGGTCGCTATGGTTGTTGGGTTGCCGATGTGGTGAACTCAATAGGCCGGTTCTACAGGTGAACAATAGTGGTGTCAGTGGATGTGGTTGGAGTTATGAATTAAAATGCGTTAGTAACAAAGTTGGACTAGTGTTAATTGAATTGAAATCAAATAATGGTTATTTTTGTTTTTAATTCGTAGTACTCACCCAAGAAAAGGTTCGAAGCTAATTGATAATATTTTTTTTTATAATTGCCATTTGTCATTCCCCCCCATCAATACATTCTTGGCTGTTTGTTTCCTTCCTGTTTGTTTCCTTTTGATTCTCTTCAAGATAAACCTTTTAGTGGACTGATTTTGTGTTTATATTTACCTAACCTGAAAGTGTAAACATGATGTTATCTTTTGTTTTCTTGTTTTGTAGCAAGAGCATAACCTGCATAAATCAATTGATTACTCACTGTGTGATGATGATTGCGTTGATATATTCCTTAAATTTCATTTATTATCCAATTCCATTTCACATAATAAGCATTTTGCCGTGAGAAACCTGTACATACCAGCGATCAACTAGCGGTTATATTTTCATCTCTCTCTATTTTTGGTTGTTTGCGGAAACTCACGAAAACGTATCGGTTATAAACTGTTGTGGTAGGATCTGTCAAAACGGTAAATTTTAATTATTTTAACCTAAAAGTTTATAAAAAATCCTTATTTTTGTTGATTGATGTTTATTAATCAATTATATGGTTCAGAGGTAATTACATAATCAAAATCTTAGATTAAAATTAATAAAAATAAATGTAATATACTACTTAATATTTAATAAAATATTGGTAGTACATATATAATTTATTTTATAATTTAAACTAATGTCCACCTTGTCCACCTCTTCTTCACACATGTTTGATAATTAATTTGCAGGTTTAATTACGAGTTTCAGGTTATAAGTTGTTTTGATTTGTTTGTTGACGTTCATTTGACATACCGAACAAAACATACCGCTAGCTAAACTGCTTTCAACTCGGTTTTAAATTCACCTCGCTGGTTGGTACATTCGGAGTCAAAAGTTAATAACCGGTAAGTCGCGACAACGTAACGGTTTAAAAACATTTGATATCACAACATCAACGGTATCTCACGGCAAAACGCTTAATGTCACTTGCGGCAACTTGTCACTTTTAGTTATACTATATTTCGTTGCGCGGCGTTTTTGATGTAACGACGAAAATTCGTCGAATTGCGCGGTTGCCGGGTGTACGTTTATGTTAATTTAAATTTTTAATTACTTAATTAATTAATTAATTGATGTCATGTTTTATCTTGTTTCTATTTCTTTATTATTTTATTAATTTTCTCATCACTTAGTCTTAAAAATTACTTTTGAGATTGACATGCGCAGGGGAACATTTGTTATTAGTCCCAGCATGAGCATGGTCAAAACGGCCTCTTTCACCCTTGCTTTCGCAGAGTGCACCTCGCTTAAGCGGATCTAAATAGGTCACTTCTGCGTTTTTAAAATTCGCATGGTCGGATATACAGTAAAAGTGCTGTCAATTTTATTAAATTATAGAAGCAAGGTGGTTTATATTATTAATCATTCAGACTCGTCAACTCAAGTAAGTAATTTTTAAGTATTTAGTGGCTCCTTTATTTATCTCGGTTTGTTTTGTAGGTTTTCCCCCTTTTGTACTTGCTATTTTGCTCCCTTCAGTTATGCTACAATGCAATTGTCGGGTAGAGTCATGGGGTTTTATTAATTAAACAAACCAAACCTTTAACTATCACAAAGCAGTCAGTCCACGTGCGGGGGAGGGAAGAAATTACTACTTTGCTGTAAATTGGCACGTGGTACCACCCAACATAATCCGTAATCATCCACAAATCTTCTTGCACGTTAGCATTTGGAATCTTTACTTAAGAAGAGATTGCCGTCAAATTTAAACGTATTAAGTTGTTTTTTTTTTCTCATTATATTGCGGTTAATTTGTGTTTTTTTTTTATCTCTCTGAGAGATCTTTTGTTTAAGTATGGTGTGACTGAATGAATAAAACAAACAAACAGAACTTGAAATTTAACTAGTATATTATTTATTTTAATTACTTTACACATATTGATTTATGTATTATGTTTTCTTTTGTTCCTCATATCAACCTGAGTTGATGGAACCTCATGTTTTTTTTTGTGTCTTTGAATTATATTAATTGCGGTAATACTTTGTGTGATTTAGTGCCATCCTCTCCCTGTTAATTATCCCAGCAGGTTATTGGTTACCGTCGAACCTTGGAACGTTTACAGTTTAGTGCCAAGCCGGAAAGTAAAGGAGTAGATGTTATATTAACCAATTGGAGCCCAACACGAGATTTGTTACTGGTGAGTTTGTTTTTTGTGTCTTTAATTGTGTTTGCTGATATTGGTGTTGTGTTATCTTGGACCCGGCCCGTCTCCACAGAGCTGGTCAGGCTACCCCTAATTGAGACCTTAGGGGAAAGGGCGCGTTACAAGCGCTGGCTACAAAATTGTCACCGGCAAGTTATGACTGCGTTTACCAATACACCAGTCCAACGACGACCAGTTACGAAATGCAAAAGACTTGTTTCTCGGGCATCCAAGGCAGGTATGGTTGAGTATTACCTTCCAACCGGGAGATGTCCCTCCCAATCACCGCAAAGGAGATTGTAGAAACGGGAAACAAAATAAAAACAAAAAAGCTTTGGGCCCAGACGATATCCCACCAGAAGTCATTAAATCATTTGTTGAAAAGAGACCCAAGTCGATCCTTGGCACTCTAAACTTGCTTGTTAGCAAAGGCACCTTTTCAGAAAAATAAAAAACTGCTAGGCTTATCGTCATTGAAAAACCAGCCAAGCCCGGAGAGGAAAGGGTTTTCAAGCCTCTGTGCATCCTAAACTCGATGGGCAAACTATTTGAACAAATCCTAAATAGACGGCTCCAAGACAAACTGGAAGAAAAGTCGGGCTTTTCAAATTAGATTTAGAAAGCGTAGGTGTACGGTTGACGCAGCCAAGAAGGTACAAGCGATGACAAAAAAATACAGAGCCAAGGAGATGAACTTTGTATTGGTTACGTTTGATGTCATCAATGCTTTTAACACCGTGCGATAGCCTGACATTATGTACAAGCTGCAAAACATAGAAGTGTCAGAATACTTAATTAAGATAAATGGAAGCAAAAACCTACGCATTCTCATCAAAGAAAAACACGCGATAGAGGTCACGGCGGGGGTCTTACAGGGCTTAGTAAAGAGTCCGATCTTATATAATCTAAGCTACACGGCATACTGCAGCTAAAAATGCCAAAAAACGTATCCCTCATTGGTTACACGGACAACGTCAAATGTCAAAGATATGATCGATAATGCCAAATGGGTAGCAAACAAAATAGTTGGGTGGCTAAGTAAATGGAAGTTACAGCTTGCTGCACATAAAACAGTCATTCTTTCAAACAGAAAACAGCTAAAAGAATTCACATTTATGATTGACGACATACAAATCACAAGCCAAAGGAGCCTAAAATATCTTTGCATCACTTTCTTTCACAACTGCAATATAGACTCACACATAGCTTTAGCCGCTGAAAAGGCAAACCATGTCACTGCCAAACTTGCAAGACTTATGCCAAACGTGGCAGGACCCAAGGAAGGTAAAAGAAAAGTAATATGTAGCGTATATTGTTCTGTACGGGGCACCTGGAGCCAGTAAGCGGCCGTCCGCAAGTACAAGGACATCCTCTTGCAGACACAAGGAAAGATTGCAATCAGAGTAACGTGCGCTTACAAAACAATCTCCACCAAGGCGATGTTTGCAATTGCAAGTACAATACCACTGCATATTTTTGGGCCTTGTGGCTCCTACAAAACCCAAAGCATCGAGCAGAAAAAGAAGGCGTAAAAGTCAACAATTGCTGGAGAAAGAATGGTAGGAAGAAAGTTTGACTGGAAAATAGATTAGGAGACTCATTTCTAAAATAAACTCATAGATAAACAAAAAACACGGTAACGTGGACTACCACTCAGTTTCTTAACGGCCATGGATGTTTCTGAAAATACCTTTACAGGTTTAAGCAAAAAGCTGAACCAAAATGCTCGTACAGTGGGATGAAAGACACGCCTAAACATGTGGTCCTAGCATGCGCCAGATGGCTAGAAGAAAAGAACACATGCTGGAAAGCAAGCCCAAATAAAGGTGCGGGCATTGGAAACATCTTGAGGCAAAAAAAACAGAACAAAAAACAAAAGCCTTTCCGTAAGATTGCAAAAGAGTAGTTGCCATTAAAGCAATGCCGTAAGGCAGTCTTGCTAGTAATTTTGGAACACGAAAGGTGGTTTTAATGGGTAAGGTAGCAATATCCAGTCCTACACTCTAATACATTGAATTAAGACCAATGCATTTCCATCTCTCACAAAAAAAAAATTGACATTCCAGCAATTAACTTATATAATCGATAAACAACTTTAAAAGCCTGCTACCACCAGAAATTCCAACCACCGTCAACAGCCAGCCTAGATTACCTATACCAACTTAGAACAAACATGTCCGCAGACCCAAACCTTAATTTAAAAGTACCAAACAAAAGTAGACAATCTCTTTGAAATACAATCTGGGGAAAATGTTAAAGTCATAAGGACAAATGACGGCCAATACTAACTACCCCTGACATGCAAGGCAAGGTAATTAAGCGACACCACTCGACGGTCACGGTTAGACATCTAAGATAGAATGAAACTACGGTTGCCTTCTTTGGTCTTCTAAGCCTACCACTTGCCAAACGTAAGGAAGGATGTTAAGATCTTCATACAAAGGTGCATGACAACCTTTATTTGCACCTGTGGGGTCGTTTATTACCCCAGCATTTAAAAAAACAATATTTTTTATTGAAAATCATAAAATATTACATATATAGCGTCATACAAAATTTGACTAGTTTACTATTGTAAACTTGCAACTAATTTGAATATTGCGCGCGCTATAATACGCTGACAGCAGACGATGAAAAAGGGTTAGTGCCGTCAACGACTCCACCGGTTGTATCATTCTATTTCTACTTTTTTTTATCAATAAAAATATAGTTTTTGAAAAAAATCTTTATGCTTATATAATTTCTTAAAATATAGTATATAATTGAATAAATTCTGCATTTTGATGTATTAATATTGAAAATTTTATTAATATGAATTTTTTACTAAAACGAGCATTTTTGCGTTTTTGTAACTTTATAGCATTATATTAAATTCATATTCTGAATATTGAATTGATTAAACACTATTGTACAGCTATAAAAATAAAAATTTCTTAATTTGTAATTTGTAAGCTTTTTTGATATCATAAAAAATATATCAACAAACTTATTAATATTTTTTATTGTACTAATAACAATTTCATAATTTATTCCAATAGTTTAAAACTACGTAAATAAGAAACTGTTATCTATAACAATAATTAAATCACTCATGTTTCCAGTAAATGTGGTCATAAAATATGCTGTAAAATGCACTAAACCAATTATATGTATACAGTGTTTGCATTTCATATGTTTGAAAATCAAACTAATAACATATATTTTCAAACATCATTTAACAAACAAAAATATGATACTTAAAGTATTAATTGTATTTTTATTTTTTATAGTATATGGGTTATCTATAGATGCTAATAGTGAGTAAAAGTATTAGTTAAATAATTGTGATGCAACAATTTATTATACAAACTATTATCTAGTGGCATTCTAAAAACGCTGATTAAAGATGCATATTTTGAAACAATTGAATTAATTGTGTTTCAGATACTACATTGAATAAAAGTACTCATTCCAAGTTAGCAGTATTGAATTCAACATCTAAATCAACATTAGATAAAATTAAAGAAGGTTTTTCATTTCTTAAAATAATACCAAATGCTATTATGTCTGTATTTAAATCTGGATATCAAATTGTTAAAACATCTGGAAGCACAGCCATGCTTGTAGGTAATAAAACAATGCAAACAGTAAAATATTATATGAGTTTTATAATTTAAAAATAATTATTGTGTTATGTAATAAATAAAATTCAAAGTAAAATTTGTTTAAAAATATTATTTACAGTAATACTAAAAAACGTGCCGTACAGCTTAGATTGACAGAAATCATTTAATTTTGACAAAATATTTCAGTTTAGTCTAAAATATTCTGTCATAAAATATTTTCAGTTTTTTTTGTGACAGTTGTTAACATGTCACTTTGACCCTTGTTGGCACTTTGACTGAGTTATCAAACATAACATTGAGAGTTGACTATATTACTATAGTAAACTAATACTGTTTTTTTTTTTATACAAGTTAAAAATTAATTTTGACAGCAATTGTCAATTGTCAATTGCAAACCATTCATCTTTTTAATTGTTTGTTACCAAAACAATTTAAATTGTTAACCTCTTCGCTCTGTTTGTTGACATTTGACAGTTGGATTTTTGCATAGAAAAGAAACATCTAATTTCTGAATACTTAACACTTGGGTGGATAAATCAGTCTAATCAAAACCAATGAATTGGGTGCCCTCTTTTCCATCTAAATGATTGTGATTGAAATATTAAATCAAAGATAGGTCGGCGAGAACTTTAGTTAAAACTAATGTTGCGCAATCAATAAATTGAGTGTCTGTCTACCCGCTCAAGTATTTATAATTAAAAAATTACACTACAAACACTTAGGCAGTTGAGAACTTATATAATACTATTGTCCTGCATTCAACAAATTAAGTGCCCTGCCTATGTACCCAAGTGTTTGTGGTAAAGAAATTAAATTACAGTTATCTGGGTGAGTGGGAGGGGTTTTCAGTTGAAACTTGTACACCGCAATTAATAAACTAAGTGCATGCACACCCACTCACACTGAAAGAGCAGCCGACACTTTTAGGAACCACAGCAGCCACACCTGACTACAGCAATCCAGAGAAAAAATGCAATTATTATTTATTATCAAATCATTAATTTTATTTGACTATTTAATTAATTTCTTAATTAAATAATCAAATTTCTTTTAACATAAACGTAAAAAACAGTTTTACTAACACCAAAGACAAAGACAACAAAATTCTCTAGAAAAAAAAATTAAAGCTTATTTACAAGCAGGTTACAAATATTAACGCCTTTAAAAGTTAAATTTTGTTCCTGCTGAAGGAACAATTAGAGAGAATCGATGTCCACAACCAAGTTTTTTAAAAATCAAGCTGGAGTAGAAGCCATTACAAAGACTGCCAACAAGGAGCCAGCGTAACACTTGGTCCTATATTTTCTCAAAAGACCTGCAGAAAACCCGAACAAATGCAACACCCCACAAAGGTGATGGACGTCTATCAGGACAACTAAAACTCCAAAACCCTAAAAGGATTTATTAGTGCATGAAACAAGAAAAAAACGGAAAAGACAAAGAAACATATAAAGGGTGAGCCATCACAAGGAATCTTTTTAGAATGTTAATAAAGCTAAGAGTTTTTGGTTGTACATGGAATATTACATCAGCCAAATGGCTGCCACGGCTGGCCTCACAATAGTCCATTCTCTCGACCCAATTTTTCAGAATTTTTTCCAACGTCTGCGGTTCTATCTCAGCAATGGCATTTTGGATATTGACTTTAAGATTGTCAATTGTTGCTGGATCGTTAGTATAACAACGTTCTTTAACGGCACCTCAGAGATTAAAGTCCTTGGGCATCAAATCGCAGCTCCTTGCTGGCCAGTTTACATCTCCACGACGGCTGATTACACAATTTTCAAACTTTGATTGCAATAAGTCGATAGTTTTGTTGCTAGTGTGGCATGCCGCCCCATTTTGTTGAAACCAGATGTTGCCCACATTTAAACCAGCAATTTGCTCCCAAAAAAATTTGCTATCATGGTCCTATAGCGGTTTTCGTTGACCGTTTTGCCAGATTTAAAGAAAAATAAGCTGAGCCGCCGGTCTATAATCCGCACTATACAGTCACTCGTTCGAAATGCATTGGCTGCTCAACGATCTCGTGTGGGTTTTTCGATGCTCAAATTTTGCGGTTTTGTTTGTTTACATAGCCCCCAAGGTGAAAATGCGCTTATTTGGAAAAGATAATTTTTGTCAAAATTCACCATTGGCTTCCAGCTGCTCTAAGGCCCAATTAGCAAAGTTGTATCAAAATGGATGGTCAACTCTCTTCAACTGCTGTGTTATTTGGAATTTATTGGCAAACAAACAGATGTTTTGATGCAAAATACGCCTCAAGGTAGTGCGACTAATGTTCAATTGCTGAGAGCGATGACGAGTTGATGATCTCGGGTTGGCTTGCGCACTACGGGCTACAGTAGCAATACTCTCGGGTGTACAAACCGGACGAGCATGTAGAACTTTAGTACGGTTCACCAGCATACCAGTTTCACAAACTTTGTGCACAAATTTCTTCAGAACATTTGCATTTGGTGCATATTTGCAATCAAATTTTGTACGCAATTTTTGCACTAATTCTGCAATACACGAATTACATTCAAAGTAAATTTTTAACATTTTTCTACGATCATCGAGCGTATAGCGTGACATTTTGTTAACCGGGTGTTGTATACTAAAGAACTGTCATACATTAGATGTCAAATATTATGACAGTAAAAATAAAATAGTAGTTCAAAAAGATTCCAAGAGATGGCCCACTTTTTAAAAGACACGGGTGAGTATCTGCTGTTATTGGGCCATCAGCACATCTATTTTGTCAAATGTTTTTAGCGCCATAAAGCCCATCAACCAACAGAGCTAAACAAACCACAACCTAGCCGGCTACTAAAGCCTTTAAACTTTCCAATCAGCTTCCACAGTAGATTTTGTCACACAATACTTACTCCTCATTGTAGTATAGAATAAATCCGTATTCTAAGAGCTGTTGGTTACATTCAAAGATATAAATGCCATTCTAACTCCACTTGCAAAACAAAGGAGTCAGGGCATGTAGCAACATGTGCCGCGTGTAATAAACTGCACACCGCAAGTTATAAGCTTATCTCAGGCTAATTTTTACAAAGGTTCAACTTAAAGCACCTTTTTTTTATTTAAAGGCAGATTTCTGATCTTCCTTGTAGCACTCTCAATGATCGCAAGGAAAAATGTTATGCACGGACATCGGTAAACCAAATGTCAGTCAGTCAACCAAACCGTTTAACAGAGTCAACTGCCAGTAGCCAAACAGAACAGTTTACCCCGAAAAAGAATCAAAAGACTATTGAAACCGACAGAGGATATATGCAATTCTAATTGCAACTAAGTCACAAATACATAGTTGGACAAAAACAACAACTGTTATTCACCAGTTGATGGAAAGATGTCTGACCAAGCCATCCTGGAAAACATATACGCATTGGTTGAAAGAACAAACTACTTATTGAGATGCAGGCAAAAAAGATTTGCGCTCTTAAAGCACACACCATGTTGCTGATGGAAGAACAATCAAAGAGAATAAGCAAGGAAGACGAAAAGGAGAAACAGATCACCCGCGACGCTAAAAAAGCCTGCTCTCACTAAGATAAAAACTTTTATTAGGGTCTTTATCACTAAGTTGCTCATCTAGCATCTAACTTTATCAAAAGCTTTAGTTTTGCCCAACATTACAGAAACCCTGATAAAAACCTGTTCAACCAAACAGATTTTGTCCAATAAACCTGCCAACTCCCAAGCCTAGGTCTTTTTTAAGAGACTTGTCACCGACCCGCCCGATCTTGTCTCCTCCTAGGAAAAAATAGAGAATACTCAAAAATGTAATGCCAACTCTCACCACAACGCCTTGCCGCTAGAGAAGGGTTACACCGTTTTTGAAGGCAAAAAAAGGTCAAAGAAGTTTAGGTGCGCTCTTCTCAACTTTTAGAATTACTAAGCCATCAGACGGTTTATTTTCTCAGGTGTCTTCAGCATTACCAAGGCAATCAGACAACAAAACCCCAACCAACATTGATCAGGCAAATACAACCTTAAGCCACTAAAACTAGTCGGCGCTCACAAAAGAAGCAGACACACGTCGCCCGTCTTCCTATCACTATTTATTATAAAGACAGGCATCTAGGGCTGATGGCGACCAAGGCATTGAAGATAACTATCAACCTTGCAGTTAACGCTGCAGACGGAATTTAGTTGCACTCCCAAACGCAAAATGACTTCAGAGCGGCAATTGATTACTGCACGAGGCACGTTATCTTGTACCACTTTTACTAATTAGAGTCAAAAAATACCATAAAGGTTGTTATCAAGATTGAACCTAAATGCATTATTGTTGATGTGGTGCAGGTTCAGCTTAATGCTTAAGTGTACACCCCTACTTCTAGGACACGTATGAGCAAGGACAAAAAACTTCAGCTTTCCCAGGGAGCTAAAAATCAAAAAATATTGTTTTTCAATAAGTTATATAGGCTTTGCGTGACCGTAGAGTTCAAACGCAAATCTTCCAAAATAGTACACGAGACACGACGCAACGCACCATATTGGTATGTCAAGTGCGCTAGAGTTCATTTAAGTTCCAGCTACACTCTCACAAAGGAGTCCGTCCATTTAGCTAAATGTGTTGCGTGTGGTAAGCTGCATACCGCAAGTTACAAGTGCTACCTGGTTTATCAAACTAAAAGCTAGCTGCAACAGCTAGGCCTACGGTAAGACACCTGTTTTCCGTAAGCAAACTCAAGCTACACCTCGGAGCGCTCACAATGCCCGCAAAGAAAAATTGTTTGCACAAGCAGCGCCTAGCGTCTTTTTACTATCAGTTAAAGATCAGTTGTTACTCCGCTTGTCTCAAGCAACAAACAATGATTTTGCAAAGTTGATTAAAGCTTGACAAGGTTTATTAAACAACTAGATGTCTAATATTTGCAAACACTGTCCGTCAGTCTAAAATCAAAAGTGGAAGTAGAACTCTACAAATTCTAAGCGACGACTATAAATTTGGCACAAACATGCAGTATGTCGCAATGTTTTCAAACTATTCTGTAAAGTTCCTAAATAATCAGAAAATGTTCTAAGTTTTAGATTAATGAATTTACAATATTGTATTTAAATTAAAGCATATCTGGCTTAATATTATTTAATGAAACATAAATTTTAATTGACTTTCCTGTGTACTACTTTTATTGTTTTTAAGAATTTTATTGTATTATTATCTTTAATCTTAGCATCACTAAATCAAATGTAATTGCACCAAATAAAATAGTCATTATTATTATTACACAAACCTATTCAAAAACAAACTCAATCGTATTGCAATACAATTTGGTTTATTTTAGTTAAGCAAGACAGCATATAATTAAACACTATTATATATATATATTATCAAAAAATGTCGTTTTATGACAATCGCCCAAATAAAACTATTGGTTTTAAATTTAATTATTCGATTTAAAATAATAAATTGTCTATAATAATGATGTTACTAATTATTCTTTTAACTGCAAACATTTTACATTATACTGAATCATTTAAATCAGGTAAGAACTACAATTGATTACAGTTTATAAAATTATAAAAAAATAATAAAGCCATGCAAATTTTCGTTTAAACTAGACACACTGATAAGATTATTTGCATAACCTGAATCACTACTGTATCTATTTTATATATTTCCCATTTAGTTTGTAAAATCTTTGCTAAATTTATGTTTTTAAATAAAATATATTAAAACTAAAAAATAATTTGCATTTATTTATTCAAAACTATAATATTATGTATTAATATTTAGCTAATAAAAATATTATATTTCAGGTCAGTTGCTACATAGAAACAAACGAGGTTTATTTGATATGTTCGATATGTTCAATATATTTGATATAGAAGGAATAACATCAAATTTTACAAATTCTATCAAAAATGGCATAAATGATATATCAAGCAGTATTAAAGAGATTTTCAATATTATAAAGAATGATGCTATACAAATTTATAATTCATTTGCAAATCCAATAAGATCATATACTGATTTTGTCTCTAAGTTAATTAAAATTTTGTATGAAAGTATTCAGGTATTAGCAACAATGTTTTATAGAATTGGAAGAGGTGTAAAAGATTTGTCACTTCTTTTCTATCGTTATATGATAAGAGCTGGATATGGTTTGAGTGATTTAGCGAAAAATGTTATAAATTTCTTTTTTCAGTTATATCAGGATTATATGGATATTATAAACAACGTTTATAAAGGTGGAGATGATTTCATATTATAAATTATTTAGATTTTATTAAATAAATTAGTACTATTTATTTATTTATTTTAACAGGTTTGAAACTAGTGATAATTTTGATAATTTTGCGTAATTGATTGTACAATTTAATTGAAATATATACATGATGTTAAAAAAGATTATAAAATATTTAAAAATGTAGTAATACAACAGGCACTGCTAAAGTTTGCGGAAAAGTACTGCCTGTATTGCCAGCGTTCTGCGATTGTCATATTCGTAAGTTTGACGTTTTTTACCTATAATTCAGTTGACAGTTTTGACGATTTTAAATTGCTCGGTTTTGTTTCAACTAAATTTAACAAGAGTAATAATTGTGTGAAAAATGAAAATTTCAAATTGTGACTTCCGAGTGATGATTTTTTATAATTTTCGATACGGTTTAAAACCGCAGCAATGTGTAGAAAAACTAAGTTTGTTATTTGGGGATGAAGCACCTTCCAAAACTATGGTTTACAAATGGTTCACAGAACTCAAGCGTGGAAAACCAACGTATATGACAATCTTTGCGAATGTCGTCCATGCATCTCTGTTGTCGCAAAAAATATTAATGCTGTGCGTGAAATAATTTTGTCAGATCGGCTTGTGACCTACAGTGAGATATAGGCATCCTTAGGCATTGCATCAAAACAAATACATACAATTTTGCACAATCATTTGCATGTCAGGAAGCTTTGCAGTCGTTGGATTCCAAACAATTTGAAAGAAAAACAAAAACAGGCACGTGTCAAGTGGTGCAAAGAAATACTAAAGAAATTCGAAGAAAGTCATTTAAATTCGGTATATAACATCGTAACAGGTGACAAATCTTGGACATATTTATATGAGCCTGAAACTAAACAGCAATTGACTGTATGAGTGTTTCAAAAAGAACCTAAACCTACAATAGTGGTGCGTTTGCTTGTTCATCATGACAATCTCACACCTTATGACAAACTGTAAAGTTATTGATCATTAACAACATCCAATTAATGAATGAGTCATCATATTCGCCTGATTTATTGCCCAATGACTTTTTCCTATTTTGACATATTAAAAATAAAATGCGTGGCAAGCGTTTTTTATCGCCTGAAGAGGCCGTTGAAGCATTTAAATCACTTGTTTTGGAGGTACCTTGCTCAGAGTTGCAAAATTGTTTTGAAGATTGGTTTTATCGGATGCAAAAGTGTATAGATTTTAAAGGAAAATATTTTGAGAAGCAATAAAGCGATTTAATTAACGTAATTTGTGTTTTGCTTTACAAAATAAACAAAAAACCCTTTTTTGTTTATTTTGCATCGTAACGGTTTTGAAGATAAGAAAGTTTATTCTTCTCTATGGCATGACATTGGACTCTGAGAGCAAGAATGCTTTTGGCGTAGCAGGGTACATTATGACAATGTTATCCTTCCGTAAAGCATTAGCTGAAAACAGGACTGATTGCAAAACTTTGGAACAAATTTCTTTTAAGCACCTTGGTCAATCGCGTCGTGTTGTGTGCAAAAAAAATTTGTTTATTTTAAAGTTACGCTCTTTGCGGTACTTGTATTTGTACAAATTATCCCTCTTTTCACTTTTGCAACTCACTAACTAGAGTACTTTAAACACGCATTAATGTTTTACACTTTCCGGTAAATAATAAAAAAATTGTAAAAGTCAAACTCCCGGAAACTTACGTTCAGAAATAGATTTTGTGATGAGCTTAGTTCCAATTAATTACTTTAATGGCATGTTCAAAAGTTATTAGCGCTTGTTTATCTTCTGCGTGCCGCTTTATTGTGGAGTCGGTGTTAACATCTGCTTAGTTCTGCCCCAGTCTTTGCTTGGTTTTTTTTAACATAGAAACTTGAGTCTTGTGCACGCTAAGGTTAACCTGGTGTTGCTCCATAAGTTTCTAGACTTGCGTCTAAAAGTGAGGCAAACATGTTGGTCAGTAGTGGAAGCTGACTTCAGTTAAGTTTGGGTTCAGCTCTCAAGTACACTGAAGATGTCTATGTTGATCAGATTAAACGTGATCATCTTAAGCACTTGCAAATCCAATTTTGTAGAAAAAGCGTTGTTGGTTTTATCCAAAGCTGTTAAGGATAAACAGTAAGTATAAATGTTTTTGCTGTAAGAGACTTATTTACAGTAGCCAAATTTATGTAGTTTATTTTTTCTTAATCAGGAGTTTTTCAGAATAAGCTAATTTTAATTTGAGTTTAAACCAAAATTAATAATTTAGTAGTTATTAACTTTTGATGACGTTTCCTAGGTGGTAGGAGCGTCTAGAAATAGTTCCGGTGAAGTGGAACAAACCGGTTTAATTTTTGGCTAAAAACCCGTCCATATCCATAAAGAAACTATATCGGAGTTTTTTTATGAGGTTGAAGCGCATTTAATCCAAATTGACTCACGTTGCGGTTTAACTTTGTTGAAGGTGTTAGCTAGCAAAGGTTTTGAGCTAGCGTTGATGTCTGAGAATGGAATTATTACTTTGAGGTTTGTGTGGGGCTTCTGACTGATGCTTTAAAAATTGCCACAAAAAGTAAAAATGGTTGCCGGGGTGATTATACCTCTATGGAATTACGTCTTGAAGATGGAGACCGGTGTTGATTTCTTATTGCTGTAAATATTCATTTTTTTAGTCGAGTGCTGGGGCAAAATCGATATCACACAACGCCCAAGGCCACATCATAGACTGTTAATTTTAGATTTCAACATATTAGTCTAAAAAAACTACTAATGTACATCATAGACTAGTTTGTACCAGCTTAAGTCATAATCCCGATACGACGTTGCAGCTTTCAATGAACAACTATTAGCATAGTGCCATTGAATTCACTACCAATTTAGATCAATAGATAATCCAAAAAGAACTAAACACTTAAATCTTAGTGCTTGCGTGCTTTCACAACTAATCAGAATATTTTAGCACTAATACTGAATGAAACACAAAAAAAAATATTTAAAAAAATATTCATCAAATAATTAAAAAGAACGTTTTTAATAAAATACAACTTTTGCAAAAATTGCAGAGGTTATATTTATAGAGAAAGTGGTTTTAATTTTTTTTTTTTAAGTTGGAAAAAATTTTTAAAAATTTACAACAAAAAACTTATACTAAAAAAAAACACTTTCTACGCTCGTATTGTCAGGAACAGAGATAAAAATTAGTTTTTAGAAAAGATTTGGAAATTTTAACGTGTTGTACTTTTTTTACTTAAATTGTTAATTTGATAATTCTACAAATAAACAATTTTGAAAGCGGCTTCTTTAAATAAAATTGTAGCCAAATCGTTTTCAACACAAAAATACTTTTATGTCAAATTGATTGTGATAATTTTAAATCGATTGGTTGAAAATTGCCAAAATTGAAACAGTTTATAACAGTTGATAGTGTTTTTGGTTTTAAGAGTAGTTAGGGGCTTAATTTGGTATACGCTCAGCCTAAGAAATGCATATGTTATTTTTGTAAACGCGTATAGCCTAATGATCGACTTTATTAGTTATGGGAGAACTTGGTAGTGCAGATGACTCTATTTTACTCTTTTGCGGACAAAAATCTGAGTGGAAAAAAAAAGTGTCAAGTCCCAACCGCCGTCGAGTGAGGATCAAAGAAAAAAAGAAAAAAAGCCAGGAACTGCCACCAAAAATTGCAATTTTTATTGCACCTTTTCTTCTTATAGTTCCTTATCCGTTCCGGACATTAGTAACCATTCTTGCAATAATTACTTTATTTACTGCTGCTCAAAAAAACTCGGTGGTGGTCATGCTAACTCATGTTCGAAGGTTTTTCAGCTATGACATTTTTCTTTTTCCAACAGCTCCTTTTTCTGCTATTTTTCCTTGCAGTATTTTTTGCAGTTGCTAAAATCTGCTTTCATTCCTCATAATATGCCTCAGGTATTGAAGTTTTCTGCATTTTATGATGTTGAGGACATTTTTTTTCTTTTGCATTCTGTGTTGGTTATACAATTTTTCTACAAAACTCTCAACATTCTTTGATGTAACCACATTTTAAATGTTTCTAGATTTTTGTTAATAGCATCGGTTAGTGTCCGTAAAAAAGATCCAAAAACACGTAGCAGCGCTGAATTCTCAGCTTTGTATGCAATGTGAGATTGTGGCTTTTTAGTAAGGATCCCATACTGTTGAAAAAAGCTCTTGCTTTTTCTATTCGGATCTTGACTTTTTTGGGAGTGATCCCACTGATTGTTTACGGTAATGCCAAGATACGTGTATTTATTTACTCTCTCAATGAATTTCTGATGGAATTTACTGATGATTATGAGTTTGGTCTTTTTGATGTTTATATCAAAGCCATACCTTTTGCTACTAGCTGTTACTCTATTCATGAGGTGTTGTAATTTCTTGATGCTATCAGCAAATATCATTGTATCATCCGAGTAGCGTATAATATTTATGGTTTCATTGTTTAGCGATATTCCAGTTTCTAAGTCTTCTAAAGCTTCTCTGAATATATATTCTAAATTTATATTAAATATCAACGGCAATAATAAGCAACCTTGCCTCACCTCTTGTAGAACGTACACCTCTTCTGTCTTCTGTCTTTCTAATCTGACAACGGCTGATTGGTTTCAGTACAAGTTCTTGATTATTTTTAAATATTTTCCATTTACTCCAACGTTTTTCAAAATCTCTATCATCTTTTGATGTTGTACTTTATTGAAGGTTTTCTGGTAATCAATAAAGCAAGCAAAAATATCACAGTTCATGTTTCCGCATCGTTGAAATAACATTTGAATGCACCTCAAGCTCTAATAATTAATTGAACTAGTTACTTAATTAATTATCCACCCACTAATTCAATTCTATTTCAGAATAGAACGCAACCTACAACTCAGGTCTTTACGTTTCTGTACCTGGAGTAAGAAATTAACTAACCACATCAAAAACCAAAAGATTAAAAACTTTAAAAACGTCTAGTGAAGATGGTCAAAAAAGAAGATTGACATTGCCTTTGGCAAGATCAAGCAAGCACGATACAATCTTGGCGACACCCTTTTTGACTTTTGTAAGGACACCACAAAGAAAATTAAAAAGATGGTTGCTGAATCCACCGCGGATTTGACGTTTAGATGGCAAAGCAAACCACCTAGTTAACCAACCCCGAGCGCCAAGCGCTAGCTTATTAAAACATCAGAGCTTTAACTCTAAGCTTTTTTCAAAAGGCCGGCCAAGAATTTAGTCGACTACGGCCCATCTGACTAGGAACTGATAGACACGTTAAAGAACAAAGACACCGCTAACCTTGACGCCCCGTCCCCAAAAAAGGAATTTTAGACTTTGCAAAAGAAAAAAAAGTCAAAGATGTTGAAGTCTATTTTGAGCAACAACGGCCAATTAGATCACGCCATTCTCCCACCAGTTTCTATAAAGATCCAATTTTTGCAAAATTTAGTCAGTCGAAGCCAAGCCACCAACACAACCGTAACATGATCTACAGGCCCGTCAATACAGACTGAATTAACGTTAAAAACCACCGTCACTGCAGCTTCCTGGTCACAATATCCAACCGGTGCCGTCAACATCTCTAGGAGTCAATTTAATTCCCAAAAATTTCAAGGGAATTGCTCCACACAACTATATTCTGTGTTTGCACATTTTGTCAAAGTTTTTGGATGACCATTGACAGCAACTATTACTTGTCGCTCTACACAAAAGTACCTAGTTCTGGGTAAACTGACATCCGTCAGTAAATGCTGATGGAAGCACCTTTGTGTGTGCGTCAGTTCTGGATAAACGTGTTTGTTGCTTTCTGTGTGAGAGTGTTTGAGTAAACGTCAATTTGCTTAAAAAACTATCCAGACAACAACTTTTGACCACCGGAAAACCTGCAACCCCGCAACCCTTTGCGGGTGCAAGCCGATAACAAAAAAAGCCAAAAAGCACAAGCGGCGGGTTTTGCAAATAGCGCAAATCTTATAAATAAAAGTCAGCTGCTGTTCCGTTTATTTTAAGCAAGTAGCAACATTTCAAACCATTCAGTCAATAATACGTGTAATAATGTTGTCCAAAAATTTGGCTTAAGTTGGTAAGTCACTTTAAAAAATATTAATTGTTTATTAAAAATACATTTTTTGTATTAATTTCGGATCCAGTTAACCAATTTTTGTCCGGATCATTTAAATGATTTTTTGTTACTTTTAATGACATATAATGTATGTTTTAAATGTATATAACCCTAAAATAATAAAATGTTTTTAATATTTACATTGTATTACTAAGTAGCACATAAAATAGCCGCCGTAATATAATTTGCTTCACTATAGAAACACATCAACATACGAAGTCAGGTATCCAGTTATTGTCACAGAAAGCATTAAAATTCAGCCAAAAACTGCTGAAAAGTAATTTTTTATAAAATTTTAGTATTAGCAAAATCAGAAAATGAAATATAAAAATTACTTTTAGAGAAACCAAAATCTAGCAATAATCTGTTGAAGAGCAAAATTCTATTTATTGAATCTTAAAAATAGTAAAATCCGGTTATTAAATGTAAAAATATTGAGAAAAAAACCAACATTTGGTCATAAACTAGTAAAAAATGCAAAATTCTAGTTAAAAAAGTAAAAATGACAAAATTTTGTCATAAAATGTTTAAACATTTAGAAGAAAACAATCCGGCCAAAAACGGTTAAAAACTATAGAATTCAGTCAAATATTGCAAACTAACCTTAGAATTTTAAACAAACTCTTATAAAATTCAATAAAATACAAAACCAAGCTAGAAAATATTAAAAATCCGGCATAAACTGTCAAAAAATGCAACATTTTAATTATTGAATGTCAAAAACACCAAAACTTGCTCATAATTTGTTTAAAAATACAAAAAATTAAAAATAGTAAAATATACAATATTAAAATATTTTTAATCAAAAGAAAATATTATTTTCAATTACATTTAACTATTCATTTTGTTATACTTTTAATATTATTTATAATAAATTAAAACTTTATTTTATTCCTTACCTATTCATATAATTGAGTATAATGCAAAAAGCGTGCTAATAGCAGAATAATTAGCAGCTTTATTGTTCATCAACTTGTAATGTATATAGAAAATTTCATAATAGTTTGCAAGCTATTATCTTAAAGTAAATAATTAAATTTGAGAAATGCATTTAATTTGAAGGCTCGTGTAAGCCATAAAACAAAAAACTTGTTTGAAGTGCTTATGAGATTGATGTCATTTTAATGTATGTGATGTTGATGTTTGATCAATTTATTTAATTCTATATTGCATTATGTTATTGATTTTGTTCTCCCTAAAAAACTTAATTTTTTAATTTGTTTTAACAAAAACAACAGCAAACTGCGCATAAACTTTATAAATTTTTAATACTTCTATCTAATTATAATCAATTCGTAAATATTTGTAAATTGTAAATTTGTAAATAAAAAAAAAACTTTACTTTAATTTATCAAATACTTTGTTAAGTACTGACGCATGATGATAACCATTTCAAATATTCTCACTTTTTTTCATTTTATGACATGCACAAGCCTTGAAATAAATCAAATGCACCTTTGAATTTAATTATTTACTTTAAGATAATAAACTTGCAAATTATTATAACATTTTCTATATAGATAATCAGTTAATTAACAATGAAGCTGCTAATTATTCTCTTAACAGCATGCATTTTGCATTATGCTCAATCACATGAATCAGGTAAGAATTATAACATTAATTAAAGTTTAATTTAATGTAAATAATATTAAAATTGTACCCAAATTAAAATTCAAAAACTTAACTATCAACTAAAAGTACAATATTTATATAAATCTATACACATAACATAACTTTAGTTTGATTAAATTGTTATGTTTATTAAATTAAATTATTTATATAAATTAAAAAAAAAAAAATTTTACCTTTTTACATTTTAATATTATTATTAAATTTTAGATGAATTACTTCTTAGAAACAGAAACACTTTAGCAACACGTACTATTGGAATGAAATTGAATTTAATCACACAAGTCTTCAATAAGTTTAATTATCTTAAATCTGCTATTGTAAATATTTTTAAATTTCTTATAACTTCTGTAAAAACATTGTTTAATTTTGTTATTAAGGTGGTGAAATTTGTATTAAATATTATTCTATTGGTGCCAAAGCTGTTATTCAGATTTGTTAAAGCTATAAAAGACATTTTAGTTTTGTTGTTCAGTAATGTTTTAGGGGCTATAAAAGGTTTGATTGGTAAGGTGAAAGGTGTATTGGAAATTATATATCAATGGAAACGGGATAGTTTGAATATTATAATAGGAGTTTTTAACTGAAATAATAAAGTTATTGAATTTGATTAAATAAAATATAACAATTTTTAAAGTTTTTTTAGTTATTTTATCTGCAACATTACGCCTGTGTTGTAAAGTATCTAAGTTGTTTTTGGATTTGCTATGATCCAAATAGCTTGTTTTTAAATAGAGTTCAGAAGAGATAGTGTAGTTTCCGATGTTCTTTCCCATACTTGGAAACAATATTCAATACAAGGAATAATATAAGTTTTATATATATGCAAAAGTTGAACAGAAGTAAAAAACTTTTTACATCTATTAAGAAATCCTAGTTTTCTAGATACTTTCAAAGCCATGTCAACAAGATGGTTGTTCCAGAGAAGATTATGTGAGCTTGTAATACCTAGAAGACACATTGAAGAAAATTTTGATATGGATTTGTTGTTTAGTTTAGTATTTAGTACTGTGATACCTTTGATTTAAATTTTAAAACAGTAAAAAGTTGAGTTTTTTTAGAGTTAAAATTGACTATATTGGGACTACTTCATTTAGATATTGTTTTGTGTTTTTTTGTTTATAGATGCTACAGATTCTAACCTAAAAATTTCAAGACGCTTTGCCGTATTTGTCAATAATGTCTTTGTAAAGTATGAAGTATAAAGAATGCTATCATCTGCAAAACTATGAATAGGACATTTTTAAAGAAATTTATTCAGAAATAAAGTTGGCAAAAGATCAGAACCTTGAGGAACACCAGCATTTATGATTTTGAGGTTAGAATCAAAACCATCAATTTTAACTATAATTTTTCTATTGTCAAGAAAAATATTGATCAAATTTTTAGTTTTTTTACCAAGACCTGTACAATGAAGTTTGTTGACAAGATTAGAATGCCATACCCTATCAAACGCTTTGGAAATGTCTAGAGCTATTGCAAGAAATTTGCCTTGTTTGTCTAAAGTAGAATTCCATTTATGACTAACAGAAGTCAGAAGATTTGTTGCCGAACGTTTAAATCAAAATTTATATTGAGTATTTAATATGTTATTTTACTCTTACTTATTATTAACAACTTGACAATGTAAAAATTGGACAATAAGCAATTAGTCTATAATTCTTTTTTTAGAAATAAGTTGAGCATTTACAGTATTTCAACAATTTGGGAATGTTTCATTAATAATGCAAATACTTTGATTAAAATGAGAGTTAATTCATTTGTAAATGTTTTAAGAATGATAGGTAGAGTTTTATCTATACCTAATGCCTTTCTGGTATTTAATTTAAGAAGATATCTTTTGACAAAGTAATATTAGATGTTATTTTTTTTTTTTTTAGATTTGCTACCATTCACCATTTCTTCAACCACATTTTTTAATAAACAACTTCTACTCAGTGCAGGCTTTTTATAATTTTTTTATGATTTTACTTTATAGCGCTCTTTTCTACACTTCTTTATTACAGATTTTGTCTAATCATTTAATGCCCATTAATCTACTTTAAAACTTCATTTTGAATGCTTCTATGCGTTTTTTAACTTTTTTTGAATGTTCAAGTTTCACATCCGTATAACCCACTTAACGCATAACATTTTACAATATTTTTTTGTAGGTTTATATCAAACTTGATGCATAAAAATTTACTTTCTAAAAGCTGGTAAAAGACTATTTCTATGCATACCTTTATTTCTCTCTTGCTTTTCTAGTTTTTTGTAGTTTCAGTATCAAGACACTTTCATACCTTTCCACTTGCTCCAATTTATCTCCGTTTACGTACGTACGTATTTTAATGTTTTATAGCGGGATTTTGCTATTTTTTGTCTTTTTATTTTAGATTTTTGCATTTTTCAACAGTTTAAAGCCGAATTTTTGCTATTTTTAACAATATTTTACCATTTCATGCTAGATTTGACTGTTTTTAAAATTTTATAAAAACGTACACTTACACTTTTCAACAGTTTATTACAAGATTTTGATGCTTTCTAACAATTGTTTAAAATTTCTTGGCTTTTTTTGATATTTTATAAACAGAAATTTGCAGTTTGTAACCGTTTTCCGGTCAGGATTTTGTAACAATTTTAAACAATTTAATGTTTCATAACCGGATTTTACTATTTTTGTAAGTAAGCACTAACGAACCAGAAAAATATTGTTCCGGAGAAGATAAGGAAATGGAAGAAATAAAAGAAATAATGCAACAGATGATAGTGGAAATGAAAAAAAAAAACGGAGAAGAAATAAAAATGAAAATGAGAAATATGAAGGAAGAGATGATAAAAAGAGAAGAAAAGTGAGAAGTAGTGAATAAAGAACTAAAAAGTAAAATAAAAGCAATTGAAGACAAGCTGGAACAAAAAGAAAGAAAAGAGAGAAGAAACAAGTTTGTAGTAAGAGAAGTAAAAAGTCAGGCAAGAAATGAAAAAGAAACCACAGAAAATATGATACAAAAAAACTTAAAAATAGAGACGGAAATAATTTCTGCTTATTCAGTAGGAAATAAAGAAAAACAAACATTAATAGCAGAAACAGAATTATGGGTACAAAAACAGGATATTATCGGGCAATCAGTAATAGACTACGTAGTTGTAAATGTGGAGGTGTGGGAAGAGATAGACAGTTTTAAAGTAGGAATTAGAGTTGAATAAGACCACCAGCCATTAGAACTCAACTAAACTGGGGAAACTGTGAGAAGGCAGGAACATGAAGAAAAAAGTGAAGAAAGGATAATATAGACGGAAGAAAGTGTGATAAAGTACAAAAAAGGCTAAGAAGAAATAAAGAAAACGGAAGAAATATCAAAAAGACAATGAAAGAATTAGAGGAAACAATCGAAGAAGCGGTAGTATAAAAAACATATAGAAGAAAAAAAAAAAAAAAAGAGCAATTGGTGGAACAGCAAATATACTAAGAAAAAACTAGAAACCAGAAAGAAGATAAAACACTGAAAAAAACAACAAAATCACAAAAGAAACATATGGGCAATTCCACGTTAAGTGAGCAGTCCATTTCACGCGACCCTCTCCGATTTAGCTCAAACTTTGTACACTTATTTAAGTACCCAAAATATGACTTCATGCCAAATTTCAGATCTCTATGTCACATAGTTCGCCTCGTAGAGCCAATTGAATTTTACTCCAATTTTTAAGTTCAACTTTTAACTTTATTTATCTTAATTGCATTTCAGCCTGGAAATTTTAGAATAGTCATAACCGATGGAAAATTTCCCAAAGAAAGATTTTTGTTATCTTGTCCCGCACGCGCAGAAAACGCAAAAAAACAGTTTTTTTTCAAAAATTCATTTCTCAAAAGTTGCCACCGATTAAGACTCCAAATTTTGGGCAAAGGCAGTTAAAAGTATGTACTTTAAGATGCTTAAATTTTTTTTTCCCACACTAATGGCAGTTTTTGTTCTAGATCCTCTTGAACGCACAAAACCATTTTTTAATCAAAATTTTTGATATTAGACTAGTTTTTAAATTTGTTTGTGGAATTTCTTTGTCCCTCAGAAAGTGATCTTTATACAAAAAAAGTATGCCATGAGAAATTTCAGACCTTAAGATTCAAAAGAACACGTGTCGCACTACCATTGAATTTTTAAAATTAATATACTTAATAAGTATCATTAGCTTCCAGATTTGAGTCAGATGCATACCGTGGGTCCCCAAAAAAGCAAATGAGTACTTGCTAATTAAGTTCCACATAAAACATCAATATACTCAGTATATATATTTTTTAAATTATAATATTTTTATTATATTTTAAATTTTGAACATAAAATTAGACTCTTAAACTAAAATTATTAGAATTTAATAAGGCTTAGACCTATAATTTTTTTTTAATTTAAAAAACTTTTAACGTATAGTATATATTTTTTTATTCTGTCAAATTTGTAACATTTTATTAATGTTTTTTTAAGTAATGTTAAAAAATGTTCCCCTTGAAGTTTTTTTTAATAGCACACAATCGGTAGGAGCTACATTAAAACATGTTATTAGGTGAAAAATGCGCAATTGAATGGCTTTTAATTTTGAAATTCATTTTTTTTTAATTTTTGACTTGTAAACATAATTTTTAACAAAAATAACAATAAAAAAATTAAAAAATCATTCTTTTATTTATGACATAAGTACGGTTAGAGATAGATTCAGATATGCTGTTTAAAAAAGATGGACAATTTAATTGCCTATAATTTTTATATTTTATTGTTTTTTTTAATTTAGACTTTTAAGCAAGATATTTCGAATATTGTATAAAAAAAAAACAAAAATTTTTTGACGTGCAGCTTCTAGGGTGAACATTTTTGCCTATAAGTTTATGATTAAAAGTGTCTCAAATGAACCCCCCTACCCATCCTAAAAATTTGTTACCCTTATTCATTAACACCGTGTATATTAATCAATATGTGCTAAAATTTTGATTGAAAAATGTTTTTGTGCGTTCAAGAGACTCTAGAGCAAAAACTACCACTTGTGTGGAAAATTTTTATTCAAGCATCTTAAAGTACATACTTTTGGCTATCTTTGCCCAAAATTTGGAGTTTTAATCGGTGGCAACTTTTGAGATATGATTTTTTGAAAAGAAACTGGTTTATTGCATTTTCTGCGCGTGCGCGACAAGATATCAAAAATCTGACCCCTGCATTCGATTCCTTGGGAAATTTCCTATCAATTATGACTATTCTAAAAAATTTCCAGATTAAAATGCAATTAAGATAAATGAAATTAAAAAAAAAAATTGCCGTTAAAATCAATTAGCTCTACAAGGCAAACTATGTGACCTAGAGGTCTGAAATTTGACATGAAGTCATATTTTGGTTACTCAAATAAGTGTACAAATTTGAGCTAAATCAGAGAGGGTCGCGTGAAATGGACTGTTCACTTGACGTGGAATTGCCCATATATGAAAAAACAGAAGGCATAAAATAAAGGTATTACGGAAGTAAAATCTTTTAAACATTTTGGATATGTTTTTTGTACAAGTAACACCTAGAGCACATTAAAGAGATGGCTCGAAAAGCAAATAAAATAGTGGGACAAGTTTGGGGAATAAGTGAAAGAAAATTTAAATGTATAAAAATAAAAGGACTTATGTTTGATAGTTTACTTAGAAGTATGATATTGTATAGGTCAGAAATATGGAGATGAAAGGAACAAGAAAAGTTAGAAGCAATACATGTAAAATATTGGAGATGGGTGCTAGATTTAAATAGAGAAACTCTAGCATATATTATGCTGAAGGAAGTCAGAAAAGATAAGTTAAAAGTAGAAGCAGAAATACGAGCAATGAAGTATAAAGAAAAAAAGAAAAAAAAACTTACAAGAATGCATGAAAGTGAAAATGAGAGCAAGAAATAAAAAACTAGAGGAGAACAGGAAAAATTATTACAATAGATGTGGGTATTCATGCCAAAAAATTGAAAGAGTGAGAGAATCTGGGAGAGAAACATGGTACAAAATTATGGAAAAAGATAGAGATATACAAAAGCAAGAAAGGAGAATGCTAGTGAAAAGTCTAGGTACAACGCAAATCATGAACATATTATAGAAAGTAAATTGCCAATGTACTTAGAGAGCAATAGATATAAAAAAGATGACAAATGATGGTTGCAAGATTCAGATGTGGTAATACAGAGCAAGTGATAAGATTTTGAATAGAAAAAAAATTGAAAATGTGCAGAATGTGCGGAGAGATTAAGGAAACTATAGAACATATGTTGAAAGAGTGTAACGAAATAAAAGAAGAACATATGAAAAAAATGAAATATTGACGGAAAAGGGCTAGAATGGATGAAGGCAGTTATAAAACAAAGAAAAAAAATAAACAAACAAAGAAAAAAATATTATGTATAAATTAAAATCTTTTATTTCAATATAAAAATATTTATTTTGCGTCTAGTTTCGAACGTATAAATACGTTATTGTCAAGCTAATTATAATATTTTTATATTGGAATAAAGGATTTTAATTTATACATAATATTGACATTACATTCCAAAGAGCAGTGTCCAGATTATTATAAAAAAGAAAATATTCTTAATTGTGTTAATTTTATAAGGATTAAGTTTTGTTATTTTGGAAAGTTGTAAATGTAATTTTTAACTTTTTATAAAAATATATTTTTAATAACATTTTACAATATTATAATAGTCAGTTAATGATCAAATTTGGTTGCTTTTTGACAATTGTTTTATAGCTGGATTTTGCTATTTTTAACATTTTATAATCAGAATTTTGTAGTTTTTAACCGTTTTGGTTTATTTTATAAAAAAAAAAATGCAGTTTTCAATAGCTTATAGACGGGTTTTGAAATTTTCTGACAATAATTTAATGTTTCATGGCAAAATTTAGCTATTTTTCAAAACTTTACACTTTTCATCAGTTTATAGTTAGATTTTAACTGTTTCTAACAATATTTTGATGTTTTATAGCAAGATTTAGTTAATTTTTCAAAACAGAATTTTGCTATTTTTAACATTTTATAAGTAAAATTTTAAATTTTTAAACAGTTTATGAGCAAATTTTCTTTTTTTCTAACGTAATTTTAATATTTCATATCAAGATTTTAATATTTTTAACATTTCATAAAAATTATTTTGGCCTAATTTTGATAATTTTAGACAAAATACTTTTTACTTTTAAAAACAGAGATTTTAGTTTTTTAACAGATTATAGCCAGATTTTGTTTTTTTAAGACAATTTTTTGCATTTTTTACATTTTATTTTTTTACTTTTCAATATTTTTTTGCTGGATTTTGTAGTTATCTGACAATATTTTAATGTTTTCTGGTCATGTTTTGTTATTTTTAACATTTTATAAATAGAATATTGTATTTTTTAACCGTTTATGACCAGATTTTGTTTTAAGACCGGATTTTATTATTTTGACATTCATGAAAAGAATTATGCACTTTTTAACAGTTTATGGCCAAATTTTGTTGCTTTCTGACAATTGTTTATAGCTTTAAAGTCGGATTTTGCTATTTTTGATATTTTATAAACAGAATTTTGTAGTTTCAACCGTTTTAATCAGTTCTAAATAAAATTTAATATTTTATAACCGGATTTTGCTATTTTTAATTTATTTTTTTGTACAATTCAACATTTTATAACCTGATTTTGGTATTTTCTGACAAAATAAAAATTTTTATAGCCGTATTCTACTTCTCTTAATTTTTTATAAATAGAATTTTAAATTGTTTAACAGTTTATAGTCAGATTTTGTTTTTATTTTTTGTATAAATTTTGCTTTTTTTAAATTTTTTTTGTTAAATTTTATAGTTTCTGACGTAATTTTGATGTTTCCAAGTCATTTTTTTCTTATTTTTGACTTTTTATAAATAGAATTTTGTACTTTTTATCCGTTTGTGATCAGATTTTGTTACTTATAATATTTGTAAAAGTTTTAAGACTAAATTTTTTTTTTACATTTATGAAAAGATTTATTATTAACTTTATTATCTTTTGAAAATATTTTGCAGTTTTTGCCATTTTATAAATAGAATTCAACACTTTTTAATAGTTTTTAAAATTTTATAAAAAAATACACATTTTTTAGTATTTTTTATGTTTTAAGACTTTTAATATTTTTAATCGAATTTTACTATTTTTGTAAAAAAAAATTGCACTATTTAACAATTATTGTCGGATTTTGATGTCTTCTGACAATATTATTGTTTCAAAACCGGATTTTCTATTTATGACATTTTATATATAAAATTTTATACTTTTTATCATGCCAAAAAGAATTTTTGCTACTTCTTACAATATTTTGGTTTTTTATAGAAGGATTTTACAGTTTTTAAAATTCTACAAACATTTTTACTCATTTTAACTGTTTTTTTGTTTGTTTTTTGCATAACCGTAATGCTGGAAACTTACATTACCGGTCAACCTACAGTTTTGAACGGATTCTAAATTACTAAAGAGATTCTATTATCTATTCCACACCAGAGAAGGTTTTAGTCATAAAACCATACGCTGACAAGGCAAGTTGGGCTGTGGGAAAGCGTATATGGGTTTGAAAGGATTTCAGTTATAAAATTCAAAGCCACTATTTTTGATGAAGCAGTCGAAGCCTATACTACAAGCTTCTGTTATAACATTTTTCAGATTTGTCTAGATTCTGTTTTATTTTTAATATTTTTTTAAGAATATTTTGCTATTTCTTGTTTTAATGATATACATTTTTCATTTTTTAACAGTTTTTGACAAAAAAATTTAATATTTTATAGCATGATTTTGCTATTTTTAACTTTTTATAAACACAATTTTGCACTTATACAAAGTGATTCATAAAAACTACATGGTTTTGAAATAAGTGAGTATTTAATTTACATGAATTGTTTATTTATTAACGTTAAAATGTTTGTTATAGAATGCCATTTTATTTAACTAAGTGCGGAAAATAACATCACTTAAATGGCAGTTTCCTCTTTCTCTGCTCTAACATCATTTAAAAGTTTCCAATTAATTTTCTGCAATTTATGGCAAATAACATATTTAAATTCTTTCAATATTTGGAGTTTATTTTCATAGACACGAGACTTCATAAAACCCCACAAGAAAATAAATAGAGCTCGCAGAAGAAATCTTCCAGCACTGGTTTCAAACATTTTAAAACTTGCATGGAGCGTTGTACGGATACAGGGGAAATGTATATTGAAGAAAATAATAACTTAATGTGTATAAATTGATCGTTAATAAAACTTTAAATATAAATGTTTTACAGCATTAGACTTGTTATTTAATAATCATACCTTGTATACGTAAGTCAGACTTTAACAATTAATCTTTGTAAGAACTAATGGGGTATTTTTGTACCCCAGCATTTTTTTAACTATTATATTCAATAAGTTTTAATATTATGCTTCTAGGAATGTCAACAACACTTTCTACGAGTTGAATACATTACGATTTTTTTTTATAATAATATAATATAATATATAGTGCAATAAAAAATGAAATGAGAATAAGGAGCCAACTTATAAAGCAAAGAATAGAACAATCTTTTATAAACGATGAAATAATTAAAAATATAGTTGAAGAAACAAATAATAAAGCAAATTAAGAGTATGAAAAATGGAATACAGCATATCCTTAAAAACCCAAAAAAATGAATGCCAATAGAAAAAAAAATCAACAATTAATATTGGCAATAATGTTATGCTAGAATGTTGCCAAATGTATAGTTTTGGCTTCTAAATTAAAAAATATCATTAAAATCTAATGTAAAGTTTTGAGTTTATATTGGGTTTTTTAATAGGGACGGAAAACACTTTTAAACTGTTTTCTGATCTGTTAATGTCATAACGTCAGTTAATTTTTATCATAGAGAAGTTTACAAACGAGCAGCATTTGGAAATTATTAAAAATTATTACCAAAATTTTGAGTCTTTGGTCGCATTTTTAAAAGTGTTTACTCTAATTTTTGGTAATAATTGTCCCACTAAACAAGCTGCGCGTGCTATAGTAGATAAATTTAAGTCAACATATTTACTATAAAACGTTCCTGTGTCACTAAGACAGCGCACCGGTCAAAATATGCTTTATTTCCAAATGAGCCAAATCAGTCGATTCGACGCCGTTCACAGAAACTGGAAATTTCTCAGTCCACATTATAACAAATTTTGCAAAAAAACCTTTGCCTACACCTTTACAAGATTAAATTTACTCAAGAACTAAAACCTTTTGATTATTTGAAACTTTTTCGATTGGACTTGGCTAAAGTATCTAGAAAATCTTGAATTTTATCAAAAATTTATCTTTAGTAATAAAGCTTAATTTTGGCTTAATGGCTTTGTCAATAAACAAAATATGCGTTATTGTACAACCACATGTACTTTAAAAAACTCCATTGCATATACAAAAAGTGACCGTATAGTGTGGATTTTATGCCGGAAGTGTGATTGGACCGTACTTTTTTGCCATGTTATGGTCAATGGAGTTTGCTTTTGTAGTATGTTTTGTACTATTTTTGAGCAAAATTAGATGGACTTGACATTACCAGCACATATCTTCCAACAAAGTGAAGCCACATACTACACAGCTGGTTAAACATTTGATCTAATAAAGGAAACGTTTAACAGTTGTGTAATCTCAAGAAATGTTTATCTTGCTTATGCGATTTAACGACGTTGAATTTTTTTATGGAGTCACTTAACGTGTTTTTTGCCAACAAGTTAACAACGTTAGAAGAACTCAGGAACAATATTGAACGCAAAATTGCTAACGTTTCGGCCGATATGTGTAGAAGAGTGGTAAAAACTTGGCTTCAAAGAATCGATCGCTGTCATCGTGCTTGCAGAGGTCATATAAACGAGATCAAATTCTATACTTAAATGTAACGTGTATACTACACCTGAAACAAATTTGAGCCTAATTTATCAATTATTCTGTGTTTTATTTAAATACAAAATTGTTATGATCTTATACCTAAGACTTTAATGTTTAATGTTTAATGTTGTAAATTTAATTTAAAAACTCAATTATAGTTTTAAAGTAATTAAAGACTTACTACTGTTTAACACTGTCTTTGTGGTGTCAGTTTATTTAAAATTATGTAAAATTTACCTTACAAGTTTTAATCAATTGTATACAGATTTTATTCAAATTTAATTTTTAATTAGACAAATTTATTCAAATTATTAAAAATCATATTAACAACAAAATTATTTTTTTAAATCATTTCTACTTTCTTTAACGCATCTAAGACAGTAAATTAAAATGTTATATATGTTGTCTATATTAAAATTTAAATGTAATCAAATAACATACTCCTGCAAACAATTAAAGCAAATGTAATTTCATGGGATTTACGTATCATATAAAATTCTTAAAATTAATCTCATAAACACTAAACATTTTTTTAACTTATTACAATAAAATTTTATTTGTTTTATAAAACTAGATTTATTACTATCTGTAGATTTCTCAGTATACTTATTTTGAATAACATTTCTAAAATTTAATATAAAATAATAGTACTGCAAAAAGAGTCATGTAGTATTGATATGCATTAACATAATAGCAAAATGTTATTATCATATTCTATTGATTGTGTGATTTTTATCAAAGTTTATATGTAAATCATTTTATACATCAGACAGCTGACAGTTTGTCAAACTGACAGTAAACAATTTAAACAGCAAATTTGTAAAAACAGTTGGTAGTTTATATGGTATCATTATACAGGGTGTATGTAAAATATTTAAGGGAGTAGTAGTACAAACCACAACAAACAAACAAAATCTTAATAAACATGGGTTGTCATAGCAACGGTTTCGGACATATGAAACATTATTTGTTTTTATTATGTTTTTTTTATTTTGCAAAAACGTGCATTTTTTATCATAGTTAGCCGATGTTTTATGAAATAATCATTTAGTATTTGACAGTTGTTGTTAGTGCACAAGTTTTCATTGCTATGGCTGATTGCTCTAATGCAGAACTAGCTGCAATGCATTTCAAGTATGGTCGTGCTAATGAAATTGCCTCCAAAACGCGACGTCTTTATGTAGAAGCTTATCCAAATTGCCATATTTCTTCACATAGTATGTTTACAAGAATTTATCAAAGATTGAGATATACCGGCTTATTTCGAAAACAGCAGGTCCAGCTTGGATCTTTCAGCTTTCTTCTCATTCTCAAAGTGAAACCTCATAATATGGCGTACGTGTGTAGTTTTTGAAACGCATCGTAATTAACTAACCGTACGAAAGAATTATATTATGACAAATATCAATTAAACCCCAACAACGCTAAAAAACGGGGAATAATTAATCATCAACCTAATATAAAAAAACTCCCCTCGTAGCAATAGTAAACACAACAAAATCTGCAAACATTTGCATCATAGTTAAAGTTATTTTGGTAAATTCTTATCTAAATTAATCATAGATCACGTGCATTACGAAACAAATATCAAACGTAATATAAGAATCAAATTTGCATTCGACTCAAACATAACAATATCTTACGTGTAGTACAAACAGAGCTTATCTAGTCAAATTTTATACATAATCGCATTGTTTCTTATTGGAATAACCACACACCGCACGTTACATATTAAAATGAATTCCCGCAAAACTATTTATTTCGTCGTCTTCTTAATCTTGTGTCAATCTGTACAGCAGATTTATTCAAAACCGCACGAAGAAGTGAATAATAAAGAAAACAGCAAAGGAAATATTAAAGATATAGTAGATGTTAGTGAGAGTCAAGAAGAAGAAAATAGAAAAGGTAATTAATTTTATTATTAATATATAGTTTACTTAAATAATAATTCTGTTATTAAACCAATACAAAAATACTTATATTCAATTCATTTAGGAACTCAAAAAAAATTAATAAAAACTGAATATAAGTTAATAAACAATGTGCAAGATTAAAATTTAAAAAAAATCGCCATTATAAAAATAGAATAAATTAAAATCTTTAAATAATACCTTTTCTTCACACACAAAAATGTAATTGTTGCTATGTTATTTTTGTTATTATATTTAATGTGGATTATAAATGTCTAAGAGACAACATGTTTAATAATAAGAAGTACACAATAAATTAAATACATCAACAATAAATTACTTTAATCCTGTTTGTTTTTTTTAATCCTAAATAATTTATAATGTTGTCATTATAATAAAATTGTTAATGAATGAATGCAACAATACCAATATTGAAAAATTCTAAAAAAGTAACAATAAAAAAATAAATTTTGATAGTATTTGATAGATTTTTTGTATTACAAACTTTGTTTACATGTTTATGATAATAATTATACAGGGTGAGTTGGGAGGAACGTGCCAAACTCCAGGAGTGCATTGTACACTTGAAAATAATGTAAAAAAACTCAAATGTTGTTATCCAATTTTGTTAGAGCGTAATTAAAATAAATAAAATTTCTATATTAACGATTTGATCTTATAATAAATGTTCAAAAATACTGTAAATTATTTCTAAACATTTTTTGCTTTGTCTACAAAGAGCAACAGGTCCTCCCTGGATTGAGTTATGTCTTTGTTTAAGATCAGCTGCAACATTTCTAATGAGTTGAATTAGTGCATCTCGAGTGTCCACTTTTACATGGTACACTTCATTTTTGAATTAGCCCCATAAACAATAATTTAGTGCTAATAAGTTTAGAGATATCGGAGACCAACTAGTAGGAACCTAGAAACCTTTTGTGGCGTATTAGATAAACATTTTTATTACGCTATAATTTGAAAACAAATAAAAATCGGATAACCACATTTAAGTTTACATTATTTTTACGTGTACAATACACTCCTGGAGTTTAGTCCGTTCCTCCCAACTCACCCTGTATACTTAATATTGTTTTCATCTACAAGCAGAAAAATTATCAAATAAAACATTTTCCGGGATACGCTATTTTTTACTGTTTGTGTGGATTCTTATTAATTTTATATTTATTTAACATCTTTTTAAGATTCATTTTTGACAATTGCTATTTATTATTTCTAACGTTATAACTGCAAGAACATTGACAATGAGTGAAACATCTAATTTCTGAATCACAAACACAAGGGCGGTTGGGAGGGTCTGAGGTGTTATTGATATTTTTCATAGTATAGTGTTGAAATGTTTTGGCATTTAAAAAGTTGCGCTTGCCGTGCAAATTGACAAGTTTTGAGTTTGTTCAATATTCTGGAAGCAACGCCGTTTGCAACCGCTTTTATGAGGACATACTTTGTTTTGTTTCTGGCTATTTTGACTTAATTTAGCCTGCAGATTAATGCATTTACCGGGTGTAGCACTGATGCCATAAGTAAGAGTTGGGTGTCCGCAAAAACTAGTTACAGCCAGCCATTTCTTGCTCTCAACACTTCAGCACTACCCTTCTCTCCTTCAAATGCAACTTAACTGCTTATAATAAAAACATAAGTAACCCGTTTGTGCTGCTGGACAATGTAGTACTTAATGGTTGACGATACCAGGTTAAAGTTTTCAGTCAGTAGTGGGATAGGTGGTGTCTTCTTCCTTGTAGTTTGCTTAGACTTTTGGACTTGGCTAACTCTGGGGGCAAAAACGTTACCAGTCTAGGTGGGTCAAAGGCGGCAGGCGATGTCGGTTTGTCTACGACTGATGTTATGCCTGAGAAAATGGGTGTTAGTTACGGGGTTCTGCAATTAGAGTCTGTTTTCCCTGGGAATGTTGCAAGGACAGAAACTGGGCTACTGAGTGTAGTCATTACCTTCCATTACCACAAGGTCGCTAGGCAAAGATTGTTGTAGGTAAGGAATCTATCTTGGCCCGTCGCAGTTGATGCAATACATTTTGTAGTACAGGACTACGAGGTCTTGATGGAGGTAAGCAAAGTCATTCACCAGTAGACAAATCCTCTTGGATTAGGTGTGTGTTGGCTCTTTGCGTCCGGTTGGTGCAGCTTTGCAGTATTTTCCTGGTGAGCTAAGTGTTTCTGTTGAGAAGCAGAAAAGTTGTTGCGTGGTTGGTAGATGCAGAAAAACTGACTAGCAAAGACTTACGGCGGCAGAATTTTGCAAATGTTGAGCTCACAGCAGACCCCAGTCCGGCGACATTTCAACCTACTTTTGCAATTCTGCTTTATCTTTTATTTTTTAGAGTTTACGGATAGTCAAAACCTTACTGCAATTTTAGAGTAGAATTACGTGATAGTGAGCGCAGTTTACACACATTATTGCTTAGTCTAAGAGTCACTATCAGGAAAGTCACGTCTGGAGTTTAAAAACTAAAGTTTGTACACTGGTTATTTATCACTGGTTTTAGAGGTTGCGGACGTTAAGCTTGTGTAGCGCGTTTAAATCCAGCTTTTAGTTGCAAAAGTGTTAAAAAGTTACCTTAGGAGTTTCAGTCCTTAAAATTCTAGGTCCGCGTCCATAAGCAAAAAAAAACGTGTTAACAGGTGTTAGTGCTGGATACGGGTTATGTTTCCAAATGCTTTTTTAGGTAGAACAGATTTGTGCATAGGTAGATCCAGTATAAAAAGTACGGGTTAGTGTAAAGCTGCAATTCAGTCAAAATTTTAAATGATAGGCAACTAAATGTTGAATTTGTTTTAATCAAATTTTTTGGGAAGGTTCCACCAGATTTATAAAGTTTGTCAGTGATGGTTTAACTAAGTTTAAAGCAACTTTAGTTTAGGATGATTCACTTTCAGCTCCATGTGTTACCTGTCTAGGTTTGTCGGAGGCCAATATTGGTTTTTTGACAGCTAATGTTATGCTTAAAAAAATAGGTGTTAGTTACTGGGTTGTGCAATTGGAAATTGACATCTGTTTCGAATAGGAATGCCGCAGGAACAAAAACTGGGCTAATGAGTGTAGTGGTTACCTTTCAGGGTTATCACAAGGTTGCTAGGCAAAGGTTGTTGCAGATAGAAAATTTATCTTAGCCCATTGCGCCTATTGCAATACATCTTTGCTGTAAAGGACTAAGATTTTCTCACTATTTTTCTACTAAAGAATAAGTCATCCTGAATTAAATTTGTGTTGGCTCTTTGTGGTCAGTAAATGCAGCTCTGCAGTTTTTTTTTGTGCGCTAGGTGTTTCCGTTGAGAAGCAGAAAAATTGTTGCGGTATTTGCGGTAAGACTGGCTAGCAAAAACTTACACGGTGGAGTCTTGTGCTAAAGCTACTCTCACGGCACGACATCAGTTTAGTGACAAAAATAACATATCTTTATAGTACCGGGTGCGTTCTTTTATCGCCATACATCCATAAAGATCAACGGAGGTTGCCGGTCCAAGTCCAGGAGCCATCCTTCGTTTCAAAGCGTTTGTACTTTTATTTAATTTTGAACCTAAAGATTCCGTCGGACACTTCACACAAACTCACAAACTTGAAGATTCCGACGGATACGTCTCACAAAGCTGGTGGCCGATCAAGGTGTACAAGCGCCGGGTTTGAGTGTGGTCCCTAAAGTAGCCAAGGGTTTGCTACGGTGATCTGCGGTGTAGCCTTGAAAGATTAGTTGCAGAGTGGTCGGCAATGTCGGAGTTGGACGGAAGCTGCAGTGTTGTAAAATTGATTAGTTTAAGAGCACTCAGCTGAAATAGCCAACTAATGTTAATTAGACAAAGTTCTCTTCGTATGTTGCTGCTTTGCTTTTTGGATCTTGATTAAGGTGCGAGGAGTAAAAGTTTGATTTTTATAAGCACGAGAAATGCTGACAAATGGCGCCCAACGTGGGGCGTCAAAAACCATAGTTTCTTTGCGTTTCCGCAACACATAACCCAAGAAAAGAAAAACTAGGCGACAGAGACGCTCTGAAAAACTCAAGCAAACAGCCTTTGACAATGACAAAACTACGTGTCATCTGGGTTACCATACATACCATCACGGTTCCTAACTAGGTTGAGATTTGTGTCTACCAAACCGCTGTGATCATAGTCAGCACACCTCATACTGTCATGGGATATTCTCAGGCTCCTATACCAAACAAACCCTAATCGGCGGCAGTTCTGCAACGTCACCAGTTTTGGAACCACCGCGACTTAAACCGATACATGGCGCTATATTTTGTTACCACACAGAAGTACGGCGGCACCATAGTCTATGAGAACGGTCAAATTACCGTTATTTATAACCCCAACTCAGATATGACGGGACATCTGACTTACCTGGAAAACACCTTCTAGGAAAAAGCAGAAACAAATCGATATACCACCAAATATGACGTCATTTAAAAGTTATTACTTGAAATAACAGACCTGTTGACAATGATGAACAATCTGCAATACGTCTGCGACAGCAAGTTGCGCACATCGGACATGTTCTTGGTAGACGTAGCCAATTACATGAACGATCGAGCAAGGTAACTGACTGTGCAAAGTCAGTTAACGCACGCTAACCTCAATATGCTTGCCAAAGAAACCAAAGAAGTCTAGGAACTTATATCAAAACCAATCAAAGTGAGCAAATGAGCATCAGCAAAGCCAAACAGCAAGTCACGTCACTCCAGATTATAACCACCGTTACACACGTCGAAAGCAAGTACCACAAAGACGTTAGGCTTGACTTTACTTACCGTCACCAACTCCAGTGACCTTACCAAAAAACATTCGACCACCACACACAATAGATACCTCTGGTCTGCACCTTTACCAGAAGACACCACAAACAAACAAAGAACCGATCTGGACCAAAAACCCCAGATCTCGCACTAAAGCTTCTTTCACAGGAGCACCACATCCTTGGAAAATAACCTAACACTTTCAAGATCACACACGGCCATACCCCTGGGGGAATGCAGCCGGTAACACCTCTTAGGCTGAACTTACGTTTTTTTTTTTGTTGTTCAAGTATTGTCAACTTTTTGGTTGCGGCTCTATAGTAAGAGACGAGAGTAGTCTGTAAACAAAAATATTTTTTTTTTACTTAGGTTAGGTTAGGTTAGGTTAGAAATTGAGCAAGCAGCTCCGCTGACGACCGGAGACGCAGAAAACCCAAAGGAGAGGACAAATTTAGGGCCATAAGTCTGCTAAGCGCACCCGGCAAGCTGTACGAACACCTGATAAAGAAGATGCTTGAGGAGGAACTGGAAGAAAAAGAAGCCATACCCAGCGCTCAATACGGATTCAGAAAGGGCCGCTCAACAATCGACGTCATAAAGAAGGCAAGAGAATTTTGCGAGGATAGGTCAAGCGCGTGGACCGCTAGCATCCTGCTGGACGTTAGAAACGCGTTCAACACCGCCAGCTGGGAACAAATCAGAAAAAGGCTGACAGAGATAGGAACGAGCCGATATCTCCCAGACTTCATAGCAAGCTACCTAGGGGAACAAACCATCTTAATCGCCCCCGGGAAGGAAAAGAACCTAACGCAGGGGGTTCCGCAGGGTTTCGTCCAAGGACTTTCTCTGTGGAACGTCGCCTACGACCCTGTGCTGAAACTACAACTTCCAAAGGAATGCAGAACGGTCGCCTACGCCGATCACCTAGCGGTGGTAGTCAGAGCAAACAGCATGCAGGAGATGCAGAAGGCTGCAAACAACGCCCTCAAGGCAGTAGACAAATAGATGACGGGAAGCGGCCTGGAACTGGCTCCCGAGAAAACGGAGGCACTGGTCGTGAAAAGAACAAGGAAAAAGACCGAAGTCGCCTTTGTCCTAAGAGGTAAAACCATCACCCCGAAAAAATCCGTCAAGTACCTGTGAGTATGGTTGGACTCGAACTGGATCTTTGGCCCGCACGTTCAAAACACCATCGTCAAAGCAGAGAAAACCATGACGGCCCTAATGAAGATAATGCCAAACGTAAGCGGACAAAGCGCTAAAAGAAGGGCAATTTACCACTCCGTGATCCAATCCATATTGACCTACGCGGCGCCGGTCTGGAAGCGGGCTCTTGGCGTAAACAGGCACCTGACAGCGCTTTGAACATTTAACCTAAAAAATAAAAAATTTCTATAAATCGATTTTTTTTACTAAAAATTCAATTTTTTGATATCTCGTTAGACTAAAAACGCAATATCTTCAATATTTCAAAAAAAAAAAATGAAAATTCATATTTATAGAAAATTTTTATTTTTTAGGTTAAATGTTCAAATAAAGACTTAAAAATTAATTTATGAAAATTTCTCTTATTTTTTAAAATAAAGAGTCATCAGCGCTTATCGAACGACAAGTGGCAAGGGTGCCTGCGTCATTGCAGCGATCCCGCCGATCGACCTGAAAGTGGAGGAGCTGGCAGAGAAGCATCAAGCCAGAAAGGAAGGGCGCAAAGCTACGTATAACATCGTGGAGCAGTGGCAGCGTAGATGGGACGACACCCATGACACGGCACAATGGACAAAGAAGCTTATCCCCTCAATAGAAAGATGGGTGAGATGCCAGCACAGAATCACCGACTACTTCCTGACACAATTCCTGACAGGCCACGGGATCTTTGGCACCTACACCAAGAAGATTGGAAAGACCCAGAGCGACGATTGTCACTACTGCGGCAAAACCGATTCCCCGGAGCACACCATCCTCCATTGCACGCGATGGCACGTCGGAAGACATAAAGCAGAGGTAGCTGTAGGAAAGGCTCTGACGATCGACAGCCTAATGAACCTCCTACTTGAAAACAAGCACAACTGGAAGAAGGTACACTCATTTGTGAGAGACACAATGAGCACAAAGGAACGAGAAGAACTGGCCAGGCAAAAAGCTGTACAACAGGCAAATTAATTGAGACCAGACGGGTAGGTGATGATAAGGGTTCTATTTCTAGCACGGAGTGATCATTTAATTCGGGATTTAATTTTAATATACCTCTAAACTCACATTCCCACATTTCAATTAAGTTATAACCCCAAGATTTTAATTTTTCACTTCTGCTAATTGTTTTTTCATATCGAGCATTCATTGTGTCATAATGTTTATCAGAAAGTTCACTGTCGCGCTTAGTGGGGAAACAATATTTACAACCGTGATAATAACAGCCGTAAAACTCAAAAATTTCATTTGTTTCTTTAAGAAAGCCGTCTACTTTAAACCCTTTAATACATTTTTCTCTGCCTCTACCAGCGTGTGATATCTGTTTGTTCCTTTTTTTCTCTTCATATATTAACCATTTTATAGCTATACGAGATTGATTATCTCTCCAGCGATAACCCTTGATTGGTATAATACCAATAATATTAGGTTTTAAAAAAACACGACGAAACATTAAATTACATGCAGATGCAATAGTGACCGATTCTGTAAAAGGACAAACTTCACACTCATTAATAAACATTTTTCTAAATATTAAACAGGTTTCTTTTAAAATCCGTACGTCGCTTACGCAATATTTTAGAATTTCTTTTGACATTTCAAAATAATCATTTTTGTGTTCATTGTACCATTTTAAAAACTTTTCTCTGTTTTGCGGCATCATGTTTTCTGAATCGTAAAATTTTATATTTGGTGTATTTCCAATATATGATTGATTTTCAAAGGTGTTAAATAAATAAGGAAAATAACCTTTTTCAAATTCATCACCTAAATCAAAGGCTTTCGGTAATTCAGATAGTGGCATAGGAAAGTAATTTAACGAATCTATAAAACGTATATTTGATAGCTCAATTAATAAAATTTTTGAACCTCTCATTATTAATTTTGGATTTAAAGAAGTTTCGGTTACTATAAAATTTAATATAAATTGAGCATCAAACGCTTGTGCATTATGTGCAATACATATTATTTTTTTAAATTTTTTGTTATAGTCTAATAATATTTTAAAAAAATCTTTAACAATTTCTTTACCGTTTAAATGTTTTTCTCTGTAATTGCAATTTTGACAAAACACTAATGTTTTTTCTGAAATACATATATCGCATACTGAATTAATAACGCAAAGATTAGGAAATTGTTTGCCATTTTCTAATTCAACTGTTTCAAAATCGTAAAACAAATACAAAAATTTTTTATCTATCGGTTTTCTTGTATCTACTTTCATAAAACAATTGTGATTTTCGTTCTCGTAACTACGACATATTTTACAAAAATCTTCATCGCATTTATGTTCATTTTGCTTAACAGTGTTTATAATTTTACAGCATTCATTACATTTTTTTAATTTCTGACATGTAGATATATATTTTAAACTTTTCATTAAATGATTATCATAACATTCTTTACCTGGAAATACACGGTTACATTCATCACATGTTATCCAATTATCTGTAATACTGCATTTTGAACTTAGATGACAGTAACTACATTTTTTATTACATATATGGGCGTTCTTATTATTATAGGGTTTAAAACAGCCTTCGCAAAAGTAACGACACACAAATGCAGCTGTTAAACTAGTTATTACACTATAATGATGTTTATAAAACAATAGGTTAATTCTGGCGCAATCACTAGATTTTGTGTCATCACTGAATATAACATTTCTTCCTTTTGATCCATATTCATAAACCGTTAATTTAAAATCATTCAAATGTTTTTGTATTTTTTTTAACTCGTTTATCCCCGCACCCTCATCAGGTATAATTAACTCTGTTTGTTTTAGTAATTCTTTGGATTTAATATCTAAAATATTACCAACGTTTTTAATAATTTGTTTAAAATTGTCTACTTTTGTTCTATGAGCTATAGCAATTACAATGGCTCTTAGTAAACACAAATTATCGGTGTTATTTATAGATATGATTCCTTTTCTTTTTTTACATTCTTCTTCAAAACTGGCAAAGTTTAAGGACTTGACACGTCCGCGTCCTTCTGGTAGTTTGATACTAGTTGCAGTGATTCTAAATTTATCAGTATGCAAACCACTAGCATTACTTTGAAAAATTGCCGATAAAACAAACCATATATCATCTACAGTAATAATAGATGCACGACGAAATGATAAGTATCCTGGTTGTTTTTCTTTGAAATTTTCTGAAGTAAATGTAAATCCAACTAAGTCGGTAGGCTCCAATTCACTACATATATGTTTAATTACTCCATCTATGGCATCTTTAATCCATTGCACATCATTTTCTAAAGGTGGAATGTCTTTAATTTTAAACACAACATTTTTACCACTTAATTTAAATTTAGGTAGGTGTTTTGAATATTCTTGAATAATTTCAAAACGTTCCATTGTAAAATATATATACACACTAAATTTAAGCGTTTAGACTTGTCGTTTATATAGTCTTATCAACCTATTCCAAATTGCGGTTTCCTGGTAAGAATTAATAATTTGAAAACATATTTTACACGAATAAACTTTTTTTATAAAACTTTTGTTTAATGAATCTTGTTTTATTTCGAACACATTTTTTTAAAGAACACATATCAAAAAAATCAGTACTTAATGTACGGATGTACTGATAGTATTCTTCGATATTGTCGACTTGAATAATTTTTTTTAAAATTTCATTTATCTTAAAATATTTTTGTTGGATCAAATCAAAAATATCAATTTCTCCAATTTCTATAAAAATATTATATATAATATCTTCTGATAGTTTTAGATAATCAAAGGTTATGTTATCATTTAATGCTCTACTAAATAATATCCAATGTTTTTTTTCTTGTTCCTCTGTCACTATTAGATATAGATACTCTGGAGATGCACTTTTTCCGAGCCATCTATTTAAAGTTGGACATAACGCACCTTGCTGGAATTCAATTACTTTCTGACGTAAACCGTACATTGTGTATAAAAATATTCTAATAACTAAATAACGAAATCTTGTATAATATATTATATATGCAATAAATTGCATTAATCACCTTACATTTCCTGTGTGTGTCTCAAATCACAATCTTATAGATTAATTTCAAATATGCGCTTATCATTTGTTGAAGGTTGTATTGTGGCGAGGAACAGCAACTCAACTAAATGAACATATATACAGGGTGTTCGAAAAACTTTGTTAGCGACCGTATAACGACTTCCGGTGCTGCAAATAGGGCCTTCATTGTACTCAAATGAAAGCGCTTGTCGTGTAGGTTGCGAATCTGAAATAAAAATTGACACTTGACCTGCTCCCAAGCACACCAAATGCGAAATATAGGGAGAGAGAATAATAATATATGAAACGGAAACAAAATGGGGAGGGGTACAAATAGCAAATGTGTAGATTTAGTTGTCTAGGAATAACCAAATCTTTAGTTTATTACTGGCAATAGAGTAGTATACATCATGTCTGTCGACTCAAATTTTTTCGAAGAAATTCTCGAAGATTTTGAAAGTTTTTTACACCAAGAATCGCGTTTAATTAATGAAGTAAAATATGCTCTCAATAAAAATAAAACAGTTAATGTGTCGGTTGGGTTAAGCCCTAACAGAGGGTTTTATCACTGTGTAAAATTATCAATGCAACAGAAAAACATTTCGTTTATACAAGACGAATGGAATAAAGTTATTCAATTTAAGGAAGAAATTGGTGATTATCTCAGGTTAAAGAGAAAACCACAACTCGGTGGACAAAAGCGAAAACGAGTTTGTAAAACTTGCAATCAAAAGATAAAGAACAACGATGTCGATGAAGTGAAAGAACCATGTAAAACTATAGAGGTAAAATAGTTGTGATTTTTTAATTTAATTAGTAATTAATTTAAATATAATTATTTACAGGTGTTCGAAAATTGTAAATTGTATTTTGAAGATGTGTGTAAAAGGCAAAAGGTTGTTGTTGTTGAAAAAAATGACATAAAAATTTCTTTAGATCGACATTGTTTTGATACATTATGTAAATTGATTGAATTGATAGATTTACGAATGAACAGATTAAGTCAATTACGTTTTTTTGATTTTTTTAATCAGTGTTTGTCGGAAGTTAATATGCTCATTACTTCAGATACTACCGATATAGAAAAAGAAAATTTAATCAAGCAAGTGGCATTGCAGAACGAATCGTCGTATTACGAAAACAGAGAGAGTCTTTTTGAAGTGTTAGTGTTCAACTTTTCGGATGTGTTAAAGCATTTAGCTTCTTTTAATTAAAATGAAATCAGTTCCATTTAAGATTTCAAAAAGCAAACAGCAATGGTGGTGTCAAGAACGTCCTCCATTAAACGACTCCATTTAAGAAATCGTCAACAACTAAACTATCAATTGGATCGTCTACTGCAGCAAATTATAAATGTTAAAAAAATTATTTGTGATTATGAATTGCAAAAGCAACTGTGTGCAAAACTCGACGGGATGCAGCTCCGCTGAAATTAGCAAAGTCGAAATAAGATTATTTGAAAATATAAATAAAGCCATTGAATTGTATGATGAATACAAGTTAACTGGTGAATACGTAAAATATCTACCGGAAAAATATTTACGATCGCTATATGGACTAAATTTGGAAAGATTGTGGGACTTCCTGCCTGAAAAATGTAAGAGTGATTTATATTTCCAAATAAGACTTCCCTGTCATAAGCATTACAACCTTCCAACCGATGAGGACCACATAGACGGACCACCTCCACCCATAAAAAACTGTTTTAGATGCATCGCAGAAAAGTGTATCTGCAAAAAGTGTCAAGATTACCGATCAACTAGAGAAAATGCCAAAAGTATCGAAAAATGAATAGCACCGCATTCATACTATTATCAACTTTGCTTAATGGAACTTTGTTTATCACAAAACCCAAAGATGCCAGACAATGCTACATAACCGCCAGCGATAGAGAAATCAATGATAGTTGGCCTTCGGAATGGAAAATGATGTACCTTGATAATAACACTAACCCAAGAACATTTAAAATTAACGTCAGCACGATCCCTGGAGTGTCAAATGCGATTAATGCAACTTTTATGTTCCTCGATAAAAACCGCAGTGTAATAATTGTTTCAAATCAATTAATAATGGACAATGTTGTAAATAATGATAAAAATGTAATTTTGATTTTAGAAATTATACTGATGCTTACTAATGTTATTATATTTTCTTATGTGCTTTATAAATTATATAAAAAGTATGTTTACAAAAACTAAATAAAAACAATATTATAATAAACAGCTTTTTATTTCTTTATTTCAAACATTTTACAGGTTATAAATAAATTACATCATAAAGGTAAGTCATTCCAAATTTGTTAGCTTTATCAAAAGTGATTTGAGTTGTTGTTATTTAAATATCCTCTTCGTAATTATCAGAGTTACTGAAATCAAATTTATCGGATACTAATGTTTGCAAAAGTTTTTGAAGTTGCAGTAGCAGTCCCTCATTTGGACATTGTATTCCAAATATTGTAAGTTCAATATTACCAACGCGGGTAATTGTATTAGAAAACTCGTTATATTCATAAAACATATTTTTTTTGAAAAAATACAAACGGCCGTTGGAAAATCGAAAAACTGAATCTATTTTTGAGGGAATTCCCCCAAAATCATCGATTATGGTACCAACGGCTTTTCTGTGATAATTACACTCATCAACTTGTAAATAATATCCATCATCGTAAAATACAAATGTTTTACCGCTATTTGAATTTACAATTCCAGTAATATTAGCTTCCGTATTAGGTCTCCAAATGGCTGTACTTTTTGTATGACTTAATTGAAATGCGGGGAAATTAATAAAATACATTTTTTTATCAACAATTATAACAATTTGATCGTTAAGACTTTGATAAATGCCAGTAATTTTAGTAAAATTATGAGGTAAAAACGGAAACCATTTTGTGATCAGTTCAGGACGTTTATATGTATGTTCATTTAAATGTTTACTCCATACCCATAATTTGTGAAATACATATAAACGATTTTTAATAATTATGAATGTATTAACCTTTTTCAAAACACATAAATTTGGATAAGGCTCAGTATCAGTTTTAGAATTTGATTTTTCTGTAAATATTTCATTTTGAGTAATAGTTGTTCTTGTTCTTGTTGTGTTTGGTGTATTTGTTGTTGTTGTTGTTGTTGTTGTTGCTGTTGTTGTTGTTGTTGTTGTTGTTCTGGAATCATTTGAATTCAAGGTTTTTTCTATTGGTTTACCGTAAATACTCTGTACAGCCAATATATCATCTTCAGTAAGAATGATATCGTTATTTAAAGAAAAATTTGTATAAAATAAATTCATGATTGCAGTATGATTAGAACTGTGATCAATACCCAAACTGTGTCCAATTTCGTGTATTAAAACTCTTAACATGCTTCTTTTACTTGAACAGTTTGAGTTTGTCAAACTTAAATCCCAATCTTCGTCTTGATCCAGATGAATCTCTATCGTTTTGTTTCTATTTGGATAATATGCATGTGCAAGGACTCCACCTCTACCATCAAATTGATCTCTACAAGGCAAACCCGATTTAACACAATAATGAAATTGTTTACCTATTGAAATAACAATGTTATAATTTATAATACTTCGAACAAATTTAATGGGTATATGTTTTTCCCAAGCTTTAAATGCAACGTTGGCGATATTGATTAACGTTCTATTAGCCAAATAGAAATGCCATTTTATAGGGTTTACGTTTTCCCATTTAGTATTGACAAGATTGTACGGTATAGGATTGTCACGTACTCCACATCTCGGTCGTTTCATTAATTCCAAGGTTTGATTATTTAATGTTCCATCTACTGGTAGCTTATAATACTCTTGAAAAAGTGCAAGACTTTCCGCCACGTCATTATCCGAGACAATCTTTAATCCCGAAATATTTTCAGGTAAATCTAAATATCCAAATCGATTTAAATAATTTATAGCAAAATTATCACTTTTAACAAAAGATATTATTATCAAAACGTAAAAAAAATAAAACATTTTATACGTGTTTACGGTGGAACTGCAAATGAAACACTGGAATGTTTTTAAAGATATTATTATTAATATTTATAAAATTATAATACATTTTGTTTGTTAATCCAACTGTTGTGCGAAGCATCAAAACCTAACCATTTTACAAATAATTTATTTCCCTTCTTTTGCAATATTTTTTCCACTAAATATATCTTAGGATTTGATGTTTTCTGCAATTCCTCAGCGTAAAAGGCTCCTTGTATAGGATCTCCTCTTTCATCTTCTAATAAATACGTCACAGGGTTGGTAATTTTAATTTTAACAATTTTAAATAATTCAGTTGTCCAATTTGGTGTGTATCCTTTTGCGAAGAGCGTTTTTTGTTTACTCAATCGCACCATATCACCCACTCGGAAATTCCCTTTTCCTGCAATTTTAATGTGCGAGTAGACAGTTTTTAATAACATCTCTTCCTTATCGCCGCCCGGAAGTACATCAGCTGGTCGCATTCCTATCGTACGGTGACGTTGATTGTTGTATTCTAACGTAACCTTGTTCAAAATATCATACCAGCTGTAACGCCCACGCAAACTAAATTGTCTGTATAGTTTATCTTTTAGCGTACGGATTAGACGCTCGACAATGGCGGCTTTCATTATCGTATATGTTGAGTAATGATTAATATTATATTTTTTCATTAATGCAGAAAATTGACTGTTATAAAATTCCTTGCCATGATCACTTTGAATATTTTTCGGGGTCCGTCCGTCGGCATTTTTCAATATTTTCTTCATGGTTTCAGCTACAATCACACCGGTTTTATTTTTTATGGGTGCAGTCCAGGCGTATTTTGAGAAACAATCAATCACTACAAGTATATATTTATATCCTTTATTTTCACGAGAGAATAATTGAAACTCGGCAAGATCTATTTGCCACAGATCGTCAACACCTTTAAGTATCGTTCGTCTTCGAGCAAAATTCTTTCTTGCCGGTTTGTGTAACTCTCGCACTACATCCTCTTTACTCATTTTGACTTGAAGGGCTCTTTAATGGAGCAATCAACAGTTTGATGCTGTTTGTTTGACTTAATAATAGCGTATTTAAATCATTTTTAAACTGTTCCCATTTTATATCCATATTATTTTTAAACTGTTCTATTTCATGATTTGATGTATTTTTATACGCTTCGAAATCTCTGGATAAACTTTTAATTTTCTCCGCCAGATCCTCTTTTTCTGGTAAAATTTTTGAGTTTATAATTTGCGGAATACTTTCAATAACTAAATTAACTTTTGAATTAATATTTTTAAATGATGTGTTCAAATCCTGCAGCTGAACGACATTTACATTATCCACATATTTTTTGTTTGCGGCATCGTTTTCATTAATCGGTAATTGCAAATATTTTATTCTTTTGCCATCAAGGTTGAAATGTCCATCAGCATCACGTTTAAATCCAACGCCTGGTGGCCCTCTAACGGTCGTCAATGGTTTATTTATTTTAATCTGTGATGAATGACGCCCGAACTTATCGATGCTCATGATGCGTATGATGTGTAAAGAGAGCGTGCTTTGTATTTATTAGAAAATTACATCTTCTTCACGCAATTCCTCCTCGATTGAAGCAATCTCATTATTGTGCGAATTATTTCCTGCATTCTTCGATGCGTGCAATAAGCACAACCTATCAACAAGTTCGCTTAAATTATTCCAATACTTGTATTGCGTAGGAGTATGTTGTACTTGCAATTTTGAATCAAAACCTTTGCCGCTGGTATGAGAACCGGTTGAATTATTGCGAGGTTTTGTGTATGTCGGTGATCGATTTTTAAACATGGGCTTAATAATCTCTGTATATTTTTTACTTTTCGAACCCTGTTTTTGATTCTTTGGATCGTAATTGCGGTGTAATGCATGTGTTTTTTCTAATATTGTTTTATAGTTTTTCAAATCATCTTCGTTATAAATTTGATCGTCGGGTTCTTTCATAAAGAGAAGTTCATACAAGCCTTTAGTTCCAACGTACACAGAATCACCAATTTTAAAATTTTTACCATCGACCAGCTCAACATTATAATTTCCAATCGTCCAATTTTTTGTATGAATATCGATATTTATACCGGTGGACTCATCAAGTTTTCGATCATCTGAAAATCTCTTTTTGACATATTTTCTAGGCAAGTCCTGAAAGGTATCCAAATAAGCCGCATCCACATATTCTGTTTTATTTGATCCATGAGGTACCTCTACGGCACCATGCGCTACCTCTTTGTCTTCATGAGGTTTTCTAAGAGGTTTATGAGCCTCATGAAGAGGTTTATGAGCCTCATGAAGAGGTTTATGAGCCTCATGAAGAGGTTTATGAGCCTCATGAAGAGATTTATGAGGTTCATGAAGAGGTTTATGAGCTACCTCTTCGTCGTCATGTGATTCCTCTTCACTCTCATGCGGTCTGCGAAGAGGTGTGTGAAATTCGTTGGCATCATGTTCATCATAAGGCTCTTCTTCATAATCCTCTTCACGCTTTGAGATGCCATGCCATTTTGCTAATTTTCTTTTTCGCTGAACAGGCACTTTAACTATATATTTATTTGCTCGACTGTGAGTAATAATTTCTTTCAGAGGTTCCAATAACGGCTTATATGTTTTGTTTAAAAATTCATCATTTTCTGATCGGTTTATTTTTATGGCAAACAGTTTTTTTCTTATAGCCTTTTTAATATTGATCAGTCGATGTTTAACCGCATTGTTCGTCATGCTCATTCAATCACCTGCGTGCATTTGATTGTTATAATCAATTGTCAACAATTATATAACGATCGAAACACTTGCGGTATCTGCCCTTATTCGGATCACAATCTTTGTTTATTACTATGAATCCGTATTTATCGGCCCAACACAGTCTACAGATTTTTCTAAATTTTTCAAAATCCATGTCGCTGCTCACATGATCTGTAAACGCGTGTTTCAAATTCATTTCATCTTGCTTGAATAATACGATAAAGTTGGCATTATCACGTATCAAGTGTTTGGGTATTCGGGTATAAGTCTGACATAAATAAAATGAATCGATGTTATTGTGTCTCCCCATGCTGAAATATTCTCTAATTTTTTCTTGACCGTCGCATGCAACATCATCAAAAATAAAGATTGAATTTGGTTTGGCATTCTCGGGGCTCATAATTTCCTCATTTTCTTTGAACTGAAAATATTTTATTTTTCGTATTGACTTCATAACGTTTTCCAATAGACGATACTTTGGTTGATATAACGATTTCGAGTAAATATAAATGTTTTCAAAATGTAATCCGTTTTCACTAAACAATAAACTTAACATTGCGTTTGATTTTCCACAATTGGAAGGTCCACAAATTAGAGCTCGTACCGAATTTGGCAATAATTCACCGTGACGCATCTCCGTCGTTAAACCCATTCCCGAGACGAACTCATCCATGTTCACGATCGGTAACGACTTTTTCTGCTTGACCACCTTCATCGTAATGACATAAAACGGGGTCTGGATCTAGGTTATAAATAGAAGTGCTTCATAGTAAATCTTTTAAATGCATTTGTATCGCGGTGCAGGTATTATCAATTCTTTTATAAATAAGTTACCCATTGAATTACATCTACCAGGGTATCAATACTGTGGACCGGGTACAAAATTAAAAAAGCGTTTGCAAAGAGGTGATCCTGGCGTAAACAAGTTAGACGCCGCATGTAAACTACACGATATCGCATATTCGCAACATAAAAATTTAAGTGATAGACACGTAGCGGATAAACAGTTAGCGGAAGTCGCTTGGCAAAGAGTCAAATCTTCAGACGCATCGTTGGGTGAAAAAGCAAGCGCTTTTGCGGTGACAACAGTAATGAAAGTGAAAAGAAAATTGGGTATGGGTATGTCATCAAAGAAAAAAAGAGGAAAGAAAGTTGCGAAAAAAAGAGTAAAGAAAGTTGCGTTGCGAAGCGTAATTATGATGAAAGCAAAAAATGCACTAAAAGGATTTAAAAATAAAATTAAGCAAAAGAATGGTATAACTGAAGGATCACACATAGCCCTTAATGCGGCAAAATTTGCCGTACGCAAAGTTGGTGGAAAGAAAAAAATTCGAACACCTCGTATAATTCCAGTACCTAAAGTCGGCGGTATCCTACCATTGATACCTATTTTTGCAGGTCTCAGCGCATTGGGTGCGCTTGCGGGTGGTGCATCCGGTATCGCAAAAGCGGTGAACGACGCCAAAGACGCTCGTAAAAAATTTAGTGAATCTCAACGTCATAATAAAACTATGGAAGCTATTGCTCTTGGTGGAAAAGCGGGGAACGGGCTCTATTTGAAACCGTATAAAAAAGGATTAGGACTCTATCTTCAAACATCAAAAAACTTCTAAGTTCGCTACCTCGACGCCCGCTAACCGATAAAGACATAAACATGTTTGCACTTAAAGCAAAAATATCATATTTTAGAGGAGTCTTTATGCGTGATACCTTACCGATTCGATCTCATAAAAACGAGTCCGGTATTGTTAATCTCGATCGTGTGAGAGGGAACGGCACGCATTGGGTTGCATACAAGAAACGTGGAAATTTCGTAAAATACTTTGACAGTTTTGGTGATCTTTCTCCCCCAAAAGAACTCTTAAAATATTTTCGAGGTAGTGAAATAACATATAACCATAATAGATACCAAGATTTTAATACATTTAACTGCGGTCATTTGTGTTTGAAGTTTTTAGTATAAATATGATTGTACATTTTAAAATCACACTCAGTCATGTCTCAAACGTTTACTCTGCAAAGTGATAATAGCGTGCTCTCAGAGAATTATTATCCACCAATTGAATTAGACCCTAACAAAAATTATTATTTAGGTCTGATTGGTTTTCAATCTTACAACACTATTCCCAATATAGAAGACGGTTGTAATAAGTTTTACTACAAATATAACGGTGATAAAGTAATTGAGATACCCACCGGTTCTTATGAAATTACCGATATCGAATTGTATTTGCAATCCATCCTAAAAGGTAGATCAACTAACAAGGACACAGACGACAAATCGCTAATTAGCCTAAAACCGAACAATAATACCTTAAAGTGCGAGATTTTGTGTAAATACGACATAGACTTTTCACCGTCCGACAGTATCGGTACATTACTCGGGTATTCCAGTAAAATTTTAAAAGCAAACAACTTGTATTTATCTGATCTACCCGTTCAAATTATAAAAGTGTCAAGCATTAGACTTGAGTGTAATATTGTGACGGGTGCCTATTACGGTGATAAATTATCACATACAATTTTTGAGTTTTCACCTTCCGTCGATCCGGGGTTTGCTCTTAATATAGAACCACGAAATATTTATTATTTACGGGTGAATGTGCATACCATCGACAACATTACTATAACTCTTAAAGACCAAAACGGGTTGCCTGTAAATTTTAGAGGAGAGAACATTTTAGTTAGACTCGAATTAAAATCGTAATGGGAATTCAATTTCACAATTCGGAACCTAATAAAGGAGCAATGACAACATTTAAAAATATCACTCGTCGTTCGTCATCGATAGGACTAACACGTCACGATCTGTTAAGACTCGCGTCGTTGGGTTACAAAGTAAAATGGAGAAACTAGGTATTTTTGAAAAATTTAGAGAAGACGAGACAATTGTTAAGGAAGAATTTCATAGTTATCAACCGATAACACAATCGTTTAACAACAACGATGAAATTCGCATTATAATACAACAACAGGATATACTCACGCTGCCTTCCAATAGCTATCTATACATATCCGGTAAAACCAGTAATCCTGCTGACGCTAATTTTAAATGGACCACAAATGCTTGGGCATTTTTTTTTAGAGAAATTAGTTATAACATTAATGGAGTAGAAGTCGACAAAACTAAAGATGTGGGAATTACCACTACAATTAAGGGATACATCTCGTATAGCAAAGAAGATCTGAGAAGTTTGGAGTTGAGTGGATGGAATGAGACGTTAGACTCCGGAATGAGAACCTATTTTGATACAAACCAAAAGTTTTACGCAATTTTACCTCTCAAATGTCTTTTGGGGTTTGCTGAAGATTACAAAAAAGTTATGGTAAATGTAAAACAGGAGTTAATTTTACATAGGGCTACAACTGATATAAACTGTTATACAACCACTAAAGACCCCCAGATTAGCATAGACAAAATCGAATGGCACATACAACATATTCAACCGAGCGATGAAATAAAATTACAATTGTTGACCAAAATTCAATCAGATGCTCCTATTTTGATACCATTTCGCAGATGGGATTTACACGAATTACCATCTCTCAGAAAAACCGATAAGGATGTTTGGTTAGTCAAAACCTCAACCCATCTAGAAAAACCTCGGTATGTAATAATCGCATTTCAAGAGGATAAATTGGGAAAAAAAGATAAAAATGCAAGTCATTTTGATCATTGTTCGATTAGAAATTTGACTGTGTATTTGAATTCGGAGTCTTATCCGTATGATAAATTAAATCAAGACGTGCTCAACGGTGAATACACTGCTTCTTATTATGCATACACAAAGTTCCAAAGCAGTTATTATGGACATTTTAATCAGCCGATGTTAACCTATGCACAATTTAAAAACCGCATGTTATATGTATTTGACGTTTCGAAGCAAAACGAGAGCATAAAATCATCCACAATTGATTTAAAAATTGAGATGGAGGGACATCATGCGTTTCAAGACAACACCAGAGCATATTGTCTCATATTATACGACAGTGTGGTCGAGTACAGACCTCTCTCGGGTCTAGTAAGAAAACTGATTTAAAATGAAACGCACCGTTAGATTTACTACTGAAAACCCTCAGATTTTTTTCACGGATTGTCAGAGTAGTGATATTAGTGGAATCGAATGGTTGATTGCAGCACAAAATAGACTGCGATTTCAACGAAGAATTCAAAAAGCTTCATCTCTGCTGGAACCAATACTGACACCAGAACATCGAAGAAAAATGATTAAAATTGCATTAATCGACATTCAAGGTTTTATTGTTAACAATAATTTTACGCCCAAAGAACTATGTATAACCACAGACGGAAGCAATTTTTACACGTATCTTTTCAAACCGATAACACCGTTTAAGGAGCTTACTCGTTCTGAAAAACAACAGGTCCGTTGGCTTGAAAATAAATATCACGGACTTTGCTACAGAGATGGATATATATCGCTAGATGAATTAGTGAATATTTTAAAATATTTTCTCAGTGATACCTGTTGTGTATTTGTCAAAGGTCACCAGAAAAAAATATTATTAGAAAACAGTATTGACAATTTACATGTGATTAATCTTGAAAATGAATATATTGAAGATATTGTTAAATTGACAGCGACTAAGCATAATTGTTTAAATCATGTAAAAGATGTATCATTTTGCGCCACCGAAAATGTTAAGATTTTAAGCGAATATTTGTTTTGAACTTTTTCCTAATAATAAATAATAACTGTTAAATAAATAATTATATAAAATAAATGAAAATGTATACGATTCATTTTTAAAATAAATGTATTAATTATATTATGTTTTTTTAATTAAGCCTACAATCCTCATCCTCTCTATTGATACTGCTAAATCGTGCCCCCGCGCCGCCGGCTCCGACGCTCGCGCTGGCGCCAGCGCCGGCGCTAACGTTAGCGCCGGCGCCAACGCTGAGTAATTAGTACGGATGCTGTTAACACGCATACACACGTTTTTGTATTTTTAGCGCTTAGGAGCAGGTCAAGTGGAACTTTTTATTTTATTTTCGTAACGTACGCATCGAGCGCTTTCATTTGAGTACAATGAAGGCCCTATTTGCAGCACCGGAAGTCGTACATCCGGTCGCCATTTTTTATTTTGGAATAAAGATAACCACTTCCGGTCGCCATCTTGCATTTATTTTTGACGCACCCTGTATGTACAAAGTCTTTTGAACACCCTGTATACATGTTCATACAAGCATTACGTCATACTTCTCCATCCCACTCTTTCGTATTACTCGCACTCATTAGTTCTTATGGAAAATTTGCATAAACAGGAAGTCGCTGATAACAGCTGATAAGAGCTCACGCCGAGCGTTGCGAGCGCCGCCATCTTGGAAAGGGGGCGGAGCTACCAATGCTATTAACATACACTTTTTTCCCAGCACAGAGTGGCCCTTATACTACTCAACCCTTATCGGGGTATTCCGCCTACTCGTTGAGAAGAATTGAGGTTTTTTAGTGGGTGGAAGTCCCACATTCCTGGGCGCGTTGAACCAAGCGCCCAGGGAGCAGTAGCGTTCACCAAAAAAAAAAAAAAAAAAGGTTAGTCACTATTAGTCTGTGGTGTGGCAGTTTGAGTTGCTCGACATTTGCGGCAGGGGCTTGTCCGACATGATATTTTTCAAGATCCGGCGGTGATTTTCGAGATGTTCTGCACTGTGGAGGTACTCGAGTCATTTCGGCCACTTGTCGCGCACTTTGTAGAGCACTGTAGTTTGTTTTTATTTTCTTCTTTGTCTTCCTTACATTTTTGTTTATTTTCTCGGTTTATAACAACTTAGCCTGTTTCGGATTGTCCTGTCTCCTAAGGTTGCCGCCCATGTTGCAATGGATAGGAGCAACGCTGTCAGTGACATACGCATAAGCTGCGTACGTTGCGTTGAGGGCTTTGCGCTCAACTGCAGGCGTATCGAGGGTGGCATCTTTGGTCTCCTTTGAGAGATCGGCTTTGAGGGTAGACGGAATGCCGGTCTGTATTCCCGCCATTATCTCTGAGCTGCTTAGAGATATGTTCTTCTTCCAATTCTCCTTGTTCTATCACGTTTGGTATTTGAACGTTGGCCTTCTCGCAGACCGTTGCAAGTTGACTTTGCAATTTGCATGACAACTACTAAACTGCATTCCACAAGCAAATGGTGCCACTGTGAGAAAGCTCTCTTTCCACATAGTGATTTTTGGAGTTGATAATCTTCAACTGCACGGACATTGTCTCGATCAATTAGTAAGTTTTTATTATAAGTTTTCTTTTTTGTTTTCTTCTCAGGGTGTACTTTTTGGAAAGACAAAGGCACTATGCTATTCTTTGACCCATGTTGGGCGCCATTTGTTACCGGCATATTTTTATAGAGGCCAACAAAAGTTGCCGGTTTAAGTTCAGAAGTCATCTTGAGTTGTTGTTCCAAAGCGTCGTTTGTGGGGTTTGTTTGGAAAGAGTTCCAGGCCAGTTCTCATAACTATGGTAGAGTTGATAATTAGGTTTACAGCTGTTTAGTTGACGGGGTTCTTGACCTGGTTGAAAACTTTGGTTACCCGGATGACTTACGGGATTGCAAAGTTACCATACTTTTTTTGCCCAACGTTGGGCGTCTATTACCTGCTGGGCTTTGTAATTGCAAACGGAGACAATTGATCCAGATCTAGAACTTGCCCTGGGAGTGTTTTTTTCTCTACCCTCTATCTTGTAATTTGTTATATGCTTTTTATTTTACCAAAACATGTAGCTCAACACTAACTAACAATCTATCTAATTTTAGATTCCCAAACACAAGAAGAAATAGACGGTCCAGTAAAAATCAAAATAAAAAACGATGCAGGGATACGCATATCTTATCCAACCGGTGAAATTATAGTACCAAACGAACGAAAAAATGTCCACATCAAAACCATAGATGTATTTGAAGAAAAAAATCAAATGCTTAAAAACGAAGGTATACTAACTAACCCACCACATCATTTCAAATCTTATTATTTTTATCACTACAGGAAAATCACTACAAGACCCATCTTCACAAGCACCGATTATTCATTTACTGGCCAAATTTATAGAAATATCAACTGATTCCAATCTAGATTTTATAACAAACATTACATTACAAATCAAATCAATAATATCAAATATCTTTAAAATTGAAAAGATTAATTTAACAACGTTATTATTAACTTTATTAAAAAACACTATTGGAATTATTATTAATTTTCTTATATTTAACTATTTTGGAATTGTATTAAATTTCTTTAGTATTATTTTTGCATTTGTTAAATATTTCTTTGGCAAAAGTTATTAATCATACTTTTTCTAGCTTCAGATTATAAAAGTGTAAATAAAGGAAAACAAAATTATCTGCAAGAAAATTCTCCAAACCCCAATCAAATTAACTACCAACAGGCTTATTTAGGATATCCAAATAATTACCAACCAAATGCTGAAAGATTACCAGAAACCTGGGTCAATTTATACGCTAAACCAAACATTGGATACAACTTTTATGCAGCACCAAGCAATAATATTAATCTACAACCAACTAATAATAATGAAAACAAACCAATTAAACACAATTTTAATCCAAATGGCAATCAATACAGACCAACTAACTATAATTTAAATAGTAATTTAAATCATGATCAGAATGTCAATTTAAACAATGCAAACAATTATCCAAATGGATATCAAAATTATCATCAAAACGTAGCCCAAAACTACCCCGTTAATAATTATAAACCTGGTAACTCTTGGAATAAAATGCTAAACTATCCAAATAGGTTTAAAAATTATCATCAAAACGTGGTTTCAACCCAAAACTATAATATGCAAAACATAAATGAAGATTTTACTCAAGAAAAAAGCAGTGAGGAGAACTTGTTACAAAATTATGATGATTCTTCAAAAGTAACTGATGATGATTGTTATGATTATTATGATTATTTTTTTGACACCCACAAATATTCTACAACTAAGTCTTTAAGTCCTCGTACATTTAATATAACAAAAATTACTATTGGAGAATTGATATGGTTGTTGATTGTAAATGTTTTTAAGATTATAGTTAATGTTTTTCAACAAGATTATTTTTCTATTTTGACTAACGGCATAAACATTCTCAAAGGATTAGTACAATTCTTTTTTGGAAAAACAGATTAAAATTTTAAATAATATGTTTTAATAAATGTTTGTTGAATTTATTTATCATTTTGTTCCTACTATACCTTAAACAGAAACTTGTGCATACGGAAACAACTTAAGGGGGGAGAATAGGTGAGCTATTATAAGGGTTTACAAAATCAAACAAAAAATCGCCTCAATATAATTGAATAAAATTTTCACACATTGTAGAATGTGTCTTAATTTTTTTTTAACTGATGCAATAATCATTTTTAAAAAATGGCGTTCTTATTTAGTTGTTTATTATTTTTTTTTTGTTAAATATAACTTTAACCCAAAAAATGAAGACATAGAATATTGTATGTAGTTCAACATATAAAAAGAGTAATGACTGAAATCATATTGTGTGTTCAATATACTTTATTAAATTAATAAAATTGTAATTGGGAAACAATTGTTCGTATCAGCCCCTTTCTTAACGACATCTGGGATAGGTACTAAGGCAGTGGAGTAGCTTCTTCTAGTTTAAATAATAGAATGCAATACTATAAACTTGATAAAATGTTAAAACTTTTATATCACCCATAACAATCAACGTTAATATTTCCTATTAAAATTGTTACTATTTTTATGCTTAATTAAAACCAGGTAACAAGAAGTACTTACCCTTTTCTGTAAAAGTGAGCCAAGTATTGAACCTTAAGGAACCCCTAGTTCAATAGATTTTTTATTAGATGTTGTACCATTAAACGATACTACTTGTTTCTTTTCAATAAGATAACAAAGTATAAGTCTACAACTTTCAGGGTGAAAGTTGTAAGCATATAATTTTTGAAGCAAAATGTTGTGAGAAACACAATCAAACGCTTTGCTTAGATCAAGAAAACTTGCAACCGATATTTCACCCTTATCAAATCCATGAGACACATGTTCAACTAATGACAAAATAGCACTTGATGTAGAAAGTCCTTTGCGAAAACCATGTTGACATTTTGAAAAAAGATCGTATTTTTCAAAATGATCTGTGATCTGTTTTGCTAATATTTTTTCGATAATTTTAGAAAAAATAGGAAGCAATGATATTGGTCTATAATTTGACTTATCGTTAAGGTCTCTTTTTTTTAAGATAGGAACGACATTTGCTAGCTTAAATGAAGACGGATAAATCTTATTTAAAATAACTTGATTACCTAAGTTAGTAAAAGGAATAATTATCAAATTCTTTACCGATTTGACAATTTCTACCTTCAAGTTATAAATATCCCATGTCTTACTATTTTTTAAGCTAGATATAATAGTTCGCATTTCAATGTAGGACACTTCCTTAAAATTAAATAACGGCACATTAGACAAATTATAATTATTCATTAAAACTAAAGGATTGATATCCGTGCTTGGTAAACCTTGTACTATATCAAGGGCAACATTTGTAAAATAAAAGTTAAAATCACTGGACGTTACTTGACTAGAGGTATCACAGACATTAATTGTACATTCAGATTTAATCACAGACCACATTGCTTTTTGTCTATTATTTGCTTGATTAATAAACTTATCATTGGCATTTAATTTAGAGTTTTTGATTGCATTAGCATACATTTTTCTGTACTCTCTATACAGATTCCGCATATTACTATTTTGCGTGTGAACTAAGCTGTCTTTAATAAGGCCCAAAATGTCACGCATTTGTCTTAATTCTGGAGTAAACCAGCTCATAATATTTGAACAGTTTTTTTTATAAACATTTTTTTTCGGAAATGCAATATTAATGTTTTCAATAAAATAATTTAAAAAAATATCGGCTTTAGTATTCACATCAATATCATTGGATTCTATAAAACTCCAGTGTAAATAGTTTATAAAGTAAAAAAATATATATTTTCCATGTTCAGTTATTGGCCTGTTTTTTATGGTAGCATTATTTTTAGTATGATTAGAGGAACTAAAAGAAATGTCTATAGCACATCCTCTATGATCGGTTAACACAGTATTACCAGGATAGATGTTTGTAGTTGTCCTGTCACATATATTTGAAAAAATATTATCGAGCTGGTTGTCAAATCTTGTTTTAAATGACACAAAACCCAAAAGACCATAACTTTTAATAAAATCACACATATTAGTGGCAGGTACATCATTTTTATTAAAATGAACATTGAAATCACTTCCAAAAATTACATCTCTTTCGAGGACGTTGATTTCATTTAATACGCTAGACATAATATCATAAAAAATATTAATATCACCAGATAGAGGACGATACACATTTTTTAAAAAGTTTTATAAAAATATCAGTAATCCAACTAAGTTTGTCGATATCAATTGAAACGGGTATTTAAAATGTTTTTTGCTTGGTCCGGTTCTAGCTTGCAGTCCTTTTGGGCACCACATACCTTACAGTTCTTGTCATATTTTATAATGTTGCGACGTATTTGCGGCTAATAATACCTCTGTACACAAACTACAAAATTTTAAAAAGGGTGCACCTTCTCAAAGTTTTGTAAAATCTCATATGGCCCAATGTTGATTTATCATGACACTCCTTTAACACAGACTTTCTGTTACTTTGCGAAATGACCTTCTTTCACTAATTCAAATTAAGATGATTTTGTTTTTTTTTTCTACAAACTTTTTGTAGAGAAGATGTTTTTCAATTTTCAAGTTAGAGTAGTTTTCTGGGTTTTGCATTTTGCAATTCCGTATACCAAACATTGTCTGGTATCTCAGGGGTATCAATGCCACTACTTTGCATAGAGCGTCTGGTACAACATGCTGTTTTTTCTTCCGGTGTATGATCTTTATTTTGAACTGACTTAGCCTTATTGCTTATCTTGCTAAGCGTCCAGCTGGATCCTTGAGGTTTTGTAACCAAAGCAGTAAATAGTGATCTATTATTGCTGTAAAAAAAATCAAGAGTGATCCTCAACTATCAATTCAACATTTGCAAACTGTCTCACAATTCAGTTAGATAAACCGCATAACTATTTAACAACTGTCAACTATTATACAAATCTGGTATATAAACTATCAACTTACTTTTTGACAATCTTACATAATAAAATGTTAACTGCCAATTTAATAAAAAGCGCCTTTTATATAAACTGTCAAATTACGGGCAAAAGTATATTTTTATGCATGAGTAAAACGTTTTGTATTTATTTAATCTGTGATGTGGTAAATTAAATAGTTTTCCATATCTAGTATTATAGTTCGTAGAATAAAAAACATCAAAATAATTACGGTGCTTTCACAAAAACTTATATAAGATGCTTTTAAGATACAAACTCATCAGCGCTTTGAGTAATGTATTTTATTTGCCAAGTAAGTTTTAATTAGCTTATAAACAACTCCTCTTGCACTGTATTGATAACAGTATTAAGTGATAAATAGTGTCCAAGGCTTTTGACAAGTCTAAAAAAATGTGTCTATACTTTTGCCTTTTAAGAAACCGTGTTAGGTAGAGGCTGTTACGCCACTGTGTGTGTGTGTAATGTTATTAATTTTTAACTTGTGCAGTTTGTGTGAAATTTAGTGCCTATAATTCTAAAGTTTGTGTCATTCCGGCTGGTAATTATATTAGCAACCAGTCATCTTTACAATTTTAAGAAAATTCACTGGTTTAATTATTTTTATTATTGTAAATGTATTTAACCTAGAATTATAGTTTCCCGCTTACTGTTTTGTCGCGCTTCCCGTGGCGGTGATTTTAACTATTCGTACCAGTGGCGTAACTTCCATTTTTTAACGTGTAATTTTAAAATTTTATTATTAATTTTTATAATCCTGCTGTCTCTTGTGTAACCTTACCGTGGTCTACCTGTATTTGTTTTTAGTCAGTCACCAGTGATCGACCGCACCGGTGTGAATTGTGTCCTTGTATCAACCTTATCCTGTTTTTATTTATTTATTGCTCTAGTCATTTATGTTTTTGTAACTGTATCTGTTATTATGCAGTGTAAATGCAAAACTGTTGCACAATCAGGTGTAACCTGTAGCAATTGTGGCGTTATCTTCCATAACAGTTGCGCTATTCGTTACAAGAAATGTAATTGCGGTAATTTATTTGAATTGGATGATTCCGAACTTCCTAAACTTTATAATGAAAATATTACTCTTTACCAAGTTTTATGTGATGAGTTGAGGTCGAGCAATAAATTACTCTTAGATAAAATTACTTATCTTGAAGAGAAGATCACCGAAAAAGATAAAACTATTCTTCAATACGAAGCTCGCAGTAAACAACTAACTGCTCCCACTACTGCGCCGCTCACTAATGATACGGTGCAATTGATTCAACCTGCAGTTTTTCCTTCTTTAGCAAGCTCTGTTGTTAAGGGAAAAACTAATCAATAAACTCAGCCAAGAACTCTAAACTATCTTTGGTTGTGGCCCAACCAATGACAAACTGCAGGCTTATGTGCCTACTTCTTACGTACATGTTTCTAAACTTAGACGTGGAACTAATAAAACTGATATAGTAAATCATATTAAATCTAAAATTTCTACGATATCAGTTGATGTTGTTGAGTTAAAAGTAAAATCTGGAAACTACAGCAGCTTTAAAGTTTCTGTTCCAGCTAATCATGCTCGATCTATTCTCTGCAAAGATTTTTGGCCTGCAAATATAGCGGTCAAGAAATTTTTAAATTATGGGCGAGTTAATAATGTTCCTGCTTCATCTTCGGTGGATTTTCGAAATCTGGATCCAGCAAACAATCTAAACCCGTCACCAGAAACACCAGCGGTATCTCCATCTATTACCAGAATGTCGGGGGTATAAAAACTAATTTTAAAGAACTTATGCTGGCTGTAGCTGTATCCAACTACGATATTATTGTACTGACCGAAACCTGGCTAAATCAGGACATCAGCGATGCGGAGCTACAATTAATTGGTTACAGTTTGTTTAGATGTGATCGCTCTTCATTAACAAGCCCTAAGCTTGACGGAGGAGGTGTCTTAATTGCTACTAAAACTTGTTTTAATTGTACTTTATTACAACCTACATTTTTAAGTGTTGAACATTTGTTTGTAATTGTTAAGTTTAAGTTTGTATCATATATTATCAGTGCAGTCTACTTACCACCTAACTTGGCATATGATAAATATTTAGATCACTGTTATTCCGTTGAATCTATCGCTGACAAATATCCAGACAGTAAACTAATTTCACTAGGCGATTATAATCTACCCGCAGCGGTATGGGTTAATGATGAGTTAGACATAAGTGTTATTTGTAATGATACTTATTCTGCTCATTTTGTTTCCAACTGTTATGGATTTCTAAACTGCGCTCAATGTATTTTTATACCTAATGATGGTGGTGTGTTCTTAGATTTATGTTTTTCTAACATCTGTGATATTTCTGTGATTAAAGCTGTGGATGTTTTGTTAAAACTTAGCCAACATCATATTGCTTATGTGATTGATGTAAAATGTGATACTAGCCGTGATATTTTAATGTGTAATTATGTTTTTAATGATTTTAAATATGCCGACATTAACGCAATCAATAATTTTTTGTTGAATGTTGATTGGTCCGCCCTTTTTTATAATTGTGATGTTGATAATTGCGTTAATTTATTTTACTCTGTGTTGCATTTTGCTATTGACTATTTTGTTCCCAAAAAACAATGGCGAGAAAACAATTTTCCGGTTTGGTTTAATAAAGAATTGATTTTACTTACTAGACTCAAAAAAACTGTTCATAAACGTTATAAATCTTCAAGACTATTGTCTGATTATAACGAGTTTCAATCAATTCGTACTTCGTGTAAAAATCTCAGTACATGTCTATACAAGCAATATATTACTCGAACAGAAAACAACATTCAAAGTAACCCTAAACATTTTTGGAAATTTGTTAGCGACTCTAGAAAAACTAATGATTTTCCAGCCACAATGTATTATAAACAAAAAACTTGCAGTAATGGAGATGACTATGTTAATAGTTTTGCTGAATTCTTTTCCTCTGTTTACGATACACAAACTCATCCAACTCCTTTGTTTGACTTTAAGAAAAACGTATTACATCGATCATTTTCAATTAGTTTGTTGGATGTATTTAAAGGGACTGAGAACCTTAAATGTAACTTTAGCACTGGACCGGACGGTGTTCCATCTATGCTGTTAAAACAATGTATTTATTCAATTTCAATGCCATTGCACTTACTTTTTGAGGCTTCTCTTAATGAAGCCAAGTTTCCTTCAGTTTGGAAACAAAGCTACATTAAGCCTTTACATAAATCTGGAGCTAAGGAGGATATTACTAATTATAGAGGTATATGCATCCAGTCTGCTATTCCTAAGTTGTTTGATCAAATTGTAACTGGTCAAATACAATGGATGTGCAAAAGCATTTTAGTGGAACAGCAACATGGGTTTCGCGAGGGTCGTTCTACTCTTACAAATCTTCTTTGTTACGAAAATGATCTTTTGAATGCCTTTCAATCAAGAGTTCAAGTAGATTCTATTTACACAGATTTTTCTAAGGCTTTTGATCGCGTTAATCATAGTATTTTGATTACTAAGCTTCGGGTTTTGGGTTTTCATGAATCTGTTGTTGCGTGGTTGTCGAACTTTTTGGAAAATCGTACACAGTGTGTGAAAATTAATAACTTTTTATCACAACCAATTGTTGTTCCTTCTGGGGTTCCTCAAAGATCTCATTGTGGACCAATTCTGTTTTTACTCTTTATTACTGATCTTGTTTATTCTATTAATTTTTCGTCTTATCTTTTATTTGCTGACGATCTTAAAATTTATAAAAGAATATCATCTATCGAGGACTGCATTAGTTTGCAAAATGTTTTAGATTCTGTTCATTCATGGTGTCTTATTAATAACTTGTTGTTTAACGCAAATAAATGTTTTTCGATAAGCTTCAACAGAACTTTAAGTAAAGTATCGTTTGACTATACTATCGATAATAATGTTTTGGAGCATGTTACACAAATAAAAGATTTGGGCGTAATTTTTGATTCAAAACTAATTTTTGTTGAGCATATAAACTATATGTGCAACCGTGCTATGAAAATGTTAGGATTTGTTTACAGAATGTCTACTGACCTATCTCCTAGCACACTCAAATTACTTTATTGCGCTTTAGTACGTTCTCATTTAGAGTACGCTCCGTCAGGTTGGTGCCCATACTACAGCGTTCATATATGCAATATAGAACGTATTCAAAACAAATTTTTTCGTTTATTATAGTACAAATTAGGCATTTCATCCAAAAATTACGATTTTAACCTCATTGCATTGCAATATAATCTTCCGCCGCTGAAAATTCGGCGCAAAAGAGCCGATTTATCATTTTTACGTGGACTAATGATGTCTGAGATTGATTGCCAAGAGCTACTTGTAACTCTTCCATTTCAAGTCCCCAACAATAATCGCCGAACCAGACAGTCTCCATTATTTAGAAAATCTATACATTCTACCAATTATGGATTTAATAATCCAATTGGTAGAATGTGTAGAATTGCTAATAGTTTCTCTAATAATATTGATTTATTTTGTGTTTCAAAATGTAGTTTTAAGTGTCAATTAAAATGTGTTGATGAATAATTTTATATTTTGTTTTTATTTATGTATAGTTTTTTCCATGCTTTTATTTTTCAATATTCTTTTATATATTTTTGTGTAATTGTAATATTGTTTGTATTTCATCGTTATTTATGTATATAATGATGTAGATGTAAATGGTTTTTGTATATACCGTGAATAAAGTATTATTATTATTATTATGGCTATTTTTTTAAGTCAACCAGTTTCACATAAATTAATTTTAAAAGATAAAAAATTAAAAAAATTGTAAACTCATCGGTTTATAATTTGCAACTTGATTATGATTGCCTTTTTATGAACTGTTAATTTAACAAAGTCATTACTAAATACTTTCAAAGTTTGTCAGATAAATGTTAAATATCAATTTGACAAAGCAACTGTTAACCGTTTTACAAATCTGTCAATTTAATATGTCAACTGCCATATAGCTTCTGTATGACATATAAACTGCAATTTTTAATTCTGACAAATCTGTTAAACGCCAATATAAGAATGCTGGCGTCTTCTGTTCACAAACAGTTTTGAGTATTGCTTCTGTTCACAAACAGTTTTGAGTATGAACTATCAACAAAGATTGTAATAAAACTATTTTCCGAGATTTGTTGTTTTAAATCATTAAATATGTATTTAATTGTGCAAAATCTTGCATAGTTTAGATCTTTTTTATAGTTATACGATTTTATTAGTCTGTTTTTGGATCACCCTGTAACCGCTTCCAATGTGTGCGCAACATTGATGTATGCAGAGTTGCATACAGTCACACCCTGCAGTTGCATTTTATTCATAATTAGTTACTTAGGGAGCACTTATTAATGTTATTGATATGCCGTAATACTTTTCGAATTTATGTACGACACTTATTAGTACAGTAATTAGATTTATGGCGTCCAGGAACCTAGACATATGCTCCTAGCCGGAACATTTATGCCAAACATTGTTTTTGTAAGCAGATTTATGTAAAATTTTAGTTTTTTAGGTATAATGATGTCTAATATTAATTTTTTTTTAATATTTTAATATAAAATATTGGTATTTTTAGGTAGATTTATATCTAATATAATTTGTTTTAAATATACTTATTGAATTAAGTCTGTTTATGACAAATATTTTTTTTTCTTAGGTATTATTTCAGTTTAAAATATTTTCTTTTTAGGTATATTTATGTAAAATATTAGGTATTTAGATATATTTATGTAAAACATTGTTTTTTTTAATATATTTTGTTAAATACAAATTGCAGTATGCAGAGTTGCATATAGTTGGACACCATATTTGTAGTTTCTTTATAATTAGTTACTTAGGAAACTCTAATTATTGTAATTAATATGCCATAGCATTTTCTAAATTTATGAATAATATTTGTAATTAGTTTTATGCCGCTCAGGTACCCAAAAGCATCAACACTATTTTAAGTTTTAAGTTCAGGACCTTTTATCAGAAACTAGAGCATACATTACACACTATTTTCTTGCTATTAGTTAACTAGCAATTAAGATGTGAAGTGTTAGAAACTATATGCAACCAGTCAAACACATTCTTTTTGTTGGCAACATAAATTCTTGACCTCTAAAAGAAACTAACTATCTATTAATTAATTATTAAGTTTCTTATAATTGTACATATTTATTCTTATTATTTTGGTGTGTTGACAACCTTTTATCTCTTCCATCCTTAGCTCCGATTTATAATCAACATGTTTAGAAAGACCCAAAATTGCATCTTGTTGGTCGGACACAGACTAGGACAAATATCACGCCGAGGTCTACCAGTTGTATTGAACACAACTTGAACGCAATTGAAGTCAACCATCACTAGTGACCAACATGGTTCTTTTGCTAAAGAACTTGTACCTAAAATCTTACGACATAAAATTCATGGAACAGCACTAAGGTGACATCAACCTACCCCAGGCTTAAATGCCCAAGCCTAAGAAAATTAAGAAACCAAACCCAAAAAACGTCGTCAGCAACGACTAAGGTAAAACCGTATAGTCAAACACACCGACACAACAACGCAGCTTCCCAGCAAGCCTTCAAAGCCAGTGAGTTAGTAAACGCGTGTAAACTATAGTGGGTCAGACCAAGACTAACTACTATTAGACAGAACTATTGTAGAAATGAAATTGAGCTCACTTACCGTTATCCAATCTAAATATACATCCTCAAGAGATTGACATTTTTTAACTAATTTCCGGGAAAAGTGCAAAGACATTAGTGCGTATCAGAAAAGTACACTATTGTAAACCATCAAAGAAGGAAGTTTAGTCGCGTGAACATAATTTTTGTGTAAATTGTTAGTGTTAAAGTCATGTTTCCATTTAAGTTGTTAGTGAATATAACAGTAGTAAAACTGTAGGTTAAGTAGTCATTAGAAAGTTGCATGATGTGTTGCATGGAAAAGTTGTAGCGTCAACATTTTATATTTATAGGGGTGACCAATGCTGGTAGTGGTCTGACTGGCTAGCTCTAGTCGCATCAATTGTCTTTAATTTTTTGAACCGCAATTTTATTCTTTGGTGGTAGCCGTAAACTTTTTTGCAAAAAGTGATTCAACAACAGTAAGTCCATGCCATGGTAATCACAAATTTAAAGTTTAACTTTTTGTTACTTAACCTTATTGCTTACCCACGTATCACGCTCCGAGATTAAAGTTTTGGAGATTAGGTATAGAAATACATTGAGCGCAGTTTAAAAATCTATAACAGTTGGAAACAAAATGAGCAGAATAACTATCATTACAAATAACACTTATGCCTAACTCATCATTTACCCATACCGCTGCGGGTATATATAATTATAATCGCCTAGTGAAATTAGTTTACTGTCTGGATATTTGTCAGCAATAGATTCAACGGAATAACAATGATCTAAATATTTATCACATGCCGAGTTAGGTTAGGTTAGGTTGGTAAATAGACTGCACTGATAATATATGATACAAATTTAAACTTAACAATTACAAACAAAAGTTCAACACTTAAAAATGTAGGTTGTAATAAAGTGCAATTAAAGTACCTAGATACATAACTTCTAACCTATTCCAAGCACATGTACCGGTTGACTATTTAATTAAGCTGTGGTTTGTCTATAGACTGTATGTAACCAGTCAAACACATTCTTTAATTGCTACTATTTTTTCAATGGCTACACAGATTTAATTAGGATTTGCGCCATGAATTTTTGACCTGTAAAAGAAACTATCTATTTATTAATTAATTATAAAGTTTTTTATTATTGTACATATGTATTCTTATTACGTTGATATGTTGACAACCTTCTATCCTGTTTATTACTAGATGGTATTAATACAGCTCTGACTTATAAACAACATCTAGAAGAAGACCCAACATTGTACCTTGTTAGTCGGACACAGACTCGGACAAAAACGATTCCAATAAAGAATATCACGCAAAGGTTTAGTAGCTGTACTGAGCTAACATGAACCTAAACGGATCTGAAGCCACCAGTAACCAACATGGTTCCTTTGCTGAAGAACTTGTACTTGGAATCTTGTGACATAAAAACATAAAGCAGCACTAGGGTAATTCAGCGTAGCCCAGATGTCTACGCCTAAAATGAATCAACGAATCAAACCCAAAAAACGTCGTCAGCAACGACCAAGGCAAAACCGTGTAGTCAAACACACCAGCTCAACAACCTAGCATCCAAAAACTGAACCAGACGACCGCGAGCTTTCAAAACCAGTAAAATAGTAAGCGGTTGTGAACTGGACCAACTATTGAACAAAACTATAGTAAAAAGAATAGTAAGCTTACCTACTGTGATTCAACGTAAATATACATCCCCAGAAAAATTGACTTTTTTTAAGTATTTTCCGGACAAAATACAAAAACATTAGGACGTACCAGAAAAGCGCACAGCTTTCCGTAACTCCTCAAAGAAAAAAAACAGAGTTGCGTGATACATGGGCATAATTTTTGGAGCAATGTCAGTGTTAAACTAATGTTTACATTTGCGTTATTAGTGAATATAGCAGTGGTAAAATTGTAAGTCAAGTAGTCACTAAAAAGTTGTGTTGTTAAGAAAGACGGTTAGTTTCTGCTTGTTAGTCACTAAAGTTAATAATAATAATACTTTATTGACGATATAATCTTACCATTTACATCTACATCAAATATACATAAACAATGATGTTTTACAATACAAAAATAAAGAATACAAATATACCATTCATAAAAGCGCACATATTAGACATTAGTCAGCATGACTTAGCTGACTTCTGAACGTAGATTTAGAGACACAAAATACATTAATATCAGTTGGTAAATTATTTGCAAATCTACACATTCTACCGAGTGGATTGTTGAAACCATAATTAGTAGAATGAGTAGACTCGCGAAATAAAGAAGAATGTCTGTTATGTCTATTATTAGGTGCTACATGGAATGGAAAAGTACCAAGTAGCTCCGGACAATCAATCTCAGACATAATTAATTTACGCAAAAACGACAAATCAGCTCTTTTGCGGCGAATCTTCAATGGCGGTAGATTGTACAATAAAGCAATGTAGCAGTAATCATAATTTACAGATAATATGCCGGATTTATAAGACAATAAACGACAAAACTTTTTTTGAATTTGTTCAACACTACGGTTATGAATTTCATAAACAGAACTTCAAACTGACGGAGCATACTCTAAATGCGAACGCACCAAAGCACAATATAAAAGTTTAAGTGTACTGGCTGATAAATCCGCGGACATTCTATATACAAATCCTAACATTTTTATGGCACGATTGCATATGATGTTTATATGTTCAACAAATGTAAGTTTATGATCAAAAATAACGCCTAAATCTTTTATTTGTGTGACTTTGTTTAACACTTTAGTGTCAATTATATAGTTAAAAGGAATTTTACTTAAAGTTCTATGGAAACTTATTGAAAAACATTTATCAGCATTAAAAAATAATTTATTAATAAAACACCAAGTATTTATAGAATCCAAGTCCAGTTGTAAAAGATGGCAGTCATTGAGAGATGATATTCTTCTATACATTTTTAAATCATCCGCAAATAAAAGAAATGACGATGAATTGATATACTGTGAGATATCATTAATGAAAAGCAAAAATAAAATTGGTCCACAATGAGATCCTTGAGGAACACGAAATCCATGCTGCTCTTCTATTAAGATGCTTTTGCATATCCATTGCAATTGACTAGTTACAATTTTATCGAACAATTTAGGTATAGCAGATTGAATGCAAATGCCTCTATAGTTAGTGATATTCTCTTTGGCTCCAGATTTAAACAAAGGCGTAATATAGCTTTGTTTCCATATTTAAGGAAATTTAGTTTCATTCAATGAAGCATTGAAAAGTAAGTGCAATTGCTTTGCAATAGAATAAATGCACTTTTTTAACAGTAAAGAGGGAATGCCGTCGGGTCCAACGCTTAAATTACATTTAAGGTTTTCAATTCCCTTAAAAACATCAACAAACTAATAAAAAATTTTGAATGTATTACGTTATTATTAAAATTAAACAATGGAGTTGGATGAGTTTCGTTATCATAGACTGAAGAAAAAAAAATCTGCAAAATTAGTTACAAAGTCGTTCCCATTATTACAAGTTTGATCTTTATAATGCATTGTGGCTGGAAAACCATTAGTTTTTTTGTTCTCATTAACAAATCTCCAAAAATGTTTTGGATTATTTTGAATTTTACTTTCAGTTTGTAAAATATATTGCTCATATTGATGAGCACTGAGATTTTTGCACGTAGTACGAATAGATTGGAATTCATTATAGTCCGACAATAGTTTTGAAGATTTATAACGTTTGTGTATAGTTTTCTTGAGTTTAGTAAGTGATATCAATTCTTTGTTGAACCAAATAGGAAAATTGCTTTCACGCCACAGTTTTTTAGGGACAAAACAATCAATAACATAATCGATTACAGAGTAAAATACATCAAGACACATATCAATATCACAGTTATAAAATAGTGCAGTCCGGCAAGTTTAAAATCATTAAAAACATAATTACAATTTAAAATATCACAGGTAGTATCACATTTTATAGTTAACAAGTACGCAGTATGGTGTTGGCTTAAATTTAATGAAACATCTACAGCTTCTATCACAGAAATATCACGATCGTTAGTAAAACATAAATCTAAAAACACACCCTCACTAATAGGAATAGAAATGCATTGTACGCAGTTTAAGAACTAAATGAGCAGGGTAACTATCATTACAAATTACTCCTATACCTAAATCATCGTTAACCCAAGAGGTTGCAGGTAGATTGTAATCGCCCAATAAAACTAGTTTACTGCTTGGAAACTCGTCGGCAATAGATTCGACGGAATAACAATGGTCAAGATATTTGTCACTAGTTGAATTAGGTGGTAAATATACCGCACAAATTATATAAGACACAAGATTAAACTTAACAACTACAAACAAATGTTCAACACTAATAAACGTGGGGTAAAGTAATACAGATTTGAGGTGAGTTTTGATAGCAATTAAAACACCACCTCCACTTTGTTTAGGGCTTGTAAGGGCCGAGCGATCACACCTAAATAAATGATAGCCTTTTAGATTTAATTCAGAGTCACTGATGTCTGTAGAAAGCCAGGTTTCAGTGAAAACAATCACATCGTAGTCTGATACGGCTACAGCTAGCAAGAGTTTTCTGAGTTTAGTTTTTAAACCCCCGACGTTCTGGTAGTAGATGGAGAAACCGTTATCATTCCTGAAGATGGGTCCAAGCTGTTGACAGGATTCAGGCTCCGAAAATCCATTGGAGATGAAGCAGGAACATTTTGTGAACGACCATAACTCACAAATTTTTTGACAGCAATGTTAGCTAGCCAAAAGTCTTTGCAAATAATAGCTCGAACATGGTCGGCTGGAACCGAGACTTTAAAGCTACTGTAGCTTCCAGATTGTACAACTAGATCTACAGCGTCGATTGATATATCGGGGTATTTCAATTTAATGTAGTTAATAACATCGGATTTTTTAGTTCCGCGTTTAAGTTTTGAGACATGTTATATGAGTTTGGCACATATGCCTGCAACTTATCGTTACTTGGACCACAACAAAAAATTGTTGGGGTTTTAGGTTGAACTTTCTGTTTAGGTTTTGTTTGAGCAGTAAGGGTTGCAAAAGAAGAAGAAGAATTATTAATTACAGAATTAATTGCAGATGGAAGCAATTGAATTTCCTCATTAATAGTTGGTGTAACTACACAAGGCAAAGATTCTTGAATACGAGTTTTGTATTCAAGTATTACCTTATCTTTGTCTGCAATCTTCTCTTCAAGATACAATACTTTATCTAATAGCAATTTATTGTTAGACCGAACTTCATCTAACAAAACTTGATACAGTACGATAGTCTCTTTATAAAGCCTGGGAAGTTTGAAATCGTCAAGTTCGAATGACGTACCACAGTGACATTTTTTATGGCAAATGGCGCAACTGTTATGAAATATAATTCCACAACTAGTACATGTTACGCCAGATTGTGCAATACTTTTGCATTTGCACGCTTGACCGAACATAATAAATTAAAATTTAAAATATAAAAATTTAACTATAAAAGTGATTAAATATTTAGGAATAAAAAATAATACAAGGATGATACAAGGATACACAATTCACACCGGTGCGGTCCTTCACCTGGTGACTAACTACAAAACAAACAAAAGCAGACCACGGTTGGGATAACACAAGAAAACAAAGGAGTGTTTAAAACAAGCTTAAAATATAAAATCACAAATTAAAATTTAAAATCACAAATTAAAAGAACGCAAGTTACGCCACTGGTAAGAATATTGGTTTGCGCTGCGCGGATGAGAATGCGCGAGCGGCGGCTATAAATTTAGGTTAAGTTTTAATAAACAAACTTTACCATAAACTTACTGAATACTGATTAAGACAGATAGCACAAACAATCACAAATATAATTACCAGTACGTTAGGTAAAACTTCACAATTAAAAACACTTATAAACACTTATAAACAGTTAAAATTGAAAGAGTAAAATATCACAACTCAGTGCAGTGCAGTCTTGACAGTTTTCTTAAGTTGTAGCGTTTTATACTTATAGTGGTTGCTAATGCTGGTAGTAGTCTGATTGGCTGGCTCTAGTGGCATCAATTCTCATTAACTTTGCAATTTTATTCTCTGGTGTAGGCGTAAAGTTTTTTGCAAAAAGTGATTAGCGTAAATCGTTTAGATGGAATTTGACAAGTAATCTGTGGAGTTATTTTTTACCATAGTGATCACTTATTTAAAGCTTAACCTCTTGTTACTTACCCACGATTCACTTTCCAAGTTTAAAAATTTAGAGAATAACCAGCCTAAAAGTGGTATGTTGCGGTAGTGGTTTTCTACTACACCACGGTTTCTTGCAAGTGCCAAAAACAGCTACTGTTCTAAGAGCTTTGTAGCTACCTTGTTAGTACTTTTAGTATCTGTGTTTCATTCACTTATTTGCTGCACAAGTTTATTATGGTGTGCGCGTATTTATTTTCTGGCTGTATTAGCTACATTTTCTACATAATCAGTGGCATGTTTAATGTTTAGTTGGCTAGAAAGATAAAATTTTAAGAGTGCTTTTTGTTGTAGAGAATCTAGATTTAACCTTTGCATAAGTTTTGCACCCTTACATCAATAAGTGCACTACTTTTTGCACGTTTGGCCAGAAGTAGGCTTGTAGGATAGCGGTTGTGGTTTTACTTTTTTTTGTTTTTTAGATAGTCGTTCAGCAGCCCTTAAATTGATTTATGCTAGCTGGAAATCTTTTCTACTTCTTGGTACGTGGATGATTTTGCTCTGCTTTGGTTTGAATTTAATTTGTCTCAATCAGGTTCTAATTTATTAACTTCAGTTTTCATGTTTTTTTTTTGGAGGTTGTTGTCCTGCTTCAGAATTGGTTTTGGCTAGTTGAAAAATTTATGTTTTTTTGGTTTGCATGGTTTTAATCTGCTTGTCATTTTTGGTTTAGATTTAACTTGGTTTGTAAATGATTTTAATGCACCAGTTTAGTCTGCAGTTTTTGATTTTTTCCAAAGTTTTTTAGAAGGTTGTCTAGCTGATTCTGAATTAATTTTTGCTGGTTAGAAATTTTATCTACTTTTTAGCAGGTGTCTTTGGGTTTGATAGTATTAATTTGTTTGTCATTTTTGCTTTGGGCAAGGCTCAGCATCGGGTGGAATTTTTTCAGTTGCGTCATTTTTGTGCTTCAAACTTTGCGTCAAGATCAGCAATGGTGGATGTAAAGGTGTTATCTTAATTTTTTGAGTAATAGTTTATATATAGGTATGTTATACCAGCTGCGGCGTAGTTAATATAAATGAGTTCTATTATCTGGGCGTTGTTTTCTGCATCTTTTGATGTCTTGATCTTTTTCTTTTATTGCGAAAAAGTTTGTACAATATATGACTTTTTGCATTGTAGTCGGGAGCACGTATCGCCGCTGATAAAAGTAAACCAGCAACCTGTTCTAGGTATAGCAGTCGCCGTAAGTTAAGAGAGTTTTAGAGTTTTGTTTAAATTTGGTGTAAACTTTTACTTGGTATTATTGGAATTTTAAATTTAGAATCAAAACTACATATTTTGAGTATTTTTTACCATTCTGGTTTTTTAGTTTCGGAATTTTTGGTTCTGTTAGGTATTAGGTTAGATTGGGTTTTAAGTCTAATATATAACTTTTTTTCATGCTGTTAATGATGATTGATTTGGGTACCATAAGTTTTATCGTAGCTCGACGGCAAAACGTCGTTGTTTAAATTTGTTGTGCTACTTCCAGTTAATGTTCTGATTGAGTGATCTAAAATCGTTGTTTGTTAACAACAATTTTTATAACCCGGAGAGGTGGGTCACTCCAAAGCATATTAACAGGCCAATAGTTTGGAATGAAGTGTCTCACACCTACCCACTGAAGTGGTAGTTATGAAAAGGTTGGATAACGATCTTCTTTTGTAATAAAATGACTTATCATGTCCGCGTAGAAAACAAATTTTCAATCCCTTAATGACAAACACTAAGACGGGCGAGTGGATAGGTCACTCCAAAGTATGTTAACGGACCAATAATTTGGTAGCCAGCGTTTGTTTTTATTTACTCTTTATGTTCTCATAGTTTGCAGCCCAAGTCAATTTTTGCAAAGTTCAATTAATTTAATAGTTTTGTGACTGTGGGAGTGGTTGTGAGCGTTCTCGATAATCACCGTCAAAAAATCACAAACTAATTGTTTAAACCTCCCGGTTTTTGGGAGTAAATAATTTGGTAGCCAATTAGGATTAATAGCCTTAGCTGTAACGTTTTCTCGAGTGCCCAGTAGATGGTAGTAAATACACTGACAAGAGTAGTTTATACTGAAAAATTGTTTTTTGTTCTCCTTTTAGAGCAACTAATAGGGTGATAATAGTGTATTATTCTTTGTTAATAGTCTAAAATGATAGTTTTATCAGTTGTTTCTAAAGAAACTACCGGGTCAGAGTAGGCTATAAATTTTATCAGGAACTTAGTGTTGGCCAACTTTAATTGGGTAAAGTTGTTGTTGGTTTTTAAATAAACCAGTGCTGTCATTACTTGTTTATTGACGGTGATAGATATTTAAGGCAGGTGCTTCTTTTTTAACTACGCTTATGGTGGTTTGGTGAAGAGGTGCTTTTCTACAACGTTTAAATTTCTTTTGTTTAGTTTGAGCCGGCTTCTGCTTCTTTAGGGGGAGCTAGTATTTAAGGTTTGTGTTGTTAATTAAAATTATTCGTTAATCTTTTTAAAATTCTGACCGCTAGCTTTTTGTTGTTGGATTATACCGTGTACAGTAAGATGACAAGTTTACAGCACTCTGCTAATGTCTTTGTAAAACGTTTATAATTTTTTGTGTATTTTATTTGATTTTATGCATTGGAAAATGAATAACTTGTAACGTAATCATTTTCTTAAATTTAAATTTTTCTCCATCCGTACTGTGTAAAACAACCTTTAAAAAGAACCCTGTTTGATCATGATTGTTAGCTACTCGAGCCACTTATCCACCCATGAAGCGTCGCAAAATGTATGCTATTACACTGACGACAATTCTTATTGAATATATATAATTATAAATAAAACTAAGTCTTTAAAATGCACAAATGATTATAAACTTTATTGTAGATTGAAATTTTAAGAATATATTAGATTTTCTGTTTTTGACGATAAAAATGTACGCATTAACAGTTTTAACAAAATAGTTGGGTTATATTAAAAATGATATTTCTCACATTTTATATGTTATTTTAAATGAATAACTAAAAATGTACCTAAAACTTTAATCTACAATAAAATTGATGATCATTTGTGCATTTTACATACTTTTAAAGTTTCATACATAATTATATATGTATATAACTTATTAGAGAATTATTGTCAGTGTCATACGAGCATAATTTTATAAATAAAATAAAATTTGAATAACTTTTGTTGTGTATTTTAAATTTATTAATAATACTTTATTGTTAATTAAAATGCATTAATTAATAATGTTTAACTAAATTAAATAATGTAAAAATAATAATGCTCTGAACTTGACTAAACTAAAATTTTTATTTTAACCCTATGTAAACGATACTTGACTTACAACAATCATAAAGCTCACAGCGCATGCTCTATAGTCTAGCAGTGTAGTGAGTTGGTGTCAATTTAATGCTTCCTGAAAATTACAAGAAAACTAGTAAAAATTAACAGTGAGGTAAGAAAAATATATCAATTTCTATTCCTAACATATCCCTACTGCATTCCCTATAGCTACTTTTGCCCGCTGATATAATTATTTAAGGGAAAATGTATATAAACATGTCATTGCAATCCGTCCTATTACAGCAATGCAAATTTTACTTGGGTTGATAATTTATGTTAAATTGCTGTTTATAACTAATTAAAATCATTACCAAATGGTCTGTTTTATATAATATATTAATACTTTTGATGTGTTGATAAATTTTATTGATTTATTTGTGAATTGTGGTTTGACCTTTTTGTCATTGATTCGGCAGTATAAAATCATATGTAATAGTCTCGCATAGGGTACCGTCTCTAATTAGGTGCAGTTTCTTTTGTTTGGAATATTATTGCAATACATAAAATTGGGCAAATGAATACAATATTAAAAAAAAATATGTTATAGCAATAAGCTACAAAAAGATTTTAGTTACATTTTGTTAAACATGATGCATCTCAAATTGTTTTATATTTTATAATAGTCTAGTAACATTTTATATTGATGTAGGAACTAATTGTAATATTTGAGTTGATTTACTTATATTTAGTGACATTTTGGAAATCTCAGAAATAAGTTATGATAATATTTTAGTGTGGAAATATTTTACTGCAGCGGTAGTACTACTTAAACTTGTAAAGTAACTAAAACATTTCTAAGACATTTTATGACAGTGGTGGTACTACAATTTTTTTTAATCAAGACAAGACAAGACAAGACAAGACAAGACAAGACAAGACAAGACAAGACAAGACAAGACAAGACAAGACAAGACAAGACAAGACAAGACAAGACAAGACAAGACAAGACAAGACAAGACAAGACAAGACAAGACAAGACAAGACAAGACAAGACAAGACAAGACAAGACAAGACAAGACAAGACAAGACAAGACAAGACAAGACAAGACAAGACAAGACAAGACAAGACAAGACAAGACAAGACAAGACAAGACAAGACAAGACAAGACAAGACAAGACAAGACAAGACAAGACAAGACAAGACAAGACAAGACAAGACAAGACAAGACAAGACAAGACAAGACAAGACAAGACAAGACAAGACAAGACAAGACAAGACAAGACAAGACAAGACAAGACAAGACAAGACAAGACAAGACAAGACAAGACAAGACAAGACAAGACAAGACAAGACAAGACAAGACAAGACAAGACAAGACAAGACAAGACAAGACAAGACAAGACAAGACAAGACAAGACAAGACAAGACAAGACAAGACAAGACAAGACAAGACAAGACAAGACAAGACAAGACAAGACAAGACAAGACAAGACAAGACAAGACAAGACAAGACAAGACAAGACAAGACAAGACAAGACAAGACAAGACAAGACAAGACAAGACAAGACAAGACAAGACAAGACAAGACAAGACAAGACAAGACAAGACAAGACAAGACAAGACAAGACAAGACAAGACAAGACAAGACAAGACAAGACAAGACAAGACAAGACAAGACAAGACAAGACAAGACAAGACAAGACAAGACAAGACAAGACAAGACAAGACAAGACAAGACAAGACAAGACAAGACAAGACAAGACAAGACAAGACAAGACAAGACAAGACAAGACAAGACAAGACAAGACAAGACAAGACAAGACAAGACAAGACAAGACAAGACAAGACAAGACAAGACAAGACAAGACAAGACAAGACAAGACAAGACAAGACAAGACAAGACAAGACAAGACAAGACAAGACAAGACAAGACAAGACAAGACAAGACAAGACAAGACAAGACAAGACAAGACAAGACAAGACAAGACAAGACAAGACAAGACAAGACAAGACAAGACAAGACAAGACAAGACAAGACAAGACAAGACAAGACAAGACAAGACAAGACAAGACAAGACAAGACAAGACAAGACAAGACAAGACAAGACAAGACAAGACAAGACAAGACAAGACAAGACAAGACAAGACAAGACAAGACAAGACAAGACAAGACAAGACAAGACAAGACAAGACAAGACAAGACAAGACAAGACAAGACAAGACAAGACAAGACAAGACAAGACAAGACAAGACAAGACAAGACAAGACAAGACAAGACAAGACAAGACAAGACAAGACAAGACAAGACAAGACAAGACAAGACAAGACAAGACAAGACAAGACAAGACAAGACAAGACAAGACAAGACAAGACAAGACAAGACAAGACAAGACAAGACAAGACAAGACAAGACAAGACAAGACAAGACAAGACAAGACAAGACAAGACAAGACAAGACAAGACAAGACAAGACAAGACAAGACAAGACAAGACAAGACAAGACAAGACAAGACAAGACAAGACAAGACAAGACAAGACAAGACAAGACAAGACAAGACAAGACAAGACAAGACAAGACAAGACAAGACAAGACAAGACAAGACAAGACAAGACAAGACAAGACAAGACAAGACAAGACAAGACAAGACAAGACAAGACAAGACAAGACAAGACAAGACAAGACAAGACAAGACAAGACAAGACAAGACAAGACAAGACAAGACAAGACAAGACAAGACAAGACAAGACAAGACAAGACAAGACAAGACAAGACAAGACAAGACAAGACAAGACAAGACAAGACAAGACAAGACAAGACAAGACAAGACAAGTTTTTAAAATTTATTTTTGTAGTTTTTTTAGAAAACTACAAGAAGGAGAAGCAAAACAATTTTCTACAACATTGTTTTGCTGCTTTATACCGTTGTTTTAGTTATTCTAAAGTATTGTTTTGGGGATTAGTTGGTAGATTTTAGGTCAGTGTCAAAGTAAATAAGTATTTACTACATCTTTTTTTAATGTTTCTTTCAAACTATTATCATCGGTGACTTTTCTCATAGAAATGACTTAGTAAAATAAACAACATGCTACTTACTGAAATGACACAATTTCTTCACCAATGACAAAAAAAATCCGAGATCAGAATGTACAATACTTGTACTTTTAATGAATGTACAATACCAAATTTGCATAATATTTTTTGTTCTAGTTTTGTGATAGTGCGTCAATTATGGTTTTGAAAAAATTTAATGAATTCAATTTCTTTGGATATGGAATGGTGGAGCAACGCAGATCATCAGGAAGTATTTACTTCAGAAGTGTGCAGGTTTTCAACTGCATTTAAGATAAGTCCTGCAAGAGATGACTCCAAGACGCAAGTAGTAAGTGTTTTTAATTTTTATTCGGGTCGTGTCGCAAAGTGAATTTTATTGATGTAATTTAAATCAAGGAACAGTTTTCTTACTGATTATAATAATTTGCAGATAGTCGCTTATACCGCGGAGTAAAAATTAAACTGTAAATGATTATAAAATTTTGTTTAAGTATAAAATTTTGATATCAAAAGATTAAATTTGAGATTGATTTCTTATTGGCATTTTGTTATTTTTATTTAGTAAAATGATAATGATAATTATTTAAATTTAAAACAATATTTTTCAAAATATCAACTTTGTAGGTCAAATAAAAGTCATTATTAATCATTTTCAGTGTTGTCGAAACAATTAAAATATTAAATTTTAAAATTTGTATTGTATTTTCAACTTTTTAGCATAAACATTTATGTTTTTAATAAGGATTTCAATCAAAAAAGCTAAGTAAAAATAACAACACAAAACACTTTAAGTTAACCAACTGCCAGAAAATAGAACTGCAATTTGAGTTTTTTCTGGTTCTATCAATATGATCCAAGAAGAGCGTTGTTGAATTTATTTGTTTACTTAGTGGTTGTGTCTTAAAAAGCTGTGTCTTCTTTTTTTAATATTTTTACCTATATTTTATTATTATAAGTACAAAAAATTTAATATTTTTTTCTCGAGATTGATGACTTTTTTTTTTAATTTTTTGTCAAACCTAATAATATTTTTTTATCAAATATGACTGGATTTTATTTGCCATATTATATATTTTTATTTTTGAAAATTCGAGACGTGATTTTATTTTATGATTGTATTTTTATTTTATTTTATTTTTATTGTAGTTTTCATTTTATTATTTGTATTGTGTAAATTTAGTATTTAGTTTTTAATATTGTACAAATATATTTTAATGACTAAAAATGTATTGTTTTTTTAGTGTGTAGTATTATACCCCAAATCTATTTTAAAATTTCAAAAAAATTGAATTTATATTTTTTAAATATTTCTATCCAACTATTTAAAAAAAATATTAATGTTATAAACTAGGAAGAGCTAGAAGTTATAAAACTGGGCTTACTTTTTATAGTTTAATTAAGAAGATTAGTTTAGATTTTTAGCATATCAGCCTAAAAAGTTTATTAATGTCTAATGATTGTACTTAATTATTAATGAAATTTCTGGTGGAAGAACTATTTAAATTTACATTTAAAGGTCTCTAAATACAAACGCCAACGTTTAACAAACATTGTTCAATTTAACTATATGTAATTGAATGTGCTTATGATGATGTGATATGATTTGTAAATGTAAACTTTTTGGCATTCAGTTGCAACAATATAATATTTGATTGACATCAGTTTTAAACATTTCTACTTTGGCATCTATATGATGTAACAATAATCTCGGCAAGTCAGTCATTTGAACTGGCAACTGTTAATTTGACAAAACCACTGTCAACTATTTCAGAAATTAGCTATATCAATAAAACTATCAATTTGAGAAAACAACTGTTTCATAAATCTGACATGTAAATGGTTTAAGGGCGTGGTTTAGAGTGTCATAAAACTACTCAAGCAATTCTCTTTTATTATAATTTTAAATAATGAAGCAGCAGTACCAAACTGTTAGAAAAATTATTACACGCGGAAAGAAGTTAAATTGCGTAAGTTTTGCTTGTAGTTTTGTGACACTTCCTAAACCGCGCTCTTAACAAATAAACTGTTAATATAATTCTCAACAAATCTGTTTTATAAACTGTTAGTTGATTTATGACTTGACAACTTTATGTAGGATTATGACAGACTATTCCCGAATAAAATCAAACTGTCAGTTTGACAAAGCAACTGTCAATTCTGTAAAGCAACTATTTTACTATTAACATTTTTGTTGGCAAATCTATTATTTTTACTTTAACTCGTACAAAAATTTGACAGACAATAGATTGGTAACGCAATTTGTGTATGCGTACACTACTTGCTAAAAAGAATAAGAAAAGAAGGAACGACTTACCAAAAACAAGTAGACGACACAATAAAAGAAATGTACACTTTTTCAATAAACAATTCCAACAAATGTCAATTTTCTATAAATGATTTGATGGATGATGGAACAAATAAAAAAAAATTGTCTTGATATTAGAACAGTAAAAAAACTACAAAAAAAATACGGACAAGGTACTTGATTATTGATAAACAAAGGATCGATAGCAAGATTTGTTATGGAGTTACAAGTTATAAAATTTTTTCAAACAAATAATTCAAAAAAAGAAGTTTTGAGAAGAAAACCTTTTTTTATTGGCTTTACAATTCTGGGTTGGTCTTGGCCTGCTTTGCCACAAGTCTCCATTTATTTTTATCCTTTACAAGTCTCCTCCGCTCTGTTACATTCATTGTTTGTAGGTTCTCCATTACTTAGTCTTTTCATCTTTTTCTTGGACTTCTGTTTGACTTTTTTTTATTTTGATAGCCACTGCGTCATTTGTTTTGTGTCTTTTTTCTTCTTCATTTTCATTATGTGTCCGAACCATGCACAAACTCTGCGTTTTTATAAATCTAACTATGTTAGCTTCATATATTGAATCATTTAATTCATAGTTGATCCTAATTCTGTACGTGTTTTCATCTACTCTTATCGGTCCAAATATTTTTTTAATACTCTTTTCTCTCTCTTTACAATTTGTTTTCATTGTTTATTAGTGTCCATGTCTCGCATGCGTACGTTATTACCGTTTTTTTTTCTGTGTATGGGTTGTATGATTCCAAACTTCTAGTCTTCTGGTATCTTTTTATGTTGCCATATGTTCTGTATTAGTTTATGTGTTTTTCTCTATAAGGGTTTTCCTGCTTTTTTAATTAGTTCTACATTTACTGTGCATACTCCAGATGCTTTGTTATTGTTCAGGTTGTTAACTGTTTTTTTCTACTTCCTTGTATAATGGCTCTATTATTTTGAGATAGGCTGCCTGGTATCTTTGTATCTCATCATCTTCTATTTGCATTTTGTTATTATTCAGCTTACTTAAAAGTATTCTTGCCACCTTGTCATGATTCTCTCATCTTCTATCAGGTTTAACTCTTTTCCTTTAATTTCTTGGTAGAACTTGCCTTGTATAATTTGTGTGCCTCTATTTCTTCAATTTGTTTAATCATCTATTCACGTTTTTTCTTTATACAAATTCTTATTGCTATTACTCTCATGGCTTGTATTTTTCATTTTTTGCGCGGGTGTTTATGTTTAGCAGTTTCTTCCTAGCTTTATTACAATTCTCAATGACTTTTCCCTATTTATGGTTGTATCATTCACAGTTTCTGCCTCTGGTGGCCTTCTCAATTGTATTTTTGGAAGATTTAATTATACCTTATTTTATATAAGCTCATTCTTTTTTTATGGTTTCCTTTTGTCCGTGCTCTGTTATCTTATAGTCTTTCTCTTCCTGGTGTGTTCCTATTTGTTTGTCTATTTTTAATTTTTCAACATTCTACTTGTTAAATCGTTTTCCTTTAGGTATTAGTTGTATTATTTCTTTTTTAGTATTGTTCTTACTAGAAAGTAGTCTGAATCGCAATTAGCTCCTCTATATGCTCTCTCATTTTTTATTATTAATTGTAGCTCCCTTTTTGTTGATTAGCACGGTCGATATGGCTTTTCTACTTCTTGGCATTTGTCACGTATTTTTATGTATGTTTTTATATAGGAAATATGTGCCGCTTATAATCAGGTATAACCCTTTTGCAACGTTGCACAATCTTTTCCCATTCGTACTTATTGTCTTGTGTAAGGGTGTTTGTTTACCAGCAACATCTCATATGTTATCTTTTAGCCCTATTTTTACATTGTAGCTTCGTAGTAGTATGATGATACTTTTTTGCATATCACTTGTATGTCGTAATTTAAATTTGATTTGCTCTATTTCTTCTTCTGGGACGTTTTCCGTGGAGCCGTTCACAATTGTTATGTTAAAGAAAAGCCCGCGTATACCCATTTTGCATATTCTCTCATATACAGCTTTAAATTTTAGTGAGGTAAAGTTTATGCTTAGTATAAATTCTACGTCTTTCTGTTTTTGTCTCTTTTTGATTCCGTTATAAAATAAATTTAATTTTTGTTTATTTATCCTTCCTTTTCATCTTGTGCTTTTTTAACTTTTCCACCATCTTCTGCATTTTTTCAGCTTGTAACCTGGACCGTACGCTCTATGTCTTTACTTTCCAACCTACACTATGTAATTCATCCAATCCAAGGCTGCGCTTTTGTAACTAGTTGCTTTTTACAATGTTGGGTAGTTAATCCTACGCTCAGCTCAAGAAAAAATACACACATTTACATTACATTGAATGAATTCATAAAAGATGTTGAAGCCGAAAAGAAGTGTACATCAATAGTTCACGCATTAATAAAGCTATATATTCTCGTTGGTTTTTTTTCGGCTAAGAGTTGAAGTTTTCCTGTATATGTAAAAAGTTTTATTAAAAAAACTTTATCAACTTTTTATTGGTCATGAGATTCTATGCACCGTAAATTTTTTTTTTTTTTTTAGAATTTGTATAAGGCCATGTATGATTGAAGAGTACGGAATGAAATTTTTTTGCTCAAACCACTAAACTTACACTGACTTTCTTTATATAAATCCTAATCATGTAATTCTTTGCAGTTTTTTTTTAGTTAGCCATTTCCTAGTAATAAGCAATCAAAGTTTGAAAAATCACAATATTTAATCGTTTGTAAATTTTCTAGATTGCATTTTTGCAAACTGTAAGAACTTTTTTTTTTAATTGTCCAATAAATAATATTTTACAGCTATTGTACAAACCATATACTCAACATTAAATTTAATTAACGTTATTGTAAGGGGAAAAAAGATTGCATCTATTGATGTCGTTTATGGAAACAATCAGTATGATCATGTCGGACAATTGAATTAAAGAACTTTTAAAATTAATCTAAGCAAAAAATTATATAAACAAAATTGTTTTTGTTTATGCAAAAGCTTTTTGTCCACATTTTTTTATCACATGGCACCTCTACCTCCATGGTGGTCTGTAAAAGATTTTTCTTATCTTGTTCTAAGTACCTAAATTATAGAACGTCAAAAAAGTAACAAAACATCGGAAAACTAAAATTTTTTTTTTGTTTTTACTAAGATAACGGAGAAAGCTCATAGAATATATTGGTTGACAGTTTAAACAATATAAAAAAATAAAAATCAATCATTTGCATTTCAAACGTATATAATGGCTGGGCTTAAAGCTGCAAATGGTTTTTGATTAAAAATGTGTTTTTTAATCATTTTGGACAAAATTTCTACGGGTTTTTTTGTAGAAAATATATTTTGATAATTTTAGCGTTTTAGTATAGTTTGATCAATTTTTGCTGAAATTTAAGCATAAAGTATAGGATATTTAGGCTGTAAATAGGTGTACAATCTGCTTGTTTGCAAAACGCATTTATCCAAACTTTTTTCTGTATTTTTATTGTTTTTTAATTGATTTTAAGCAATAGTTATGCAATATTTAAACCGTTAATGCGTTTCCAACGCAATTTTGTGCAGCATTTTAAGGAATTTTTAAGTGTTTTTATAGTTTTATTGATTGTTAAATTTAAAGCATTGTCTGATAATAAAGCTGTAAATGCGTTTCCAAATCGTTTTTATGCAAATATTGCATATTTTACATTCAAATGGGTTTCCAAAGCATTTTTATTTAATAAATGTATTATTTTAACATATATCTAAACAATCATTTCCATTTTTATTGTATTTTTGTTAACTTAAGCATTATTTAAGCGATATTTAAACTTCAATTGCGTTTTTAAAAGCAATGTTGAGCAAAAAAGGTATTTTAATGAATGATTTTGAAACTTATATGCGCGTTTGTGCAAACACATTTTAAGAAATTTTAGGTGTTTTTTTAACAGTATTATTTATTCTTGTTCAATTAAATCCAGAGCGCCTTTGTGTAAAATTTGCATTATTCTTAGCGTATTTTTACATTTTATTTGGCTGGGATAAGTTTTCAAAACGTTTATATTTAGAAAATGTGTTTTTTGAACAATTTGAAACAAAAATTTTGTCTATAAATATTATTTTGCAAAAAATTTAAGCGTTTATTAACAGTTTATAATTTTTGGTAAAACTTAAATATTTAACGTATGATATTTAAATTGTAAATGGGTTTCTAAAGCGCTTTTGCGCTGCTAAAATACATTTACCTGAACAATTTTGTTGCATGTTTATTGTTTTTTGATTAATTTTAAGCATTAGTTATGCAATATTTAAGCTGTAACTGCGTTTCCACTTGATTCAGATGCGTTTTTAAGTCATTTTATTTAAAAAATGAATTTTTTCAACATTTTTGAATAAATTTTAAAAAGTTTTTGTGTATATGATTTATATTGCAAAAAAACTTTAACGTTTCTTTTAACAATTTTATCATTTTTTGCTGAAATTTAGTGCATTTAATGCACAATATTTAAAATATAAATAGGTTTTCAAAGAGCTTTTGATGTTTTTTTTTATTAATTTTTTATTGATTTTTTTTTTATTTAAGCAAGTTACCATAGGTAAACTTTAAATGCTCTAAAGCATACTTTTGCAAAAAAACGTTTTTTTTCTAAATAAATTTTAATGCGGTATTTAAACTGTCAACGCGTTTTAAAAGCAGTTTTGTGTAAAAAAAAACTATTTTTCCAAATGATTTTGAAACTTATATGCAGTTTTGTGCAGAAACCGCATTTTTGAAAATTTTTAATTAACTTTAAAAAGTTTTATAAAATTTGTGTATCTGTTTTGGCATTTCCAACGCATTATAATTCAGGAAATGTATTTGTTGAACAAAGGGTCCCCCCGGTTTTTTTTTACACAAAACTGCTTTTAAAACGCGTTGACTGTTTAAATACCGCATTAAAATTTATTTAGAAAAAAACGTATTTTTGCAAAAGTATGCTTTAGAGCATTTAAAGTTCACCTATCGTAACTTGCTTAAATAAAAAAAAAACAATAAAAAATAAAAAAAAAACATCAAAGCTCTTTGAAAACCTATTTATATTTTAAATATTGTGCATTAAATGCACTAAATTTCAGCAAAAAATGTAAAATTGTTAAAAGAAACTTTAAAGTTTTTTTGCAATATAAATCATATACACAAAAACTTAAAAAATTATTGAAAGTTGTTGGATAAATGCATTTTTTAAATAAAAATAACTTAGAAACGCATCTGAATCAAGTGAAAGCGCAGTTAGAAACATGCAACAAAATTGTTCAGGAAAATGTATTTTAGCAGCGCAAAAGCGCTTTAGAAACCCAATTATTTACATCTTAAATATCATACATTAAGTTCTTAAATTTTAGCAAAATGGATAAACTGCTTAAAATCTTGCAAAATGATATTTATAGACAAAAACTTGCAATGTTTTTGTTTAAAATTGTTCAAAAAACACATTTTCTAAATATAAACGCTTTGAAAACTTATTTTAGGCGCTTTGGATTTAATTGAACAAGAATAAATAATACTGTTAAAAAAACACTCAAACTTACTTAAAATGTGTTTGCGCAAACACTCATATAAGTTTTAAAATCATTCAAAAAAATACCTTTTTTGTACAACATTGATTTTAAAAAAGCATTTGAAGTTTAAATATCGCATAATTAATGTGTAAAGTTAACAAAATATCAATAAAAACGGAAATAATTGTTCAGATATATGTTGAAGTAATACATTTCCTGAATAAAAATGCTTTGGAAACGCATTTACAGCTTTATTATCAGACAATGCTTTAAACTTAACAATCAATAAAACTATTAAAAACACTTAAAAATTTGCTGCACAAAATTGTGTTTGAAACGCATTAACTGTTTAAAATGTTTCATAACTATTGCTTAAAATCAATTAAAAAACAATAAAAACACAGAAAAAAGTTTGAATAAATGCGTTTTACAAACAAGCAAATTGTACACCTATTTACAGCCTAAATATCCTATACTTTATGCTTAAATTTCAGCAAAAATTTATAAAATTAAACTAAAACGCTAAAATTATCAAAATATATTTTCTACAAAAAACCCGTAGAAATTTTGTCCAAAATTATTAAAAAATACATTTTTAATCAAAAACCATTTTCAGCTTTAAGCCCAGCCATTACATACGTTTGAAATGCAAATGATTGATTTTCATTTTTTTATATTGTTTAAACTGTCAACCAATATTTTCTATGAGCTTTCTCTGTTATCTTATTAAAAACAAAAAAAAGATTTTTAGTTTTGAGACGTTTTGTTACTTTTTGACAATTTGTTACTTTTTTGACGTTTTATAATTTAGGTACTTAGAACAAGAAAAGAAATACCGTTTACATACCACCATGGAGGTAAAGGTGCCATGTGATAAAAAAATGTGGACAAAAAGCTTTTGCATAAACAAAAACAATTTTGTTTATACAATTGTTTGCTTAGATTAATTTTAAAAGTTTTTTAATTCTATTGTCCGACATGATCATACTGATTGTTTCCATAAACGACATCAATAGATGCTATCTTTTTTCCTTTACAATAACGTTTATTAAATTTAATGTTAAATTTAAGGTTTGTACAATGGCTGTAAAATATTATTTATTGGACAATTTTGAAAAATAAAGTTCTTACAGTTTGCAAAAATGCAATCTAGAAAATTTACAAACGATTAAATATTGTGATTTTTCAAACTTTGATTGCTTATTACTAGGAAATGGCTAACTAAAAAAAACTGCAAAGAATTACATGATTAGGATTTATGTAAAGAAAGTCAGTGAAAGTTTAGTGGTTTGAGCAAAAAAATTTCATTCCGTACTTTTCACTCATACATGGCCATATACAAATTTTAATATAATTTTTTTGTACGGTGCACAGAATCTCATGACCAATAAAAAGTTGATAAAGTTTTTTTAATAATTTTTTTTACATATACAGGAAAACTTCAGCCGAAAAGAAACAAACGAGAATATATAGCTTTATTAATGCGTGAACTATTGATGTACACTTCTTTTCGGCTTCAACATATTTTATGAATTCATTCAATGTAATGTAAATGTGTGTATTTTTTCTTGAGCTGAGCGTAGGATTAACTACCTAACATTGTAAAAAGCAACTAGTTACAAAAGCGCAGCCTTGGATTGGAAGAATTACATAGTGTAGGTTAGAAAGTAGAGACATGGAGCGTACGGTCCAGGTTACAAGCTAAAAAAATGCAGAAGATGGTGGAAGAGTTAAAAAAACACAAGATGAAAAGGAAGGATAAATAAACAAAAATATAATTTATTTTATAGCGGAATCAAGAAGAGACAAAAACAGAAAGACGTAGAATTTAGACTAAGCAAAAACTTTACCTTACTAAAATTTAAAGCTGTAAATGAGAGAATATGCAAAATGCGCATACGCGGGCTTTTCTTTAACATAACAATTGTGAACGGAAGACGTCCCAGAAGAAGATATAGAGCAATACAAATTTAAATTACCACATACAGGTGAATGTAAAAAAGTATCTTCATACTACTAGGAAGCTACAATGTAAAAATAGGGCAAAAAGATAACATATGAGATGTTGCTGGTAAACAAACACCCTTACACAAGACAACAAGTACGAATGGGAAAAGATTGTACAACCTTGCAAAAGGGTTATACCTGGTTATAAGCGGCACATATTTCCCATATAAAGACATACATAAAAATACATGACAAATGCCAAGAAGTAGAAAATCAACAAAAAGGGAGCTACAATTAATAATAAAAAATGTGAGAGCATATAGAGGAGCTAATTGCGATTCAGACTACCTTCTAGTAAGAACAATACTAAAAAAAAATAATACAACTTATACCTAAAGGAAAACGATTTAACAAGTAGAATGTTGAAAATTTAAAAATAGACAAACAAATAGGAAGACACTAGAGGCAGAAACTGTGAATGGTTCAACCATGAATAGGGAAAAGTCATTGAGAATCGTAATAAAGCTAGGAAGAAACTGCTAAACATAAACACTCGCGCAAAAAATGAAAATTACAAGCCATGAGAGTAATAGTCATAAGAATATGTATAAGGAAAAAACGTGAATGGATGAACAATTGAAGAAATAGAGGCACACAAATTATACAAAGCAAGTTCTACCAAGAAATTAAAGGAAAAGAGTTTACTACAATACGCGGCTGTAAAGACAAAAAACGGGATGAACTTGATAGAAGATGAGAGAATCATGACGAAGTGGCAAGAATACTTAAGGAAGCTGAATAATAACAAAATGCAGATAGCAGATGAGATAGAAAGATACCAGACAGCCAATCTCAAAGTAATAGAGCCATCATACAAGGAAGTTGAAAAAAACAATTAACAACCTGAACAATAACAAAGCATCTGGAGTATACACAGTAAATGCGGGACTAATTAAAAAAGCAGGAAAACCTTTATGGAGAAGAACACATAAACTAATACTGAACATATGGCAACAGGAAAAGATACCAGAAGACTAGAAGTTTGGAACCATACAACCCATACACAGAAAAATAAATAAAACCGGTAATAACGTACGCATGCGAGACATGGACACTAATAAACAATGAAAACAGATTGTAAAGAACGGAAAGAAAAGTATTAAAAAAGATATTTGGACCGATAAGAGTGGATGAAAACACGTACAGAATTAAGATCAACTATGAATTAAATGATTTAATATATGGAGCTAACATAGTAAGGTTTATAAAAACGCAGAGTCGGATGCATGGTTCGGACACTTAATGAAAATGAAGAAGAAAAAAGTCACAAAACAAATGACGCAGTAGCTATCAAAATAAAAAAAAGTCAAACAGAAGTCCAAGAAAAAGATGAAAAGACTAAGTAATGGAGAACCTACAAACAATGAATGTCACATAGCGGAGAAGACTTGTAAAGGATAGAGATAAATAGAGACTTGTGGCAAAGCAGGCCAAGACCAACCCAGGGTTGTAAAGCCAATGAAAAAAAAAGTTTTTCTTCTCAAAACTTCTTTTTTTGTATTATTTCTTTGAAAAAATTTTACAACTTGTAACCCCATAGCAAATCTTGCTATCGATCCTTTGTTTATTAATAATCAAATATCTTGTCCGTAATTTTTTTGTAGTTTTTTTACGGTTCTGATATTAAGACAAATTTTTCTTTTATTTGTTCCATCATCCATCAAATCATTCATAAAAAATTGACATTTGTTAGAATTGTTTATTGAGAAAGTGTAAATTTCTTTTATTTTGTCGTCTACTTGTTTTTGGTAAGTCGTTCCTTCTTATTCTTCTTAGCAAGTAGTGTACGCACACACAAATTGCATTGCCAATCTATTGTCTATCAAATTTCTGTACAGGTAAAAGTAAAAATAATAGTTTTACCAACAAAAATGTTAATAGTGAAATAGTTGCTTTACAGAATTGACAGTTGCTTTGTCAAATTGACAGTTTGATTTTATTCGGGAATAGTCTGTCATAATTCTACATAAAGTTGTCAAGTCATAAGACAACTAACAGTTTATAAAACAGATTTGTTGAGAATTATATTGACAGTTCATTTGTTTAGGGCGCGGTTTAGGAAGTGTAACAAAACTACAAGCAGAACTCACCCAATTTAACTCCATCCCGCGTGTATTAATTTTTCTAACAGTTTGGTACTGCTGCTCCATTAGTTAAAATTATTTTAAGGAGAATTGCGTGAGTAGTTTTATGACACTATACCACGCCCTTAAATCATTTACATGTCATATTTATAAAACAGTTGCTTTGTCAAATTTATAGTTTAATTGATATAGCTAATTTCTGAAATAGTTGACAGTGGTTTTGTCAAATTAACAGTTGCCAGTTCAAAGGACTGACTTGCCGAGATTATTGTTACATCATATAGATACCAAAGTAGAAATATTTAAAACTGATGTCAATCAAAATTATATTGTTGCAACTAAATGCCAAAATGTTTACATTTACAAATCATATCACATCATGATATGCACATTCAATTAAATATAGTTAAATTGAACAATGTCTGTTAAACGTTGGCGTTTGTATTTAGAGACCTTCAAGTGTAAATTTAAATAGTTCTTCTACCAGAAATTTCATTAATAATTAAGTACAATCATTAGACATTAATAGTCTTTTTAGGCTGATATGCTAAAAATCTAAACTAATCTTCTTAATTAAATAGTAAAAAGTAAACCCAGTTTTTTAACTTCTAGCTCTTCCTAGTTTATAACAATATTTTTTTTAAATAGTTGTATAGAAATATTTAAAAAATATAAATTCAATTTTTTTGAAATTTTAAAATAGATTTGGGGTATAATACTACACACTAAAAAAACAATACATTTTTAGTCATTAAAATATATTTGTACAATATTAAAATCTAAATACTAAATTTACACAATACAAATAATAAAATGAAAACTACAATAAAAAATAAAATAAAATAAAAATACAATCATAAAATAAAATCACATCTTGAATTCTCAAAAATAAAAATATATAATATGGCAAATAAAATCCAGTCATATTTGATAAAAAAATATTATTAGGTTTGACAGAAAATTAAAAAAAGTCATCAATCTTGAGAATAAAATATTAAGTTTTTTGTACTTATAATAATAAAATAGTTATATAGTTAAAAATATTAAAAAAGGAAGACACAGCCATTTAAGACACAACCAATAAGTAAACGAATAAATTCAACAACGCTCTTCAAGGATCATATTGATGGGACCCTTTGGTGCCAGAAGAAACTCAAATTGCAGTTCCATTTTCTGGCAGTTGGTTAGCTTAAAGTGTTGAACTGTTTGTTTCAACACTATCGGTAATATTTGTTCAATGAACCGCTTACCGGGGCATGTACGTCTTCCAACCCCGAAGGGAACTACCAAAAAGGTAGCTGCGCTTATAGTATCTTGTTTGCTATCATTCAGCCATCTTTCAGGCATAAATTTATCAGCTTTTTTAAAATTACGCTCGTCGCGACAAGCTAAGCCTGTATGGCATAGAATTACCGATCCAGATTTTATGGGATGACCGGATAATTCCATTTCTGTTTCTGTGATTCTAGCCAGACAATTGGCAGTGGGTAGTAAGCGGAAGGTTTCATTAACGCAAGCCTTAACATAGGCGTTAGTATTATCTTCCAGAATACTTTTTTGTATTTCGCTATCATTAGCAACTAAATATAGTAGAAATATAAGGCTATTTCTTAATGTATAAATTCCAGCAGCAATGAAATCAACAATTGCTGCAGTTTTCTCCTTAGGATCGACATCGGCTTTCAAAACTGATTGAAATATAGCGCTTTCTTTAGTAGATTCATCTGCAGATTCAATCAATTCAAGCACTAAATTGTAAATTTCCTCCTCACTATCCACCAATTTTTTATATGCAGGAGTTGGGTATAATTTCCAAAAAGGTAATCCGTAATATGTATCGCGACAGGCTATAAAATGATTATTAACAGCTGTTGCTAATCGTGTTGTTAAATTGGATTCTTCTTGTAGTAACAGGAATCCCATACGCCTTCCTAATACTAATGAGCAAATCGCTTCCAAACCTAATCTACTAGCCAAATTTTCCATTTGATTTAAAGCACCATTGGGTTGTTTGATTTGTTTTAATAGATTGCACCAATCGTCTGAAATTTGTTCAACTTGTGGCAGGAACAAAGATATTGTTTTAGTGCTGGTTAGATCACTCGTTAAATTAGTACGCAGATTAAACCAACGTTCTCCTAATAACAAAAATTAAAATTAATGCCAATACTATTAAAACAATTTATTTTATTACCTTGTTCATTAACAATCCCAGTACTGGCATATCTATCAGGTCTACTTCTTCTATAATGTGCGATCGCTTCAGTCGGTGGTCTAATTGGATATTTACCCGAAGATCTCAACACTTTTTCCACATCTCTTCTTTCAACAATGCTTATAACAGGAATGTTCCATAATGCTTCTTCTTTGATAATAGGCCCGTGTTTGTGGAACATATCTTTATAAAACTCATGCACTTTGGTGAATTTATATCCGCCTAATTTGGAATATACCCATCTGGTTCCTAGGATGGGTAACGCGCATGGACCTGGAATACTATGTACGTTGTTGTTATTGTTGCAATTTAATGGTGTCTTGGTCAAACATGGTGGTCGGTAACCCAGCACGTAGAAAAATATCACAACGATTATGAGGCTTATCTCAAGAGATTGCAGTAATTGATCCAACATCTAAAAACAAAGAAAACATAGATTAGAGTTCATTCATATTTTGGTTGAAGAACAGGAAAATGGAATTAGGTTGAACAAGATAGAAAATTATAGTGAAACGATTAGTACACATAACTGGAAACATGGAACATTAGAAGACTGAATAAAAAGGAAATAGAATTGGCCAATGAATTCGAGAGAGTAAATTTCTAGATTTTAGTAGTAACAGAAACTAAGAAAAAGGGGAACGAAAAAGAGGAATTAGACAAAGAACATCTATTAATATACAGTAGAGTAAACAAGAAGGAAAGAGCAAAAGCAGAGCTTGCATGTATACTACAAAGAAGTATAAAAAACACATTAAACAAATGAGAAGCGGTAACTGAGAGAACTAACAGATTTGAAATAACGACGGTTTCCCACCTGTCCCGATGTCGGTAGGTTGTGAGTTACCGTGTTTACCAGGGGGTCGTAAGTGAGATACAACAACCCCTGGTTTACCTGTTGGTGTTGACTGACGTGTTACAACCCCTCGTGCCTTAAGGGTTAGTTGCGGGCATGGTAAATGTGTTCTACTACCGGAGAAATACCAACACGAGCAGCTACGCTGCTCCCGAAATTAGACCTTCCGCGCTCGCAACTGGGCGGTGATTTCATCCCCTAGCGTTGGTTCCGGATTGTCCGTAGGTGGCGTTGGACTTAGGACGTCAAAATAAAATTTGACGGGTAGCCTGTGGAGGCTATCCTCTACTCCTTTGAGGTCTAGCCACTTGTTGTTCAGTCCTTTTGCCCTTTTTCGCACCATCACCAGGTCGCCTAGTTTGTAAATCTTCACATTGCTTTTCTGGGATACCTCTTTTTCCAGTATGCGTCTTGACGTTGCCGAGCTTTTGTAGCCGGAGGTCTTGGTACTGCAGAGTTTTGTAAGGTATGTCCCAGCTCCCAGCTTTCCGGTTTGGCCAAATTTTTTGACAAATACTTTGTCAAACTTAACTCTTTTGCAGTTTTTGGAGTCTTTTGATAGACATTATCTTTGTCGGTTATGACAATTGTGACGTTATCGGTTGTATGTGCGTAGACCACAAATGCTGTGGTTGGCCGCGTTTACGACCTTGGCTTTCTACAACTGGATCTGTCTAGGTCTTTAGTTGGTGGCTGGTCTTAGCTTATAACGCGTTTTTGAGGTCCGTCCTTGTGGTACACATTCTTCCTATTTTTCTTAGCCTGTTATGTTCAATCTTTCCTATTTTCTTTCATCGCTCTCTAAATTATGTGCTCATCCTCGGTGTTCGTTTCAAGTTATCAAACTATATATTAGGTGGTCTTATTGTTCTTTTGTGTTCTTATGGTCTTTATTCAAAAATCTTTTGACTCCATCGGTTTATATTGCTTCTTTCTTCGTGTCCTGCGTAGTTTCATTTTAGAGGCGCTGCTCTTTTTACAATGTCTACACGATGGTACACATTATTAGCAAATCATATGATTCGTTTTTGTTTTACAACCAATTCTGGACAAATTCTACCGTTTTTTGAACATTAAAGACCAAAAAACTATTTTGTCATCAAAAGTTTAAAACAATTGCAATTCTAATAAGTTTTGCAACATTATTAGCTACTATTTAGCAAATTATATAAAAATCACCCGATTAGTTTTTGATTTACAACCGATTTTGGACTAATTCTAACTTTTTTTGTACATTCAAGACCAAAAAACTATTTTGTCGTAAGATTTTCAAAACAATTGCAATTCTAATAGATTTTGCAATATTATTAGCTACTGTTTATTAAATTTTATACAAATCACCTGGTTAATTTTTGGTTTAGAACCGATTTTGGAGTAATTCTATCATTTTTTGTACATTCAAGACCAATGACCAGTAGTAGGCTCTTAGGATGGCTGCAGTAGTCTCGTTCCTGCCTGAGTGACTGGCTGTGATCGTCAAATAATGTTGTTTGATCATTTTTTGCTGTGCGCTTGGCGGTACTGCCAGTTGATCGTGTCCCGCGTTCGTTCTGATTAGCTCTCCATGATTTCCTTATTTGTAGCCCAGATCTATATTAATTGAATTTTCTGTGTTGTCCAGCATCTCCTGACGTCGGCGGATAATGATCTGTATTTGCTCACACTCCTTCAGTGCTCGTCGGACTAAGTCTGCCAAGATTTTTAGCTTGCTATGGGCTGTGAGCTCGGTCTACCCGCTGGTACAAACATTGTATTGTGGCCGTTTCATCTGGCAACAGGTTTATTGCACCAAGTGTGTATGTTCCACTGTAAAGTTGAACGCCTGGAAAATAAGGGAATATTTGGTAAATTTGGATTTTACGTTAGTTGAGTTCTTAAGCAAGACCAGAGCCCGGTTGTCTCGTTCTCAAAGTATACTCTATATTTGTCTATCGCCCGCGTGATGGCCATGCATTCCAATTCATTAGAGTGGTATCATGTTTGGTAGAGCGTTTTGCGATGTCATAAGATACCTTACGTCGGTGTTAGCCCTCTTCCTAGTACAGGACAGCTTGAGTTTTAGTCGGATGAGCATCTGCGGTTTGTTGAATGCATTCTTGATAGCCTGGAAAGCGGTGGCTTTGGGTTCACCCCATATGAATGATTGTTTGTTATCTTGTAATGCCATTAGTAGTGCCGCTATTCGGAAGTAGTCTGGTACATACTCCCAAAGCCATGTGTATAAACCTAAGAAACTTCGCAGTTGTTCCGCGGGTTATTTTGGTCTCTAATTAGATTCAGGTGATGCGGTAAGCCCCAAGTACTCGACCGAGTTAGATTCAAAATCAACCTGTACTCCTGCAAGCGTTTGAGCACTTTTCGTAGATGGACTAGGTGTGTGCCATGGTCTTCGGAATATACCAAAATGTCATCAAAATAGACGAAGACGATGCTTATTAAAAGACCGGCTAAACTTGCAACACAAGTTTCTGGAATGTCATCTGCGCGTTCTTTCGGCCGAACATCATTATCAGAAATTGGTATGTGCCTCCATTTGAGGCGGCAAAAACGGTGAAATGCTTGTCTTAGGCCTTCATTAGTATTTGCCAATACATGGTTTTCAAATTTATTTTGCTAAATACCTTGGCCGCTCCAAGCTCCTTTAAGGTTTCCTGAATCTTGCCCAGGGGGCAGTCCGTCGTATTTTTCAAAATCAAGCGCTTTGCCTTTCAAATTCTGTAGCAGCAACCGGTGATAGGCATTCTTCAAACGCTGCTCTGTAGCCTTGATTCTCTCGTTTTCTCCGTTTCCATTCTTCTTCCAGATTCCTGATGGTTGGCTGTTAGTCGACTTCAGAGTGTTTAGAGACGTGAAGGCACCATGCTCTTCAACTGCCCCACGTTGGGCGCCATTTGTTCCTGGTTTCCTTCCCCTGAGGTGATAAGAAAGGAGGTCGGTGGTTGATGAGAAGATGGCGTTGCCGTTTTCATTATAATTGTTTTGGTAATGAATGACGGGTTGCGACCCTTTGCGGTTCAAGGGTGCGTAAAGTATTTAAAGCAGTCTACAGACTTATACTTACATACAGATAAAAACATGGGTATTATCGAGGAGGGACAAAAACAGGATTAAGGCGGTAGAAATTAAAGTATTAAGAATAGAATTAAAGTATTAATAAAGTTACAATAATAAACAATATAAAGAGGAAGCAAGTAAGTAAAAATCAATGAACAGATGCAGAAAATGAAACAGTTTTGGACCAGTTTTGACACTTGTAAGATAGTTTACAACATTTGTAGATTAAGACAAACATTTGTAAGATTATTTACAACATCTGTCAATTCAACTATTTTTGTTGAAATCTGTTTGTAACATTTTTAGAACATAAACAGTACTGAAGATCATTTGTAACAGTTTTAGATCAATTTTGACACTTAAGATAATTTATAACATTTGTAGACCAACTTTGACATTTAAAAAAAAATAGAAGTGCAATCCGAAACAATGAAAACAGCAAAAGTTATAAAAAACAAAAAAGAAGCGAAATAAAATATAAGAAACTGACTATAAATAGAAAAGTCTGAAAACCGAGATGAAATACAAAGAAAATTAAGGGAAACGATCTTAGAACTATAAAAAACATAAAGAATACTACAATGTGTCCCATTAAAACGACTATTTTAAATTCAGCGCAACTTTATTCTGTGTCGGTAATACAGCGTTTTTTTTTAGCTGTCATTTGTGTTCATTTAGGTTTAGTTATGGAAAATTACACAGGCGCACAACGCATAGAAATTGTGAAAATGCCAAAATGGTGAGATTATTGCGGTTCAAAGATGTCGCAAATTTTTCGATCAACATAACGCACCTTTTTGCCAGTTCAAATCCAGAAGAGACACGTCCGTGTTCGTGCAGTTCCGTGTAATAAATACATTATAACAGTTATTGAAAGTGTAAACCAGAATTCGCAGTCGTTATCAGCAATTGAGACTTTCACGAAGCAGTTTACTGCAAATTTTGACTAAAGATATCGGCATTTGCATGCTGACAAGATTCAGTTGACACAACTTTGAAAACTAGCAGACCTTGAGCGGCACCAAACGTTTATAGATTGGATTTTATAGCAGCAACAAGTGATCATCTTGGATGAGGCCTAATTCAAACTTGATGGCTATGTCAGTCATAACAAATTTGCAGACTTCAAATTACTAAAATAGATCTCAAAAACTTGTAGTTTAATAAGGCGGCACATCCTGCCACACAACAAACACAACAATGGACAATTGTTGCCGACAAAATTTGAAGAAAGATTCATCTCGCGCCGCGGTGGAGTGAATTGGCCACCAAGATCATGCAATATGACGCCGTTGGTTTATTTTCTTTGAGGTCTTTGGAAACAAAAGGTATATGCTAATAACCCAAAAATAACACCAAAACTGAAAGACAATATTCGACAAAAAAAATTGTAAACAAATATGCAAGAAAGATGATAAAAATGCTTCTTCAAAAACTTACTATTTCTGTAATTACAATTACAATGTAATTACATTTTTTCATCTAAAACTAGAAAATGTAATAATCATGGGAGACCTACATAGACAAGTAAGAGTTTGATTTGACGCAGAAATAGAAGAATTTATGGTAAAATGAAGAAAGAAGCCAAAAATAACAACGGAAAAAAATTATAGAACAGTGCATAGAAAACAAACTTAAATAACAAACACAAATTTAGAGAGAGAAGAAAGAAGATAAAACAAAAAATAAAAAACAACAAACTTGAAGAAAGATTAAGATTAAGTTTATTAAATGTAAAAAAACAATAATAAATTCCAAGAGATAGTAAAGAAAAAATGTAATAAAATAAAAAAAACACAAGAAATTAATAAAACGTTTAAAAACATTACTAGAAGCAGCAAAAAAAAGCTTTGGAACAATAAAATTAGAGAAAAAAAAACACAAAAAAATTTGAATTATGGACAAATGAAATAAAATTAAAAATTAAAGAGAAAAAAACGAAGAAGACTATAAAGAGTAAAACATTAAACAAAGTCCGGAAAGTCAAAGAAAATTCATAGATTCGATTAGTTAAAAAAATGCGGGAAACTATAGAGATTTCTTCTTTATGTGCTTCTTCATTACTGAAGGTTGGCAACCACTTTACCATATTTTTTCCTATTGGCTGCCACATGGAACAATTGTCCTGTCCAGTTTTGGATATTGCGTAACCATGATAAAGTTTTTCTGCTAATTGATTTTTGTTCCTCCATTATCAAGCGCCAGGATGCAGTATTTTTGATTACGCAATTTTTGTCCAAAATATTTGGTTTTCTTCTTTTAATAATGAGTAGTAATTCTCTTTCTTTGTTTATTTTTTGAAGAACGGTTTCATGTCGTAGTTTCTTTGTTCAAGGTATTTTGAGTGCCACATTTCAAAAGCCTCTACCTTGTTCATAATGTTTAGTTTTAAGATCCATGTCTCAGCTTCGTACAATAATACTGATCAAATAAAGCATTTGAAGAATACCTCACATTGTCTTTAGGTTTAATTAGCCATTACAAAGTAGGTTTTTCCAATTTATGAATGTGATTCTGGCTTATTTGATTTTACTCATTTTTTCTTGCTCCTAGTCCCTTTTTGTTATGGCTTGTTTCTAGGTACTTATACGTCTTAATTTGCGCGATCGTTTTGTTGTTTAGTACAAGAGCGGGTCAATTTGTCCGTGACTTTTTGAATTTTCCGCCTCTTAACTGAAAAGGCAACACTGCTCCTATCAAGAAGCATCTGTCAGCTGACTCCTGTCAACATTTTAATAAACTGCGTGATTTGAAGAGAAAATGGAAGAAAGTGAATTTCGTGTGCTCATTAAGCATTATTTTTTGCGGAAAAAAACATCACTCAAAGAAACGCTAATCTTGATAAATGCTATAAAAACTCTGCCATCAATTTCAATGGTAAAAAAAAAAATGATTTACTAAATTTCGTTGTGGCTGTGCAAGTACGGAAGATGCCGGACGTTCTGGACGCCCAGTTAAAGTATCTACACCCAAAACAATTAAAAAAACTCACGATATGGTGTTGGCCAATCAAAGATTGAAAGTGCGAGATTGTGGAAGCCATAGGCATCTCACATGGCTCAGTGGTTTCAATTTTGAAAGATCACTTGGGTATGAGAAAGCTTTCCGCAATATGGGTGCCGTGTTTGCTCACAATCAACCACAAACGCAATCATGTGACAACTTCGCAAGAGAGTTTGGCGTTGTTCAACCGCAATATGGACGAATGTTGCGCCGTTTTGTAACCATAGACAAAACGTGGATCCACCACATCACACCAGAGACCAAACAGAAGTCAAAACAGTGAGTGAAACGGCGCCAAAGAAGACCAAGGTGAGTTTGTCAGCCAATAAAGTCATGGGGACCGTTTTTTGGGATGCACGCGGTATAATCCACATCTTTCAAAGGTAAAACAATCAATGGCGAATATTATGCCAACTTATTCAGTCGATTTAATGAGGATTTGGATAAAAGTGACCCCATTTGGCCAAGAAAAAAAAAATTTCACCAGGACAATGCAAAGGTGCACACATGTGCAGTTTCGATGGCAAAAATCTATGAATTAGGCTACAAATTGCTGATTTGACTCCAACGATAAAATTATCTCACAAATAAACACCTATTCAAAATATGTGTTTATTTGTCCTCAACAAATCTTATTTTTTGAAAGGGATAAAAAAACTTTGGATAAAGAGTTAGATCTCAAAGGAGACTACGTATAAAATGATTTTTTAGTTTAAACTATTTTGTACAATGATCTGGAGTGCGTTTCATGTGTTCCAAGGTCGTTACGGAACCTTAATTCACGTCGCTGTTTTCGTATTTACACTTTTTGTATGTTCTATTTTTTAAGACTTAATAAGATTATGAGCCAAAAATCTTTACAAGATCTGGCATTTGCTTTTTTGGTATAGTAAGGAACGCAGATTTTAGCTATTTAGTTGGTATTTTCTCTGTGCCAAAGATTTTACTAAAAAGGTTTTCTGCGTGATTTTTTTTAATTATTTTGTGTAATGTTTCATGTTTTTTACGATCGTCTTCAAAAAATTTGGTTATAGAGCATTCACATGTTCTTCGTCTTGCTACTTTGTTGAGTATTATTTTCTGATCTATCAAAGTAGCGATACCAGCTAGCTTTTTAAATTTTTATGTACATGTTAAAACTGTCTGGTTCTTTAATTTTTTTGATAATCAAGTTTCATTTGCTATTTTTATGCTCTTAAGGATTTCAGTGTGTATTTTCCAGTATTCTTCTTCATTTACGTTTTTGAACGCCTTTCTTTTGCTAATCATATCAAGAATCTCAGTTTTTATCCATTTCTTTTTTGTTGTCTTATTTTGTGTAATTAATTCATTTGTTGTGACTTCGTGTATTGCCCCACTAATTTGATTTCATTGTGCGTTAGTGTCATCTTCTAATGTTGGTTTTTTCTTATTGAATGTAACGTTTATTTGTCTCGGAATTTACTAATGACGATTATAGGCATTGTTGGCAGTAATTTTTTTGTTTTTAATTTCAATCACAATGTAGTTTTTTACAATTTGTATACATACTTGTTTTGTATCTCTTATTTATTAGTACATAGTCATCTGGTTTCTAACTATTTGTGAAGCTTAGTCTTTAGGCGATTTCCAGCTGCAGAGTCCCTTTACGGTAGTTTAAACCAAATATTAGAGATTACGTATACTTCTTCCTTTTTCGTTTCGTGTTCCTAGGCCGTAGTAGCCCACTACATCGCTGACCTTGCCTTTCCATATTTTTGCGTTTAAGTCACCAATGATGATGTTTTTATGGTTCGCTAGCGAGGTTAGTTCGACTACTTCTGCATAGAATTAATTTATTTCTTCCTCAGTTTTATCGGCGGTAAGTGCGTAAACTGTAATAATGTTTATGTCAGTTTGATCGCCTTTTAGGTTTATCATTGTTAAGTACACTCTATGGCTGAATACTAAAAAAAATGAGAAGTTTGACAATGGAAGAGTATAGAAAAAAAACAAATAATGGAAACAAACACACAAAATAAAAGCCATAGAAGATAAAAAGGTAAAACGAGAGAAGCAAAATGGTAACTAAAAACAAGAAGAAAAGATCAAAAAGAAAAAAACAAAGAATAACATGACAATTATGCATATCAAGAAATAGAAGAAGACATTTAGAGACTACAATATCAAACGAAATTGCAGAGATAAGGAGAAGGAGAAATAAAATATTGAAAGAATGAAGAATAACAGAAAAAACGAGGTTAATGCCTATCTTGAAGTTGACGGATAATGGAATATACCTGACAGATAAGGATATCACTAGAGGTAAAACTAACAAATTTAGGACTGCCAAAAGGAATACAACTAATGGAACTGCATAAACTATTAGATACGATGAAGAAGAAGTGAACGAAAACTTAAGAAAACTAAGAACGCATCCGAAAACAAACCAAATAATTAGAATAAATAACATACGGATTGGAGAAAGTAGAGAATGCAAAGCTGGATGTCAGTGCAGATAAAAAAAAATACAAAAAGGCAAAGGTAGGAGCTATAGGGAGAGAGGGGCCGGGGACTGCATGCGTACAACAGATTCTGTGTAAAAATTCGCAAGGCAATAACCAAGCCACCTCGAACAACTGCCAAATCTTCATCTTCATTCTGAAGGGCCACTTGTTGAGGCTAATACCTCACTACTTCCAAACCCAAAAAAATACAATCCATATCGTTGAAATTTTGCTATACTGAAGATTTTAGACGCCGCCGTTGGCTACTAGTAGCTTTTCCACCACCATCTTACTACAACAATTGACCTTAACTACTCATCATCAGAATATGTCCGACTGACCAGATCAGGCTCCCACACTTAGTTTAGCCGGACGACCAAAACCGTTACCAGAAAGATGGCGAGTGGAACCATAAGAGAGTTTACTCTCTTGATGAAAGCAAGTAGTTGTGCACCATTCCTGTTAATGTCCAACGTACCTCTACCAAGAAACCAACCATTATTTTACGGAACACTAAAATAGGACAAGGAAGAAAGAATATCATATGATGAACATAAAAAACAAAAACGGAAATATAATTACAAAAAAAAAATGGAAAGATAGAGACAATATTTCGAAGAGCTGACAGAAGCAAAAAACCTAAGCCTAAAGGAACAAGAGAAAAAAGATATAGACTGGAACATAAGAATAATACTACCTATATTCAAGAAAGGAAAAAAAATAAACTGCAAATAATTAATAGAGAAATGCTGTACAAAAGGTGTACTTTGATACTGGCCTGATAACTAGAAGATCAGGATCTGGGCGAAAAAATGTCACCACGAACAGAGATGACCATTTTTTGGTGTCCACAAATTTGCAGAGTAGAACAACTTCTGCAGTTTATCTACGAAATCAACTCCATGAAGTTAGAGATGTAAATGTTAGTGAATGGACCGTTAGGAGAAGGCTTCTGGCTGCTAGGTTGTCTTATAGAAAAATGGCTTCAGGTCCACCTTTACAACGCCAACATCGTGTTTGCAAGATTGGCTTTTACCCGAAATCACCGGGCATGGAATAATGAGGACTAGAGCAGGGTACTGTTTTCAGATGGGTCAAGCTTTTGTCTCAATGGATCAGACGGACATCGTAAAATGTGGAGAAGATGCGGAAAAAGATACGCTTCAGTTTGTATTGATGGGCGACTTCCATTTGGCGGTGAATAGGTTATGATTTGGGCAGGAATTTCACATAATTGGTCTTTATAGAGAATAGCTCCCTAACAGCTCACAGATACATTATGGTGGTCTTGAAAATGATGTTATGCCCTTCATGACAACTATGAGCAATCGCGGCATTTTCATGCAAAATAATACTAGACCTCACGTAGCCAGAGTTGTCAGAGATTATCTGGATAAAGTGGGAATTACGCGGTTCGATTGGCCAGCTCTCAGCCCAGTCATTAATCCCATAGAACATGTCTAAAATGAGTTGGGACGACGCCGCGACGTACCCAAAAGCATTCACCTGCTCTAAGAACTGCTCACGAGCTAAGACAGTTGCTATTGCAGAAATGAAATAATATCAACAAAATGTGATTCAAAGTGTTCCTCGTCGACTTCAAGCAGTTATTTATGCAAAAGGGGGTAATACTCGTTATTAGTGAAGTTTTTTTTTCATATTTTTTGTTCCATATTAGTCTTAGGAAAAAAAATTCGAACTTTGTCTGATCTATAAATTTGTGATATTTCCAAAATACGCAATAAAAACAATAAACATGCATTACAATTCAACATTGAATTCTTAATTTAGTGTGGAAAATACAGTACATTTGTACAATTTGCTAGCATAAGGTTAAAACAAAAAACTCCAAAACTAAGTCATAATTTTAAAGTGACCTCTATTTTTTGCTCGCCACTGTATAAAAATTAAATATAGAACATGGAAAAATGGAATTCCTGGTGCATTAAGACGAACGATCCTCTAAGTTTTAAACTTTCCCAAACTAAACTTTTGGACAACTAACCAATATATTTTCAGATTCAGTTTAATACAGTAATTTTAGTCCATTCATTAAACAATTTAAGCAAAAAAGTAATTGATATTTATTAAAATTTAGTGATAATTAATAGAATTTTTTTACACACCGCACAAACTAAAACTAGATCTGATAAAGTTTCAAAAAATAAATTATATTTATAAAATAAAATTGCGTTTATTGACCTTATCCAACCGGAATGTCATTCAATGTTATTATACTTTAAATTATATTATAAAAAGTTGTGACATCATTTTAAGCTTAATTTTATAGAAATGATGTAAGCAATGCTTTCCTGATTTAATTATCAACCAATAATTATCTCTAATCAATGCAAATCATTTCCTAATAAACTGATTGGCCTTACCTAAAAATATCTCCAGTCCGGCACTAATTAATTATATATTATTTTTATTACACATAATTAGTACAGTGTGTGGCCTTGAACGCAGCCGTAATTCCGCGGCATCATCGAATTTATTCAGTCGGCTCGCGTAAAATTACACCGGTTGATTTATTTTCACTGATATATTATTATGTCGCTACCGAAAGCAACAATGAATTAAAATTTTATGTTTTATTAATGATTCATTATTTATATTGACATATTTTAATGGGGACGTGATTATTAATTTATTTTTTAACGAAAACAATTGATTCGATGTTGTTTTGTTTTTGGTTTTAAGGTCATCGCAAGCGGTAATTAATAAAGTTTTATCGATTATCTCATTGATCAATGGCAAGGTTGCATTGATTTATTGAGATTGTTATTAATGAATTGTGTAATGCGGATATGTTTTATAGTTTAACACGTTCAATTGTCAATAATAAAAATTATTAGGTTTAATTTATATTGCGCTAGGTTAGTTTGAGTTTGTTTTTTTTTTATTTAATTTATAAGGATTGTATGAATAGTAAATCGCTTATTATCATATTACTGGATTAGAAGAAAATTTAAAACAATTAAATGATTTGACTCAAAATAGTCAATTGATGAGGTAGAAAGAAACTATGGAATGATGATTTATATCAGTTTAAAAAGTAATTAGATAATATAAAATTAAGTTGAAAAATTTTAGCTTGATATACATGAGAAGACTTTGATAAGCACAATACTTAAAAATTTTTACCAAATATTTTTACGACATGTATAAAACAAATAAACAAGATAAAAACTGTGTCAAAATTTTTTAACTGTTTTTTACAATTTGTTGAAAATTTGCAACATTTTCAAAAGTTGTTTCTTAAAATTATTTTAGCTGAGGACACAATTTTCAAAATTTGGTTACATCATTTCTATAAAATAGTCTTAGGACACGTGGAAAACTATTAAACAAAATAAAATTATTATCAAAGTATTTGGTGTAAAGAAATTTGATATTAGTACCACTTTTAGCGTTTTTGCAGGTAACGAACATGACAGATTGACTAAAAAATGTCATTCAGTTTGAAGAGGGAGTTGACGTTATCAATTTCTTGTTAACAAACACTTGGGTGGGTGGGCGAAAACACAGTTTATGAATACTAGGCTGATAGTTTAATTTTGTGTTTCCGCCCACCCGCCCAAGTGTTTAGTGTAAAGAATTTTGATATTTGTACCACTTTTAGCTTTCTTAGAGATAACAAAGATAACAGATTAACTAACAGATGTCATTAAGCTTGAAGAGAGAGACAACGTTATCAATTTCTTGTTAACAAAAACTCGGGCGGGTGGGCGGAAACACAGTTTATAAATACTAAGCCGGTAATTTGATATTGTTTTCTCGCCCAATGCTCGGTGTCAAAAAATTTGATATTAGTACTACTTTTATCGTTCTTGGAGGTAACAAACATAACAGATTGACTGACAGATGTTATTAAGTTTAAAGAAGGAGTTGACAATATCAATTTCTTGTTAACAAACTTTTGGGCGGGTGGGCGGGAACACAGTTTATGAATACTAAGCCAGTAGTTTGATATTGTGTTCCCGCTTACCCGCCCAAGTGTTTGGTGTAAAGTAGTTTAATATAAGTACCACCTTTAGCGTTCTTGCAGGTAACAAACATGACAAATTGACCGACAGATGTCATTAGGTTTGAAAAGGGAGTTGAGGTTATCAATTTTTTTGTTAACAAACACAGTTTATGAATACTGTATTGGTAATTTTATATTGTGTTTTTGCCCACCCGCCCAAATGTTTGGTGTAAAAAAAATAGATATTAGTACCACTGTTAGCGCTCTTGCAGGTAACAAACATAAGAAATTGACTGACAGATGTTATTAAGTTTGAAAAAGCAGTTGACATTGTAAATTTCTTAATAATCAACACTCTGGCGGGTAGGCGGGAACACAGTTTATGAATACTAGACCGATAGTTTGATATTGTGTTACCGCCCTAGTGTTTGATGTAAAGAATTTTGATTGAAGTACCACTTTTAGCGTTCTTGCAGGTAACAAACATGACAGATTGACTGACAGATGTCATTAAATTTGAAGAAGGAGTTAACTTGATTATTTTCTTAATAATAAACTTTCGGGCGGGTGGGCGGGAACACAATTTATAAATACTGGGCTAATAGTTTAATATTGTGTTCTTGCCTACCCAATCAAGTGTTTGGTGTAAAGTAATTTGATATTAGTACCACTTTTAACGTTCTAGCAGGTATCCTACATGACAGATTGGTTGACAAATGACATTAAGTTTGAAAAGGCAGTTGACGTTGTAAATTTTTAGATAATCAACACTCGGGCGGGTGGGCGGGAACACAGTTTATGAATACTGAGCCGGAAGTTTGATATTGTATTTCCGCCTACCCGACCAAGTGTTTGGTGTAAAAAAATTTGATCTTAGTACCACTTTTAGCGTTCTTAGAGGTAACAAACATAACAGATTGATTGACAGATGTCATTAAGTTTAAAGAGGGAGTTACCGTTGTTAATTTCTTAATAACAAACTCTTAGGCGGATGGGCGGGAACACAGTTTATGAATACTGGGCCAGTAATTTAATATTGTGTTTCCGCCCATCCGCCTAAGTGTTTGGTAAAAAAGAAATTTAATATTAGTACCACTTTTAGCATTCTTGACGCTAACGAACATGGCAGATTGATGCACAGATGTCATTAAGTTTGAAGAAAGAATTGACGTTATTATTTTCTTATTAATCAACACTCGGGCGGGTGGGCGGGAACACAATTTTAGAATATTGGACCGGTAATTTGATATTTGTGTTCCCGCCCACCCGCCCAAGTGTTTAGTGTAAACAAATTTGATATAAGTACTACTTTTAGCGTTCTTGAAGGTAACAAACATGACAGAAAAATTGACAAATATCAATAAGTTTGAAGAAAATTGATGTTGTTAATTTCTTGATAATAAACACTCGGACGGGTGGGCGTGAACAAAGTATAAATATTGGGCCGGTAGTTTGCCTACCTGCTCAAGTGTTTGTTGTAAAGAAATTTGATATTAGTACTACTTTTAGCATTCTTGAAGGTAACGAACATGACAGATTGACTGACAGATGTCATTAAGTTTGAAGAGAGAGTTGACGTTATCAATTTCTTGTTAACAAACACTTGGGCGGGTGGGCGGGAACACAGTTTATAAATACTGGGCCTCTAGTTTAATATTGGGTTCCCGCCTACCCGCCTAAGTGTTTGGTGTGAAGAAATTTGATATTAGTACTACTTTTAGCGTTTTTGGAGGTTACAAACATAACAGATTGACTGACAGATGTCATTAAATTTGAAGAAGGAGTTAACGTTGTTAATTTTTTGATAACAAACATTTGGGCGGGTGGGCGGGAACACAGTTTATGAGTATTGGGACGGTAGTTTGCTAATGTGTTCCAGCTCACTTGCCCAAGTGTTTAGTGTAAAGAAATTTAATATTTGTACCACTTTTAGCGTTGTTGAAGGTAACAAACATAACAGATTGACTGACAGATGTCATTAAGTTTGAAGAGAGAGTAGACGTTATCTATTTCTGGTTAACAAACATTTGGGCGGGTGGGCAGGAACACAGTTTATGAATACTGGGCCGGTAATTTGATATTATGTTCCCACCCACCCGCCCAAGTGTTTAGTATGAAGAAATTTGATATTAGTACTTTCAGCGTTCTTGCAGATAACGAACATGACAGATTGACTGATGGATGTCATTAAGTTTGAAGAGAGAGTTGTTGTTATCAATTTTTTGTTAACAAACACTCGGGCGGGTGGGCGGGAACACAGTTTATGAATACTGAACCGGTAATTTGATATTGTCTTTTTGCCTACCCGCCCATGTATTTGATGTAAACAAATTTGATATTAGTACCACCTTTAGCGTTCTTGCAGGTAACAAACATGACAATTGACATTAAGTTTGAAGAGGAAGTTGACGTTGACAATTTTATAATAATAAACACTTGGGCGGGTGGGCGGAAACACAGTTTATGAATACTGAACCGGTAGTTTAATATTGTGTTCTCAAAATAACTGACAGTTGTCAGTAAGTTTGAAGAGGAAGTTGACATTATCAATTTTTTGTTTACAAACACTAGGGTGGGTGGGCGGGAACACAGTTTATGAATACTGGACCAATAGTTTGATTTTGTGTTTTCGCCCACCCGCCCAAGTGCTTAGTGTAAAGAAGTTTGATAGTAGTACTATCTTTAGCGTTCTTGCAGGTAACAAACATGACAAAATGACTGACAAATGTCATTAAGTTTAAAGAGGGAGTTGACGATGTCAATTTCTTGATGATAAACACTCGGGCGGGTCTGAAGGTGGGCGGGAACACAGTTTATAAATACTAGGCCGGTAGTTTAATATTGTGTTCCCGGGAGCCCACCTTTATTGTTCTTGTAACAAACATGATAAACTGATTGATAAATGTCATTAAGTTTGAAAAGTGAGTTGTCAATTTCTTGATAATAAACATTTGGGCAGGTGGGCGAGAACAAGTTTCCAAATTACCGGTTCAACATTTATAAACTTAGAGCCCGCTTACCCACCTAAGTGTTTGTGGTAATGAAATTGAATCACAAACACTTGTGCGGGTGAGCAAGAACTCGTTTTTAAACTACCGATTTAACATTTATGAACTTAGTGCTCACCCACCCGCCTAAGTGTTAGTTATTAAAGAATTAAATCACAAATATTTGGGCGGATAAGCAAAAACACATTTTCAAATTATTGGTCCAACATTTATGAACTTAATGCCCGTCCAAGTGTTAGTTATCAAGCAGTTGGATTACAAACACTTTGGTGAGTGGGCGGGACCACGTTTCCAAACTACCGATTCAACATTCATAAACTTGGTGCCCGCTTGTCCACTTAACTGTTTCTGATCAAGAAACTGAATTACCGGTCCAACAATTTTGAACTTAGAGCTCACAAGTATTAGTTGTCAAGCAATTGGATTACAAAGTCTTGGATGGGTAGGCAAAAACACATTTTTAAATCACCAATTTAACATTTTTGAACTTCGAATGTATAATGAGTTTGTTTTGGGATTTCGTGAAGACATTTCTAGATTTGAAACAAAAATTGTAGCTTGGAATCTCTTACAATTATAATAAAAGACTTTCATAGTATATATGTTATTACAAAAACCACTTTTAGCCAGTGGCGCAGCGACTGCATAGTAAGAGTATTCAGTTTCACAAATGCGTCTTTTAGATCATTTCTGTTACGGTAAAGTCACTGCCGCTTTGGAATTGACAAATGAGTCACTTCACTCATATAGTTTGAAGAACGTCTAAATTAGTAGATTTGTCGCTTTTTGAATAACTACTCACATAATAATGACATTTAATTATGTTACGATGTACACATAATCTAAAAAAATTGACTTCCACTTTGTTGCTGTGCAATTGACAGATGCTTTTTAAGCAAGTGGTGAACAGCAGGTTAGTAGAAGAACTCCAGAAGTATAGCGTGCTATGTGACCATCAATTTGGATTTAGAACAGGAAGGTCAACCATAGTCGCAGATGGCTAAAAGGAGAAAACAACGTGCCATCCTGCTTATTCTGAATGTCAAAAACGCTTTTAACACTGTACTGTGGCCAGAAATTGACGGAACGGAACATATCGTAAGAAATGCAAAATTTGATATCGGCGGAATAATGGAATATCAAAAGCAGAAAAGTCTGCAGCTTGTGAACCGGAAAACAAAGACGCTGATCTTCTTCTTGCAGTCCTTCTCCTACCGGAGGTTGAACACCATCATGACTATTCTTATCCTGTTCACCGCTGCTCTGAACAGCTCCGTACTACTACAGCTGAACCACTCACGCAGGTTCTTCAGCCAGGAAACTCTACGCCTACCAATACTCCTGGTTTCTTTAATTTTTCCCTGCATAATAAGTCTTAGAAGACTATATATCATGACATGGCCTAGATACTCCAGTTTTCTTTTCTTAATGGTCAGCACGACTTCACATTCCTTTTTTACTTTTTCTAGTACCTGTTTGTTGGTTACTTTATCTTTCCAGGATATTCTAAACATTCTGCGATAACACCACATCTCGAACGCTTCCAACCGTTTTAGTTCTGGTTTCTTTAGGGTCCAGGCTTCACCTCCGTATAGCAGGGTGGAGAACACATAACAGCGTAGTATTCTAATTCGTAATTCTATACTAGTGTCTCTGTTACAAATAAACTTTTTCATTTTCATGAACGCTGCTCTTGCTATCTCCACCCTTCTTCGTATCTCACCTACCTGGTCGCTTGTTTTGTCTAGCACGGTTCCCAGATATTTGTAGGAATCTACTCTTTCAATTATGGTATTGTTGATATTTAGTTGCACTTGTTGGTTATGTGCCTTAGAAACTACCATACACTTAGTCTTTGAAAGATTCATTTGAAGTTCATATGCTTCACATTGGTGGTTTACTCTTTCGAGTATGTGTTGTAGTTCTGCTTTGGTACTTGCCAATAATAGCGCGTCGTCGGCATATCTGATATTATTTATTACTTCCCCGTTTATGTTTATACTTATTGATTCTCCTAACAAAGCTTCTTCAAATATAGCTTCACTGTATATGTTGAATAATAGCGGGGATAGGATGCAGCCTTGTCTAACTCCGCGGCGTATTTTTATTTCATCTGTCAGCTCATTCTCGACTTTTACAGCTGCACTTTGTCCCCAATATAGGTTGGTAATTATCCTGACGTCTTTTCGGTCTAAATTCTTTTTAAGTATTAGTTGTTGTAATTTGTCATGCTGAACTTTATCGAAAGCCATTTGGAAATCGATGAAGCACACAAACAGGTTTTGATTAATGTCTAGGCATCTTTGAAAAAGAATATTTATTCCGAAGAGTGCTTCTCTTGTTCCAAGCCCTTCTCTAAATCCAAATTGGCTATCACTTAATTCCTCTTCTAGTTTTCGATCAATTCTTTTATGGATGATTTTTAGGAAGATTTTTAGTGCATGGCTCATAAGTGCAATAGTCCTATAACCTGTGCACTCTCTAGCATTTGCTTTTTTGGGAATCAATACAAATGTCGATAGAAGCTATTGTTGCGGTATGATGCCTTTGTCATATATTGTGTTAAACAGGTCTAGAAGACTATCCATTAGGTGTTCATCGAATTATTTTAATATTTGATCCGGCCCCGTAGCCTTTCTTGGCTTCATATTGTTAAGGGCATGTTCGAGTTCATGTTTCATTATTTTAGGTTCTTCGTCTTCTACTCTTATTGGTACTTGTGTTGGTCTTTCATCATTAAAGAGTTTCTGTACGTAGGTTTTCCATATCGTTACTTTTTCTTTCACATCTGTTATTATGTGGCCATCTGCGCTCTTGATCACATGATTAGCTTGAAGGGTTTTTCTAGCTCCTGTCATCTCTTTGATTTTTTGTGCATATGAAAGCTGTCGTAGTTTCCATCATGCATCTCTATTTCTTCACATTGTTTAGAGATCCACTCTGATTTTGCCTTTTTTATTTCTGTTTGAATCTTTTTATGCAGGATTTTATATTGTTTTTTATTTTGGTTCTTGTGGATCCGGCGTTCATCCATGAGCTCTATGATTTCCTCAGTCATCCAATATTTCTTTTTTGTTGTTTTCCTAGTTAAGTTTTCTTTAACTATTGCTGTCAGAGCTGTTTGAACTCGATTCCATCTTACGTCAACATCTTGATGTAGTTCATTTTCTTTCATTGCTGTTGTTATATTTTGCTTTATCTGGTCAACTACAACTTCGTGTATCTTTTTATCCTTAAGTAGTTGAATATCTATGTTGTTGTTCTGTTTCTTTATGATCTTCTTTAGTTTAACTTGTACTTTTGCTATTACAGGATTGTGGTCTGAGTGGATGTCGGCTCCTGGGTAAGTTCTCACTGCTTTTACGGCATTTTTATATCTATTTCTGATGAGCACATAATCTATTTGATTTTGTATGATTTTCTCCTTTGTATGGGCTGGAGATGTCCAGGTATTCAGCCTTCTTTTAGGGAACTGAAAGAGTGTGTTGGTGATTATAAAATCAATCAAACGGTCACCGCGCTCATTCCGATCCCCGAGACCAAATTCACCAGTACAAACATTTACCTTTGTTTTTCCTACCTTGGCGTTAAAATCGCCCATCACTATGGTCACTTCGCAGCAATTTATACTTCTAAGTACTGCATTTAGTTGTGTATAGAATTCTTCAACTGTCTCATCTTCTTTATCTGCAGTTGGTGCGTATATTTGGATCACGTTCATAACTCAAATATTTGTCTTTAATTGTATCATTACCACTCTATCTGAAAAGGGAGTAAAGTTTGTAACTGACCTGTTTAACTTCTTGTTTTGGATTATTCCTACTCCGTACTGATGTTTTGGGTCAATGTTTTCTGAGTAGTACAGCATTCCATTATCTGTATTTATCGAGCCTGTTCCTGCCCATCTTACATCGCTTACCCCAAGTAAGTTCACTTTTAGTCTTTCCATCTCAAGTACTATGTTGTCTAGTCTTCCTGGCAAATATATTTTTTCCACGACATCATTCAAAGCCGTCTCCGCCGGAGATCCGATTGGGAGACTTTTTACTTCGGAATAGTTTGCTGTGAATTTCGTCATCATAATGGTGATTCTAGAGATATCCTTATGGATCTTTAATGCAATGGTTTCCCGTTGCCTTCTGCATCCTCATGTCGTTGGTCGAATTCGTTTCATCAGCCTTAGTAACTGGGAAAGACATGGGTCAGATCACACTGAGAGTGGAAAACAAAATAATCAAGATCCAGCAGATCCTAAAGTACCCAGAAATTACGATAGGCAAAAACTTCAACTTAGGACTCCACATCGTGGAAGACCGAAATGTCAGTCAACGCTATTAGTAAACTCATGCCAAACTTTACTGTAAGGGACACCTATATAGAATGACTGTACCCAGGGAGACGAATACAAGTTATTGGCTAAAGCGTCCGCGTGTAATCCCGATGCACCTGTTGGCCAAGAAAAGATCTTATACGCCAATAAAAAGATAGCATAAGCCGCAGCAAGAACATGGAAAAGAGCATAGAGTGAACTTGGATGAACAGGTGAATGAACCACGAGGTTGATTACAAATCTGACCAGAGACTAAGCCGGAAAAGTCTTCTATTATGTAACCCAGTTCCTGACAGGCTATGACGGGATATCCTGTCTATCTGAATCAAATGCATGTACTGTAGCAAAATAGATATCCCCAAGCGCACCTTGCTCGACTGCGGAAGGTTCCTGGCTGCTTACTAACGCTGAATAATTTAATAGACATAATAACAGAGCATATATAGAGCGTAACAAAATGGTCTGCCATTGAACAAATGATGCACGATATGCTGAATGAGAAAGTACATGATGTGTAGCTGGTAAGTGTAGTAAATGTAATGTCAAAAGGCACTGTCAGTTAGGTCACAAACGAAGGAGTGATTATTAGTCGGTAGGCGTCAAAAAAGATTGTTATTTATATGAGGCCTTGAGGTTATGTATTAACACCGTATTTAGGATTAAGATCTTATACGTAATAGCCGTTGAGAACATGCTTCGTGTATTGAAATTTAAGTCTCTCCAATAATTGCAAACTGTTGCAAAACTTACACTAACCGGTTAAACTTTGAGATTGTATGCAAGGCACATTACACTACTAAGGATCAGATATAAAAACAGTGGTATTTGAGTATATCAAGGGTAGGGTAGCCAGATTTTTACAAGTAAAAAAGAGTACAAAAAGTGTTTAACCCTTCTCCTCCTACCCTTAAATCCTTAATCCTTCTATACTGCGCTCCAACGTGTAGAGTTTGTAAAGTTGTACTTCTTAGTCCACCTCTTATCTTTGCCGCCATTATTTAAAAAATGTTTTAATCAAAATTTGTAGCATTAAGCTAATCTAAGATGTGAATGTGAATTTTCCACTTTTCAACAATTTAGATCGGGTACAATATTTTAATTTTTTAAGTTTTTGTAATAAAATGTTGCACTTTTTAACAGATTATTCAGGAATTTGATTCTTTCTAACAATATGTTTGATATATATTATATTTTATGTTATAAATGTTTTTTACTGTCCTTTTGTAAGATTTTAAACGTAATTTTCTGAGCAATTTTTGTGTTATAAATGTTTTTCTGTACAATTTTAAGGTTTTTAAAAATAAAGTTTTGTGTGGCAAACATGATTTTCTTAGTCAATTTTATACTGCAAATGATTTTTATATGCAAGTTTTTTGCTGTGTAATATTAGGTTTGTATGCGAATTTCTACGCAAAACTCTATGTATCTGTGATTCACAGGCATAAAACTGCCCTGCTCAAATTGTGTTTTTAATCTTACAAATATTTTTTTCTGCGTAATTTCAAGGTTCAAAAGGTAAATTTTGTGTTATAAATCGGTTTTCTGCGCCAGTTTTGACAAATTTGATGCTAAAAATCAGTTTTGCAAGCAATTTTATGTGGTAAACATGATTTTGCAGCAAATTTGATGCAAAAAATTAATTTTAAGCGCTATTTTTATGGTATAATCATCTTTTCTGTACAATTTCACAAATGTTTTTTAACAATATTTTATAGTTTCTGCTCCAATTTTATGTGATTTCCAAGAATATTATACTAGAATTAAGTTTTCTGTACGATTTTAATGTTATAAAAGTATATTTTGTGTAATTTTGAGTTCTTTTCTGCGTACTATACTAAAAATTAGTTTTATTGGCAATTTTATGTGTTAAATATGATTTTTCATCAAATTTCATCCAAAAAATTAGTTTTTTGCTTGTTTTCAAGCAAATTTTTTGCAATATCTAGGTTTTCCTCGCAATTTTTAATGAATTTCTGATGATATTATATAACTCACGAGCAAATTTCAAGCAAGAAATGTTTGTTGTACAACTTTTATGGTATAATCATCTTTTCTGTGCAAATTATTTATGTTTACAGTAAACATGAGTTTCCAAACGATTTTACTGTCACTATTTTATATTTATAAGATTTCATAAAATTTTGGTATTTTTTGACAATATTTTTATACTTTATGGCTGGATTTTGCTATTTTTAACATTCTATAAATAGTATTTTACACTTTTTGACAGTTTATGACCGGATTTTGAATTTTTCTGACAATATTTTAATATATCATATCCAAATTTTGTTATTTTTGATATTTTATGATTTGTTTAAACTTATTTAACAGTTTATGGTTTTGGTGCTTTTCGACAATATTTTGATTATTTATAACCGGAATTTGCTATTTTTGGGATTTTATAGAAAAAAAAGTTGGATTTTTGTCCGTTTTTTGACCGGACTTTGATTCTATCTTATTATATGATTAGATTTAGTTATTTTTGACTTTTTGTGATAGAATTTTGCACTTTTTAACAGTTGATGATTAAATGTTTGACGTTCCATTAAAAAACTTTGCACTTTTCAACAGTTGATAGCCGAATTTTATTACTATTTAACAAGCTTTTGATATTTCAAGGCCTGACTTTGCTATTTTTGAAATTTTATGAACTAAAATTTTCCATTTTTCAACATTTTTGATACTTTTTAACAATATTTTTATGTTTCAAGGCCGGATTCTGTTATTTTTGATATTTGATGACTAAAATTTCACGCTTTTCCCCAGTTTATGGCCGGATTTTAGTGCTTTCTCTAATTTTATAGCTATTTTAGACTTTATGAATAGAACTTTACATTTTTCAACAGTTTATGGCTGGACTTTGGTGCTTTCTCACAATAGTTTGATGTTAAAACCGAATTTTGTTGTTTTTAACATTTCATAAATAGAATTTTTTATTTTTCAACTATGTTTGGCTTGGTTTTAGTTCCTTCAGCTCAAATACGTGGCAATAATCCTAATTAATATTAAAGATGCCTCCAACAAATTTGTCAATTGGAACAAACACTATTCATATGCGCCCATACACTCCCGCCGGACATATTACTCATTCCTACCCCAACAAACTAATCCCGCAATGACAGGCAAAAAACACGACAATTTAGAGCACCCAAATGATCTTGCGGGCCACTTTGGAAATGCATCATAACTCATATAAAATTATATATCCATATATAAGATTTAGACCCACTTTAAAGATTTTTTGGGGTAAAGAATCAAAACATAATGAGTTATTATTATTGTGTTAACTATTCTTCTGAAACTGAGTGTCCGCTCTGCTATCAACTGTGCGTGCGTATCTAGGGATGGTCACTGCTTCACCAAGGTCACTTAATAGTGAAACATAGAACCTGTTATGAAAGGTATGCCATCTTTTGGTTAAATTTTGAATCACATGTTTCTACCAACGCTGCCAATTTTAGCGTTACAATTGCATGAGAAAAGTGTGAATAGACACCTTTGCGGACAGAAGATGCATACATCGTTTTATGAATCTCATTTGTCTGCAACAGCGCAAATCTTGCGTACGTTGTTTGGAAGAAATAAAGCGCCATCAATCGAAAAAGAACAAAAGTTTGTGATAAAAGTGCATCACAATGCGCTCATCAAGCATACTCATCCAAAGCGTTCTGCCCAAAATAGTCACTTCTGTGGCTCAAAGTGTACCCAGCAACATCAACTCGGAACAGAAGTCACTAACTCAGTATTCGGCAAACCACTCTAAGACGGATTCTTCACAAAGACCTTGGTATGTTTGCTTGCAAAATGCAACTCGTTTAAGAAATTAAAATAGCCAACTTTGGTACTCGATTTTGTTTCGCTCAGTGGGCTTTATACAAATTGATTGTTAACCCAAATTTTAACTGAAAAATCATCTTTTCAAACAAGACCCATTTCCATCTTAGCGGCTATGTGAACAAACAATACTGCCGTATTTGAGGAACAGAAAATCCACATGTTATTGAGCCATTAAACTTCATACACAATTATGGAGCCAACGTTACTGTTACCGGAGATCGTTGCAAAGGCATGATCAACTGATTTTTTATGGCCCAAATTAGAAGAACTTGATTTACGGTAGCTCTGGTTTCAACAAAATAAGCCGTTTTGGCGATGTAAACTGGCCACTTCGCCGCTACGTTTTGACACTGTTGGATATTTTTTTAGGTGTTTGCTGACAATCTACAGACAATTGACCACTTAAAACAGACCATTTGCAAAGCTATCGACAAAATACTTCTGAAAACAGTGAGCTACTTGATAATTTGTTCCTCAGGCCTACTGCCGAGCCTGCCGCGCAGGCCATCTAAGGAAATCATATTCCATACTTTACGTTTTTTGAAATAAAATAAATATAATCAAAAAATAAACCGTTCGTTCTTTATCTCATATGAATAAGATTTTTTATTAGATTGAATGTTCCAAGATGCGCGCGCATCTGCGAGCTCATAACTGAAAACTCATAAATAAACAGGGAATATCAATCATATATGCGCAAGAATCTAGTCTAGTGCGAAGAATGTTGAGCAGGCAGCACGGGTTCGATTCCCGGCAGCGGCAATATCTAATTTGTTGAATATATTTTGATGTGGTCCTCTCCTTCGCAAAGCACTAGCAAACCAGCAAAGTATTTGTCTAGTAAACTCCTCTAGTGGTGTGGTTAGGATTCTACGTTAAACAGTAGGTCCCGCATGTTTGTGTAGAACTATTATCGCACACCACAAACATACGAGAGGGGAGCCTACGCTCGTAGCGAGCACGGCAAGTACATTTTTTCTTATAATTTTTACAGTTAATTTATGAATATATGGGTGCACAAATAATGTATTTTTTATACATTAATTTTTACTACTTTAGCCATTATAAATTTGTAAAAGTGTGATAAATCTCGCGGGCCAGAAAAATGTTCAAAGCGGGCCGCATGCAGCCCGCGGGCCGCGGGTTCTCCACCCCTGATTTAGATGTTAGATTAACAATTTGGCGGTTAAATTGTCAAGACCAAACTTATAGATTGTATGCAGGGTAAACAATTTGGGAGTTCTTTAACAACATAACATTTTAAAGACAAAATTTACACTTTATTTATTTAAAAGCTGGATTTATAATTTAGAGGCCGGATTAACGGTTTGGCAGTAGATTTGGTCTACTGCCAAATCCAACAACATTTATTATGGCCAAACTATTGAAAGACAAAATACACTTGTAAAGTTGGATTCACAAATTAAAAGCCAATTTTGCAGTTTGGTAGGAAAGTTTAACACGTTGTTAGCTAAATTTTCAGTTTAGAAAACCTAATTTACAAGAACGGATTTATTATTTGAAAGCCGGATTAACTATTTGATACTTTGAAGACCAAATTTACACTTTCAAAAGATGGATTAACAGTTTTAACGGCCGGATTTATAACTTCAAAAACCGGATTAGTAGTTTGGCAGTAAAATTTAATACTTTGAAAAGCGAATTTACATTTTAAATATCTAAATACTTTTTATTTAGTAATAAATTAGCGTACTCTCACTTTTTTTAAATTAATTAAATTTATAACTTAGAGGCCGGATTATCACGTTTACATTTTTGAAGGTTGCATTATTTACACATTAAAAAACCAGATTGAGCGTTTAATAGCCGGATTAACAATATTAAAAAACATATTTTCAGTTTTAAAAGCGGAATTTATGATTCAAATCATGGATGGCTGGATTATTAATTTGTCAGTAGAATTTAACAAGTTGTTAACCGGATTTTCACTTTTAATTGCAGCATTTACACAAAGGCAAATTTACAGTTTAACGGCTAGATTTGGAAATTTGAAGGCTGGATTAACGTTTGTCAGTCAAATTTAACACGTTACCGGATACTTAGTTTTAAAAGCCGGATTAACAGTTTTAAGGCCGGATAAAAAATTTGGCAGTTAAATTTAAAACTTACTTTTAAATGCCGGATTTTAAATTAAAGACCGGATTTACACTATTAAAGTCAAATTTACAGTTTTAAAAGCCGGGTTTACAGTTACAAAGACTGGATTTATAATTTGGAAGCCAGATCAACAATTTGGCAATAGAATTTAATAAGTTGGTGTACAGATTTTTATTTTTGAAGACCGGATTTACACTTTGAAGAACAAATTAATAGTTTGACAGCCAAAATAAAACGCAATTTTTTAATGATTTACAATTTTAAAAGCCGGATTTATAATTTTAATCCCCAATTAACAGTTTGGTAGCAAAACACAACCAAAGCCAAATTTACAAATTTAAATGCCGGATATACTTTAGACTTTTAAAAACGCACCGCGGACACTCCTTCGATCTTTTGCTAAATCAAAAGCGTAAATTCCAAAGTAGGCAAAAAACTCGGATCGGTTTCTGCGTCTGCTTCCTCGATGCGGCTTCCTCAAATGTTAGTTTTTTTATTATTTACATTTAAAAATAAAATTATTTTTCTTCATTCAATTGGAATTATTAGGCCTTAACTAAAAAAATAGTATATTTTTTGTTATTTTGAATTAAAAAGAATAAAGAGTATTCTAACTTCAAATAAAGCATATGCTACTAAAAAAGAGTAGTCTGGTCAGCCTAACTTTGAGAATGTGTTAATTAAGTGATTGGTATCATGGTCCTATGCTAGAGATGAATGAAGCGCAGTGGGGCAAGAGCAACATGAAACAGAAGCCTCAGTAACTTTTGCGCAGTAAAGTAATGCGGTCAAATAATTTGACGGCTATGGCCGTGCCTTGATTGTTTGATGAATTGGTGTTAAGTTAATAGACAAACAACATTTAAGCTCGGTGTGGTGGATGGGAGGTTTAGCGTTTGTTACGTCAGTTGAATAAAAAAACAGATTTATATAACTGAGCGTAACACTTTTGATTAATACGCAAAGATTTTAAATAAAATAATAAAAACCAAAAGTACTGCAGCATGTATCAAATTTTGTCGAATTAATTTAAAAAAAAAAAAAATTAAAAACATACTATTTAAAAAAATATTAAAAACTCGCCCATTTTAGGCAAAATTATGAAAAAAAATGCGATTTGCTGTAATATTGTATCATTTTACTTCCACGCCACTGGATTAAAATTTGTGCATTGGAAATTTTATTGAGGTAGTTTTATAAATTTAATTTTGAGTGATTCAGCATAGTTAAACTGCTGTTCCAATAGTTATTTTGAAAAATGTACCTCAGTATAAACATATGCTATGTTACAATAAAAAAAAAACTATTTTCAAAATTCTAAAAAAAAAAATTAAAAAATTTATATAAAATATTTTTTCTTTTCTTAGTTTTCAAATATCAATAAAGAAGCTATTTATTAATATATTCAGTAAGATAAGACTGAATTATAAATTAAGTTATTAACTGGTTTTTTGAATTCATAATCATTTTAATTAAAAAAGATAACTCTTTTTATGACAAGTAAAATAAAATAAAATAATCCAGCTTCGATAGCTTGTTTCATAATTATCATTATTTCCACACTACTAGTATCTAATTTAGTTTAAATTGATTTCTTAATTATCAAAAAAAAATAATAGTATTTACTCCTCGATTACTAACTGTGAACATATGATGAATGAAAGTAAATCTCGTGAATAAATAAACAGAAATATTTCTTGTATGGATACGTCAATGGGATAGATAAAAATGTCACCGAATCGATAATCCTAAGAAGTTTTCCAAACGGCACAGCTGGTACGATAAAGCCAGTATTTATAAGGAAGTAGAAATGCCTGGGGAATTCGTAATTACTCTCTAGTTTCCTGCATTTCATGCATTACTAAAAAGGAATAATAATAATATAAAGACTTACCGTGTGATATTAATTTACATGCTGGAGACGCGACGATTTAATAATTAGATTTTTTGAAAAAAATCGTATATTAGTCGGCACCGTATTTTTCTAGAGTGGAACCTCTCGCGTACAATTCGTCAATATCATTATTTTGATAAAAAGTGATTAATCTCGGGGAATAATAATAATAATAAAAAGCGTGTGCGCGTAAAGCGGAGGACTTTGATTCGATCCCTCCGGTTCGAACGGAGAGCCTTTGTGTGCGGGCGCGTGCAGTGCAGAAACTATTGTGTATTTTAAAATTCGCAATGAGATGAGATGGGAAAATGGTTTTTATGATGTTAGCAAAGTAACTGTACTCGGTAGATTACTGGAAGGCACTTCGTGTTTCTCTCTGCTACGTAATTTAATAACCTCCATCTTTTATCTTGCTTAGTTTGGTTCGCTGACCTCAGCTATACTTACAAAAAAATTAAATATATAATACTCTGTGTATATAATATGGCACCGCATGTATTATTTCATATTACATGGGCCTTCAATTGTGCGGCGACGATATTTATATTTTTCTGACCTCGACCGTCAATATCCGTATGATGTTTTTTTTTTCTAATTCCACGTTCTAAATTGTGATTTATATAATCCGGACGGAGTGTGCTGCGAGACAGATATTGTTTTGTTTACACGAAACTAACGTACCGAAATCATTTTTAAAGAAAACAACTTGCCGCACTGCGTTCTTATTCGGGAATAATGATATTCCTAGGATCTGGTTTTACCCTTCTAGAGGGGCAATTAGCCCTTCGACAATACTAATCCGTTTAAAATTCTTTTGAATTCTTCGAGCGTGTCACGAAATGTCATTTGGAATTTATGTTAGTCTATAATTTTCAAAATTGTTTTTGATTATAAAAAATTTAAATGATTAAGTTTTTTGATTAAATATCTTACATAATTATCCAGTTTTTACTAGTTTATTATTAAATGAAATATCATTATCGATACTTAAATTCAATTAAATTAATCGTAATCAGAAAATGATTATTAAAGTATTAATTTAATGACATTCAATCATAAATAGACGAAATTAAATTACGCTTTTTAGTATCAAAAATTATTAAAATCGTTCACAAATGCAGCTTTACAAAATGCGACAGATTTTGGTATATATTCATTATTTTTTCTGGTGAAATTATTCTAAACTGGTACACTTTATTTCATATTTATAGATTGCATGACGTCATTAACACACAGGGCTCAACAAGTGGTACCAAAAACGTTTTTATTCAATTATGTAATGACTTTTCAAAGTTTTTTTCTCAAGTTATTAAAATTACCAATTTTTTTATTGCAGGTAAATCTCCGTCGCGCAAACCCTGTGAACTCATGACCTAACTATGTTGCAAATTTCTGAATTATTAAAAAAAAAAAATTTCTTCTTCACACTCTGAACAACAGTTTTTTTGTCCGTATTTTGGATCAAAAAGTGACGCTTTCGGTCCTATAGTGGGAAAATCATTTGCAGCCTCTATGGCTGTGTAAAACCGGTTTTTATAAAACAAAAAATTTTGTTTAGATTTTATTTTGTACAATTCAAAAAATTAACCAAACAATTTTTGAAAACACATTTATTGCATACGATTTGCTTAGAAAATCTTACAATTGCACAGAAAATACATGAAATTGTACACAAAACTTTGGCGTGCGCCTTAGGAGCGCTTTTTTAGTTTTTTTTTGGGCTTTGGAATGTGGTGTAGTGGTCTTTGGGCTAATAATGTTTTTTGTTTTGTTTAGCTAATAGGTTTAAGCTTACTTTTTTGGCACTTTTGTTTATTATTTTCTTGATAAGTGCGCGAAACGTCTGGTACTTTTTCTTTTTTTCTTTTACTGGAAATTTTTCCAGTAGAGTGAACTTTGCTTTTATATCCGTTGATGCAGTTGCGAGTACTAACCACACTGAAAATTTTCGATCATGTTTTGTCTTTCTGGTACAATAGTGCTCTTATTTTTGTGTTACAAACGTCTGTTTGTAGCACAAAACGGCGCAAGGATAGTATAAAAGCAGTAACTGACTAAAAAGATTTTTTATGTGATTTTTTAAAAACATTTTAATTTTTTTAGGACGTAGTTAGGTGTTGGTCTCAACAAGTGAACCTTAAGAATGGCATGGCAATACCTTTCGTTTTTTTTTCTGCGTTGGTCCTTCTGTTAATGTGTCCTTGTCATTGCCACTAATGTGGTACTAGTTTGAGGTGGGCTGGTTTTGCTAGTAATTCAAATTACTGTCTCATTTTTTATAAACTTTGTTCCCGCCCACCCGCCCAAGTGTTTGTTACCAAGGAGTTGCTACGTCACCTCCATCTTCTATCTTATTGACATCTGTCAGTCAGTCTCTTCTGTTTCTTAGTAGCAGAAACACAATACTGATAGTGACATCTGATTCCTGGATAACAAACACTTGGGCGGGTAAGCGGAAACACTTTTTATAAACTACCGACTCTGTATTTATAACTGTGTTCCCGCCCACCCACCCAAGCGTTTGTTGTCAAGAAATTGCTTAAGCCATCTTGCTCTTCTAACTTAATGACATTTGTCAGTCATTTTCTCATGTTTGTTAGCTGCAAGAACACGGCAGGTGGTAGTAACTTCTGTTTCTTGGATAAAAAATAATTTGGCGGGTGGGCGGGAACACTAACACATATTACCTGCTCAATATTTATAAACTTTGTTCCCGCCCACACGTCCAAGTGTTTCATATCAAGGAGTTGCTACGTCACCTCCCTCTTCTAACTTACTGACATCTGTCAACACTTTTTTAAATTACCGGCCTAGTATTCATAAACTGTGTTCCCACCCACCTACCCAAGTGTTTGTTGTCAAGAAATTGCTTAAGCCATCTTGCTCTTCTAACTTAATGACAGTTGTCGGTCATTTTCTCATGTTTGTTAGCTGCAAGAACACTACAGGTGGTAGTAACTTCTAATTCTTAGATAACAAACACTTGGGCGGGAACACTAATACAAATTACTGGCTCAATATTTATGAACTTTGTTCCCGTTCATCCGCCCAAGTGTTTGTTATTAAAGAGTTGCTACGTCACCTCCCTCTTCTAATTTACTGACATCTGTCAGTCAGTCTCTTCTGCTTCTTAGTAGCAGGAACACAATACTGATAGTGACATCTAATTCATGGATAACAAACACTTGGGCGGGTGGGCGGGAACACTTTTTTAAATTACCGGCCCGGTATTCATAAACCTTGTTCCCACCCACCCACCCAAGTGTCTGTTGTCAAGAAATTGCTTAAGCCATCTTGCTCTTCTAACTTAATGACATTTGTCAGTCATTTTCTCATGTTTGTTAGCTGCAAGAACACGGCAGGTGGTAGTAACTTCTGTTTCTTGGATAACAAACACTTGGGCGGGTGGGAGGGAACACTAACACATATTACCGGCTCAGTACTTATAAACTTGATGACATCTGTCAGTAATTTTTTCATGTTTCTCAGCTGCAGGAACACGATAGGTAGTAGTAACTTCTAATTCCTGAAAAAGAAACACTTGGGCGGGTGGGCGGGCACAACTTTTTAAATTACCGGCCCACTATTCATAAACTGTGTCCAGACAAATTCACGACACATTTAAAATTATTTTAATTTCCATGCAGTAGGGAATAAAGAGATTAAATCAAATGTGACACCTGGGTGACTTATCGATTGACATTTTATAAACCAAAAATTGCACCACCATTGACTTAACACGTTTCTTTCTAATAAAAATATAAATTACGCCTACAAAGCTGTCGTAGAATGAGCACTTTGTATGACCTCTCAAAAAAGTTACAATGATTAAAACTTCCTGAAGGGGTTAGTCTTTAAACCACATTCACTTATAGATACGCCTTTCGTCGACGCAAATCCAACTTGATTAGTCAATGTGACGTCAGTTGTGGACAAAAATGCGCATATAGTAAGAGGTGTGAAACACGTGTAGAAAATACATTTTTACGCACTTAATCTACCAAAATGTCTACAAATCTTGTATATAAAATATGACGCATGGCGTTTCTGAACTGTTTAATTAAGAAATATTGGTTTTTATTTAACATTTGTTTATCAATAATTGATGGCAAATCTAAAAATTATATTTTTTGTTATGTAGATTTACTATTCGCAAAGCTTATGCTCACAATTAACGCGTAAAGTCATTCAAGGGCGTAGAAAGTTGTTATGTTGGCTTCACTATGCAAAAATTAGCACACGGCGTCTTTTAGTGTAGATGGTTTAAGAGTTAGTCGGTAAGCTTATCACTTGCTACTTACCATGTACTAATTATAGTTAATTTGCATATGAAATACTTTTGTAAGTTGGAAGCACATTGTGCACGGTCGTGTCGGGTCTCGCCTACCTCAGTGCAAGTTGCACGTAATGAACAGCCGACTTAAGAGTCAATACTCGTTTTATAATTTTTTTTTACAGTAAAGTTAACACTATAACTATATATTCCAATATAAGTTAATTAATTATTTTTATTGACAAGTCCACGTATTTTGTTAGTGTTAAATATAATCACATGTACTATTTATCATTCATAAATCGTTAGTTAACTCACGATAAATTTGATTTGAATAATGTGCGCTAATTGCGATAATGCTGTCCCCGGCCATCTCTCTTTCTACCCTCTATTTTGTTTTACTTCCTACACTAACATTCATCTCTTCTTTCTTCCATTTTTGCGTTATTTAGCCTAGATATGTGCTCTGTCCTTAGGTATACATCTTCATTAACTTCTTTCTTGTCGTAGGTTCATTAAATGTATTTCTTTTGGTAGTCCTATATTTGCCAGTTTTACTTCTAGTGAGATTCTAGAATTTCACTTTGGAATTAGTTTTGCGTGTCCCCTAGTTGCCGTATGGAAATTGCTTAGTCAATCAGTTTGCTTCCCTTGAGCAGCTCTTTTCTTCTTTTCTTTATCTCTGCAATTTTGGTTGCTAGTAATGTTTCAGTAAATGTTCTTCTCTTGTCTATCCTTTTACAGTTCATTCCTTGGTAGGCATAGTGGTCTTCTTTTTCTTCTTTTTTTTTATCAGCTTTCTAACGTCCACTCCTTTCTTTATATTTTCTACATCTGGCGATCTTAAGCCTTTTGAAACCAGTTTCTACCGATGGCCGACTTGATATTGTCCAACCATCTCTTTTGTGGCCTGCCTCTACTTCTTTTTGTTTTCCTCGGCCGCCATTGAGTGACTCTGACTATCCATCTGTCGATGTTTTGTCTAGCGACGTGTCCTACCCAGCGCCATTTTAGCTGAGCTATGCGTCCAATAATGTCAGTCAAACTTGATCTTTCTCTGATTACCTCGTTCCTGAATTGATCCCTTAACGAGATCCCAAGTATATAGCGTTCCATTGCTCGCTGTGTTGTTCTTAGTCGGTTTGAGCTCTTTTTTGTAAGACTCATTGTTTCTAAGTCATATGTAGTCACTGGCAATATGCATGCGTCGTAAACATATTTTTGAGTTTTATTGGTATGTCATTGTTTGCTAATATATATTGTAATTTTCTAATTTCCCCACGTGAGACCTATTCGTCTTGTGACTTCTTCTGTTTGATTCTCCTTTCCAAGTTTAATGACGTGACCAAGGTATGTATAATGATCTACATAGTACTCTTGGCTTTCTTTATTTTTTTACTTCCATTTAACTTTTAGCTTCTCTTTTTTTTGTCTTCGGTGTCTTTTGATCTGTATGTTTTCTTCCATATTAGTTTATCTAAATCTTAAAGCTTTAAACTCCTCTATTTTTTTCCTCAGTTGCATAGTTTCTTAGTGCTCTCCATTTGTTTTAGTCACTCAGGCATATATTATTGATTGTGGATTTGTTGATTTTGTTTTCCAAATAGTCTTTCCTATCTTTCTCCCACGCTGTGCACTCTACTAGCGTATGTTCTGCACCGTCATGCGTGTCTTCTTGACAAAAGAGTGGTAAAGTCCCAGGAAGCCGGGTAGTTACTTTTTGGAGGCTGGTCTGGCTTTAAGTAGTGCATGAGCAGTTGTATTTTGTTTGAGGTAAGTTTACATCTCAAGTACTCAATCAAAAATTGCACTTCTTGCATCTGCAGTTAAATTTGCTGGATCAGCTTGAGTAGATGCTTCATGTGTTTTTTGTGGTACATCGTTTGGCCTAATTTAAGCTTAAAAATATTAAAAATATTGAGCTTTTTGAGTTTGAGGTAATAGTGTAAACCAAAATAAACAAAAGTCCTAATATTATGTAAGACTTTTTTGCTAATTTTGGTTTATACTATTATCTTTTTAAATATTTTACAATTTTTTTTAACATCTTGTATATTATAACAAAAAAATCGTATTAATAATTACTTTAATTACATAAATTTTATTCAAAATTGCATAAAAATCCCTTTTATAGCATAATATTTAGTTTAAGAAGGGAGAATAGTTGCGCTGTTATAAGGGTTTATAGAATCAAAAAACGCCTGATTATAATTGAATAATTGTTTTACACATTTTTGAAGAAAATTCAATCTGTGGTCCCAAACTTAAAAAAAAAATGATTAGTTTATATTTAGTGTCGGATAACTGCAAATCTTTAACCCAAAGATTGAAGGCATAGCATATTGTATGTAGTTTAACATATAAATTAATTGATGACTGAAATGTTACCGTTTGGATATTGAGTTGGTTAGCGTTTTGTCCCATAAGAACAAATGATAATTTAAAAACGGAGCTGTACTTGTCAATATTATTTAGAGAAAAAGGTTCACTAATATTTTTGTGTCTGTTGGTCAGCAAATGAATGTTAAAGATGATAATCGGAATCTACTAAATTATTACGATCTGGATCTTAATTGTTTACTTTAGTTTCCATCAAAAAGATGATATAGGGTTTCCTATGTTCAAGATGTTGATGAACAGAGTTTAAATTAACAAATATTTGAGAAATTAACTTTTAGGCCACAAACTAAGCCAATGTCAATGTTTGGTTGATTAAATTGGTTAGTGGAATAGACGAAGATTTGTTCTGCCAATTTAACCGTATCAATAATCCATGTCTTAGCCAAGTCGTTATTAGTTGGGCTCTGAACATTTAGCTTTAGCTGCCCACCATTCCATCGGTCATCCAAGGTTATTGTTTTATTTTTTGTAGTAACAACTGATAGAGTAGACCAGGGGTACTAACCTGATCATACCCGTTCCTACACAGTTGTTAGCTGCTGACGGCAAGAGATCAAATACCGTCCTATGCAGTATTTGTTTATTAGTTTTTTTTTCATTTTGATCATTATTAGAGTGGAGTAGTATCTTGTGGAGACTGTTATTATCTTTTTAGTAAACATCTCTTGCTGGTATATAAAAATTGTTTTACTACTAGAGTCTTGTCAATAAATTCTTTTTGATGATTTATCGCATTTGTGGTAGATGACACTAGTGCATCCACAAACATGCAAATTCTGCTGTTTTAGGAAACGTGTTTTGTAATATACAGAAACAGAAAGTCGTGCCACTGAGCGTGTTCTAAAATCTAGTGTTGTTGTCTAATTTTCAGAATGTTTTGAATAAAGTCCAAAGTAGCCGTATTGTCTTCCAACGGTTTTTTAAAAATTACGTCGTCTCATTAGGCCAATTTCAGTGACCATTTTTCAGTGTCCTTCTGTTTTGACTTAGTGTACCCACTGCTTTATTGGCACTTTGACAGCTGAAGTTTAACAAGGTTTTGAATTACCTCTCTGTTTATTAAAGCCATATGGATGTTGCCTGTCGGTAGTTCGTGGCAAGTTGATTGATTAGTTAGGTTAGGTTAGGTTAGGTTACGCCAATGTGTTTAGGATCTGTATGTTTTATTGGTTGTCACAGGCTTTTAGCTTTGCTTCAGTATCATATACAGCTGACAAGTTGCAAATCTTTGTACCACATAACGGATTTTTAGATGGGAACTGTTTGATGATCTTGATCTTTAACGATATATTTACTAAGTTAAAAATATGCTAAGACGATCATTTACAACCGGTTAGTACACAATCTGTATCTCAAACATTTGTCAGATAAACTATCAATTTTATTTTTAAAATCATCTTAGGAAGAATTGAATGACTTGTTTCTTACTTAATTAATCTAATGTTTCCATTGGATGTACTTTTCTTTTAATTGCACTTAGCACTAACATAACGAATGATACCGCAAAAGCATTTATATAACATAATAGGGTAAAAATCACTAAAACCCGGGGCTGCCAACTGTAACATATAAAGTTTTACTTAGGCCCATATGTAATTAACTCACCAGTTAGTTGAACTAGCAGTTAAATAGGACCTTGGTTCAACGCCGCACGGGTTGTACCATCCGTCAGTTAACTAAACTAATTTTTTTTTTTTCAAGTTGGTGGCAGGAAATCTAAGATATTTAGAGATTGATGGGTTGCGCCAAAATTAATTTTACGATCGGTTACATATTTTGCTATAGTTAATTCAATTTTATATATCCCGGAGTAAAAGTCAGTTAAAATAATAATTAATAATAATAATAATAATCATAAATTTTCGTAAATGTCAACAAATAATAAGGGTTATGTTTAACAGCAAAATTTGTAGTTAACTGCCCGACGGCGTCCGTTTAACTTAACCTCGGTATGAACAAGTTCATCAAAATGGTACAACGTAAATTTAACTTTGAACTCGTCCAAGCAATAAACTCAAATTAAACTTGGATGGTACAACCGGGCCTAAATTTATTTATAAAATGGCCTACTTTAAAATTGTTATTAAAGTCATTTTATAGTTTAAAGCGCCTTTGTCTAAAGTCACTTTAAACGTATATTATGAAACCGGGCGTTAACTAATTGTGCATGTATGGTATCTTAGTCATACCGTTCTCTTTTGGGGTAGGCAATTGAGGTGTCGGGCACACCGAGCCACAGATAAGACATGTGTATGCCTGGATGCCTATATGAGGTAACATCCATCCAACTCGTGACCACACCGGTCGTTGCTTAAATTTTGTTAGAGTTGTTAATCATATATAATATAACACATGTGTTCTCTGCCGTACTGCCGACTAATTCAAAATTCTAAAAAATTCATTAATTAGAATTAATTGTAATTTTTATTAAACTTTGTCATTATTTTGTAAAATTGTTATAAATTTAATGATTTCCAATAAAAAGTCCCATTTTAATTATAAACAAAAACATTTATTTATTTTTAAGTAGCACAATGCTTCAATTTCTGCATCAACTGCACTTTATAAGCATGTAAACTAAAATATTTATGTAGTATGCGATGAAGGCTGGACTGTTAGATCCTTATTTGCTAAGAACGTCTTTGGATAGACAAACCTGGGTTTTATGCGACACTGTTGGCTACAGCGGTAATGTTTTGGACTGACCTGACAGTACGAATTTGAACTGGCAATTTTGCATCAGTAACTTGACCGTTTTGCTCAAATTTTGCAATTAGTTTTACAATGACTGTACGGGAAGGTGATTCATGCCTACTAAAAACACCACAAACTCTGCAAACTAACTGCCTTTTATTATTTCTATACGTTACTAGAGCGTATATCGTACCATTTTTTTTAAATTGTATAGTTTTTAATCTCAAACCTCAAGGATTTAAAGTTTACTATTTGACAAATCAAAAATATCAAATATATAATGCTAAAACCTTCTAATCTACAGTAGAAATATTAAAAACTCAGTCAACCCATGCCTACTATTGGTAGAACATTGAAAAAATGTAGAAAAACTTTGTGTAATTTTCTTCCAAACAATGTAACTCAAACCTAAATCAGAATTAATAGAGTTTAATGTTCTACATGTTTTGTTTAGAATCGTATGTTGTGGCGTGTTAAAATTGGCCCAAATAAATATTTTGTTACAAATTTTTACGCCACTGCGCAATACAAAAATCATAAAAAACGAAATTATAGCTCTTGAAAAAGTTTGGAACGTTTGTAAAAGATTATAATTAAAAACCTTTTCCTGCATCTTAAAATCTTACGCAAAGTGCGGGTTGTTTATACACATACTCACCCAGAGTGCAGTTTAAATTAAAGAACAAATTTGTTTTGTGTTGCACGGCAAAGTGCCCTTTGATAAAGTATGCAAGCACAGGCACTTGAGTGCTTAGTTCTTCTTAGTTTATCTATTGAAAGGTCTGGTAGTGGAATCGAATACTTTAGGCCAATGGTCGTCAGTTAAAAGCTGCAACGTTGTATCGAGATTGTAACTCAAGGTGTCACTAGACGGTAAATCCAGTTCACGATGTGGCTTTAGGTGTTGTCCATGTAATGTATGTTTTGGCCTCAGGAAAAACTGGATATTTATAGCTATGCTAATATGATACCTTCAAGATTTACCGCTGCTTCTATCTTCAGAACGCAACGATTTTTACTTCTCGTGGTAATAAACATGAAGAAACAACAAGCAACAAGTTTCGCACAACACATTAATTCCTACTTTCTTAGGCATCAACACCAGCCCTAAACCGTTGCTAACCACTACCTCTACAAAACTACACCGCAAAAATTGGCGCCTAATATGGGACAACATGGAGTAAAGGCGCTCCATCCCCACAGACCAACCACTACTAAGAACTCCCGATACCTTGGGAAGCTTCTACAAGAGATTGGATGGGTTTTGGTTAAGAATTTTACTGTCCTGTTCCACACCACCGGAACGGACTTACAGACTACTGAATTGTACACTTTATTTAAATTTATAGGTGTTTGTTTTCAGTACTATTGATATAATTGATTTTGACAACCCAGGAAAACACCTGAGAACTGAACTTAGCTAAAGTTAATTACTATCACCTGCCAACATGAGACAATACTCAAGGATAAACGTTATCCTAGCTTTTAGATTTAGAGTTGAAAGGTAAACCAAAGTTTACTGCACCTAAGCTTATTAGGCCCTTTGTACTTAGGCATTCAATCACCGTATGCGGATGACGTTGCAAGTACAACGCTTGGAAGGGTCTTCCATGTCAAGCTAGCAACTTTCCAACATGCACTTTCTATCCTATAAGAGGGCCGGGCGTGTATATAGCACGTACTTGATTGTTTTGTCAGTGTCCTGTCAACATTCTTATCATAGTTGCATTTTTTTTTTCTGAAGAATTGTAAATAGTTATCGGTTGTCTTCGGTTTGGGACAGACATTGCCTCTTCTGCTTGTCTGCAGCTCGGAGTGTCATGCCTTTTCAATGAATTGTGTGTATTAATTTTTAATAGGTTTTGATTAGTTCAAAACTTTGTTAGAATGTTTTTTTTTTGCTCAGACCAGCCTTGGCTCGCCCAAGGCTCAGAGGTCCATGGTTGGAGAAAATCACGTTTACAAATTTGGCGAACGTCGTCAGCAAAAACCAAAGCAATACTCAGCCCAACAACCTCTCGTTATAAAAAAATTAATTTGTCAGAAATGTTGATTGACTTTCTAAAAACTTTTCAAAACAATCTAATTAGATTAAATTTTACTATTTTGGACAATCTATAAAGCTTTGAAGAGCATCCATAAAGTCAAACTTTAGAAAGACTCAAGTCTACAAAGATGCAATTTTGCGGCGGTTCCCCAAATAGGGGACGCATAAATGACCATTGATTTTTCCAATCCAAGGGCATGTTTGCAACGAACAAGTTAAAAAGCATTGAACAAAGAATGGAGCCTTGAGGAATTTCTGCCGTGATCTGCCGTGAAGTAAAAATATAATTTAGAGTTTTGACTGCAGAACTCTGCAATTTAGATATGAAGCTATCAGCTTTATAAGACGCAGAGGGAAGTTTTGTCTGTGCAGTTTTTAGAGACTTTTGTGCCAAACCTTGTCAAAGTTTTTTTTGACGTCAAAAAAGACCACCTCCGTAGTCTTTTTTAGTTTGAAACCCTTGACAATGTGGCCATTTACATGATTTATCTAGTGGACAGCTGATGATTGTTAGCTTTTACGTGGTCTTTTGTTTCATTCAAGGTTATCTTCTCTATGACCTTGCTTAAGGTGCATAGCAGATTGATAGGCCGGTAATTTTGTGGAAATCTACGCCCCTTTTCAGGTTTGTTGGTTGTTCTAGTAGAAACCTTTTCTATTCTATAGAAAAGACTATAACGGAGACTGGTCTGTTTCGTAAGGTTTTGGAAATTTTGAATTGTTGTCCTCCGTAAAAGTTCCAAAGTATTTTTTCAGCACAAACTTATGGCTGTTCTCACTTCTTTGTAAAGGAAATTTAGTGTCTCACAATTTCTAGGTCGCAGTGCTTTTGCCAAAGATTCCTGGCGGAATTTTTTTACAAATTATTGCTTTTATTTTTTGGGATAATCCAAGAGGATTATTAGCGCAAACCTTATAGGTTTTAGATGCTTTTAGCAAGACCTGTTGTATTTGACGTGTAAAAACTGTATGATTGTAAGAAAAGAGGCCAATTTGTATCTGTTACAAATTTTTCTTGGTTGATTTCCTTTCAAAGAACTCTTGTATTAGCGGGTTGTGGTTAGAGCTTAGTTTGTTAATAATTTGAATGACGAATTGGAAATTGATGTTTTTGAGTATGGATACGTCAAGAACGTCCTCTTAGTATCTTGCAGGATAGTAATGGGTTTATTTGGACAGTCTACTTAAAATCCTTTTTGCTTTACAAAATTGAGCAACGCCCAACTTTTGGCGTTTGACTGTAAGCTATTCCACGCCTGGTATTTAGAGTTGAAGTCCCCAGCAAAGATTTTTGAAAAAGGATTTAATAAGACCGTGTCAAAATCTGCCGTTTTGATTTGGTTGCTAAATTTAATGATAAAGTTTTTTTTTACAAATCGTGGATTAGCTCCTAGTAGCAAGGCCGTAAAACGCAACCAAGTATACCAAAACGTAGGTCTTTGCAAAATCTTCTCTAACTGTCCAAAAATTAGTTGACAAAAGCATTAACCAAATCTAAACCAAAATTTGGATTTGCAGACAGAGTCAATATTTTTGGTACTCATTTTCTCTTCTCTATTTGCAGTTTATGGAATCCTCTAAAAGTAACTGTCAATTCAACAAACAACTATTTACAAATCTGTCAACTGTAACTGTCAATAATTTTACATTTGATGTATAAACAATTACCTAGATTTTTGACAAATCTGTCATAAGAAACGTTTGTCAAATGACAGCTTTAATTAAATTCATAAAACAAATTTTTGATTTTATAAATTTTGAGTCAAAATTAAAATGTTCAGTAATTATTTTAAAAAATGTATCAAGAACATCATTATTTGCGCGCTTTATGAATTATAATTTAGACAATCAGCAATAATTTAGAATTGCAGATGACATTTTTAAAAACAAAATACAAAGTGTTTGAGATTTTAGATATTTGTTTGGCACATAGACAATTTTTTTGCACTTGCCATTTCAAATTATTTTTAGGTATACTTGTTTGTATCACCGTCCGATGATGGCCTTGTAGAGGTTGAAACTAGTTACGGTTTTTTGAATATATTTGTAATATATAGTACATAGTAAATTTATTTGATTTATTTTCAATTTATTTTTGTTTATATTTAGTTTACACTGATTGATATTCTTTGTACATTTTTAAACATTTAAAGAGGTAGTAGTAAGACTAAAATAAACAAAAAAGTTTTAATAAACATGGGTCAAATGACTCACAAATCAGCAGATGACACGTAGGTATAGCTGTTTTGTACATCAATATAACTAAGCATTTAATTATTATTATAATTATATATTGTCGATTTGACTTATGGTTTGCCAACTTTATTCTTGACAAATCAATCTTATTAACAGTCAATTTGACAAAGCAATTGTCAACTCTTTTACAAATCTATCATACTGCTAACTCTCAACTCTATAAAGCAACTGTTCTGTAAATTATCAACTGTAAGTTTAACAAATCATCAGTCAATTGTTTAAAATGATTTGCTTCACATATAAATTGTCAACTTTTTCTTGACAAATTTGTTGTATGAACTGTTAACTGTCAGTTTGACTGTCTGCTTTCTGAGAAAACGAGTAACTATTTGACATATATAATGCTTGACATATAAACTGTCAACTTTCTTCTTTTTATTAATAAATCTGTTGAATGAATTGTTAACTGCCAATTTGACAAATAAATTATAAATATCAATGACAAATCGAGCAACTGCTTCACACATAAATAGGCATTTATTTTTAAATCTAATATTTAAACTGTCAGTTTTTGACAAATCAACTGTCAATTTTCTGACAGATAAACTTCATATATTAACTGTAATTTGTTTTTATTGTCCAAATTACTTTTTACATTTGTATGTTGATATTGATAGAGGCCGGCAATTTTTTTTTCTTTATAAGTGCCCTGGCAGGAATTGATGGCTGCTTATTAGTTTACTTCCTAATTATAATCATATATAAAAGGCAATTTTTTGGTCGGGGATCGAACCACGGACTTCTAATATGATAAACTAGAGCGCTATCACTGAGCAATCGCACCGTTTCACTTTTATTAATTCGAATCCCCTCTCTACGAAATAAACACAAATAAACTACACATGTTCTGTTAATACAGTTACGCCACTGAAAGAATTTTATTAAATTTAATTAGATTACTCAGATTAAACAAAATAACAACGTGGTTAAACTAATACATTTTACAAAACAAATTATAATAATATTTAGTGATATATTTTTAAATTAAAATACTAATTTCACTTACCATTAAAAGCTCACATGTGACCATATAATAACTCTTCATTTTCACACCGAATATTATTAAAAATCCCTTCGACAGTTCCGTGCGAACGTAAAAACCGACAACAACAATTTACATACAAAACGATTCATGCCGATATAAAACCTATTATTCCTCCACTCACGACTTCT